>BSBN01001483.1:0-1200000 GCA_027924645.1 Cunninghamia lanceolata | reverse complement strand
TGAAACACCCTAAGCCCTACAAGATAGCATGGATTCAGGATGAACACAAGGTACTAGTGAGTGAACAATGTTTGGTAAAATTTCATATTGGATCTTATCATGATGAAGTCTTGTGTAATATTATGCCAATGGATGTATGTCATATATTGTTGGGTAGACCATAGTAGTATGATAGAAAAGCTATACATGATGGGAGAAAGAATACTTACACTATAGTATCTAATGGAAAGAAAATCACCTTGATACCTTTGGAAGATGAACCTAAGAGTGAAGTATGTGGGAATGCTAGAATCTGTTTGGTTGATGGAAGGAAAGTTTTGGATGTCTTGAGACATGAAAATATGTGTTTTTATTTGATCCCTAAGAAGCATGGAACCCTAAGAACAAAGATTGAAGAATCATAGCTAGAGGATATAATTGAATTGTTGTCAGAGTATGAAGACATCATATCAGATAATGTACCTGAAGGATTGCTACCAATCTAGAGTATTAGTCATCATATGGATCTCATACCTGAATCTAATTTGCTTAATAAAGTAGCACACCAGATGACACCAATAGAGAATGCAAAGTTGAATAGACAGATATAGAAATTGTTGAGGAAAGGATTGACCAGAGAATGTTTAAGCCCTTGTGCAGTACCTACAGTGCTAGCACCTAAGAAAGATGGAGAATGGAGGATGTGTATAGACTCTAGAGCAATCAACAAAATCATAGTTAAGTATAGATTTCCATTGCCAAGGATGGATGACATTATGGATTGTTTGAGTGGAGAAAAGTATTTCACAAAGATAGATTTGAAGAGTGGATACCATCAGATTAGAATCAGAGAGGGAGATGAATGGAAGACTACTTTCAAGACAAATGAAGGATTGTATGAATGGTTAGTAATACATTTTGGATTGGTAAGTGCACTGAGTACTTTCATGAGGTTGATGAATGAACTTTTGAAGAAATTCTTAGGTAAGTTTGTTATTGTATTCTTGGATGATATTTTGATTTTTAGTAAGACAAAACAAGAACATTTGTGGTACCTTAGACAAGTATTGCAGAGACTGAGAGAAGAGAAATTGTTGATAAACATCAAGAAATGTAGTTTCATGAAGGAAGAAATGGTATGTTTGGGATTTGTGATCTTTGTGGAAGGAATGAAGATGGACCCTAAGAAAGTTAGAGAAATTGTTGAATGGCCAACACCTGAGAGCATTGGAGAATTTAGATCATTTCATGGATTAGCTAGTTTCTTCCAAAAGCTTATTAAAAATTGTAGTTCAGTATGCACACCAATGACAGAGACAATGATAGGTGACAAAAAGGATTTTAAGTGGACATCAAGAGCAAATAAAATTTTTGAATTGTTGAAGTAGAAAGTGATAGAGCAACTAGTGTTAGAATTACCAAATTTCAACAAAGTATTGCAAGTAGATTATGATGCAAGTGGAAATGCAATAGGAGCAGTGCTAAGTCAAGAAGGTAAACTAGTAGCATATTTTAGTGAGAAGTTGAATGATGCAAGGAGAAGATATTTAGTTTATGATCAAGAATTTTATGCCATAATTTAAGCTTTGAAGAAGTGGAGACATTACTTGTTGCCTACAGAATTTGTGTTGTATACAAATCATCAAGCTTTACAATAATTGAATGGTCAAGGAAAGTTGAATTAGACATATGAGATGGGTAGAGTTCATGCAGAGTTATTGTAACATCCATGTTCTAAAAATATAGTAAAAATTAGAATTTACCATAGAGTAATTCAATAAGGTAAAAATGAGAGAAATTTTTTCTTTTACTTAAAATATAATCAAGTAACAAAAATATGCAAGATTCTCTTACATAATACAATATATCATTTTGTCTTTCTCATTTACAATATTTGCAAAAGTAAATCAATTACATAAACAAATTTGGAATAATTACTGCTTCTGAATATCTAACATCTTTATCACAAGCCCTGGCATGTTTTCTACTGGAGAGAGAGAGAGAGTATCTTCCTAGTGATTTACACCATCCATAGACCATCCACAAACCAGCGGTCTCCCACACATTTTCTACATAGGAAGTGGCCCTACCCTTCATGAGGAATATAGACCAAAGATGACTAGTGTAATTTTACTTCTCAAGTACATAGTGTTGTATCCTACACAACTCTATCAACCATACAACCCTAGATACCCTCTAGCTAAGTATGATTTCTGATAGGTTGTGTAATCTAGATACAGTGAACCAATAATGCATGCAAAAAATGAATGCATTACTTTGGCCAAAGTTTCAATATCATTAATGTTTGTAATAAACATGGTCGATGTGTTCACCCACCCCTACTCGACTTGGATACTGTCGTATTCTCGCAGTTTATCCTCACCTACTATGTTTACGTAGATAGTTTTATCATCTTCCCTGACAATAGTTTACTCAACTTAGATAAGTCCATATGACATAACTAATCATATGATTTTCTATTTGACTCTAGGGTTTTCATTATAACCTTGAATAGTCTGACATATCAAAATAACCATATCTCATAACTTACAAGACTAAAGTTTATAATCGACCCTTGGTTTCACTCAATCAAGTTTAAGATTAATATAGTTTCTAGAATAGATATATCCTCCTACAAAAAGGAGTACGAGAACCTTCTACTTTCCTTAACGTGATATCTTTGATAATCACAATATATACTTATATATATTTCCATACAAGGTCATTTTCTAGTTAGACTTAGTCTACCCCATCGTAATGGTTTTCAAAGAATATTATAAACAAGAATGATAAAATAGATAAGAAGGATTCTCCTATAGACCTTATTTCTACTACCAAAATATTACTAATTTTCTTTCACTCGATAGGTTATACAATAGTTTCCAAAGATTACTAAGAATCTAAGTCTCTTATGGGTAGAAATCATTTTGTCGTAGACTAAACCAAGAATTGATTTAAAATAATAATATCATAGCTTAATGATTAAACCTTATTACTCATAGCTAATAAGTTTACCTATCAAGTTTCATTGAACACTAATTTCATCAAAAGTCTATTGTATGATTAACTCATAATCATATCATCGACTTGCTACATGATGGAACTCATTCATTTACTAGTTTATAAGGCACATAATATCTAAAATAACCTTCTTCAGGTATGTGGTTGTAAAGGTCATTTAGTTCATCATATGATGGTTTGACATGTCTAATAGTTTAAAAACAATAAGTATATGGTTGGATCTGTGTGCTATGATATAGAATTCAATTATATTAGCAAGCATCATCCTTTCTAGGCTTAATCGATGCCATCAAATTCCTACAAATAATTTAATAGTTTGCTATGGATGCTAATCAACAAATCATTACAACCAAATTAACTGGTTTGGGTGAATATGGATTGAATATTAAAGCCTAAATGGCATAAATGAATGTTTACAACCAGTCATAAAGTGAATAACATAGAGGATCATTTGATATTTCAATGCTATCATTGCACATGAAGCAAGAAAGATACTTGGTGGTGGCTTAGATTAAAATAGAGTTGCAGAGACAATAAACCCAATTGACGCCTACAGGAGACCAACGTCTTGATTTCCTCTCTAAACTATTGTTTTCACCTTGCTCTTGTTGCAATCTGTTCAAAGCATTACAATCGACTATCTCCTAAGCTCACAGTCATTACTTCCTAAGACATGACATGATTTCTATTGTGCTATTGACTCTTAATGAGTCGTTCCATAATGGACTTCAATACAACTCTTGATGAGTTGTGCGATTAACATTCTTCCACTATTTTCAGTTGGAAATATAATGAATACAAAGCAGTCCTCAAACTGATTTGGTTTCAACCAAATCCACATAATTTGCAAAGTCTTACACATGTTAAAGGAAGATGCATAATGTAGGGAGCTCATCAAGTGGGGTGTTAATACCATAGACTCCTCTTTGGAAGAGGCTGAGCTAACAATTAAAACACAGCTTGATCATTAATGTTCGCTAAGTGATTCGATCCATCACTTGTTATAATAAAAGCATTCCTTCACATAAGCCTACAACTGCTCATAAGTGAGTAAGCATTAATAACAATTATGAGATATTAACCTCAATCGATGCATATACATATTTGTTTATATAATTAAATATGATTTATAATGACATCTATCCTATTTGATAGTTTATGTTTTGATCAATAAATAATAATAATAAGTCAAAGGCTTATAGATAATGTGAATGGGTCGAGCTTGTCTCCCCTTCACAATCCTTCATTAAATGATGTCAACTTGTCTTGATGAGATTGTCATATGATGTTAAATGTCAACAATAAAACCTTATATAACTCAAGGATATTAACTTAACAATTTTGTGACAATGATGATGTAATATTTATGTTAATCGTAAATGGACACTGTTGTTTTCTCTACAAATGACAATGTCAACACACACACATGACTTGACTTAAAGAATCCAAAGATATTGACTACCTATCAATTAGATTCAAAAGTATACTGACAAAACATGACTTATCTCTATCGATAATGGTTCACGTTTTCATTAAACACTCATGTACTCATTTTGGAAAATAATCACTCATAACTCAAGGTCTATATCTCTCTCCTCAAAAGATACTCTCTCTTTTCTCTAAGAGTCATTTGAAACCTGTAATCCTATATAAGACTTGAAATCAGCATATTACGATCAGTGCATCATTATTCAAATAATAAACCAAATTCTCATAATGCAATTATTAAATCGATATAACATATTTATTAACATAATTCCATAAATGAAATTCAATAAAATCTATGTCTTTCCTTGATATTAATTTGAACATCAAAATAGATTTACTTATGTCCAAGTAAAAGTAAAAAGTATTAGCAAGAAAAAAATTGGAGATGTAATAGTTACACATTTGTATTGAAGCATAGGAGTGGGAAGTCAAACAAAGTTGCTAATGTATTGAGTAGAAGAAGGAATTTGTTGATAGAGATGAGAGTTGAAGCATATGTATTAAGAAGATCTTGATTTGTAGAATCATGGAAAGCATGTAAGGAACCTGTTGTGATAGATAGAAGTAAGTGGTTAAATTGTTTCATTTAGGAGGATATGTTGTTCAAAGGAAATTAAATGTGTATATCTCGGAGTTCAATGAGAGATAATTTGATCAAGGAGAAATATAGTGGTGGATTTTTGATAGAGATGAGAGTTGAAGCATATTTATGAAGAAGATCTTGATTTGTAGAATCATGGAAACATGTAAGGAACCTATTGTGATAGATAGAAGTAAGTGGTTAAATTATTTCATTTAGGAGGATATGTGAGAGATAATTTGATCAAGGAGAAATATAGTGGTGGATTGGTAGGACATCTTGGAATTAACAAGATAGTGTCTTTGTAGTTAGAATATTGGGTTGTACAAATCTTTGATAGTACTAGAGAGACCTTGAGAAGACATAAGTATGGATTTCATATTAGGATTGCCAAGAACATAGAGAGGACATGATTCTATATTTGTAGTGGTGGAAAACTTTTCAAAGATGGTACATTTCATACCTTGTAAGAAGACAAATGATGCAATGCATATTGCTGACTTATTTTTCAAGGAGATTGTGAGATTGCATGGATTACCTAAGAGTATAGTTTTAGATAGAGACACAAGATAAAGTTTAGTTCCTCACTTCATCCACAGACATATGGAAAAACATAAGTGGTAAATAGGAGTTTCGGAAATTTGTTGAGATGTTTGGTAGGAGATAAGGCTATTGGAAAGACAATTTCCATTGTACCAAAAGATTGACCTATTAATGCTCGATACAACCACTAGAGATAATGAATCCATGGGAGGCAATTAAACCTTGTCATGAACCTAAGAGCTACACGGTACAACACAAGGAGAGCAAGAGTGCACACCTTGCAATAATCCCCCAGCACAAGTGAGGGGTTTAAACCTATGATGCAGGCTCTGATACCAATTGTTGGAAATATGGTTGTTGTTGAACCAAAAGATCAACCTATTAATGCTCGATACAACCACTAAAGATAATAAATCCACGAGAGGTGGTTAAACCTTGTCATGAACCCAAGTGATGCACTACACAACATAAGGAGACCAAGGGCACACACCTTACAAAAAAGATAGGAAATTGGGATGTAATCCTACCGCAAGTAGAGTTTGTTAGGGTTAGCCGACAGAAGATATCAATTAAATGCAAATAAAGATTAAATAGAGGAATGAAAATACATAGAAATAATAATAGTGAGAGACAAGTTTTAACATGGTTCACCCAAACTCAGGGTACATCCACCAACAAAGAGTCCAATATTATTATCTAGTAAATCAAAACCGGTTACAACCAGCAATCCTTGCAACTCAATACCACTGCAAAATGCTATAATACATATGTGGAAACCCTAACCCTTAGCCACTTTTATCAAGCCTTATGTCGATTACAAAAAATAGGGTTTTTTTTATGTCGACCAATAGAAAAATATCTTCTGATGCCTTAATAAAATAATAAAAAATCATTCGAGGTTTCAGGGGTGACACTACCCCTTGACCCTATTAAATAATTGGGGGTAAACTGTACTGATAAAAGTGGGGTAAATTTAACTTCCAAGTTTGATTAGGCTCCATATAACAACAATCTCCCACTTGGAGACTGATCAAACTCCACACCATATCATCTCCCACTTAGAGACTAATCATAAAACCACTGACCCTATAGCTCCCATTGGAAATAAGCACCCTAGACTCTGCTATTCTGATTTTATTATTTTTCAGTCTTGAAGACCAACCAAAGCTGAAGAGTAGCTCAACTTCTCCCTTGTTATTGTCTTTGTAAACATATCTATTGGTTTTTCATCTGTATGTATCTTTTTCAGTCATAACTATTCATCATCCAACACTGACCGGATGAAGTGATACCTGGGCTGTATGTGTTTGGTCTTTGAATGCAAGGTAGAATTCTTTGCAAGATGTATGGCACTCTGACTGTCTATTTACAAAGAACTGTTAGCCTGTTGTTTGCCCAATTCTTCTATGAAAGATTATAGCCATATCATCTCCTTTCTTGCCTCTGTTGTAGCTACATACTCTTCCTCCGTGCTAGATAAAGCAACCACCTTTTGCAACCGTGAGATCCAACTCACTATTGTCCCACCTACAATAAAGATATAACTGGTAGCACTTTGCCTGGTATCAATATCCCTTGCCAAATCTGAGTCTACATAACCCGCTAAATCAGTATTAGAGCCCCCAAAACATAAGTGTTTATTGGATGTACCTCTCAAATATCTAAGAATCCATTTTAGCACATTCCAATGCTCCAATCTGGGATGACTCATATACTTGCTTACGACTCCTACAACATGTGCAATATCTGGTCTTGTGCATACCATGGCATACATTAGACTTCCTACAGTTGAAGCATATGGTACCTTAGACCTTTTTCCTTCCTCTTGTGTCTTAGGACACATCTCCTTAGTCAATTTCAAATGACTAGGCAAAGGTGTGCTGACAGCTTTTACATTCTCCATATGGAATCTTTCCAACACCTTTTCAATATAATCAACTTGAGATAGAGTCAATTTTCTGTTCTTCCTATCTCTACAAATTTTCATAACAAGGATTTGTTTTGCTACCCCCAAATCCTTCATAACAAATGATTGTGCTAACTGTTGTTTTGACTCTCTTATGTGATCCATGTTAGACCCTGCTACAAGCATGTCATCAACATATAAACATAAAATAATGTAGTTGTCATTATCCAACCTCTTAAAATAAACACAATGGTCAGAATTACACTGGTTGTAGCCTTGCTCAACCATAAAACTATCAAATTTTAAATACCATTGTTGAGGTGCTAATTTCAAGCCATATAAACTCTTCTTCAATCTGCACATCAGTTTCTCCTTACCTTTGACTTCAAATCCTTGTGGTTGTTCCATATAGATCTCCTCCTCCAAATCACCATGGAGAAAGGCAGTTGTCACATCTAGCTATTCCAAATACAAATCTTCAGCAACCACAATACTTAAAATAGTACGAATAGAAGTCATCTTGACAACCAGAGAAAATATCTCATCAAAATCAATACCTTTTTTCTATGCAAATCCTTTTACAACTAACCCAGCTTTAAATTTTTTCTTACCTCCATCTTCCTCTTTCAACCTATAAACCCATTTGTTTGGTAAAGCTTTTTTACCTGCAGGCAACTTACATAATTCCTAAGTCTAATTTTTTAGCAAGGAGTCCATTTTTTCTTTCATTGCAAGCTCCCACTGAACCTTTGTATCCACCTGCATAGCTTCATCACACCCTTCTGGTTCACCAGCATCTGTTAACAAAATATAATACAAAGAGGGAGAAAACCTTTTAGGAGGTCTACTTATCCTTGTTGACCATCTAACATTCACTAGAGTTTGTGGTATTTCTTGTTGTTGTTGCAAAGCATGAGGAACCACTAGAACATCACTATTTGGAGTATCATATAGCACCACATAATCTTTTTCTTTGTTATCACGCTACTACAACCGATCTTTGTACATCACCTTCTCATTGAATACATCCCTGCTTCTCACAATTTTTTAATTTTCAACATCCCAAAGCCTATAACCAAATTCATCAATGCCATATCCAACAAAGATACACATTTTTGATTTTGCATCCAGTTTGGTTCTATTTTTAGAATCTACATGTGCAAATACTTCACATCTGAAGGTTTTGAGAAAAGAATAACTCACCTTCTTACCTATCCATGCTTCCTTTAGAATACCACAACCCAAAGGACTTGAAGGACATCTATTAATTAAATATACAACAGTATTGACAGCCTCTGACCACATGTTTAAAGGCATCCCATCATGCAATCTCATGCTCCTTTCACACTCCATTAGTGTCCTATTCGTGTGCTTAGCCACTCCATTTTCTTGTGGAGTCCCTAGAACTATTTTCTGCCTATGAATTCCATTAAAGAAACAATAATCCTCAAATTCTTTTCTACAATGCTCACCACCATTATCAGATCTGAGACATTTTAATCTTTTACCCATCTCATTCTCAACCAAGCTTCTCCATTTCTTAAATGTTTCAAATACATCAAATTTCTGCCTAAGGAAATAAATCTAAACCTTCCTAGTTGCATCATCCATGAATGTAACATAATACTGAGAGCCACTGAGATAAGATACCTAAGCTAGTCCCCATACATATGTATGTACAAGCTCCAACTTTTCATCTTTCTTTTGCTTCCCATCCTTGAGAAAATTGACTCTCTTTTGTTTGCCATACACACAACTTTCATAGAAATCTATATTAATACATTTTAGACCTGGTAAAACTTTCTTAGAATGAAGTACCTTCATACTTTTTTCACTCATATGCCTAAGTCTGTTATGCCACAGTGTCGTCTCAGAACCTATAGCAACTGTTTCAGTCTCTTCCTACAAACCTACAGCAATTGTTCCTAAACCTGTTTGTTTTTTCTCTGCAACAGCTAAAGTAGAAGGAACAGTATGACCTATACAAAGATATAAAGTGCCTACTTTCACACCTTTTGCTACTATTAAGGTACCTCTTGAAACCTTCCAATTTTTATCAGTAAATGTAAGAATGCAACCTTCATCGGCTAGTTGCCCTGTTGAAATTAAATTCCTACTCAGCCTTAGAATGTGTCTTACCTCTTGTAGTCACCGATGATTTCCATTCTGTAACTTAATATTGATTCTTTCCTTTCCAACAATCTGATAAGGTTCATTATCTCCCAAATAAACTAGCCCAAAATCCCCTTGGACATAATCAAGAAAATAACTTCTATGGGGCATAGCATGAAATGAGGCCCCTGAATCTAAAACCCATGAAACATCAACACTATCTAGGGAAGGAATCAAAGCATCAACTTCAAATTTATTACTTACCACATTTGTCTCCTTATTGTGTTCTTGCTTGTCTCCTTCTTTATTCTTCTGAGATCAACAATCTTTCTTCAAATGACTTGGTTTCCCACATTACCAACAATCCTTCTATCCTCTGGATTGGGACCTCTTGTCCTTTGATTTTCCTCATGACTTCCCATGACCTCCAAAACTTTTTCCTCTCTCCTTTGATCTGCCCCTACTTTTTGCATTCAAAACACTACCTGATGTGGACCCTCTTGAGATTTTTCATTGCATTTCCTCACTAAGGATAACACCAACAACATCATCAAATTTCAAAGTGTTTGAACCAGAGAGAGTTACTTACCGCCATTACCAAGCTATTCCAGCTTTCTGGCAAAGAACATAATATCAAGAGAGCCCTCACCTCTTCATCAAATTTCACTTTTATAGAAGTTAACTGACTGGTAATCGTATTAAACTTATTTAAATGATCTGTTACAGATCCACCTTCAATCATTTTTAGATTAAACAAATGTTTCATGAGAAATACCTTATTTAAGGTTGAGGGTTTTTCATACAATTTAGCCAAAGCTTTCATCGATTCACTTGTTGTCATCGCTTCTGTTATATTGAATTCCACAAATGGTGCCAGGCACAATCGAATGGTCCCCAGTTCCTTTCTGTTTAGAGGATTCTAATCCTCATCAATCATTGCTATCAGTTTCTTGGCTATTCCTTCCAACGGCCTCCATAAATCCTTCTGATAGAGATAATCCTCCATCTGCATCTTCCATAATTGATAGTTCTTCTTATTGAATTTATCTACCTTCAATTTACCCTCATCTGTAATTGCTTCCACTCAACTGCGAGACTCCCACTTAGCCGTGAGACCTTCCTGTAGATGATAATCGAACACAACCTACTCTGATACCACTTGTTAGGGTTAGCCGACAGAAGATATCAACAAAATGCAAATAAAGATTAAATAGAGGAATGAAAATACATAGAAATAATAACAGTGAGAGACAAGTTTTAACATGGTTCACCCAAACTTGGGCTACATCCACCAATAGAGAGTCCAATATTATTATCCATTAAATTAAAACTAATTACAACTAGTAATCCTTGCAACTCAATACCATTGCAAAATACTATAATACATCTGCAGAAACCCAACCGTTAGCCACTTTTATCAAGCCTTATGTCGATTACTAAAAATAGGGGTTTCTTTTATGTTGGCCAATAGAAAAACAACTCCCGACGCCTTAATAAAATAATAAAAATCATTGGAGATTTCAGGGGCACTGCCCCTTGACCTATTAAATAATTTGGGGGAAAATTGCATCGATAAAAGTGGGGTAAATTTAACCTCTGAGTCTGATTAGGCTCCATATAACAATAGAGTTTGCATACAATAATTTAGTAAATAGGAGTACAGGGAAGACACCTTTTGAGATTGTGATAGGAATGAAACCTAGAGGAGTATTAGAATTGAGAGACCTTAACATGGAGACTAAGAGAAGTGCAAGGGTAGAAGAATTTGTAGGATACATGGAGATAGTACATAATCAGGTCAAGAAGCATTTGGAGGAGATGAATAGAAAGTATAAGGAGAAAGTAGATGAGAAGAGGACACATAAAGAATTTTAAGTTGGTGATGAAGTAATGGTATATCTATGAAAAGAGAGATTTCCAATAGGCACATGTAATAAGTTGAAGATGAAGAAGTTTGGACCATGTAGGATACTCAGGAAATTTGATTCAAGAAATGCATATGAAGTGGAGCTACCAGAGACATTGGGTATATCACCTATATTCAACATTGCAGACCTATATCAGTATCATGAAGGAGAATCAAGTGACATCATTGAAGATGATTTGAAGGATTAGTTACCACAACAACAACTGGAGTAGATAGAAGATATCTTGGACAATAGAGTTGGATGTAGTACCAGACACAAGCAATACAAGGAATATTTGGTAAAGTGGAAAGGTGGACTGGAAGAAGATTCATCTTGGATTTCTTAGGCTGAGGTAGACTGCCTTGGTTTTCCTCTAGACCCAACAAAGTGAGACACTCACTTTTTCAACAAGCTCGGGTATCTAATGTAGGAGCATCCTAGGTTGCAGATTAATCTTGCATCAACCAAAAACATTTTGCATTCTTTCTTTTCTTTTCTTTTATTTTCGGTTCAATTCAATCAGTAGTAGTTTCAACATTTTGTACTACATTTTTCTACATCTTCATTCTAGAGCTTGTAGAGTAGGACTTAACAGCTAGACAACATCATCTACATCACATCCAAATTTTAGGTCATTTGGATTTGTTTGCTAAAATTTATCTCTATCAGATGATCACATGTTTTCATGGAGTAGAACATTCAAATAGTCAGTTGAAGGAGAAGGTTTGTGAAGCATTTTTGTGACTTGCAGAGCTAAATGGAACATCATACAAGGTACATAAGAATCAGATCAACCTTCCTTGAGGTCTACACCTTGATTCATGCAATTGTGGAGTGTTACCAGATATTTAGGCCTGACCTATTTGTGTCTACATATTACATTCCTTCATTGGAGTTTGTAACCTTTTTTGGCTGATGCAAAGGATCTATTGAGCTTGGAGATGATATATATAGATCTCTAGGATGAATAGGAAAGTAGTTAGTTCATAAGTAGTTCTACAATATGATTTAGATAGCTTTGATTAGATGTTTTGTGCTTCAAAACAATATCTATTGTAATTGGAATTCAAGCCTAAGAGCCCTAGATTGTAGCTCGCATGTTGCCGACATATAAGCATTCTGATTATATGATATATTAAGCATTTGAATCATTCATTGAATCCTATATTTGATTTGTTTCCATTGTGTTTACTCTTGATATATAGCTTGGATAGTTCATTCTGTGAACCCTCTAACCATGACTACACCATCATCACTAATTAATTTTAGAATGAAGTTAAGGAAAAAAAATTGCTCCATGATATTTGATGCCTCTGAACTTGCCAGAAGGTCTTGGAAAAACTGCAGGGCTTCCTCATTTAGTTCTTCTTTTTCTTTGGTGGTAGATCCATCCACTTTCCTAAGAGAGCTTATCCTATTTTGTATCCTTTTACAGTTGGTTGAGTTATGGAAGAATTTGGTATTTATAACTGCTTCTTTGAGCCAATTTTCCCTTGATTTAGACTTCCAAAAAATATCTTCCCTAGCCAATATTTCATCATGTACCTTCATAAGGTCTTTTTCCTACCTAAATTCTTTTTCTATCATACTCTATTCGAGGATATGGTTATGTAGCCTCTCTTCTTCTTCTACCCTTTCTTGTTCTTTGAAAATGTTCTTAAACACCTCCTTGTTCCAATTCCTTAGATTATTTGTTCTTGTAATAAGCTTTTTAACAAATCTAAACATCTTTGTACCTCGCTATACCTATGTCAAATGCCACCATTCCTTCATCAGTTCTTGGAGGGATTCATGTCTGAGCCACATTTTTTTGAAATTTGAAGGGGAACCGATCAATGGATTTTTCATCTTCAAAAGTGATTGAGACTAGATAATGGTTGGATCCTGAGAAAGAATTAATCCAAGAGGTTAAAATGTATTCTATATCTAACTAGTTTGGACTGAGTAGGAACCTATCTAATCACTCCACTATGTTTGTGAAACCTTATCTTTGGTTAGTCGAGGTAAATTTCTAATTTTTTGGTGATGTGTCAATTATACCTAGTCTCTTACAAAATTCTATAGGTCGTTGTCAGAGTCGTTCCTCCTCTCTTCTCACTGTGTGATAAAATTTTATTGAAGTCATCTCTAATGAGGAATAAGTTGAAGTTGGATGTATCAAGGATTAGATTTCATTCCATGCCTTGAGTTTGTCCTCCGATCTGGTTGGCTGTACACATTAATTAATTTAAAGGATAAGTTAGAGCTAGTGTTTGAGATTTCCATTGCCATCCAATTTGTTGTGTTGCCACAGGGTGAGATATTGATTGTGTTTGGGTGCAACATACCTCCAATTTCACCATAAGTCCCATTTGAAGCCACAAAGTATCATTTCCAATCTTTGAATTTGAGCATGAAGTTATCTACTTCTTCCTCCTTAAGTTTGGTCTCTTGTTGAATAATCAAATACGCTTTCAGATTCTCAAATTGGCACTTCATCAAATGCCTCTTGTTAGGGGCATTTAAACCCCTAATATCCCATGTGGTTACCTTCATTGCTCCCTAAGGGAGGGGCTTCCTCCCTTAGTGCTAAAAAAATTATTGATTGATGCCTAATTTTTGTGGCAAGCCACCTCCTCCCTCTTCTTCTTGTTTGTTTTCCTTTCTCTTTTTCCCTATATTCAGATTTGGTTTGGAGATTTTTGATGCCACTTGGTTTATTATCCTTAATTCTATTATGCCAAACTCCTCATCTCCCAAGCCTTCGTCTACCTCCCACTCCAAGTCCTCTAAGGCCTAGGATGATTCTTCTACATCACAATTTGAAGCAATAATAGAGTTCACCAAGGGCATAGGCTTTGATGATTGCACCTTAATTGGTGCGATTGTTGTTTCTTTGAAGGTTTTGGTTGGTGGAGAGAAATCTGTTTCTTCAATCATTTCTTTACTTTCCCTGCTTGGAGAAGGTGCCCCTTTTTTCTTCCATACTTCATGCCTTGATATTGAGCATTTTTGTGTTGAGTGATCTCTATTTCCACACTCCAAAAAGAAGGATTTTTTCTTCTTGACTTACATATCTTGAACCCAAACTACTTTCGCAGTTGCTAGGGTAACCTTCACAAAGATCTTTTAGATGGCTAAGATCTTCACCTTGGCATACAAATATGAGTTATTCTCCATGATTTCCTCATCTATTTCCAATAGAGATTAGATGGAGTTCCCAATTTTCATTAGGCATTCATCTGACCAGTATTCTAAGGGAAAATTATAATGTTGTATCCACATTGTTTCTTCTGCAGGTTTGCATTTTAGGGGATCAAAGTTAGGGCACCACTCTTGAATGAATAGGGGGGATACATCATCATCTACACAATTTATCCTTGCCTTATAGTCTTCTTTGCTAGAAAAAATTACTGTAAAGAACCCTTGAGGGAGAAATTTCAGGACAAAGGGGCAATTCCAATTCTTGGTATCCCATGTTTCAATCTCCATCCTTGATTTCCTTTTTCCCATGAAGTGATAAATGATTACTTTATCTTTTAGGGCTTCTTAATCTCTAGCAACTACTTCCACAAGGTTGATCTCAGCTAGCATATCTGCCTCTAACACCTCCTTTGATGTGGGATTCTGATCTCCCTACTTTTTTCACACTCAATCAATGAAGAAAACATGTATGCTCAAAATCATGAATTGGTGGCCTTAAGAGTGGTTGAGTCAGCTTTGGTGTGCACACAGACCCTCTCTCCTTGCCATGGGGTGAACTGCCATATCACTCTCACTCTCCTGGAAGTAGCCAGTCGAGAGGAGGTGAGACATGGTGGTGGTCTGGCTCATTGAAGAGCTAGACTTCATGGAGAGGGGTCGACCAATCCTAGCACTTGTATTGTTGTGTGTTTGTTTAGATGTGGTTTTCTATGACCATGGTTGTAAGGATAACTATATGACCTTAAGGGTCACTATTCTCCTATTGGGGTTTCTAAAGTTCTAACATTGTGTGGTTTGACAGTTATTCTCATTGATGCTTTGTTCAAGTTGGTTTTGTCTTTCAAACTATTGGATCAATGCTTATTGTACTTGAAGTTCTCTGAGTCTTTCTTGTTGTTGTTGAATGACTAGTTGATCTTGTTGCTACCTAGGGTGGATCTCTATCTCATTGAGGATTTCCTTCATCCACTCGCCTCTAAGTCTAGGGTACATTCGTGAGCTGAGACAAAAGAGAGGTGGTTTAAGCTAACCTTGATTTGACCTAGGGTTTTCACTTAGGGTTTGTGTGACCTAAGGTTTGACTTTGTGTTGACTTTGTTTGACCTTGTGATGAAACCAAGGGTTTTAACCAATGTTGGACTAAAGTTGGCCTTGTGCTAAGACCAAGGGTTTGCAAACATTCTATATTGCTATTGTTTTTGTTTTTTTTTGACTTTATATGCATGCAAGTGTATATGAATGCAAAACATCTTTTTGTGCTTTTTTACATTTTTGGAAATCAAAGTGCTTTTTCTTAATCTAGGAATTAGAAAATGTATGCAAGCTATGATGATGTTATCTAATGCAATTTAATCTATGTTTTTGTTTCTTTTCTGAATAGATTGATCAATCTAATCTAAGAAAGGAAATTGCTTTAAATCTATGAACTTTCAAAAGGGAAACTATTTTAACAATGTAAATCTACTTATCCTATCAAGGAAAAAGCAAAGAAGTATTTTACTATGCCAAGAGAAAAGTTTTGATTATCTAATTACTATGAAATGTAAAAAAGGATGACAGAACCTAGAGATACATGAGCCTCCACTACCCTTAGATATCCTTGTATTGGCAACCTCTAATCCTCTTGTGGCAGTGGGGTGATCCTCTTGGCAACAATAAGAAAAGAGAAGAAAAAGAAGATTTGAAGCTTTAAAAAAAGCTCAATGAGAGCTTGATGAGCACTGTGGATTGTGATGTGAGTAGCGTATGGATGCAAATAATTTTTTAGAAAAGTTAAATGAGACAACAAATAAAATAAAAAGGCTCCTATGTCTTGTATGAGCATGAGAATGATTGATTTGGAGAATAATAACCTGTAAGAGTTGTGTACACAAATGAAATTACCTCCCTTTGTGCTTGAGGGAGGGGAACATATATAGGTTAGAAGAAGGGATGAGAGGTGAAGAATAAGGAGAGTTAACTCAATTTGATTGGAGAGTTAACTTAAAAGACTCAAGAGTGATCTGGACTAAAATTGGAGTGATCTACCCAATAAAAGCTTATCACTCAAGAAGAAGTGAAGAAAGAGGAGTGCATGAGAATGCAAGGGATGCATGAATTGCTAACTAAAGATGAAATAGAGCTAATTATTCATGTGTGGGTGCATGAAATAGTTAGCCCTATCTTTGGCATGAAAATTCATGCAAATAGGAAGAAAAATAGGGGAAAACAAAGCTATTTTGAGTTACAAACTCAAGTTTTTCTACAGCTGAAAAAATGATAGGGTCACCCATGGGTCACCACTTTCATGAGTCAAGGTCACTCAAGGGTGTTGTGTGGTTACACAACACACTCCATTTTGACTTGACAAAATAGGGACCCAACTTTTTTTTGCTGCTTTGGCTTGTGTTGTCTTTCTGCTTTTTGGCAGTCTGGTAAAAGTAAGTCATGTAGGTGACCCTGCATACAGGGGGTAGATAAATCATCATAATGAGGTTAGTTCATCAAAGTTAGTACTTCATATAATTAACCTCATGGTTGGAAAGAGTATAAAATTTCATGCAAGTTTGCCTTTTGGATCACCCTGATATTCCTTATGGGATGAAAGTTATGAGAAGTCAAAGTTCTGGTCAAACCTGATATTCCTGGGGAGGGGTCATATTTTTTAGCATCATTCACCTTGCATTAGATCACCCTAATCTAATTTTATCACCTGATAATCATTTGGTCCACAAACTCCGGACGTCAATTTTACGTGATTGTGGTATTTGCCTGTCAAATGTCTTCATATATTTTGCGGGGGTCATATTTTGAATATCACCTGATCTTACGAATATCACCCGATCTTTCAAATATCACCCCAGTGCCAATATCCTGATGATGTCATATAACCTCGATGAACAAAGAAAATCACCCTGATGGTGATGTCATAATCCTTTTTACCTCATGGAGGTATGTATCCAACGATCACCCTTTTTATATAACATGACGGTGACGTCATCCCGATCTTTCGAAGGGCGGGGGTCATTTTAGTCAAGGGGTCACATTTTAAACATCCCTTGATCTTAAAATCATGACCTAATATTCTCAACATCACCCGATTCTTCGACATCATTTTGCCGCTCAAAAGTGGAAGGTCATATTACATAGAGGGGGTCATATTTTGAATATCACCCAATCTTCTAAAGATCACCCCCTCCTCTTGCCTCATAACATTTAATGCACATAAATGCAGTAGGTGGATTCCCGCCGAATGCGAATACAATACAAACACCTAGTAACATCCATGGATTTTGTGTAAAAGATCAATGGTTTTAATTGATTTAACTTGGTTTCGCCCTAATCTGCCCTACGAATGAGGTTAAAAGTAAGTTTGCAAGGTCATTTTTATTTACCTTGTGAAGAAACAAGAAATTTACAGAGCTGAGAATCAAACCCTCATACGAGCTACCTGTAGACAGACATATAGCTTGCAGCATAATGAAATGTGTGATCATCAGCATTTGACCCCCTTTTCTGAAATTATCAACCTAATCTAGGAGATAAGTGTTATCAGGTAAGTAATTTAGAAACCATCTTGTTGTCATTTTCTGCATGTTCAGGTAGTATGACTTTTTCCAGTAGTTTGATTTTGTAAGTAGGCATATCATGATGAAGTAGTGAATATTAAATGGTATAATATGCATGATGCCATAGATGTAAGTGTCGTATCGGTGCATATGAATATTATGCTAAGACCAGTCATGTTTATTGCAGGAATCCATGGCAAACATTAGGAAGAATAGATCTGGAGTAGAATTTCTTAAACCCATGTACGTTCATCCCGAAGGAATACAATTCAAGTATGGTGTCATTGATGACACTCACCAGGGGGAAATGGATTTAGTAGCATGGTCATCCAGGATGCATGATGACAAAGATAATACCCTCCTGGATGCCATATTTATATCAGGAATGTGGCATGCAGCCAGATTTCCATATGCCATGGAAACCCTTGAACTAATAGTGGAATGCACCAAAAATTACAACCCTTAGACAAGGCAGGTGGAAAAACATGGAAGGGTTTATGCAGATTTATCAATTAAAGGGATTACGTCTACTTTCAATCTCCCAGTTTGAAAGAAGGTAGTCAGTATGGATCTACACAAACTAGAAATTGAATATGAAAACAATAAAAAGACTACCAAGAAGAGGATATACTAGTGGATATCTAAGAACAACACTTACACTGCCTCTGCCAAATTGCCAGTGAATCTATACACATTTGATTTTAATGATGAATATCAGTATATGATTACCCTACTCAATAGGATGATAGGCTAGCCTAATGCTGGGAGTTTCAAGAATTAGATGTTTGGCATCATGTAGATGTGTCTCTATATAGATAACAAGCCATTATGGGCCAAGATTACCAGTGATGCCTTAGATGAACAAATGATGAACCTAGGAGGCCTAGAATGCTCATTCCACATGACTTCATATGTTGTTTATTCATGTGCTTACAAAGGGACATTTGATGCACTGACCACGGTTGGAAAGATTGGTGACAGTATAGATGATGCCCATATATGGGATCATTATCGTCAGTTATAGAGAAAAAACTATCTCCTTGACTGTAAATTGGTGAATGATGTATTTTCTATGCATCTGGTTAGAACAATGGAAGAAGATAGAACCAAAAGGTTGAGCATGGAAGCTCAAGAAGTTATATACAAGCATGGTGCCTGGTTCATCCAGTTTGCCACATTTTCCTACATCAGAATAGAAGGTTTTTAAGGATAGCCATTCATGTTACCCAGGTACCCTATTCATGGGGTAGTCCTGATGGAGTTTTTGAGACAGATATCTACTATACTGGATACATACAAAGAAAAAAATAAAATACCTCCAGTATTATTTTCAATAACTATGGGTTGGTATATATGCCTTGATTTAGAAAGCATAAAGAAGGCTATAGAGGGTTTGAACTTGATGTACCTATAGCCATTTCCATTTGTCAGATCATATGACCCCTAAGGAAGAATGAAGAAAATAATGGGGAAACCCATACACCAGAAGCACCTAGAAGATTTCTAGACTGATTGTGAGGATGACCCTGAGGTAAGAAGAAGAAAATATCAAAGACTCACCCTCAATCAGGTAAGGACATTTGACTACATCCTAGTGTTTGCACAACCTTTGATGGATAAACCAAGAACAAAAAGAATCCTGAGGCCAGCTGTAGAGACTACAGAAATACAACATGAAGGCCAAGCCTCACAACAGAATGTGGAAGAGGATATACCTCTTGATGAGGAGCCAGTAAGTAAGGAGACTGAAGGAGATGACCCCATGATGGTGACTCGGAAGAGGAAGGTGCCTCAGGTAATATCACCACCTAAACAACAAAGAACATCAATGAGGGGTGAGATCAAAAATGACCCCATAGTATTAAGGGGAGCTGGTAGTGAAGTGTTTAGGAAAGAACTATAGCATGAAGTGCCACTTTCTACCATCATTTAGTTTAAGACTGAGAGGGCCGAGGAGCAAGCAAAAGAAGCCTCTAGGGTAGGTTAGGGTGGTACTTTCTCATTGGAAGAAACTGTAGACCTATCAGATGATGAGGGGTACAGAATGTAGCTTCTCAACGGATGGAGACCCTTGCTTCTAGCACTTGCATGACCCCACATGGGACCCCATTAGCACAGATGGTAGTATTAGAAGAGTTGAAGCAAATAGAGCAAGAGAAAGAAAGTAGCCCAAAGAGGGCAGCCCAACAAATTGGGGTTGATAAGTTAGTTGATCAGGTAATTAGCCCTACGGTGATAGACCTAACATATAGGGAGGATGTGGCACATCCTAAAGACAAAGCAGGTGCACCTGGTAGAATAGAGAATATTGAAGAAGCCAAGTGGACAGAAATAGAGAACAACACTCTAGATGTAGGCCAGCAACAATATGATATACCTACTGAGCCTAAAATAGTTGAAGTCCAACAAAAGGGCGGAGATGATAAAGACACATCAAGTGATGATACCATCTAGACTCAACATATCGCAGCAAATAAGGATACATTAGGTCATGAGGACTTTAAGATGCCAGAAGTAAACATATTAGGTGTGGAACATAATGTAGCCCAAGATCAAGGTGATGCACCTAGTCTGAACACAATGATATCCATGGATACAAATATACCTCAAGATGAGGAAATTCCCAAAGTGGATGAAATACAACAGGAGGGAGGGCAGGATCAAGTCCAGAATCATCATGTGGATATTCCACAAGATCCTCCCATGTAGAAGGAGACCCCTCAAGAAGAAGAAAAGCAACAGGATCCCCCTCATGATGAACATCATGAGGAAGAAATAAGAAAATCACCCTCTCCATCGAGAATAGAATCCAATGCTGGAGATCAAGGTGGACATGATGGTGATGATAGACAACAAGGATCCAGAGATCAAGTACCTCAATGGCTTGAGAAAGAAATAGGTACGGAACAAGGTTTTGAGATTCAAGAATTTGATGTTTCAACCTTGTTTACAGAGACTATCATGAAACCAAAGAGGAAAGCCTAATTAACATCTGCTATTAGAAGAGATCCTACTATAGGTAGAAGGACTGCCCAGGTAGTGCTTCCCACTATTGAAAAAGAGAAGGGTAAGATCACCCTAGAGGAATTCCAAATCACCATAGTTGATTTGGGTTTTACCAATGAAGACCAAGAAGGTCAAGAGGGAAAACATATAATTTATTCTTTAACCCAAAGGGTGAAGAAATAAAAGGAAAAGAATAAGCAGTATAAAGAGCACATTACTCAACTACATGCATACATAAAAGGGTTGATTAACCTTGATAATACATCAATTGATCAGGCAGTCCCATTGACTGTCATGAAGCATGAGTCAGTGATCATGAGGAAAGTGGATGCTATCAGCACTCACGTGAGCTAAGAAATTAGTGAGAGCCTCTTTACAGAGGTCAAATTTTTTGAGTACCTCAAAGAAGAAGGTTGATAAAATACAGAATGAAATGGGTAGAAGATCATTCCAGTTAGAAAAAGCCTTGGGTGCTCTGAGTGAAATAAAAAGGATTAATCCTCAGGTCCTAATTAATAATCAGGTATTGACTAATAACATTGCCATGCTAGTGGATATTTGGTATAAGGACATCAGGTTTGAATGCGATATATTAAAGAAGTGCAGTAGTAAGCTAAGAGATGTTAGTGTAAAATTGCACAGCATGATGTCCTATGAAGCAGAAGTCCTGGAAGCCCTAGAAGGAAAAGTAGAGGGGAAAATTGAAAACCAAGACGCAGACTTTACCATAAAAGCTCTGCATGATAACTTCCAACTGATAGCTGATGATCCTCTCACCCATCTAAGAGAGGAGGCAATGAATAAGATCATGAGGATCAAAGTCAGGGTGGAGAATTATAATGAAATATTAAGTAACAGAAAAGGTAAATTGGAGGCCCTCAGGGATAAATTTCAAGCCCACAAGCACGCCATTACTTAAGCCAAAACTCAGGATGGCGAGGAGGTTGATAGAATAGTGGAAGCATATGAAAATATCAGGGCAATAATGAAGGTCCATATACAAGATGATAATCATCAGGAGGATGATGATGATATTGAAAGTGATGAGGAGCATGATCATGATGATGAAGAGGAAGAACCTGAAGAGTAAATGAAGATGCGCCACGAAGGAAAGCATATGCATCAGATACTTAGAAGAAAATAAGTCACCTAGATGGTTGCCAGCTGGCAACTTCTGCCATGAGGATAGTTGACTAAGTCAAGAAAGGAATATCCACCATCAATTTTAATTGATAATCCTTGACTGTAGGTCATTTGTAACTACTCCCTCACCTTATTCTATAAAAGGTGCAAGGATGCCTTATTTTGAACATTTAGAAGCTTAATTGAAATTTGATTGCTGAAATATCAGGACCTATTTCAAAGTTGTTGTAAACATACATGTTTTTGCATACTTAATGAAAGAGAAGACCAATTTGATTACATACTATCATACATCTTGAGTAATCTGTGTTTGAATTCTTGATACATGCTTTGATTAGCTGTGTCCCTTAGAGTGCTTATCAGTCTACATGTGTTGTCTTCATTCCTTATCCTTTGAAGTTAGCATCATCTGTATCTAGCTGTGGAACATCCTAGTGAAAATATGGTTTGATTTCTTCTCTTCATGACTGTATCAAGTGTGTATGTGGTTAAATAGCTAAAGATTCACCAAAATTTGAAACATTCTTTTAATTTTCTTTGAATTTCATAACAATTCATCATCACAATTGTAAGCAACAGATAATCAGAAGAAAATAACATGAAATATGCAGACATCTCATAGATAATCAAAAATACATAGCATATTTAGAGTTAAAGCATGTTAAATTGATAAATATCATGCAAAGATTTAAATACAGGCACATCATTTGAACAAAATATACTGTGTAGAGTAACCTCTCTGTGTAGCACCTTTACAAGAAACAAAATTTACTGATAAGCATAAGGGCCCTTGAAATGGAAAACAACAACACACATCAACCACTGAGTAACGTCAGTATATTATGAACTAATCAATGGAGACTTGGGATCATGAATTCTTTGAATTCATCGTATCTTTCAAGATAAATAAAGGTTGTTATGTAACTTTTATTTCATGTTTGCTTATGACTAACATCATGATCAACATAAATTAGCGCTAGAAGGAGGGCCCCAGCTCATCATCAGTAGGTTTTGTTTGATTTGGTGATGCAGACAGTAAGGTAACACTAAAACACTGCTGAATTTCAAGTCATATGCAAATCTTTGTTGTTTTAAGTCGGTACACGCTAAACCTTTGTGAAGTTATTAAAATTGATCATAAATATTGCAAGCTTTGTGGCCGATCATCATGAATTCGCAAAGATAAGTCTTGTTTCAAGTCTTCCTGCTGAAACTTTAAGGTAGGTAGCTTGAGAAGCTTGATATCCTACTACTTGTCACCAAAAGCCAATTATCACCTCATATTTGTAGCATTTCTGCAAATATTACACAAATATCTAGTTAATTTCAAATCCTGACCATAAATACAACCTTTGCTGGTAAGTCTCAACTGATCTTTACAAGAAACCAGCCAATTTTCCTTAAATTTAAGAAATCCTGGCTCTAAGGCCAAATACTAGGTCTAGATCTAGTGGACTCTTCAAAGAATTACCTATCAGGGGATTTAGACCTAGAACTTTAGACATTCATCACACTCCTGGTTCTAGTGCATTAGGAGCTTCACTAGAACATTCTCTTGTAACTTTTGTTGGCTTATAAACACCTACAGGACAACCTGTCACACCTTAGTTCCAACCTCAGCCAGTTATACCTCAGGTCCAACCTCCACCAGTTGCAATGTCTTTCTTTGCAGCAGAATCACCTTTGACTTTCAATGCATATCATGCTTTGCCAAAGAATCCTGATAAAATTTGTCCTAAGTATTATCCATATCAAGATGCTGATGATCATATCAGAACTTTCAAGGAAGGTTGTTGTAGGGCTAGAATTGAGCTTCAAGACGTTGTATGCAGGATATTTCCATTTTCGTTAGGGGAAGTAGCCTATAACTGGTATATTAGTCTTTGTCAGGGTTCAGTCAGTTCATGGGTTGCCTTAGAGAAATCTTTCAAGGATAGGTTCAAAATACCTATAGATCCTTCGATGAATTATCACTTATTTGCCACAATCAAATGATTTGAAGGAGAACCTATTGCTAACTTCAATGCCAGATTCTAGAAAATGCTATCTAAGTTAGTTGCCCCTTATGTTGTAATAGATGAATCTACTAGAAGCATATATTATTCAGCTCTGGATCCTTTGACTTCCATGTTTATCCGGAGAGCACATCCTACTATTAAAACTTTGACAGGAGCTTTCCAAGAGGCTATCAAAGTTAGCCAATAGTTAGTGCCTGCTCCAACACCAAACATTGCATTTCCCACACTTCCTAGTTATCCAACATATCTTTCCCAACAATAGCCTAATGGAGCCATGATACCTCCAGCTGTGATGCCTAGTCCTTTGTAGATACCTCCACTTAGTATCATGCCACCTCCAAATGGAAATGGCTAGATGTTACAATATCCATGACAAACACAAGTACCTCAAGGTGTTGAACAGTCTAGTAATAATAACAATGGATCTTCCTTTTTTAAGCCCCAAACATAGAATGTAGTGGCCAAGGTTCAGGAAGAGAAGGAAGAAATATCAGCACAGTTAAGAAAGCTTACCACTGAGATCACTCATCTGAGGAGTTAGAACTTCTACTCTCAACCTAATTAGAATAGAGGCTACGCCAATGACAGACCAAATTATCCTGACAGAGGATACAACAATAATTATAATAACAACAGTGGAAACAACAATCCTCCTAGACAGCCTAGAGTGTGGAACTCTAGACCAAACAATGGTTCTTTGCCATCACCATTAGATAACTAGCCTCTTGGTGAAACTAAACAAACCACTAGGGTGAATCTTGTAGAAGTAGCCCTTACAAATTGGTGCAGGATACATAACACTAATGCTCATGCAGAGCTAGACTGTCCACAATTTAGGATTGCTGCCAGTATATTCCAAATTGAAGTATCGAATACTTTAGGAAATCCACCTCATGTAGAAGGAAATGAAATTATCCCTTGTGGATATGACTCAGCCTTAGTACTAGAAAGTTTCATTAATCAGCCTTATCAATAGACAATCTCATCTCACCAGAACTATACCTTGGCATGTGAAGAATCAGCCATGGCCTTTGAGACTAATTATGTGTTTCCATTTAAAGATGAAAATGAGCCATCAAATGAACATGAGGAAGTGCATGCTTATCAATAGCAATATCAGGGTAAGCATAACTACAACTTGAGAAATAATTCAAGTAGACCTGTTGGTCCTTTGACCACCTCCTTGCCTCCAAATAATTTTAACACTCCACCTGATCCCAAGGCAAGTAATAATCTTGGATTTCCCAAGGTTAATGCTCAATACTTAGCATCACCAAGTATAGCATCAAAAGTTGTTAGTCAGCCTCCTGAGATTGATAAGTTGGTCACTTATCTGGCAGATGAAATGAAAAAGATTAAAATCAACCTGTCATTGTTAGAGTTGTTTATAACCCCTGCTATTAGGAAAGCTTTCATGAAATCATTGGATGATCCTGCTTCAAGAGAGGATAGTCACACCTCAGGTCAGTCTGGAAATAAAGATCATGCTGCTAGGGATTCTAATGTTAAATTCAAAGCTCTAGCTACTGTCAATCTATAGAAACCTCACACATGACCCTGTATAGAGATAAGAGTGATTCACCGCCTTTCCTCCTTACCATAAGAATGTTTGGTAAAAATTTGCACAACTGCTTAGTAGACTCAGGTGTATCTACCAATGTAATGCCCCTGTCCATATGCAACACTTTAGGGTTGCATCCTGCTAAGTCATTAAAGAAAGTGACATAATTAGACAAAACAGAGGTGAGTGTGGTGGGAGAACTAACTCACATTCACATGCAACTAGCCTTAGATCCCAGAATCTAGTATTATATTGATATTCAGGTAGTTGAAATACCTGATATAGATGGGATGTTACTTAGCAAAGACTGGTCAAAAACCCTTAATGGATACATGTCAAATGATTTTAGTCACATGTGGCTACCTTGGAAGGGTATACCAAATCAAATAAGAATAGATACAGAACCCCACATGAAACACATGATCACTAAATATAACAAAACCAACGAGATCATGTATGTGGATGTAGAACCCAGAGTTTACTCCATCAAACCCCAGACAGTTAGGATAGAAGAAATCTTGATGTACAATGTTCATCATGATGATGATGACCCTCAGGATGATATAACGGTTTCAGAATCTGATTGTAACCCTAAAAATGAAAATGAGTTAGATCATTTTAAGAATTTTGAGATGCATCTATCTAGATAGGTGAAATGATGTCAATTGTTAAGAATTCATGTTCATGATATTTTGATTGATGGATGGTGCAAGTTGCATGATGAACCTCATTCTGAAAAGACTTTTGATGCCTACATACACATGATGGAGCTAGAACAAGCATGCAGTGAGGCAGCATCATCATCATCAAAGGTAAGTTCTATAGATAGTGATAGTGACACTAATGTGTGTTTGTCATCTGCAGGAACAGGGAAAGTAACAAATCAGGATGCAAATCTTATTCAGATGACAGATGAGATATTGCTATGTAACAATAGTAATGTCAAAAGAAACAAGAAGATCACCCCAGGGAGTGATTGTTTGGTAGAATCAGATTATGAGTTATCTGATGAGGATAGGGGCAGTAACTTGTCCAAATTTGAGGAGCTTTTATCAAAAGAAATCCAAAAGATGACACAGTAGCAAAGATCTCCACAAGATGCCCTGATTGAAGGCTGGTGCAGGTTGCATGAAGCACCTCATTCAGAGACTGCCTATTCACTGTGTTTACATATTCTAAAAAGGCAGATGTTGCCTAGTTTAGAAGATTATGCTTTTGATGATAGAAAGAAAGAGGAAATATCAGATTCACATAAGACAGATGAGGTGAAGTTTGAAAGAGTTGAGATACCAAAGTTAAAATGGATATCAAGTGATGCAGCTGCCAGAGATAGAAAGAAAAAGGAAGGCTTAGATAAGTCTCTAGCTAAAGATAAGCCATGGATCCTTAGATTTGATGGATCCAAGTCAAAACAAGGAGCTGGAGTAGGGATAGATCTTATTGATCCATCTGGAAAATCCTACTTAGAAGCATACAGATTGCAATTCCCCTGCATGAACAATGTGACAGGGTATGAATCTCTAATTCATGGGATATTGTTTGCTCTTAATAAGAAAGTGAAAATTCTGCATGTCTATGGAGACTTAGAATTGGTTGTCAGACAGGTAAGATGTATATACTCTTGCAATTACAAGAAGCTGTCTAATTATAGACACAAGGTGTGGGACCTGATAGAGGATTTTGATGCCTTCAACATCATCCATGTACCCAAAGAATAAAATCATAGGGAAGATGCTTTAGCCTAGGCTGCCAGCACTCTAGAACCACTATCCATATCTGGTTTAAAAAGATTTTTAGTAGAATTGGTATCAGTGCCATAAGTGCCAGATAATGTAACTAACCTCCAAGTATTTGATGATGATTAGCATATTCTAGACTTCATTTCCAACAGGGATGTCTTAGATGCACAGATCATAGATGAGAGGAATGTGGAGGACCATGTCTGGGAAGAAGAAGAAATCTTAGAATTGCCTAGTAATAAGATTCCTAAGGGGATGATAGAGCTTGAAAGGGTGTTTGATTTAGACAACATGCTAAAACAGAAGGATCTTTCAAAAGCTGATGGAGGACAATACTCACAGGTTAACATTGGACAGGATGATGAAAAGAAAAACATCTTGATCGGGAAGGTTTGTACAGAAGAAGAGTTGGAAGGAATAACCCAAGTTCTCAAAGATTACATCCATGTCATTGCCTGGACTTATGATGAGCTGAAAACTTATGACACATCAGTCATAACTCATACCATACCTTTGAAGCCAGATGCCAAGCCCTTCAGACAGAAGCAAAGACCTGTCAATGCTTTATTGGAGCCTATTATTTTTTAAGAAGTTAAGAAACTGCTCAATGCCAGGATCATATTTCCTATGAGACACTCCACATGGGTGGCAAACCTAGTCCTAGTAAGAAAGAAAAAATGGTGATATCAGACTATGCGTAGATTTCAAGAACTTAAACAGAGCTTCTGAGAAGGATAACTATCCTTTGCCTTCTCTAGATGAAGTCCTGCAGATTGTGAATGGTGCCAAGATGATGTCATTTCTGGAAGGTTTTTCAGGCTATAACCAGGTGATGGTTGACAAAATAGATAGATTGAAAACTGCATTCACCACAAAGTGGGGGATATTTGCCTACAGGCGCATGTCTTTTGGGTTAATAAACACTGGAGCCACATTTCAGCGAGCAATGGACATAGCCTTCAGAGGCTTAATTGGTAAATGCATAGTCATATACATGGATGACTTAATAGTGTTCTCTAAGGAGAGAGGAAACCATGTAGAGGACCTAAGAAAGGTGCTGAATAAATGTGAACAATATGGGATATCCCTAAACCCGAAGAAATGCATATTTGGGGTAACTACAAGGAAATTACTATGTCACCTGATAACTAAAAATGGGATTATCATTGATCTTGACAGGGTGGAATCCATCATGAAGATACAACTTCCTGGAAGCAAGAAGGAGCTCAAATCTTACTTTGGTAAGATTAATTTTGTTATAAAATTTATCACTGGCTTTGCAGAAATTGTTAGACCCTTGAATGCTATGCTGAAAAAAGATGCCAAAATTGAGTGGACACCAGAGGGGAAAGAAGATTTTGAAGATATTAAGAAAGCCATATCTAATGCTCCAGTTCTAATCAGTCTAGATTATATCAAGGACTTTTACATCTACTCATTTTCTTCAGAGCATACTTCTGTAGCAGTATTGACATAGAGAAATGAAGAAAAGGAAGAAAAGGAAGAAAAGCCTATTGCCTTCATGAGTTATCCTTTAAGAGATGCAGAACTTAGATACATGGATGTTGAAAGGTAGGTACTTTCTCTAGTTTGAGTAGTTAAGAAGTTCAGGCATTATATCCTGAGAAGTAAAGTGATAGCTGTAGTGCATGATGCAGTAGTAAAAATGTTACTAATGCAAAGTGAACCAGGTGAGAAGAGAGCTAAATGGATCACTGTCCTTCAGGAATATGATATGGACATTACACCTATGAAGTTAGTAAGAGGACAAGCATTGAGCTAGATGATATCAGAAATTGATCCCAATATCATGAGCCAACAATATGTTATAAATGCAAAAGACGATGGGGAATGGTACTCAGACATCAGGCACATCCTGATTACTGGAAGATGTCCTCCAAGATTGCAGGCCTCACAAAGGAGAGCCTTAAAGATAAGATCAGATAAATACATGATGAATGGGGGAGTCCTGTTTAAGAAAAATTATGAGGGGATATGTTGTGTGGTTACACAACACGCCCCATTTTGACTTGACAAAACAGGGACCCAACTTTTTGCTTGGCTTGTTCTTGTGTTTTCCTGCTTTTCAGTAGTCTAGTAAAAGTGAGTCATGCAGATGACCCTGCAAGGGGTGGATATAGATCATCATGATGAGGTCAGTTTGTCAAAGTTAGTATTTCATATCATTAACCTCATTATTAGAAAGAGCATAAAATTCCATCCAGGTTTGCCTTTTGGATCACCCTGAAATTCGTTAAAGGGAGAAAGTTATAACGAGTCAAAGTCTAGGTCAAACCTGATATTCCTGAGGCGGGTCATATTTCTAAACATCAGTCATCTTGTGTAAGATCACCCCAATGCAATTTTATCACTCGATAATCATTTGGTCCATGAAGCTCTAGACGTCAATTTTAAGCGATAGTGGTATTCGCTCATCAAATGTCTTCATATAGGTCGTGGGTGTCATATTTATGAATATCACCTGATATTTTGAATATCACCTAATCTTCTGAATATCACCTGACATTTTCCAATATCACCCTAGCACAAAACATCACCCAGTGCCAATATGACGATTATGTCATCTAGCCCCGATGGACAAAGCAAATCACCCTGATGGTGACATCATCCTCCTTTTACCTCGCGCAGGTATATTTCCAAATATCACCCCATCTGATAACATGACGATGACATCATGATGACACAATGATAAATCAGGTCTTTGACCTAATGACGTCATCCTGATCTTTTGAAAGGAGGTCACCTTAGTTGTGGGGGTCACATTTCAACATGACCTGATATTTTCAACATGACTTGATATTTTCAACATCACCTAATATTCTCGACATCAGTTTTTTCCCACTCAAAGGTAGAAGGTCATAATATACAGTGGGGGTCATATTTTTAAATATCACCTGATCTTCTAAAGATCACCCTCTCCTCTTGCTTCGTAACATTTAATGCAATAAATGTAGTGGTTGGATTCCCGCCAAATGCAAATGTATGAACACCTAGCAACATCTGTGAATTTTATGCAAAAGATCAATGGCTTTGATTGATTTAATCCATTTTTTCCCTAATTTGCCTGATGAATGAGTTTAAAAGTGAATTTCTAGGGACATTTTGCATTTACCTTGCGATAAACAAGAATTTACAGAGCAGCACATTCAAACCCTCATACAAGCTACCTACAGACAGACTAACATCTTGCAGCAGAATAGAACACATGATTATCACTGGTATCTGAGCCTCTTTTTCATAATCATCATCTTAATCAGGGAGATAAGTGTTATCAGGTAAGTAAATGAAAACCCTCCTGTTGTCATTTTCTGCATATCCAAGTAGTGTGCTTCTCCAGTGGTTTGAAACTGTAATTATGCATACCATGATGAAAGAGAGATTAATAAGTATAATATGCATGATGCTGTAAAAGTATAGTGTTGAGTACATGCATGTGAATGTTGTGGTAAGACTAGTTGTGTTTATTGCAGGAATCCATGGCAGACATCATGAGGAATAGGTCTGAATCAGAATTTGCTAAACCTATGTTTGCTAGGCCTGAGGGGGTGCAGTTGAAGTATGGGATTATCAAAGATACTCATCAAGGAAATACAGATTTGATGGCATGGTCATCCAAAATGCATGATGATAAGGATAATACCCTCCTAGATGTTGTATTTATATCAAGAATGTGGCATGCAGCTAGATTTCCCTATTCCATGGAAGCTCCGGAATTGATAATAGAATGTGCCAGAAATTACAACCCACAGACAAGGTGAGTGGAAAAATATGGCAGAGTTTATGCAGATTTGTCCATCAAAGGGATTACATCTACTTTCAATTTCCCAGTTGGAAAGAAAGTGGTTAGTATGGATCTGAAAAAGTTGGAGATTGAATACGAAAATATTAAAAAGGCTGCAAGAAAGAAGATATACTAGTGGAGATCAAAGAATAACACTTACACTACCTCTACTAAATTACCAGTGCATTTGTATAAATTTGATTTTGATGACGAATATCAGTATATGATTGCCCTGCTCAGCAAGATGAGAGTCTAGCCTACTGCTGGAAGTTTTAAGGATTGGATGTATGGAGTCATCATGATGTGTCTTTATACAGATAATAAGCCATTATGGGCCAAGATCATTAGTGATCCCTTAGATGAACAAATGATGAAATTAGGAGGCCTAGAATGTTCATTTTTCATGACTTTATATGTGATATATTCATGTGCTTATAAAGGAACATTTGATGCATTGACTACAGTTGGAAAGATTGGTGGCAGCATTAATGATGCCCATATATGGGACCATTATCCTCAATTGCAGAGAGCAAACTATCTCCATGATTACAAATTGGTGAATGGTGCATTTTCTATGCATCTAGTGAGAACAATGGAGGAGGATAGAACCAAAAGACTAGGCATGGAATCTCAGGAAATTATATATAAGCGTGGTGCCTGGTTCACCCAGTTTGCCACATTTTCCTACAACAGAATAGAGGGTTTTGAAGAACAACCATTTGTGCTACCCAGATATGCTATGGATGGGGTGGTCTTAATGGAATTTGTTAGATAATTTTCCACTATACTGGATGCATACAAAGAAAACAATAAAATACCTCCAGTATTGTTCCCAATAACTGTGGGCTGGTACATATGCCCTGATTCAGAGAATATAAAGAAGGCCATAGGGGCTTTGAAACTAATGAACTTACAACTTTTCCCAGTGGCCAGATCATATGATCCTTATGGAAGGATGCAGAAGATCATGGGGAAACCCATACACCAAAAGCACCTTGAAGACTTCTGGACTGACTGTGAGGATGAGGCAGAGGTAAGGAGAAGAAAATATCAAAGACTCACCCTCCATTAGATAAGGACCTTTGATTGTATTCTAGTGCCTGCACAATTAAGAAAGGATGATGGGAAGATAATGGCAAATGAATATGAAGAAAAGAAGATATATAATGATACTATTTCAGCCCCTTATCTTACACAGCTTGAAGATATTTTAATGGATCAATTTATAGGCAGGGTGCTGCAGTTAACCCAATCCTGGGTGAATGAACAAATAAATGCATTGAAGAAGAAAGGTGTGGAAATAATAGTTGATAATAAGAAGAAGAGACAAGATATTCCTGATGATGAATATGATGATTTTCTGGTTGAGAAGAGGAAATCTAATGGTGAAAGGTTGCCACCTCAGAAACAAAAGAAGGGCCCCCTTAGAGGAAAGCAGATTAGTGAAGAACCTAAAGGGGTAGTAGTTGAAAGAAGTGATATAACAGATGCAGCTGCAGCTACATCAGGACAAGCCTTAACATCATCTGTACAACCTCTACAAGATAAACCTAAAACCAAAAGGACCCTGAGGCATGTGGAAGAAACTTTAGAAGAGCATGATGAAGGCAAAGCTTCACAAAAGAATGTAGAAGAAGATATTCCCCTGGAAGAGGAGCCAGTGAATAAAGAACCTGCAGGAGATGACCCTCTAGCGGTTAGTAGGAAAAGAAAGGCACTCATAGTGATGTCACCACCCAAGAGACAGAGAACACATATGAGGGGTGAGATAAGGATAGAGCCTATAATGTTAAGAGGAGCTGGTAGTGAAGTATTTAGGAAAGAATTGTAGCATAAAGTGCCACTTCCTACAATCATTCAGTTCAAAACTAAAAAGGCTGAAGAACAGATGAAAGAAGCTACCATAGCGAGTCAAGGTGGTCCTGTCTCACTGGAAGAGACTATAGACCTATTAGATGATCAGGTAGTGTAGAATGTAGCTTTGCAACAAATGGAAACCCTTTCTACTAACACTTGCATGACCCCACATGGAACCCCATTAGTTCAGATGGTGGTATTAGAAGAGTTGAAGCAAGTGGAACAAGGAAAAGAAAATAGCCCAGAAAGGATTTCTCAACAAATAGCGCTTGATGAGTTAGTCGATCAAGTGACTAGCCCTGCTGTAATAGACCTGACATATAGGGAAGATGTAGATCCTGACGACAAATCAGGTGCATTTGATAAGGCAGAAATAGAAAGCCATGATCCAGAGATAGGCCAGCAGTAACATGATATATCAGATGAGCCTAAAATAGTTGAAGTTTAGCAAAAGGGCAGAGAAGATAAAGATACATCATATGATGATGTCACCCAGAATAAAGAGATATCAGGTCATGAGGACCTTGAGAAACAGGAGGTCATCATATTAGGTGCGGGACAAACTATAGCCCAAGATTAGGGTGATGCACCTATTCTAAACACTATAATATCCACAGATATAAACATGCCTTGAGGTGAGGAAGTTACTAAGGTAGATGAAATACAAAAGAAGGTAGTACAAGATCAGGCCAAGACCAGCATACAGATATAAGGCAAGATCCTCCTCCAAAGAAAGAAGCTCCTCAGGAAGAGGAAATGGAACAAGATCACCCTCATGAAGAACATCATGATGAAGAAATAAGGAAGTCACCCTCTCCACCAAGGATAGAAACAGTTACTGGAGATCAGGGTGGGCATGATCATGATGATAAACAACAAGGATCAAAAGACCAAGTACCTCAATGGCTAGAGAAAGAAATAGATATGGAATCAGGTTTCGAGATTCAGGAATTTGATGTTTCCACATTGTTTTTAGAAACCATCATGAAGCCTAAGAGGAAAGCAAGACTAACGTCTACTATCAGAAGAGATCCTGCTACAAGCAGAAGGACTGCCCAAGTAGCACTCCCCACCATTGAGAAAGAAAAGGGCAAGATCACCCTGGAAGAATTCTAGATAACTACAGTTGATTTGGGATTTGCCAATGAAGATCAAGAAGGTTAAGAGGGGAAAGACATTATTGATTCTTTAACCCAAAGGGTGAAGAAGGAAAAAGAGAAGAATAAGCAACATAAAGAGAACATTTCTCAGTTGCATGCATATATAAAAGAGTTAATTAACCCTAATAGCACATTAGTTGATCAGGCAGTCCCATTGACTACTATTTCTCAAGAGGAGGTCAATAAATTGGACCTTATGCAGCATGAGTTGGTAATCATGAGGAAATGGATGTCATCAGCACTTACAGGAGCTGAGGAAGTAGTGAAGGCCTCTTTACAGAGGTGCAATTCTTTGGGCACCTCTAGAAAGAAAGTAGACAAATTGCAAAATGAAGCAGGGAGAAGATCATTTCATTTAGAAAAGGCCTTGAGTGCTCTTAGTGAAATAAAGAGGATTAATCCTCAGGTACTAATTAATAGTCAAGTGTTGAATAATAATATTGCCATGCTAGTAGATATTTGGTATAAAGACATCAGGTTTGAATGCGATGTACTTAAGAGGTGCAGTAGCAAGCTAAGGGATATAAGTATGAAGCTGCACAACATGATGTCATATGAAGCAGAAGTCCTAGAAGCCCTAGAGGGCAAAGTGGAAGGGAAAATTGAGAATCAAGATGCAGACCTTGCCACAAAAGCTCTGCATGATAACTTTCAGCCGATAGCTGATGATCCTCTTAACCACCTGACAGAAGAAGCAATGACTAAGATCATGAGGATCAAAGTCAAGGTGGAGGACTACAATGAAACATTGAGTAATAGAAAGGGTAAATTAGAAGTCCTCAGAGATAAATATCAGGTCCATAAACATGCCATTGCTAAAGAAAAAACTCAAGATCATGGAGAAGTTGATAAGGTAGTGCAAGCATATGAAAATATCCATACATCCATGAAGGTCCATATACAGGGTGATATTCATCAGGATGATGATGATACAGAAAGTGATGATCATGATGATCTTGATGATGAAGATGAAGAACCCAAAGAATGAAGAGTAGATGAAGGTGTGCTACAAAGGAAAGCATATGCATCTGATACTTAGAGGAAAATAAGTAATTCAGAGGGTTGCCAGCTGGCAACCTATGCCATGTGAGAAATGTTGACCAAGTCAAAAAGTGATTGTGTACCATTGATCTTAATTTGATAAATCATGATTGTGGATCAATTGTAACCACTCCTTCACCTTGTTCTATAAAAAGTGTAGGGATGCCTTATTTCAAACATTCAGAAGCTTAATTGAAATTTCTTTGCTGAAATTTCAGGACCTATTTCAAAGTTGTTGTAAACATATATGTTCTTGCATACTTAATGAAAGAGAAGACCATTTTGATTACAATCTTGAGTAATCAGTGTTTGAATTCCTGATACATGCTTTGATTTGTTGCATCCCTTGGAGTGCATATCATTCTACATGTGTTGTCTTCATTCCTTTTCCTTTGAAGTTAGCATCAACTGTATCTAGCTGTGGAATGTCTTGGTGAACATATGGTTTGATTTCTTCTCTTCATGACTATATCTAATGTATATGTGGTTCAATAGCTAAGATTCACCATAATTTGAAGTATTCTTTTCAATTTCTTTGAATTTCATAACAGATCATTACCACAATTAAAAATTATAGATAATCAGAAGCAAATAATATGAAATATTCAGACATCTTGTAGATAATTGAAAATATTTAGCATATTTGAAGTTAAAGCATGTCAGATTGATAAATATCATGCAAAGATTTAAGTATATACACATCATTTGAAGAAATATACTGTGAAATAACCTTTCTGTGTAGCATCTTAATAGAATCCTTTTGATGTACGTAAGACCCCTTGAATGGAAAACAACAACACACATCAACCACTGAGTAACATCAGTAGATTATGAACTAATCCATGGAGACTTGGGATCATGAATTCTTTGAATTCATCATATCTTTCAAGATGAGTAAAGGTTGTTTTGTAACTTTTATTCTATGTTTTCTTATGACTAACATCATGATCAACAGGATATACCTAAGGTGCCTAGAAAGGCTAGAAACAGATAAGGTGCTATCAGAATTGCATGATAAGTTTAGGACTACACATGGGTCATCCTTAGCCACCACTCATTCTATCCTCAAGGTAGGGTATTATTGGCCCACAATTTTCAAAGATACTACTGAATGTATTAAAAGATGTCACATGTGTCAGGTTGCTGCAAACAGAGAAAGATATACTACTCAACCTTTGCAGCTAGTGATGGAGATGCACCCATTTGCTCAATGGGGAATGGATTTCATAGGACCAATTAATCCTCCATCATCTTCAAGCCACATGTATGTTTTAACTATTACTGATTATTGTACTAGGTGGACTAAAGCTATCAGCAGCAAGACATGTAATGCTAAGGATATCATCAAGTTTTTGGAAAGTAATATAGTCACCAGGTATAGAGTTCCCTATGCTTTGGTATGTCATAATGGGTCTACTTTTGCTTCATCAAGACTGTCAAGTTGGGCTTTTGATTATGGAATCATCTTGAAATTCTCCTCAAACTATTACCCCCAAGGGAATGGATTAGTAGAATCTACAAACAAAAATTTACTGAATATCATAAAAAAGTTGATAGAAAAGAACCCTAGGGAGTGGAACACCCTACTGAAATATGCCTTATGGGTAGATAGAACCAAGATAAAAGCTGCATTAGGAAATTCACCTTTTCACTTAGTATATGGGGTGGATCCCATCCTCCTTGTTAACTTGAAGATTCCTACACTGTAGTTTGCACAAGAATACCTAGGCATAGACAATAAACAAGAAGTTAGGTTGCTTCAGTTGATGCACCTAGAAGAGAAAAGAAGTCAGGCAATTGATCAATTTGCCAAACATCAGGCTATTGCCAAATGCTAGTTTGACAAAAGAGCCAGGGTGGAAGCCTTCAGAATCTCAGACCTAGTCCTGATGTGGGACAAAGCTCATGAGAGGAAGGGAGATCATGGTAAGTTTGATAAACTCTAGATAGGTCCCTTCCAAAGTTTAGAAATTTTAGGAGACAACACCTATAGGCTTAAGACCTTAACCGGTGAGGATGTTCCGTTACCAATTAATGGACAGTTCCTTAAACATTATTTTCAAGCCTGAGTTAGCTTCATGAAAGTCATGTGTATCATAGTGTACATGTTTGTATAGTTGTTTGTACAGTTTTGTGTTTTGTTTGTTTGCTTGTTGAGTTTTGTTTTGGTTAGTCAAGATGATGCAGCTCATCACCCTAAGAGAATAACTGAATTGTTAGGATTCAAGTGATGAGAACAAATTCATATATAGGTTGTGATTCATTATGAGAAAGTACTGGTGATTAGGTCTGTGATATTTTTTCATTAGGGTGCTTTTTCTTGACCAAAGTGATTCTTTCACAATGACTCACCTAACAGCCTTGGGTTTGTTGAACACACAAGTATAGGTGTTAAGTGAAAAATCTAAAGGGACTCCCTTGCTACCAATGCAATCTCCAACCTAAATCAGCAAGTGACCATACCTTGCACACTAAACTTACATGATGACATCATATGAATATAGAGATAGATATTGAAAATCCAAAAGAAATAAAATTAGGCCATCTAAGTAACTCTACCAGGGCTATAGACACCTGCTGGCAATGGGGCTCTACTTAGGGGGATTGTATAGATAACCTTGCCAGAGCTATGAATGCCTTCTGGCAGCAAGGCTCTATCTAGGTTGGCTATGAGTGATGCTCCCAAACTATGTAGCTTAACATCAGTTATTCACATTTTCAACTTACTTTCAAGATGATAATTAATCATTTCCACACACCTAATCCTCTGTTAGCATTGTTACCATGATGAAAACTTTATCATTCAGAAAGATTATGATGCTTATACTTTGAAAGAGTTGGAATACTATATTAGAATGTGATCACATCACTTGAATCATTGGAATTTGGTTGTTTTCTTTGGTAGCAAGTTGTTGTGTGGTTACACAACATGCCCCATTTTGACTTGAAAAAATAGGGACCCAACTTTTTTTGCTGCTTTGGCTTGTGTTATTTTTCTACTTTTCGATGGTCTGGTAAAAGTAAGTCATGCAGATGACCCTGCATATAGGGGGTAGATAAATCATGATGATGAGGTCAGTTCATCAAAGTTAGTATTTCATATCATTAACCTCATGGTTGGAAAGAGTATAAAATTTCATGCAGGTTTGCCTTTTGGATCACCCAGATATTCCTTATGGGATGAAAGTGATGAGAAGTCAAAGTTCTGGTCAAACTTGATATTCCTGGGGTGGGGTCATATTTCTTAGCATCAGTCATCTTATGTTAGATCACCCCAATCCAATTTTATCACCCGATAATCATTTGGTTTGCAAAATCTAAACGTCAATTTTACGTGATTGTGGTAGTTGCCCATCAAACATCTTCATATATTTTGTTGGGTTCATATTTCAAATATCACCTAATCTTTCAAATATCACCCTATCACAAAATATCATTCCAGTGCCAATATCCTGATGATGTCATATAACCCTAATGAACAAAGAAAATCACCCTGACGGTGATGTCATCATCCTTTTTACGTCGCAGAGGTATGTATCCAATGATCACCCTTTTTAAATAACATGATGGTGACATCATCCCAATCTTTCAAAGGGTGCAGGTCATTTTAGTCAAGGGGTCACATTTTAAACATCCCCTGATCTTAAAATCATGACCCGATATTCTCAACATCACCCGATTCTTCGACATCATTTTGTCGCTCAAAAGCAGAAGGTCATATTACACAGAGGGGGTCATATTTTGAATATCACCTGATCTTCTGAAGATCACTCCCCTCCTCTTGCCTCGTAACATTCAATGCACATAAATGCAGTAGGTTGGTTCCCACCGAATGTGAATACGATACAAACACCTGGCAACATCCATGGATTTTGTGCAGAAGATCAATGGTTTTAATTGATTTAACCCATTTTTGCCCTAATTTTCCATACGAATGAGGTTAAAAGTAAGTTTGCAAGGTCATTTTTATATAGCTTGCAAAGAAACAAGAAATTTACAGAGCTGAGAGTCAAACCCTCATACGAGCTACCTGCAGATGGACATACAGCTTGCAGCATAACAAAATGTGTGATCATCAACATTTGAACCGCTTTTCTGTAATCATTAGCCTAATCTAGGAGATATGCGTTATCAGATAAGTAATTTAGAAACCATCCTGTTGTTGTTTTCTGCATGTTCAGGTAGTATGACTTTTTCTAGTAGTTTGATTCTATAAGTAGGCATATCATGATAAAGTAGTGAATATTAAATGGTATAATATGTATGATGTCGTAGATGTAAGTGTCGTATGGGTGCATATGAATATTATGGTAAGACCAGTCATGTTTATTATAGGAATCCATGGCAGACATCAGGAAGAATAGATCTGGAGCAAAATTTCTTAAACCCATGTACGTTCAGCCTGAAGGAATACAATTCAAGTATGGTATCATTGGCGACACTGACTAGGGGGAAACGGATTTAGTAGCATGGTCATCCAGGATGCATGATGACAAAGATAATACCCTCCTAGATGCCATATTTATATTAGGAATGTGGCATGCGACCGGATTTCCATATGCCATGGAAACCCCTGAACTAATAGTGGAATGCGCCAGAAATTACAACCCTCAGACAAGGCAGGTGGAAGAACATGGAAGGGTTTATGTAGATTTATCAATTAAAGGGATTACGTCTACTTTCAGTCTCCCAGTTGGAAAGAAGTTAGTCAGTATGGATCTGCACAAACTAGAAATTGAATATGAAAATAATAAAAAGACTGCCAGGAAGAGGATATACTAGTGGAGATCTAAGAACAACACTTACACTGCCTCTACCAAATTGCTAGTGAATCTGTTCAAATTTGATTTTGGTGATGAATATCAGTATATGATTACCCTACTTACAGGATGACAGACTAGTCTAATGCTGGGAATTTCAAGAATTAGATGTTTGGCATCATCTAGATGTGTCTCTATATAGATAACAAGCCATTATGGGCCAAGATCATCAGTGATGCCTTAGATGAATAGATGATGAACCTAGGAGGCCTGCAATGCTCATTCCACATGACTTCATATGTTGTTGTTTATTCATGTGCTTACAAAGGGACATTTCTTGCACTGATCACAATTGGAAAGATTAGCAGCAGTATAGATGATACCCATATATGGGATCATTATCCTCAGTTACAGAGAAAAAACTATCTCCTTGACTATAAATTGGTGAATGATGCATTTTCTATGCATCTAGTTAGAACAATGGAAGAGGATAGAACCAAAAGGTTGAGCATGGAAGCTCAAGAAGTTATATACAAGCATGGTGCCTAGTTCATCTAGTTTGCCACATTTTCCTACATTAGAATAGAAGGGTTTGAAGGACAGCCATTCATGTTACCCAGGTACCCTACTGATAAGGTAGTCCTGATGGAGTTTTTGAGACAGATATCTACTATACTGAATGCATACAAAGCAAACAATAAAATACCTCTAGTATTATTTCCAATAACTATGGGTTGGTATATATGCCTTGATTCAAAAAGCATAAAGAAGGCTATAGAGGGTTTGAACCTGATGTACCTACATCCATTTCCATTGGCCAGATCATATGACCCCTATGGAAGAATGAAGAAAATAATGGGGACGCCCATACACCAGAAGTGCCTAGAAGATTTCTAGACTGATTGTGAGGATGAGGCCAACGTAAGAAGAAGAAAATATCAAGGACTCACCCTCAATCAGGTAAGGACATTGACTACATCCCAATGTCTGCACAGCCTTTGATGGATAAACCAAGAACAAAAAGAATCTTGAGCCCAGCTGTAGAGACTGTAGACATACAAGATGAAGGCCAAGCCTCACAATAGAATGTGGAAGAGGGTATACCTCTTGATGAGGAGCTAGTAAGTAAGGAGCCTGAAGGAGATGACCCCATGATGGTCACTAGGAAGAGGAAGGCGCCTTAGGTAATACCACCACCTAAAAAACAAAGAACATCAATGAGGGGTGAGATTAGAAATGACCCCACAGTATTAAGGGAAGCTGGCAGTGAAGTGTTTAGGAAAGAACTGCAGCATGAAGTGCCACTTCCTATCATCATTCAGTTTAATACTGAGAGGGCTGAGGAGCAAGCAAAAGAAGCCTCTAGGGCAGGTCAGGGTGGTACTTTCTCATTGGAAGAAACTGTAGACCTATCAGATGATGAGGTGGTACAGAATGTAGCTTCTCAGTGGATGGAGACCCTTTCTTCTAGCACTCACATGACCCTAGATGGGACCCCATCAGCACAGATGGCAGTATTAGAAAAGTTGAAGCAAATAGAGCAAGAGAAATAAAGTAGCCCAGAGAGGGTAGCTCAACAAATCGGGCTTGATAAGTTAGTTGATCAGGTAACTAGACTTGCGGTGATAGACCTAACATACAAGGAGGATGTGGCACATCCTAAAGACAAAGCAGGTGCACCTGGTATAACAGGGAATATTGAAGAAGCCAAGCGGGTAGAAACAGAGAGCAGCACTCCAAATGTAGGCCAGCAATACCATGATATACCTACTGAGCCTAAAATATTTGAAGTCCAACAAAAGGGCGGAGGTGATAAAGACACATCAAGTGATGATACCATCTGGACTCAACATACCGCAACAAATAAGGATACATCAGGTCATGAGGACTTTAAGATGCCAGAAGTAAACATATCAAGTGCGGAACATAATGTAGCCCAAGATCAAGGTGATGCACCTAGTTCGAACACAATGATATCCACGGATACAAATATACCTCAAGATGAGGAAATTCCCAAAGTGGATGAAATACAATACGAGGGAGGGTAGGATCAAGTCTAGGATCATCATGTGGATATTCCACAAGATCCTCCGATGCAAAAGGAGACCCCTCAAGAAGAAGAAAAGCAACAGGAGCCCCCTCATGATGAACATCATGAGGAAGAAATAAGAAAATCACCCTCTCCATCGAGAATAGAAGCTGATACTAGAGATTAGGGTGGACATGATGGTGATGATAGACAACAAGGATCCAGAGATCAAGTACCTCAATGGCTTGAGAAAGAAATAGGTACGGAACAAGGTTTTGAGATTCAAGAATTTGATGTTTCAACCTTGTTTGCACAGACTATCATGAAACCAAAGAGGAAAGCCAGATTAACATCTTCTATTAGAAGAGATCCTACTACAGGCAGAAGGACTGTCCAGGTAGCGCTTTCCACTATTGAAAAAGAGAAGGATAAGATCACCCTGGAGGAATTCCAAATCACCACAGTTGATTTGGGTTTTGCCAATGAAGACCAAGAAGGTCAAGAGGGAAAAGATATAATTGATTCTTTAACCCAAAGGGTGAAGAAAGAAAAGGAGAAGAATAAGCAGCATAAAGAGCACATTGCTCAACTACATGCATACATAAAAGGGTTGATTAACCTTGATAATACATCAATTGATCAGGCAGTCCCATTGACTGTCATGAAGCATGAGTTAGTGATCATGAGGAAGTGGATGCTATCAGCACTCACAGGAGCTGAGGAAGTAGTGAGAGCCTCTTTGCAGAGGTGGAATTCTTTGAGTACCTCGAAGAAGAAGGTTGATAAAATACAAAATGAAACGGGTAGAAGATCGTTCCAGTTGGAAAAAGCCTTGGGTTCTCTAAGTGAAATAAAAAGGATTAATCCTCTAGTCGTGATTAATAATTAGGTATTGAATAATAACACTGCCATGCTAGTGGATATTTGGTATAAGGACATCAGGTTTGAATTCAATATATTGAAGAAGTGCAGTAGTAAGCTAAGAGATATCAGTGTAAAACTGCACAACATTATGTCCTATGAAGCAAAAGTCCTGGAAGCCCTAGAAGGAAAAGTAGAGGGGAAAATTGAAAACCAAAATGCAGACTTTGCCATAAAAGATTTGCATGATAACTTCTAGCCAATAGATGATGATCCTCTCACCCACCTGACAGAGGAGGTGATGAATAAGATCATGAGGATCAAAGTCAGAGTGGAGAATTATAATGAAACATTAAGTAATAGAAAAGGTAAATTGGAGGCTCTCAGGGATAAATTTTCATTCCCACAAGCACGCCATTGCCAAAGGCAAAACTCAGGATGGCGGGGAGGTTGATAGAATAGTGGAAGCATATGAAAATATTAGGGTGATAATGAAGGTCCATATACAAGATGATATTCATCAGGATGATGATGATACTGAAAGTGATGAGGAGCATGATCCTGATGATGAAGAGGAAGAATGTGAAGAGTAAATGAAGATGTGCCACAAAGGAAAGCATATGCATCAGGTACTTAGAAGAAAATAAGTCACCTAGATGGTTGCCAATGGCAACTTGTGCCACAAGGATAGTTGACTAAGTCAAGAAAGGAATATCCACCATTGATTTTAATTGATAAATCCTAACCGTAGGTCATTTGTAACTGCTCCCTCACCTTATTCTATAAAAGGTGCAAGGATGCCTTATTTTGAACATTCAGAAGCTTAATTGAAATTTGATTGCTGAAATATCAGGACCCATTTCAAAGTTGTTGTAAACATACATGTTTTTGCATACTTAATGAAAGAGAAGACCAATTTGATTACAAACTATCATACATCTTGAGTAATCTGTGCTTGAATTCTTGATACATGCTTTGATTAGCTACGTCCCTTGGGGTGCTTATCAGTTTGCATGTGTTGTCTTCACTCCTTATCCTTTGAAGTTAGCATCATCTGTATCTAGCTGTGGAACATCCTGGTGAAAAAATGGTTTGATTTCTTCTCTTCATGACTGCATCAAGTGTGTATGTGGTTCAATAGCTAAAGATTCACCAAAATTTGAAACATTCTTTTAATTTTCTTTGAATTTCATAACAATTCATCATCACAATTGCAAGCACCAGATAATTAGAAGAAAATAACATGAAATATGCAGACATCTCATAGATAATAAAAATACATAGCATATTTAGAGTTAAAGCATATTAATATCATGCAAAGATTTAAATATAAGCACATCATTTGAAGAAATATACTATGTAGAGAAACCTCTCTGTGTAGCATCTTTATAGGAAATAGAATTTACTAATAAACATAAGGCCTCTTGAAATGGAAAACAGCAACACACATCAACCACTGAGTAATGTTAGTAGATTATAAACTAATCAATGGAGACTTGGGATCATGAATTCTTTGAATTCATCATATCTTTCAAGATAAATAAAGGTTGTTGTGTAACTTTTATTTCATGTTTGCTTATGACTAACATCATGATCAACAAGGGGCAACCCATGGGAGACCTTCAAAGGAGGGCACTTGGTTGAAAGTACATGGTGGGAGATGGTAGAGGAGATGAAAAGGAGGGGATCTACCTCTAGAAAATATGTTATTCATGTGTGAAAATTCAAATCTCCACTTGCAAAAGTAGGATCTCCTAGGGGAGATCTGGAAATAATAGGGGGAGATTTTGATTGGTTGAGTGAAACTAAAAACCAATAGTTGTAGATGGCTAAGGAGGACCTCTAGAAGGCCTCTAGGGGTGGGAATGGATGAAAAACACTAGGGAAAGGTGAAAACACTCCTACAAGATGTATACAAGGCTTAGGAATAGGGTTGCAAGCACATGAAATGCAAATTGACAAGTTCAAAAAAGTGTCAAAAAGTGTCAAAAGCAAAGAGAGAGAAATTGACAAAGGGGAAACAGCAAAAGGAGGAAGGAAAGATACATCACCAAGAGAATTGCTACTGAGAGGATGTTATTTCATGCTTACATGTATGTGACAAGGATTATGGCTCGTCTTAGGGGTCCTCATGGAGGCTGTGCATGATTTTGGTGCTTACATGTTTGCCCCCTGGGGATGGTAGTCTACATGAAAGGTAGGTATGATTCCCAAACTAGGCCTTACCTATTGTTGATTTTCCCACAATTGTACCTACAATAACTAGTATTAGTCTAACATCTATATATGTCAAACATGAGTAATGAAAACTGAAATCATGAACGTACCATAGATCGTTTGAGCTTGACTAGTTGTTTGCCTATATTGGTGAGACCTGTCGGAATGAATGTACACAAAACAAACACATGAGAGATGCATGAAAACAACAAATAATCTAAAAATACATAAATAAAACTAAGCTAAGAGAGAGAAAAAGTGAGGAAATTAGTGAAATTTGAGTGAATCGATGACATAATCGATTGTGTGAGCAATCATTGGGTAGATATTTGCTCAGGAGATCACGAAGATTGCTGCCTCCTCTTCTACTATTGAGAATTAGGTATGCAAATAGTGAAAAACTATTCTCTAAACTCTAGGTTACATTTTGTGAAAAATCTCTTGAAATTGTCTATTTTAATGATTCTTTTTGTTGCATTGTCTTTGTCTCGCTATTTAGAGTAATTCTAGTTTTTCATTTGTTGAAATCAGCTGAGAAATGAGGTTTTTAGAGTGCTTTTAGTTTAGGGGATAACCACATAGGGTTACCCCTTTTTCCAGGCAGGTCGCCAAGGGGAGATCTAGCTAAGCAACAGGGTCACCTAGTGGAGATCTGCCTGTGCAATAGGGTCACCCAGGGGAGATCTTGCTAAACATATGGGCCGCCTGAGGGAGTTCTAGTTTGATGAAAGAGGTGACACTGACATATCAATTTTGACTAAAATGTGATGTTTTCTAACATTTACTTCACTCTATTTTGATGTAATTTGAACACTACATTCATCTATTTATTGCAATTTTGATGGTTTATACTTTTTTTGGTGAAATTTTCTACAAGTTTTATGATTTTTAGGGTTTTTTTAAGTTGACAAGATGTAATCTAAAGTCCTTTTCTGATTAGCAAGATATGAGGATCTGTTGGAATGCCAACCGTAAATAATTATGGCTTTTAGAGATGTATGCTTCGTTATCTATCGAGCTTGTTGTCTTGAGGAGAGCAGGCTTGGCTAGGGTTTGCCACATGCCAGTTATACATCCTATGGCATGCATTTGTTGTGACATTATGACTTACTAAGATGTAGACAAAAACACATTCAAGTTCCCTCAAGTTTTAGGAGAGTGGACCATCACTCTTTATGATGTGTATCGCATTGTAGGGGTTCTTGTGAGAGGACACCCACTTGTTCTACCAGCTAGTGAGCCCTTTGAGGACAAGACATCTTGGACATGTAGATCATGGGGGTGTGTCACCTCAAGGATCAGACTAGAGTTTAGCTCACCTCCATACCACAATTTCACATTCCTTACTTGAGGAAGTTCTTGATTGTGTTACATCCCCAAGTCATGATTTAGCTTAATCTTATTTTTGTGTGGTAATAAGGATAATTAACCATAGTTCAATGATTAGATGTGGAAATATCTAAATTAAGCATTGATTATTTGAATACTGACTAATGATAGTTAGACATGGGATTACATGTTCATATGATTATTTAAGTTTTATGAATTGATAATCATATGATGATGCACTGGTCATGATTTTATGTTGGTGAGTGAAAACATGAAATGAAACTTCCTTCAAAGATGGAAGGAGAGTGTCATCTGCGAGGAAGAGATAGATGTTAGGAAATGGGCCAAATTGCCATTTGAGTATCAGATTTTGTCCTTATGAACCCTTGTAAGTTGACATGAGTCACGTCTTTTCTTTGATATCTGATTTCCTTTTTGAGTCATCTTATCAGTTGTGTCATCTAAACAATGTTTACGTTGACTTGACTAAATGACATTCTTAGAACACCATCGCAAGTCAAGAGTTAGTCTCGTTAAGTGATAAAGAACTTTCTTGTTCTTTACTTCTAAATTGGGATTTTAAACCTATTATATTACTAGGGTTATAGCCGTGTGAGGGGGAGTGAAACTCAACCCTAGTACCCTATTCTTTTGGTGTGTCATCCTTTATTTTCTTTATTATTATAATCTTTGATAACATAGTGGTTATTTAACCCTTATTATTTTATTAAGAGAGATTATGTAAGTTATTAAGGTGTGAACCTCCTTAGAGGTTGACCACCTTAGTATCATTGATATAAGTATATAATTATATTATTATCCACATACTCATTACACTCGATACCCCTCACCCACGAGGAGTGGGGAGAGGGAATATAGGCTGAGTGGAAGCCTTGTTAGAGTCCTCCTTGCAGACTAGCTTGTAGTGGACTGTGTGAATCAAAAGATCTCGTGAGGTATCATGCAAAGAATGCATGCAAAGAACCTTATTCTTTCCATTGTATCAAATGTCATTGAAAGGAGGCATCAGTATGATTATTGTTGCTATGTGACTCTCTTAGCAGAGCTGGTAAGAGAGAAAAACTAGAAGAATTTTTGGTGGAAGTCTTGTTACAGGCTACTATAACAATTAGGAAAGGGCAAGGAAGCTGGAACCTGGTGTCAAGGATAAGCTTTTCACAAGCAAGATATCTATCACTGTGTAGTAGTTACAGGTATGTCATTATTGAGAGCTATTGTCTCATATATAATGGCATTTAATATAGTTATATCCCTGTGATAAATAAGGGCATCCACTGTGTCGATTGGAGATAATTAATAACGTGTGTTCTTGGCTTGTAAAGCCATATATATATATATATATATATATATATATATATATATATATATATATATATATATATATATATATATATATATATATATCTTTGATGAATATCTCTATAGCTTGATAGAGTGAATGGAAATTGTTTTCGAAGGCTCAAGAGGTCACATTGTATTCTTGTTGTGATGTTCTTTGAAGCTATTGAATTTTGATGAGACTCAGCCATCTAGAGGCCGTATTACCTCTGCTGGATTATGCATGCAAGAGAATTACATGTGGTAAACCATTCTAAGCTATTATCAAGCCAAGAATCTTTTTAATAATGTTTCCTTATAATTGTTCATTAGCTGATAAGGCATGAAGATATAGTGTTTAATCTTGAGCCCAATAGGACATTATTGTTTGATGAGTATAAGCTAGGGGTATCAGCATATGACATCGATACCTTCAGAACTATGTGTATAATAACTATGGCCAAACCATATGATAGTAATGACCACATTATACTTAGTGGTAAATCTAAGTTTGGTTCCGTATGCACTTAATACTTAACATATCAACTCGATGTAAACTATGTCAACCTTCGACTATCTTATATTGATATTCTGTGTATATAGTGCATGCTGAAGCTATAGTGACTTCTCATGGAAGTGGGAAGGTTAAAATAGACATAATGATATCTTCTTAGCAGCCATGATTGCATGTTATATTCCCTATGGGAAAGTTACTCTATTGATATGTTCTTTTTACAAGAACTTATCCTATGTTATTACAAACTTTGTTGTATAAAAGAAAGTAAATGCCTTCTTTGCAAATGACAAATATTATTATTAAGTATATGGTGATAAAAGGATCTCTTGAAAGAGAACTTACAAAAGAGATCGACTCTATGAGTCAATATAAGTATTCCTTTTGATAAAATGAACTGAGTATGAACCTTGAAATCAGGTAAATAAAGTAAACACCAATTGTTGAACACCCAAAGTACTAAGAGGGGGGTGAATCAAACTCTATTAAACTTCTTGTTTATTAAACTAGTAATCCATTTACTACATGCAATAACAAAGATAATTAAATATAGAAGAAACAACCACAAACCATCACACATGAACACCAGGATTTTTACATGGAAAAACTAAAACTGGGAAAAACCATGGTGAGTGTTAGCTCACAATATATTATGTAGGAACAATACTAAATTACAATAGAGGCTCACTACCTTATGGCTCACTTCCCAAAAGAAGTGCTCACTACAAGAAGGCTCACTTCCTAGAGAAAGAAAGAAAGAGGAATGGCTCACTGCCAGGTTGAACTACTCAGATTGCATCTACACATGCATGATTGCAACTCCAATGAATGCTCAAAATACTATTTCAAAATGCTTCATCTTGACTACTCTATTTCAATGCTCTACTTTTACATTAAGCAAGATCTCTATTCTTCTGCTCTTGTAATTTGCTCTATAATACACATGTTTCACACATTCACATTCACATCACCTCACTTAAACAAAAAATTCAATCACAAATATATATATCCACAATAATTAAAATCTTCATATTAGGTCAGCCTAATAAAGTGTAGCATGTAGTCATGCCTTATGTACTCTATCAGCCAAATTCATTCTCCAAAATCTATAGTGGACCCAAACAATATTTGAAATACCTTCACATATGTCAACCTTAACTATTTCAACACTTAGAATTAAGTTCTATACAATAGAACTTACTGCATATAATTGTTACTTATCATGTCGGCCTTAAACATAGACAGTCACTAGTTCACTTCATCTGTCAGATATCAACGTTCACTGTGGACCACAAAATTCTTCCAAAATCATATCAAACACTCTTCACACATCACAAATCATACCTTTAAAACCACAAAGAAAATTATTCTCTTGTGTTAAAATGTAGACCATCAGAACTCAAACCCTGTCACAGTCAAACTCTATAAAGCTATGTAGCGATACTCAGCATCTTGTAACTAACTTTCTGGTCTAATTTAGAACCTAAAAATCTAAAATTAGACAATTCATAAATGTGTTTACAACACCTCAAAACTGCATATCAAAATATATAACTGATAAATGCGGACCAATTTAGTTAGGTGTTATGTTATGATCTCCTCTGTTCTTTGCATTGCCAGACTTAGACTTTTAGAAGATAGGCTTCGAGTACTCATCGAGAACTAAAATCTTGGATGAATGATCATTTGAGAACTATGAACAACATGCTTGAACTACATGATATGATCTTCAACTATAGACCAATATCAGCTCAAAAACTGTCTCCTTGTCGCTGCTTTAGTATACTACCAACACTCAGCTAAAAAGGCTAAGGCTTCTTCTCCGAACAAATCACACTATTCCAAACTTGTTCCTTTACTTGTTTCCATCAATGACAACATCTTCAAACATCACGTACAAATACTCTTCATCATATTAGCAGTGTCTCTCTCTTTATGATGTTTGCCAAGTTGCCAACAATCTCCCCTTTGGCATTGATGGAAACACTTGATATGAAAATCTATTACAACTCCCCCTTTCTCTTTATACACTACTCCTCCTGTCTTCATGCTTCTTTTATTGTTTTTCAAAAGTTTTTCACATGCCTCATTTCTTCTCCCCCTTTGACATCAATGGCAAAGGTTTATGATACAAATATATATACAAGTTGCTGAAATTTCAAAATAATTTTTGCATATATACAAGTGAAATAAAAAATGCTTACTGTTGTTCCAGGAGAGCATCTTTATAGATTATTTTTAGTTGCACCACTTCTTCATCCCAACTATCCTTAGCATCACTCAAAAGTAGTATGTGCCCATTAATTTGGGACACCAAATCCTCTACTTTCTTCACTATATCAGGGGCTTCGGTGATTTTTCTTGTCTTGTCTGCCACTGCCATTAACTTGGTTAGGGATGCAATTTTGAAACTTGATACCTCATTCTATGCTTTATGACCTCCCTCTGGGTCTGCAACTTATGTATATTAGAATGAATAGCCTCAACTTGTGCCCTCTGATGGCCAATACCATCTTTTAGTGGGTCATAAGTTTTGCATATCTTTGTAACTTGAGCTTCCCATTTATCTATTTATCTTTTATATCCTTAGTCTTAACTGGCCATGTAAGAAAAAAATGATACAATTCATTGGATTCTTAAAGGGCTAACTATGCATATTCTATACTTTTATCTAACAAAATTTTGTCTTGAGAAGCTTTATCTTTTACCTCAACTAATCCCTTAGTGTCTATTTATGCTCTTACCTTTTTGTCAACAACTTGCTCAAAGGATTCAAAATGGGAACTCATAAACTCCATAAGCTTTTTCATTTGTGTTGTGGGAGTGAGTGTTCTATCTCTCTAAACTCCAGGCATGATCTTCTCAAAAATGTTTATTTCTTCACCAAGTAGCTCTCTATCTTCCATGTGAGACTTTATTATTTCTTCTTAGGTAGTTGCTTGGAGCATTGTACCCAACTTCAATTTCTGTAAGGGAGACATGGTTGCCAAGTTTATTTGACCTTGCAGTACTTTAGATGTGTCTACAATTTGTGTTTCTTTCTATTTAAAAAAATTCCCTTAATGAATCAGTAGTATCTTATTTTATTTCTTCTTGAGACATTTCAGTATCTTGACTTGGAGGATGTTCTTGACTATGCTCTTCTTCATTTCTTTCTGGTTCCGGAGCAGGAATGTCTATCATTTGTTCATTTTCCTCTTCTCTCCACTCTTCTTGTTCCTCAGATGTCTTATCACCATATGCCATTTTTGTTTCTTCAAATTTCTTCTCTTCTTCAATTCCTTTCATTTATCTATCTTGTTTAGAATTTACTAGAGGAACTATTCCACTTTGTTCTGTATTCACCTCCTCTTCACTCCTTTTACTCACTGGAGGATTAACTATACCTTGCTCCATGTTTTGTTCCACATTTATCTTCAGAACTATACTATTACTACCAGTATTTTGTTCCTCTTCATCAATATCAACAATAGTTGAAATTTGTAGCTCATGTAACACCTTTAGTGTTATCTTCTCTATCTCCTTGACCAGTTTCTTAGTTTCACCAAACATCAAAGCATTGACTCTCTTCATGGTTCTAAATTCATCACTTAGCTTCTTGGTGACTTTGTCCTTTTCTTCTCTTGTGATTTTTGGGCATAGATTTAATAAGACATATTCTTTTATTTCAGCATCTTTGGCCATGGCCCCTTCTTTTCTAGTTGATATTATGCTGGCCAAACTATCTGGTAACGTATCTATAACTTCAATGAATGTTTTGCAAAACATATATAAATATCTTACAACTACTATTTCAATGATTACCTTATTTACATCTGATCTTTCATCATACATGTCAACAATAGGTTTCAAGGAACCATGTTGAGCAAATGCATTGACCATGGCTTCCAAGGATATACTTGCTTCTTCTTCTTTGTTCTCAGTATTTTCTTCTTTATTCTTTTTCTTACCTTTAGCTTTTCCGGAGGGCTTCTCAATAGTGGCTTTATCTATTTTTGCCCTTTTTTTTTGGCCTCCTCTTCTATTTTTGTTTCCTCTTCTTCTTCTTCTTCTTTTCCAAGTCTTACATACAACCTTTTTGTAGCCTTTTCTTTCTTTCTTTTCTATTTCTCTTCTAGTTTCTCCTTTGACACTTTCTCTATAGACTCTATCTTTTCTTTTTCAACTTCAATGGTAGATGTTGCTAAGGATGATGCGTGTGTTCTTCTCCTAGAGATAGATGCAGGTTTTTCTTTCTTAGATTTTTCCTCTTTTTTCTATGGAATTTTTGAAGTTTGGCCTTTGAAGCCTCTGCCTTGACTCTTGCTTCACTTATTTGTTCATCTATAAACCCTTAGTTTTTAACAAACTCATATGCCATTTTTCTTGCATTCTTCTTGATTTCTGGTTGTTTTTATTTCATGAACACTTTGAGAGACAATTCTTCAAATGTTCCAAATCTTCCCTCCTTAGGATCTTTAGGTTTGCTTAGCATTAAATCATCCAACCTAGTCAAAACTTCCTCTGTGACTTCATATCCCATGGTTGGTACCCATACAGGTCTTGGTTCTACACCCTTCATAAAGCATTTATCCTTGTCTACCATGAATATGTAAGGAAAGCAAAGGTGCAGAATATAGCTTCCCTAATGTTAATTCAAAGGGGATAATGTAGCCAAGTAATTTTAAATTCAAAAACAACAGATGAATACACCAGAAAAGTAGAATAAACAATCAATACAACATAGAATGACACTAGTTTTACGTGGGAAAACCCTTTCGGGTAAAAAACCCACCACCACAATAGAATCTATCTTTATTACAGTAAACTGAAGGCTTACAATAAAGATCTCAGCTCTTTTTGCTTCTAATATCGATTCTTTTACAATTATACAAAACCATTTATTTCATCTGCACATCTATAGAATAAACTGTATAATTTAAATCATTTCATCAACCTTCCAACAACACACGTGGATCCATTTATATATTCAGTCTTCAAGAGCAAAGAGAGTTATTTTTAACTTTTGCCCTAACAGATCGATCTGACTTCCCCAGCGCCATTGCCTTCAAACCATCACAACCGCCACTTCTAACCATTCGTATATTCATGAGAAACTTTAGTCCCACATGCATCCGTAACAGCTCACTTTACTAGTTTATATGCCCAAGCACTCGGTAAGACTATCATCAACACTTTTTCTGCTGACGACCCCAGTCTAACCTCATCGGTGTAATCCAAAATCACTAGCCAACACTCCATCATTCACTCTAATGGTTCCATGCCCCACCGATACCAAGCCTTCACCCTTCATCAACCACGTTCTTCACGCCAATGCCAACTTTGCATATTGTTGAACCTGTTGAACCATAGAAACCTCAATGCGAGGTTCAATGGTTCAATAGAGTGATATCTTCAGCTAAGATGATGGACCATTAAACCACTAAACCAATGAACATATCCCATTGAATCGAGGAACCATTGAACCAATGAACTGATGCTACCGAACCATTGAACCATTGAACCAATGTAGAACCATTGAACCAATGTCGTCGAACCATTAAATTATTGAACCAATGAACAATTCAATGAACCATTGAACCTGATGTTCGAAGTTCAAACCTTCAATGAAGTAACACCCAACAGACAAAGTTCAAACTTTCAACGGAGTAACTAATTCATATCGGTTGAACCATTGAACCTGATGAACCATTGAACCTGACAGGCGAAGTTCAAGAGTTCATCGACAGTTCAAACTTTGCTAATGAAAGATGAACAAAAAACAAGAAAGAAGTTCCAAGTAGCAACTTGAGACATTAAGTCTCATCAATCTCCCACTTGTCAAAGAGATTACTACTACCTCTTAATCCACATTTGATTACTAAGAATTATGGGCCCGAAGACCCATTCGATCTAAACACCATTTGAACTTAGTTGTGCTCACTGGTTTAGTTAAGTCATCAGCAACATTTTCCAAAGTGTCAATCTTTTCCAACTTCACCTTCCTGTCTTCCACCATATCATGAACAAAGTGATATTGGACATCAATATGTTTTGTCCTAGCATGAAATGTAAGATTCTTCGTCAAACATATAGCACTTTAACTATCACAGTGTATTTGTATTTGCTTTGCATTAAAACCAACATCAGAACACAACCTCTTCAACCAAACGACTTCTTGGCATGCACGAGTAGTTGCCATGTACTCTACCTCTGTTGTGGACAAAGCAACTACAACCTATCGCTTGCTCATCCAACTAATAGCACCACCATTTAATGTGAATACATATCCACTGGTGGATCTTCTACTGTCAATGTCCCCTACCTGGTTAGAATCAACATAACCTTGAATCCTAATAGACCTCTGAGATCCAACTGAGTTTCCATGATAGAAAATAGTATAATTAGAAGTTCCCTTCAAATACCTCATAACTCTTTTCACAGCATCCCAATGTGATCTACCTGGATTTGCCATAAACCGGCTCAAAACTCCCACTACTTGGGCAATGTCTAGTCTGGTATAGACCATTGTGTACATTAAATTGCCAATAGCACTTGCATGAGGCACTTTCTTCATGTCGTCAACTTCATTCAAAGATTCTGGACAATCTTCAACAGAAAGTTTCGTTCCCTGCAAAATTGGAACAACTAACTGTTTAGAATTAGGCATATTAAACTTATCAAGAACATTGGTAATATACTTGTTCTAGCTGAGCCAAAGCTTTCTCTTAGATCTATCCCTTTTGATTTCCATTCCCAGAATGTACTTTGCTGCCCCCAAATTCTTCATTTCAAATTTTAAGGACAACTGAGATTTTAATTCTGAGATCATCCCCTTACCATTGCCAATGAACAACATGTCATCCACATACAACACAATTATAAGAATCTCATCACCATCAGTTTTATAATAAACACAGTGATCAGATTTAGATCTCACATATTCCAAAGATAAAACATACGTATCAAATTTTTGATACCACATTCTAGGAGATTGCTTCAAACCATAAAGAGACTTCTTAAGTTTACATACCAGATGTTCTTTACCTTTTGCCACAAAATGCTCTGGTTGGGACATATAAATTTCTTCTTCAAGGTCCCCATTAAGAAATACTATTGTCACATCCATCTGCTCAATTTCAAAATCATATGCTACTACAAGTGACAACATAAATCTAATGGATGTTAGCTTAGCTACAGGAGAAAAGATTTCTCCATAATCTATACCTTCCTTTTGGGAATACCCCTTAGCAACCAGTCTTGCCTTGTACTTATCAATACTACCATCTAGACCATATTTCTTTTAAATACCCACTTACAGCCCATAGGTTTTCTACCTTTAGGCAAGGGCATCATATCCCAGGTTCCATTTTTCTCCAATGATGACATTTCATTATCCATGGCTTCCAACCAAGAATCTAAATTAGATAAACTAATAGCTTCTCTCACAGTCCCAGGTTCATCAGTATTAGTAAGTAAAGCATAGGCACAACTTGAATCAAGTACTAAAAATCCATACCTATCTGGTTGTCTTCTTTCACGTGTAGATCGCCTCAATGGCTAAGGTATATGTTCAGGTTCTTTCTCTGGATCTGAATCTTCGGATCTACTTGAACTCACATCTGAATCATCTACACTTGGTGCTTGTTGTTCCTCTTTTACAGGGGTTAGAGGAATATTAACAACACTCTTTTCTTTCTTCTTTTCTATCTTCTCTGGCTGAGGAACAATAACCGAAGGTTTCAGCTCTCTGAAAATTACATTCTTGCTATAAATTATTTTTTCAGTTTCAGGATTCCAAAGCTTGTACCCTTTAACACCGACTCCATAGCCAATAAAGATACATTTGACTACCTTGTAATCCAGCTTTTTTACCTCAGGAATATGAGCATATGACTCACAGCCAAAGACACGAAGATGTCTTAAAGAGGGCTTCTTTCTAGACCATGCTTCCATAGGCATCTTATCAACCAATGCTGAAGTAGGAGAACGGTTTAGCATGTAACAAGCTATAGCAACTGCCTCAGTCTAGAACCTTTGTTCAAGACCAACATAACTCAACATACTTCTTGCTTTCTCCATCAATGATCTATTCAACCTTTCAGCAACTCCATTTTGCTGTGGAGTATAAGGTGTAGTCTTATGCCTTTTTATACCATGATCTACACAATATTTATCAAAATCCACATTGCAATATTCACCACCGTTATCTATTCTCAAGCATTTTATTTTTCTACCAGTCTGATTTTCCACAAGAGTTTTAAATTCTTTAAAAATAATGAACACTTCTAATTTATTTTTTTTAAAATATACAAATGCCCTCCTTGAATAATCATCAATAAATGATACGTAGTATCTTGATTTAGATAAAGAAGGAACATCAACTGGACCAAAAACATTAGAATGTACATAGTCTAGAACACCAGAAGATTTATGAGAACTAGAGTAAAAAGAAACACGGTTCTATTTTCCATATATACAATGTTCACAGAAATCAAACTCCACATTACAATCAATCAGCCCATCAACCAGGTTTTTGTTTTTCAAGGTTTTTAAACCTTTTTCACCTATGTGACCAAGTCTATGATGCCAGAGCATTGTTTTCTCTGTAGGAAGTTTAACTTCCATAGAGTTTACATCATGTGTTACAATAGTAGCTTTTCTAGATTTTACAAAAATATTATTACAACACATTGGTTTAGCATCTAACCTATACAAAGTTCCAATGTGTTCACCCTTTTCTAGTACAATAGGACCTCTAGTCATCTTACAACCATCATTCACAAAAGTAACTTGCACTCCAACATCATTAAGCTTACTAACAGAAAGTAAATTTTGAGCCAGACCTGGTATGTGTAAAACTCCACTCATTCCCTTTATTCTGCCATCCAGGAACTGGATTGTGACTCTTCCTCGGCCAACAATTTTCAGTGTCGAATCACTTGCCAGGAACACCTTCCCACCAGCATATAGTTCATACTTTGTAAACCATTCTCTGTGAGATGTCATATGAAAAGATGCTCCTGAATCCACTAGCCATACATCTTCATATGCAGGCATTGCCAAGGCAATAATGAAGGCATCAGCATCACTCTTAGAAGAATCATTGTCAGAGAAGTTATTCTTCTTCTTTTTCTCTTCTTTGCAGTCTTTCTTAATGTGTCCTTTCTGCCCACAATTCTAGCACTTCACCTTGGACTTTTTTCCAAGAGATTTTGATTTCCCCTCTGATTTGGATTTAGACTTCTTGTCCTTCTTCTTGCCTCTTTCCTTTGATCTACCTCAAATAGACAGGGCCTCTTTGGCCATCTTAGAAGATTTCCTCCACATCTCTTCAGATAATAATGAGGTAATAACTGCTTTAGTCGTAAACATGGTTGTTGTACTTCCAATAGCCATCACAAGATGATCCCATGAGTTAGGTAAGGAACACAACAGAAGCATACAGCAGTCCTCCTCTTCTATTTTTACACCTATAGATGTCAACTGTGCAACAATCAGATTAAATGTGTTCAAATGGTCTACTACAGATGCTCCTTCGTCTATTTTCAGAGAATACAACTTCTTTCTAAGGAAAATTTTATTCACCAAGGACTTGCCCTGATAAATGTTTTACAACTTCTTCCACAAAGCGTTTGTAGTCTTCTCTTCATGGATGTTCAATAGAATAGAATCCACTAAACTCAATCTTATCAGTCCTCTGGCTTTCCTATCTACTAGGTCCCAATCTTCTTGCTTCATGGCTGTAAGTTTAGTTTCAGACATAGCAACCCAAAGATCTCTGTAGACCAGCATATCTTTAACTTTAAGCTTCCACAATTCAAAGTTTGTGCCATTGAACTTTTCAATGTCTATTTTTTCTGATGTACTTGCCATCTTATTTAACAAAATAAACCTCTGCAGAACTCCCACTAACAGAACTAACACAAAAAACTAACCTACCAACAAGGATAACACAACTGGCTAGGCTCTTATACCACTTGTAAGGAAAGCAGAGGTGTGGAATACAGCTTCCCTAATGTTAATTCAAAGGGGATAATGCAGTTAGGTAACTTTAAATTCAAAAACAATAGATGAATACACCAGAAAAGTAGAATAAACAATCAATACAACACAGAATGACACCAATTTTACATGGGAAAACCATTTCGGGTAAAAAACCCACCACCACAATAGAAGCTATGTTTATTATAGTAAACTGAAGGCTTACAATAAAGATCTCAGCTCTTTTTGCTTCTAATATCAATTCTTTTACAATTATACAAAACCATTTATTTCATTTGCACATCTACAGAATAAACTATATAATTTAAATTGTTTCATCAACAACCTTCCAACGACACATGTAGATCCATTTATATATTTAGCCTTCAAGAGCAAAGATAGTTATTTTTAACTTTTCCCCTAACTAATTGATCTAACATCCCCAGTGCTGCTGCCTTCAAACCGTCACAACCACCGCTTCTAACCGTTCACATATTCATGAGAAACTTTAGTCCCACATGCATCCGTAATAGGTCACTTTACTAGTTTATATGCCCAAGCACTCAGTAAGACTATCGTCAGCCCTTTTGCCACCGACGACCCCAGTCTAACTTCATCGGTGTAATCCAAAATCACCAGCCAACACTCCATCATTCAGTCTGATGGTTCCATGCCCCGCTGATACCAAGCCTTCACCCTTTGTCGACCATGTTCTTCATGCCGATGCCAACTTTGCATATTGTTGAACCTGTTGAACCATTGAACCTCGACGTGAGGTTCAATGGTTCAACAGAGTGATATCTTCAGCTACGATGATGGACCATTGAACCACTGAACCGATGAAAATATCCTATTGAACTGAGGAACCATTGAACCAATGAACTGATGCTGCCAAACCATTGAACCAATGCCGAACCATTGAACCATTGAACTTGAGTTCTGATGCTGAACCTTGAACCTAATGAATAGTTCAATGAACCATTGAATCCGATGTTCAAAGTTTAAACCTTCAACGAAGTAACACCCAATGGATGAAGTTCAAACTTTCAATGAAGTAACCAATGCATATCGGTTGAACCATTGAACCCGACGGGCGAAGTTCAAGAGTTCATCGATATTTCAAACTTTGCCAATGAAAGATTAACAAAAAACAAGAAAGAAGTTCTAAGGAGTAACTTGAGACATTAAGTCTCATTAGAATACAATGTATTTTTTATTATTCTTTGCAACTTTTTTAGGGATCCTGGCCCTAGCCTACATTTTCTTTTAGAAATTCTTGAAATATCCCCATAAGGCTGCATTTTGCTTATCAACATTTCCTAAACTACTCAGGTGATTTCTAATTTGTGTAGCGACTGGTGCATGATCAAGCCAACCAATATTTCCTATACCTGGTAACTCTCTTAAAAAATAAAAGAATAGACAGATGATTAGTGTTCCATACTTGAAGGGATATTTTGTGTCTTTTGTCCTTTCTATGTTTTCCATCAGTTGTTGCTAGAGAAACTCACATATGTCATAGTTAGTGTTGTTTTTGACCATATCATATGTTGTATATATGGCAGTTGCAGAAATAGAGTTCTCCTTGCTAGAGAAATAGATCTTGTAACCAATGACTTTGATGCAAATCCCATAGCTAGATCCACTATATCATTTACAATTAATGCTCTTTTATCAAATTTTGCACCTGTCAACTACATTACTATGTTGTTTTTCATGGACTTTGATTCTTAAACTTTTCTGGTGGAACACATGCCAGTAATCATTTTGATGGTATCCTTTGTTATCATATAGGCTCTTCAAGCCAAAAGAATACATCATGAATCCTACTCAAGACATGTCTCACCTAGGCATCATCTGGGACCATAGAAAAATCCAACTAGATGCCCAATTTCTTCTCAACTAGGGCACTATACTCTTCTTTCAACTCAAATTTGTCATCAGTTTGTTCCTTTAGATAAATATCCCCTAATTTTTCATGATCATATTCATCTAGGTTTGCAAGTATGTATGCCCAAACATCTTTCGTATGCATAACACCATGCAAAATCTTGGAAAATACCCCATCTAGATTAGTCTCTAATAATTTAAAGGGATGCTTTTTGAACTTAAGGTGAGGCCTCTCTATTATCTCAATTACTTGAGGAGTATACATCTTTATAGATTCAACATAGAAACTTTTCAAGAGAGATAGTTGTAAATGCCTTGTGTTTCTAGTTATGTTTTCTTTGTGCCAATCACTACACACTTGGATTCATCTTAACTCACTTCTCAGATCTCTTTTAGTCACTTGAGGGTTTGAATGCAAGGTGGTTTTTCTTTCAAATTGATCCCTTATATTATCTTTTCATCAAGATTTAATTGTCATAAATGCTTTGTTCAAAAAGCTGTCAAACCCTTTCTCTATTGTCGCCAGCAGAGATTTTTTTAGTTGTGAATATTTGCCAATTGGGGAATATCGTAGATCGGCTAAGTTAGAATTGGTGAATAAATCACATCCAACAGGGTGGTCAAATCACCTGGATTTTACGTATTATCATTCAAATGCATATCTATTCACCATTGATTTATTTTATGAGAATCAACTTAGTAAGATTTTTCCCATAATAAACTATGTGTTTCAAATAGGCCGACTAATATTTTTGCCTTGAATTTTGGAAGCAAGTACTAAATCACCTATATATTCACCAATACTATTAAAACAACATTGTGTATTGGGACACATTTCACCAACTCCATTCAATGGTCACTGCACGTGAAGACCCATTTCACCAACCCCATTAAATGGTCACCGTGCATGAGGACCCATTTCGCTAATTTCCATGACACCTTCGTGCTAATCGTAGGGCCATATTCACATTGGAAATTACAATGTATGTAGTCTGTTGAGGTTTGATTCACCGACACTTAAATGTATTCCTTATATAATCATGTGGGTTTCACCAAATCTTTTTATTATACCATATAGAATTCCTATAGAATTCACCAAATATGGATTGATATAAATACAATCAAAACTTTGATTTATTCTTACACATTTTGTTCAATTCTAAACTTGTGAGCTCTCGATTCAGATTTTAGAAGTTAGAGTTGGAACCTTGAAGTTGATCATACGCAAAGTTACAAACTTACAACACAGGCATTCCTGCATTAACGAATAACAATTTAGTGAAAACCTAAACTTAAAGGTGAGTAATCATTTCTTCATAATATTAGTGTTTTAAGATTTCTTTATCTCTCTTCCATTCTTGATTCAATCTTAAAGAAGAAATTTCATAGGGAATGGGATCTATATTCTATGAGTATGTCCTTAAACAAGAAGACATTTTTTCTATCTTTTATTCGAAGTGGGAGATCAAGATGTCAACCTGCAAGTGTGACAAGGGTAAGACTCCTCAGGGTGGTGAAGGGACTGGGAGGCCATCAAAACTCTGAAAAGGTGGAGTTAGTATACAGTCTTACTTTGGAATGAGCAATGTTTTTGTTCCATCAAATCAAGATGGAGCTACATCATCAACTCTTACACCAAATAATAATGAACAAGCCATTCGCAATACCTCACCACCACTAGAAGGTGGGATTTCCATTGAGTCAAATTAGGATGGAAATACTATAGAAGATGTTTCAAGGGATACCCTAGTTAGCTAGAATGAGGATGGAAATATTGCAGAAGATGTTCCAAGGGATACCCTAGTTAGCCAAAATGAGGATGGAAATGCTGCAGAAGATGTTCCAAGGGATACCCTAGTTCACTAGAATGAGGATGGCAATACCACAAAAGATGTTCCAAGGGATACCCTGGTTAGCTAGAATGAGGATGGTAATACCACAAAAGATGTTCCAAGGGAAACCCTAGTTAGCTAGAATGAGGATGGCAATACTGTAGAAGATGTTCCAATGGGTACCCCGGTTAGCCAGATTGAGATAATTGACTTGGATGAAAAAGAAAATGCTGGCGCTGTATATGATGTTGGAAAGAAGAAAAGAAAAGGTAAATCAAAAGATTCAAAAGGAAAATCAAAAGATTCAAAACTAGGGAGTGAGTGGGAAATGTCAAGGAATTTTTAGCTTGATTGGGTGTCAAAGTACCCATTCATTGAACCAATGGAGAAAGAAAACAAAGATGAACAACCAACAAAATGCAAATGTGTGATTTGTAGTTGGAAATGTAAAAGAGATAAGAAATTGCAGCTAAAGATTGACACTATAGAAAAGCATATAGGTAAAGTTTATGAAAAACAAATCATAGATGGAAAGGAAACATCAGTAGTAAGATAAAAATCAAAGGAATAATGTCTTCATGTGAAGTATGCTATGGAATATGATGAGCATAAGAAAAGAATGATGAAGCTTGCTGCAAGTGGAGGTACAATCAATGCTCAATTTGGAAAAGCAATGGAAGGAGCACAACTGGCAAAACTATTTAGATGAGTGTTGTTTTTCATAATTTGGTCAAAAGGCATCCTATGACAGACTACCCAGAGTATAGTAATTTATTATCTTTTTTGAGTGTTCCTCATTATCCTAGCACACATTGGTCAATAAATGCTAGATGGGAATAGGCAAACTATCTCGCTGTAGTGGAAAAGCCAGATTTAAAGGAGAATGTTAAAGATTCAAACTTTATTGCATTATCTTTAGATCAAGTTACTATAGTAGATAATACTTCTTGTGTCTGTATGCATGTGTATACTGTAAAAGAACATGTCCACCGAGCTAATCTACTTTATGTTCATAAAATGAAGGACAATTCAACATCACAAAATCTATTTGAACTAGTTAAAGTCTTTGAATGAAATTGTAGGTATGGATGACTTGAGAATTGCCAAAATGTTGGTGTGTGTAGGAGTTGATGGAGCTGTAATAATGCAAGGTCATAGGACTGATCTTTGTACAAAATTACAAACTACTTGTGTACCATATATGCTTGTCATTCACTACATGGCCCACATGATGAATTTAGCATTTAAAATTGTAAGCAAGTTTCCTATAGTATCAAAAGTTGAAAATCTAGTCTGCGAGCTCCACGCATACTTCTGCCGAAGTCCAAACATTTTACAAAATTTCAAAATTTTGCTAAGGGAATATCAATAGGAAACAAGCTTCTTAAGGATGTTGATACTAGATGGATCTCCTTGCATAGACTGGTACAATGAGTTATTTTAGAATATCCATCCTTGATTGGAATAATGTACGAGCATCGCAACATAGTAGACAAAGCTCCTAACCTCTTACATAGGTTAAGTGATATAGAGACACTCTTAACTTTATCTAGTATTCTCTCCATGCTAGATAAAATGAACAATCTTGTGAAGTGATGAAGGGGGTAAATCATAAAGCACACAACAATAGAAATTGTACACAAAAATTAAAACTTTCTTTATTGATTTAGACAACTTATTACATTACAAAAGCTCAAATACAATCAAAGGAATCAACCCTCCACAGGCTGCAACACATTATAGCTTCCTCTCACAAGACTCTAGAATCATCTACCATCTGTAACCCCCAAATCTGTTAGGGTTTCTATTTCCCACCTATTCTTGACTCTACACTTTCCCCCTTAACTCTATTACTACCCAGGGTTCCCAAAAGTGGTTATTAATAGCCTTTTTGGCGGCCAACAACCTAATTTCAAAATTTGCATCTCCCTCCAAAATTAGGTCAACTTTCAAGAGCCATAACTTTTTGATCTAGGTGTCTAATTGACAAACCGTTTTATGTGTTGAAAAGGTTGTGGAGTGCTCTATGTGCTAAGAACCAGCTCTGCCAGATCCGACCATTTTCAGGCCCGTACGGGGCCATTTAGTGCCTCAAACCTGAGTTTGAATAATTTTTAGGCATTTTTTAGGAAATGAAAACTTTAATCTCTTTCATCTCGCAAATGATCTTTACGTGATTCCTTTGCCAAAGGTCTTTTTTTTAGTTACAAAGCTTCCTGTAAATTCACTTTAATCCGTGCCCAAATGTAAATTTTCCTAAAATAGAAGGTTGCTATTTTTAGCAGTTCGGAAAAACTGAAAGTTCTACATCATTATTCAAGCAATTATGGAACTAGAACCACAAATTTTGAAAAGAAATTGAAAGAACATCAACAATTTTGAAACACATCTTTTTTTGGGTGATGCAAGATTGCCCTTACACCACTAGATGCTCCTGCATTAGACACCCAAGGTAATTTGAGAAGTGACCCTATCATGTCTTAGGTGTTTGTGTGAGGAAAACCCAAATGGTCAACCTCTGTCTTAGATAACTGAGAAGAATCTTCAATAGGCCTTCCTTTCCATTTCACCACATATTCTTTATATTCCCTATTCTAAGTACTTCTTCCCACACGACTATCCAAATCTCTTATATCTCCTTCATTGAAGTAGATGTCAGAATACTCCACTGTTCTTCTGTTGGTCCATCCTCTGTTCCACATTCATGATATTCTGTTAAATCAGCAATGTTGAACATAGCGGAAGCAGTTCTACCTCATATGCATTTCCTAAATCATGCTTCTTCAGGATCTTGCACAGTCCAAATTTCTTCATTTTCAACTTATTGTATGTTCCAATTGGGAACCTTTATTTTCTCAAGTGAACCATGACTTCATCTCCTACTTGGAACTCCTTATATCTCCTTTTCTGATCTATCTTAGCCTTGTATTGAGTATTCATCTTATTAATGTGCTTCCTCACCTCTTCATGCAAATTCTTCAGATGTCCTGCAAAGTCTTCAGCTTCAGCACTTGTCTTTTCTCCTTTGTCCAACTTCTTTAATTCAGAAGAATTTCTTGGACTATTTCCATATACAATTTGGAATGGTTATTTACTAGTACTCCTATTGACCGAATTGTTGTAAGCAAATTTTGCTTGTGGTAAAATCAAATCCCATTCCTTGGGCTTATCTCCTACTAAGCATCATAGTAGGTTACCTAAACTCCTATTCACCACTTCCATCTGTCCATCAATCTATGAATGGTGTGCAAAACTAAACTTCAAATCTGTCTTCAACTTCTTCCACAATGTCCTCTAGAAATAACCAACAAACTTGGTATCTCGATTTGAAACTATGCTCTTTGGTAGACCATGTAATCTCACCACCTCCCTGAAAAATAACTCTACAATATGAACAACATGATTAGTCTTCTTGCAAGGAATAAAATGTGTCATCTTCAAGAATCTATCCACCACCACAAAAATGGAATCATGTCCTCTCTGTGTCCTTGGTAAACCAAGAACAAAATCTATACTAATATCATCCCATGGCTTCTTGGGTACAAGTAGTGGCTGATACAACCCCGTATTCTAAATTGTTTCTTTTGCCATCTGACACACTCAACAACTTTGCACAAATTTCTTCACATCTTGCTGCAACTGTGGCCAATAATAATTTTCACCAATAATAGAAATGGTCTTATCTCAACCAAAGTGTCTAGCTAATCCCCCACTATGCTTCTCCTTTATCAGGTTCTCTCTCATGGAACTCCTCGTAATGCACAACTAGCTTCCTCTAAACAACATGCCATCTTGGATTATGAAATCCAACCATTTTGTTCTATCCAAAGTAACAGGTTCCAAACAAGCTTTCCAGGCCTCTGTAAAATTTGTATCTTCAGAATACAAACTTTTGAGCTCATCAAACCCAACAACCTCTATCTTCATTTTTGTCAACAAATTTTGCCTTCTACTCAAGGCATCTGCAACTCTATTAGACTTCCCACTCCTGTGCTTCAAAACAAAAGTATAACTCTGCAAAAACTCAACCCATTTTAAGTATCTTTTATTTAACTTTCCTTGACTATTAAAATACTTCAAAGCCTGATGATTGGTATATAAAACAAACTCTTTTGGCAATAGATAATGTCTCCATTTCTTCAAAGCCTGAATTATTGCATAAAATTTTTGATCATAAACATAATACTTTTTCTTTGAATCATTAAGCTTCTCACTAAAATAGGCAGTGGGATTACCTTCTTGACTCAAAACAGCTCCTATAGCACTGCCACTAGCATCACAATCTACCTGAAATACCTTATTGAAATCTGGAAGTGCCAAAATAGGTTGCTTTGTGACTTTCTGCTTCAATGTATCAAAACTTTTGTCTACTCCTTTTGTCCATCTAAACCCTTTTCTATCCCCTCTCATTGTCTTAGTTAGGGGTGCACAAATGCTACTAAAATTCCTGATAAACTTTTTGTAAAAACTTGCCAAACCGTGAAATGATCTTACCTTGAAGCACTCCTTAGAATAGGCCATTCAATGATAGCCCTCACCTTTTCTAGGTCCATCTTAAGACCTTCCTCTAAGACAACAAATCCCAGATATACCAACTCCTTCTTTGCAAAGCTACATTTCTTCAGATTGATCAACAAATTCCTCCCCCTCAGCTTCTCCAAAACTCTTCTAATATGCACCATATGCTCATACCAAGTCTTACTAAAAATCAAAATATCATCTAAATAAACAATAACAAAACTTCCCAAAAATTTTTCAATACCTCGTGTAGACACCCTAAAATGACCGTGTCGTCAAATCACTTGCATTCCGTTATCTGTCTCATCACCTGCATTTCAACGTTAATTAAATAATCTAATTATTTAATTAATTTTCATCAAATTCTTCTAAATCTCCTAAATTGCGACATTAATTAAATAAATCCTCTTTATTTAATTAATTAAATTAAATTCCTCTATATTCTTCCACAATTAAATAATTTTAATTATTTAATTAAATCATTATTCTGTTTCCAAATCTCAATTCCACATTAATTAAATAAATCCCATTATTTAATTAATTCAACAAATTCCCTCTTATCTAAAATTAAATAATTCTTAATTATTTAATTAAATCAAAATCATTCTTCCAAAATCATGCACAACAATTAAATAAATTTATTTATTTAATTTGCTTTTCAAATCTTCTAAATTAAATAATTCTAATTATTTAATTATTTCTTCCAAAATATCTTCACTAAATTTAAATAAATCAATTATTTATTTAAATTATTTTTTCTTCTAATTTGAGTTATCTCTAAAATAACTCAAGTTTTTTTGCTCATCAATTAAATATTTCTATATTTAATAAAGCAAAATATCTTCTTTTCTCATACAAATCTCTTCTTCTTGTTTTAAATCACTTAACTGATTGCTTTATTCTTTTAATTGATTTATCTCTTCAGTTAACTCATTCTTCTATTCTTGATAACTCCTCTCATGCAAAAGAAAGCAAGACACATGTCTTCTTCTCATTCGTTGCACATTCCTCAACTTATCTCCTACATTGATTCTTCTGAATTATCTGGACCGTTGATCGATTTTCCTTGAAACCTATATAAACCCCCCTCATCTCCTTCATTACCTCTCTCTCTTCGATCGTATTCTCAGGCATACTTAACAGCGCTTCGAGCATACACAACGCGTCGATTGAGCACTATAACGATCTTTTGACATTGATCTCTTGAGCACATACTTGCTTGTTGCAGCCATGGCTTTGCAACTACATTGAGCAATCCACATATCTCCAAAAGGGAACAATACAGGTTTTGGTAAGAGCTTTCATTTATCTTTGATTTGTGATTTATGGCTTTTACTTAGTGATGCAGAGGCATCCACACTAAAACCTTGACATACAGCATGTATGTCTACAACCCATCATCATCATCATATTTTCTGTTAACATTGTCAGCATCATCATATTTTCTCTTGCCGACTGATATCCTCCTGCAGACAAACCTTCGACCCTTCGCCTGTCAGCAGCATCATCATATTCGGCTATCGGCAGCATCATCATATTCGGCAAGCGCAAACATCCTCCTGACGTTCACTGTTCACCTTACCGCCAACCTCTATCTGCAGCATCATGATGTTTGACATCATGTTCATCAGCAGGATATAAAATATCCTGTTCCTCCCATATATCCTAATGACGACAACTTCAAGCACCTTTCCTTCGATGCTTACGTCACCCTGATATCCGACTACTTAAACAAGCAGCATCAGGATATGACTTATCCGGTCATATTGAAACATCCTGATGATGATACTCAACTTTATGCTGATGACGAATATTCCGCCGAATATCCTCTTACGATCCACTATCTCCTTGATGCCTTATGCCGATACCAAAACACTTATGGTCAGCAGGATAAACCTTTATCGGGTGATATTTCAAAATGTCCTGATGACGATTATCCTGATGACGATGATGTCATATGCAGCTCCTCCAATATCCTGCTGTCGGCCAAACATAACATTATCGGCCCGCGATGGTTTTATCAACCCGATCTTCTACCTTATGCCGATACGCTCCTCCTCGGCAACACCTGATGATGATCACCCCAATGCACATTCACTTTATGCAATCGACTGCATCATGCTCACCTCCATCTACTCGGATGACGCCCGAAGTAACTGCAGGATATACACAGAAATATCCTGATGATGCCGTTGTGACGAATTTCCAACCTTAGCGAATTTCAATCTGCCGAACCTCCTGAGGTGACCCAATCTACTTCCTGGACAACTTTCTAGACTCTAACTATCAACATGACCTAGCACATGCCCATGCTAGGGTTCTCAACACCTCTCAACTGCGATCCTACAAACATACATGTGAACAAACAGAAAATGCAAACTACATCCTAAACTATAGTACACAGCCATTCCACCGATTCGACGAATCAACCGGTGGAATGGATCAGCGAATCCATGAAACCACCAGAACAACCACATGATTAAACAATGGAATTCAACAAAGAATGAACACAAACAGGATCTCTTTATTGATTTCAAAAGATGCAATTACAATACTCAGTCTCTCTCTGTCTCACTCTCTGCAAAGTCTGATCGATGATCTGCAATACTGCCTAAAACCAACCGATCCTAATGCATAAATAGGATCTCCTGCGAGTACTACCACTCGATTCCCAGTGGCTGGGAGCTTCCAAGCGGCTGGGAGGATCCAACCGGACATACAGCATAACAGCTATCCTAACAACCTAGCTAAAAATAGTAAAGTCTGGTCAACATGACCTTATTACATGCATTGGTCTTATAAGACCTTCTTGGAAACATTAACCAGACCTATAACAAACTAACTGCCTCATGGAGGCTAGCTGTCAGGTAGGTGCTCCTGCACCATGCTCCCCAACAGAAAAGAACTCATGTCCCATGAGTTAGGTTGTGGAAGTCCTCCACCTTTACACTTTGCCTTTGCAGTGTCTTGACCTGTTCCAGCTTTGTCCTCTGCTAGCTCTCGGCTGCTCCAAGACTTCTGAACTGTAACTTGTTTTCTTGCAAGTAAATCCTCATGCCTGTCAATGTAGGCCCTTCTCTCACATACCTTGTGTTTGTCAGGTTGTTTGACCAGAACCTCTGTCTGAACTGCCTCTTGAACTTCTGAAATGTTCAACTCTGTCTTTCTTTCAACCTTTATAGGACAAACAATAGTCCCAACTATGACAACATTCTTGTCATTCCTCTCAACTGGTTGCTGTTTGTAAACCTGTTTCTGAACCTGCTGCTGACCTCTGTCAGTCACAACTGAAACTGTCTTCAAACTGTTGTCCTTAACAACTCCTTTCCCTGCAGTGTCCTCAACTGCCTTTATGCCTGCTCCTATAGGCTTCTGCACAAATTCCTTCTTTCCCACTAAAATGATTTTGGCTGCCCCCTGTGCTGCAGCATCTTCCTGCAATGGCATCAACATAATAGTTTTCCCATCTTTCTTGATGGTGTAGGTATTAGCATACCCATCATACAGTACCCTCCTATCAAATTGCCATGGTCTACCCAACAGTAGGTGACAACATTCCATGGGCAAAATGTCACACAAAACTCTATCATGATATGCTCCAATCTGAAAATCCACATATGCCTGTTCATAGACAAAAAGTGATTGACTATCACTCACCCAAGATGCCTTGTAAGGGTGTTGGTGTGGAATCCTTTCCAAATTTAGTTTATCCACCATTTCCTGAGATACCATGTTGTCTGTTGAACCAATATCAATGACAACCTTACATACTTTACCTTTGCTCTTGCATGTGGTCGTGAAAAGAGCTCTTCTTTGCATCATATCCTTTGATGTCTACAAACTAATTCTCCTAAACATCAATGCTTCTCCCTCCTCAGGATACCCATAATTGTCAGGAACTCTATCTCCTTGATAAGTGTTTGAACTTTGTACACATTCCTCTACTTTCTCTTCTTGCACAAGTTGTACTCTCTTGTCATTCGTTCTATCATTTCTGGATGATGAACCTTTGCTTTCTAGACATTTGAAAAATGGATGACCAAACTCACCACAGGTGTAACACTTTCCTGAAAATGTAGTAGAACCTCTACCACTTCCAAATCTACCTCTATTACCTTTCCATCCACCTCTGAAATTAGACTGTCCCTGTCCTTTACCAGTGTCTTCTTGACCCTCATTGGTTTGCCTTGTTGTAGGGGCTAATCCTCTTCCCCTCATATTGCTGCCTCTTCCTCTCATGGACTTATCCTATCTCCTATTCATCTTTTCTTCAATCTTGATTGCCATTTGGTAACAATCCTCCACACTCTTAGGGTTAGCTAAAACTAACTCATCCTGTATGTTCAATCTCAAACCAGCCAAGTACCTAGCCACCTTTTCTACCTCATTCTCATGATGACCAGATCTCATACTCAACTTATAAAACTCCTCAGTATATGCCTTCACATCCATTTCCTTCTGCCTTAAAAATTGTAGCTTCTTAAACATCTGAATTTCATAATCCCTAGGCAAGAATTTACCTTTGATCCTTGCTACCATCTTATCCCATGAAGTGATCTTTGACTTCCCTTGTTTCCTTCTCTCGGATTGTACATAATCCCACCATACCAAAGCATGACCTCCTAACTTGGTCTTTGCAATCTTTACCTTCTGATCCTCAGCAACATCTTCACATTCAAAATGATTATCAAGTGCAGCAATCCAATCCAGCAACTCATCTTCATTCAAACTTCCATTATACTTGGAAACATCAACCTTTACCTTAGGTTTATCACTCTGTACTGCCTTTAACAATTTTGCAAATCTCTGGTCTTCAGCATCCAGATCTTCAGCTACCTCTTCATACTCTTCAACAGCATCTTCATCTTCTTCTGATTCACTGTCATCCACTTCCCTCTTTTTGTTCTTCTCCAAGGCTACAAGCCTGGCTTGAAGTGCTTCAGCAAGCTCCTTCATCTTCCTCATCTCTCTGGCATGTTTTTCCTTCATCTCCTGCAATTCCCTTGCAGTACCATTACCTTTCGGAGGCATTTTGTCAACCTCTCACTCCTCTACCTCTGTCTTTTCAGTGACAAAATCAACTCTAACTCTGCCCTTTCAGTGACAAAATCAACACACAACAGCCCAGACCTTTTGCTGAGCTCTGATACCACTATGATGTAGAGGCATCCACACTAAAACCTTGACATACAGCATGTATGTCTACAACCCATCATCATCATCATATTTTCTGTTAACATTGTCAGCATCATCATATTTTCTCTTGCCGACCGATATCCTCCTGCAGACAAACCTTCGACCCTTCGCCTGTCAGCAGCATCATCATATTCGGCTATCGGCAGCATCATCATATTCGGCAAGCGCAAACATCCTCCTGACGTTCACTGTTCACCTTACCGCCAACCTCTATCTGCAGCATCATGATGTTCGACATCATGTTCATCAGCAGGATATAAAATATCCTGTTCCTCCCATATATCCTGATGACGACAACTTCAAGCACCTTTCCTTCGATGCTTATGTCATCCCGATATCCGACTACTTAAACAAGCAGCATCAGGATATGACTTATCCGGTCATATTGAAACATACTGATGATGATACTCAACTTTATGCTGATGACGAATATTCCGCTGAATATCCTCTCATGATCCACTTATCTCCTTGATGCCTTATGCCGATACCAAAACACTTATGGTCAGCAGGATAAACCTTTATCGGGTGATATTTCGGAATGTCCTGATGACGATGACGTCATATGCAGCTCCTCCAATATCCTGCTGTCGGCCAAACATAACATTATCGGCCCGCGATGGTTTTATCAACCCGATCTTCTACCTTATGTCAATACGCTCCTCCTCAGCAACACCTGATGATGATCACCCCAATGCACATTCACTTTATGCAATCGACTACATCATGCTCACCTCCATCTACTCGGATGACGCCCGAAGTAACTGCAGGATATACACAGAAATATCCTGATGATGCCGTTGTGACGAATTTCCAACCTTAGCGAATTTTGATCCGCCGAATCTCCTGAGGTGACCCGATCTGCTTCTTGGATAACTTTCCAGACTCTAACTATCAGCACGACCTAGCACATGCCCATGCTAGGGTTCTCAACACCTCTCGACTGCGATCCTACAAACATACATGTGAACAAACAGAAAATGCAAACTACATCCTAAACTATAGTACACAGCCATTCCACCGATTCGACGAATCAACTGGTGGAATGGATCAGCGAATCCATGAAACCACCAGAACAACCACACGATTAAACAATGGAATTCAATAGAGAATGAACACAAACAAGATCTCTTTATTGATTTCAAAAGATGCAATTACAATACTCAGTCTCTCTCTGTCTCACTCTCTGCAAAGTCTGATCAATGATCTGCAATACTGCCTAAAACCAACTGATCCTAATGCATAAATAGGATCTCCTGCGAGTACTACCACTCAATTCCCAGCGGCTGGGAGCTTCCAAGCGGCTGGGAGGATCCAACCGAACATATAGCATAACAGCTGTCCTAACAACCTAGCTAAAAATAGTAAAGTCTGGTCAACATGACCTTATTACATGCATTGGTCTTATAAGACCTTCTTGGAAACATTAACTAGACCTATAACAAACTAACTGCCTCATGGAGGCCAGCTGTCAGGTAGGTGCTCCTGCACCACTTAGATTCGATTCCTTTATGTTATTGGGTTCTTTGGTTTTATTTAGTTTAGATTTAATCCATTTTTCCATATACACATTCTGGCACGCCCGGTGGGACCCACTAATCCCTTTGTTTCTTTGAGAAATTTGTTTTTTTTGAAGTCACAGTACGGAACAGCGCACACGACACTCCACAGCGCTTCTGGTAGGATATTTGCGCGCTTCTGCAGACACAGTCTAGCGCTTTTGGAGGTTATACGGTGCTTTTGGTAGCACAGAGAAGCACTTCCGGCTTGACAGAACGGCGCTCACGGAAATATTCCACAGCGCTTTTGGCTAGATTAGAGTCCTGACCTTGTTCACTGTTTTATAGGATTTTTACACCATCCATCTTACTGCTTTGTATGACAAGCTGTTGTATTTGTCAGACAAACCTATTTTTCGTGTTGGATATCCTAAGCTGATTTATTTAGGAATACCTTCGACTCTTGTGGTGTTGTTACAGCTTTTTGAGTTCTTTTAACGATTGCAGAACACAGATCTCTCAGCTACCCTTCCTCAGACCAGTCAATCAATCATGGAATTTTTCTTTAGATCTGATTATTTTGAAAAAGTTCCCCTTTTTATGATCTGAGACAGCGCGGCGCTTCTGGTTATATTATCTCACGCCTTTGGTAACACAGTGTCACGCTTTCGGCTATTCTTCAGCGCTTTTGGTATTATCATTGCACGCTTTTGGTATTTATCGCAGCGCCTTCGAAAACACAGTGAAGCGCTTCCGGTTATTTTGCTGTGCCTCTAGTAATATTCTGTTGCGCTTTCGGTCTGTAGTACAGTGCTCTTGGTTTACAGTGAATCACTTCTGGTAAGACAGTAATACGCTTTTGGTCAAAGTTGATTTTATTTTGCTAACTTGTGAAATTTTGGTGGAACTAACTCACTTGTTGCAGCTTCTTATTACTCACACAGAGCCAATATGTGTTTTCTTAATATGTTCATGCAGGACGAGCGTTGAAGACCCTTTTGTTTTATCTCACTAAGTCTTAGAAACACATTGCATGCTTAAAAGGAGTAATTGAACAAATCTTTTTTTGCAATCTAAGTCTTAGGAACATACTGATTTTCTTAAACAATGGACATGTATGAACAAACACCTCAATTTTCTAAAGGACAATGGACATGAATGCCAAAACACTTCTTTTCATAAGGGACAATTTACAACTACAATCGTGTGTGTGCATAGCTTAGTTGCACCTTATTTTTCTTATAACGGGACAATTGAACCTTTGTTTGACATGCTTGCTTTTACTTTTTTGTATTTCCTTTAGAAGGGCCTGCTTTTGGATTGTGATTCATCCAAAAGGGACGACCCTAAGCGGAGTTTTCCTTTGAACCACTATATAAGAGGGATAAGGCGAAAGCCAAGTCCTAACCGACGTCAGCCTTACCTTGTGGTGCCAAACTGAAAAGAGGTGTACTAGCTCTTTGTGGAAACGATTTTCACATTGAGCGAAGTGTTTGAAACTCTTAGTAGGATTGGTTAAAGCTTTTAGTAGCTTGTCGCATTGCTCGTAAGGCGTTGGTCCCTCAAAGTCACTAAGAACCAATTTAGATAGAGACTACCCGACCTACCTCCAAACATTGCGGTAATCATCAGTGCAAGGGAAATCGATTTAAACCCTTAAGACACTCACCATTGGCTCCCTTGAGAAGAGATAGTATTCCCTCGGACATAAAGCTCTTGTGACCTACTTGAGCTTTCCAAGGGGACGGTGAGATATCCCTACCTATCGTCTCTCGCAAAGATACTAAATATCCGACACCTTTATGGAATGATATTTTTATCGACGGAGTATTAAGCTGTGAGCTGATCTACTGCAATGAAACCTTGTCTCTAGGGATAAAAAGTGCTTGTTATTGATTGCAACTGTATTAGACCTGTGGAAACATTGGGCTTGTTTGGAGCCTTGAACATACACTATCTGTTGTGTCAGTCCTTGTGCCTTTTTGACCACTTGTTTGCTGTGTTTTCTCTTGCCAAACCAATCCAATCAGAAACAAAAAAATATTGCCTTTGAAAAAACATCAGGCACTACTTCCGCGCCCCTGGTATTACAGCAGCTCACCTTTGGTAATACAGTAGATCGCCTTTGGTCAGCAGTAACCCGCCTCTGGCAAAAACTCTACTTCAGCACCCTCGGTATAACAGTAGCTCGCCTTTGGCATAGCAGTAACTCGCTATTGGTAGCTCAGTCCGTTGCCTCTGGCCCACAGTAGCACGCTTTTGGTAGCACAGTCCTGCGCCTCTGGTCAAACAGTATAGCGCCTTTGGTTCAGTACTTTGTGCATCAGAGTTTGTCCGTTTCTTCAAAGCATCTCGTAGATTCCTAGCATTACATTGTGCCTAAGTGAATCCCATGGTCACCACTAGGCTACAGCAAACTATGAAGTCTAGGCAAGTTGTCCCTAAGAAGCACAAGTAACCCCCTCGCACACCACAATCAGGTCATCTCAACGTTACTCCCAAAGTGACTCCTAGTACACCCGTGGCAAAACCAATCAGCTCTCCAAACATGCCGCACATAGATGAACTAAGCAATCCTCATGAGGATAGAACTCCTTTGCTCAATGCACCGCAGTATACCACAGGCTTGCCTCCGGATTTTGTCCCACAAGGTTATATCGTAGATCAAACCCCATCTCAAGAAGAGCGACACTTTGAAATAGGTCAATCCTCTCAAGAAGATGGGCAAGATCTTGATGAATTTATACAAGATCCTAGAGCTATAGCTACCTTTGATAAAATCCTTAGTGAGAACCAGGATCATTTCTTTCGCTTGCTTGCAAAACAAGGTGCCAAGTTACCTCCAGATTTTGATGTGTCCACTCTCAAGGAGAGCAACAACACCCAAGAAACCATACAAGCGGTGCAAACCATGTCCACGGTCACTACGCCCTTACCTACTCAAGGCTCGCAGTATAGGAATCCCCTTTTTCAAAATCCAACAGAGGAGAGGCCCGTATCACCACTTTTGACTCCTATGGAGATCTATCAAAACCAACAAGAAACTCTCCAACGTCAAGCAGAGTTAGCTAAGCAAGCCACCTTAGCTCGATCAAATGTGCAACCACCTCCTAAAGTGTCCTTCCCAAGCGCAAGCAGAATCTTGGTTACCCCATCACGCGTAGGTTTCCCACCCAATTACAATCCGGGGAACACGTACGTAGCCATGCAACAAGGGTCTCAACATATGCCACCTCCTATATCATCACACCTGCATGTCTCTCAACCAATTGGAGTCACGCAGCCCCAACCACAACATTCTTCTACTCTCATCCTCAAGCAACCCCAACCATCGCAAATCACTCCTACCTATGTTCCTCCATCACAACATTCTTCTACTCTCATCTTCAATCAACCCCCACCATCGCAAATCACTTCTACTTATGTTCCTCCTCCACAACGCTCATCCACGCTCAACTTCTTTCATACATTGCCTAGCCACTCTCAACATTCCCAACATCAGGTTTCCCAAAGCTATGTGCCACCATCACAACCTAATCAAACGCACTTTAGCTTTCCTCCCCCCAATACTTTTCTTCAACCATCACAAAGCCAACATTCTTACCTAGCGCCACCTCCACCTCTGCCTGATCAAGGCCTCCAATTCCAACCCAATCTGAACCAATCATACAATCCATACAATCCCAATCAATCTTACGACCCTTACAATACCACTGCGCATGGCTCACATTATAATCTTCCATATGGGCAACACCAACCGCTTTTTGGACAACAGGAGACATTACCAACCCCTCCCACGACTATGGAACTAAAGATTGCGGAGGTACAACAACAACTATCTAACCTTACGTTTGGCCACACCAAAAAGACCTCCTTGGAGGAAGTGTGCCCTTATCCTTTTGATCGGTCATTACCAATGATCCCTTTTCCTCAAAATTTCACTATTCCAAAGTTCGATAAGTACAAAGGAAAAGGTGACCCAAAAGACCATCTTAGGGAATTCTATCTTGCTTGCTTTGAGGTCTCTCACAACGACACATATCTTATGCATCTCTTTCTTCGCAGTCTTGGAGGTCAAGCAATAGAATGGTTCTCACACTTACCTACGGGTATCAAGTCTTTCAACGAGCTAGCAGAGAAGTTTGCCACCCATTTTTCTTACAACGCAGAGCATGAGATTTCCATGATGGACCTATGCAACAATAAATAGAAAAATGGTGAGACTTTCATTTCTTTGCTTCAACGATGGAGACAAATGGCTAGTAAATTCCCTTTCAAGATTCCAGAGAAATAGCTTGTTAGCATCTTTGTGCAGAACCTCAACCAAGAGTTAGGTTTCCATTTGCAAATCCTTAGTGCTACAACCTTCGATGAAATCACATAAAAGGGTATCAACATTGAGAAAGCCCTCATTGCTAAGGGTGTGGTCAAAATCTTTAAAGAGACGAAAGATAGCAATTCGCATCAACAGTCGAACGATAAACCCAAATATTGGAACAAGAACAAAAATGTGGTCAACGATGGGGTGGTCGATACTAAGCATGTCCAAACGTTGCAAACACCGCTGCAACTCTCCAAACCAAGTCAAGCTCTACCTCAACAACAGCAACAACAAAGGCAGCCTTATCCCAACCAACAACAAAGACAACAAGAGCGGCCCCAACAAGATTACCCACCGCGACGTCAATTTACTCCTTTGGGAGTGCCCATCGAATCAGTCTTACAGCAAGCTTTGCTGAAAGGGCTCATAACCTTACCTGATGCTCCCCCATATGGAGAACCTGTCTACAAAACTACACGTTACAGAGACAATGAATATTGTGAGTTCCACAGGAGCAAGGGTCATCGAACTGCGTCTTGCATGAAGCTTAAGCACCTCATCCAAAACCTCATCGACGGTAATCAAATCACTTTTGAAAATGAATCACCACCGAAACACACGAACAAGGATCTCGATATGTACAAGGAACCATTCCCTCATCACGGTCCACCTCCTCCTCAGGATAGAGGTAAAGGTATCAATCATGCTTCCACGTCTTTCGATTCCATTGTAGGTCATTTTGAAGAGAGTCGAGTGTCTACCCTCACCATCAAAGGCAAATCTTCGGATTGTGCTGTTACTACTCGTCGAGGTCATGTCACCATTCATGCACCTACACCTAGGCTTCCGGTTCAGTCTGATTATAATCTTGTCGAACATCTAGGGAAAACACCAGCACAGATCTCTATTTTGGACCTTCTACGGTCATCACCGGCACATAGAGTGGTGTTAGAAAAAGCCCTCCAAGAGTCATCCGTTCCTAACAACATAGCAGTCGCAGATTTCCAGGCTATAGTGGGTAATATTGCTTCGCCTTACAATGTGGTCTTCTCTGAGAAAGACCTCCCCTCTCACGATCCATGTCACAACGATGCCCTCCATATTGAAGTGCTCATCCATAAGCGCAAAATCAAACACATACTCATAGATGGTGGTGCTGGTCTCAACATCTGTTCTTTAAAGTTACTAAAGCAATTGGGATACTCTGAGGATCACATCAACACTGATCATAGTATTACAATCAAGGGGTATGATGATGTAGAACGCCGTTCAGAAGGTGTTATTCACTTGCCTATACAACTGGGCCCTGTCATGCTTGAAACCAGGTGTCAAGTCCTTGATATTGAGCTGCCTTACAACATTATTCTAGGCCGCCCATGGATCCATGCAATGAAAGCTGTTCCCTCCACGTACCATCAGTCCCTCAAGTTCCCATGCAATGGTACGGAGATCACCATCCCAGGAGACCCTAATCCTTTTGAATTTTGCCGTGTCTTGCAAGGAAGCTATAAAAATTGCAACCAAGTGCCTAAAAATGACAAAGCCCTTGAATCCCCTCTCTATGTTGATCCTAAAACTCTCACACAAGCCTCTACAAGTGAACCTACACCCCTCCCCAAAATCACAGCACGCGTCCGAGATATAGGCTTTGGCACTTATGATATCTCAGAATCTTGTTGTGTAGGGCGGATGCCTTTATCTCCAAAGTCTTACGGCAAATCACCCATTGCCAAAGTTACCAAAAAAGCAAATATTCCTCCCCCACCATTCCTAACCCAATTCCAACATGGACAGTTATTGGAAGAGGAAACCATTGAGGACATCTCTTCTTGGCTCTACAAGGAGAAAGAACCAGTCACGATACCAGACAAGCAATATGGCAATGGCTTAAGGATAGTGAAAAACATGGGCTATAAAGGCAAAGGTGGCCTTGGGAAACAGAATCAAGGCACTATGGAGCCCATTGTGGTAACAAAGAAGCTAGACAAGAAAGGATTAGGATTTGGTAAGAAGGTACCACGCGCCTCGGACATCGAGTATATCCTCGACGAGGTAGTTGACACTTTTCCCGCTGATTCGACATCTACAGAGGATATCATCGATGACTCTTCCCTCCACATCACCAATCTATTCGCAGAATCCTCCATTTTTACACTATCCTCCGTATCCTTAACTTCCAACACCAGCACCCAGAATGTCACGCTTGTCTACCCTGAACTTATCGATTGGGACCAACAAGGGGCCCCCGTTATAGATGTATTTTAGAATGACGAAGCTCTAGCTGAGTTCATGGGACTTCCGAAAGGTATCCCTCTTGGCGATCACAAGGTAGGTTTTGTAATGGAACTTGAGCCCACGGCTTATTTTGGTGAGAATGCCAAATCCTCTAGTCGCAAAAGTGCAAATAAAGAAATATCTCTAGGTGAAAACCACACTGTGGCACCTCCTGATCATAAAATAGTAAAAATAAAGGACGTATCCAAAGGTGAAAACCCAACTGTGGCACTTGAGGATGGAGGATTTGACCTTCCCTTACCATCTAAGTACCAGGAAAAATCAGCTCTCCTAGTGGAAGATTCTACAGAGATCAACCTGGGTACAGAACAGAATCCAAAGACAACATTCCTAGCGGCATCCTTATCTGACACAAAGCACAAAAATCTTAACAACTTCTTCTTACAATGAACCATCCACTTTGCATGGACCTACGCAGATATGCTAGGGCTAAACCCTAAGCTAGTAGTTCATTATCTCACAGTTGATCCCAAGGTGAAACCAGTCAAGCAGAAATTGAGAAAAATGCACCCACAGATAGCTCTCTTGGTGAAGGTGGAAGTACAAAAGCTATTAGATGCAAAGTTCATACGACCTATCGACTATTCAGATTGGGTCTCAAACATTGTACCTGTGTCTAAACCCAATGGGCGCATCCGCATGTGTAATGATTTCAGAGATCTCAATAAGGCATGTCCTAAAGACGACTTTCCACTACCTAACATTGACATTATAGTGGACTTGACAGCAGGTCACGAGATGCTTTCTCTCATGGACGGATTCTCGGGTTACAATCAGATAAGGATAGCTGAAGAAGACCAACATAAAACAACCTTTACTTGTCCTTGGGGCAATTATTGTTGGTGTGTCATGCCGTTTGGTCTAAAGAATGCAGGAGCAACCTATCAGAGAGCAATGACAGTGATATTTCATGACCTCTTTCATCACATCATGGAAGACTATGTTGATGATATATTGGCTAAATCTTCTAGAGTGGATCACATACAAGTCCTAGGACAGATCTTTGACAGGCTAGAAAAATACCAAGTAAGACTCAATCCAAAGAAGTGTGTATTCGGTGTAACATCAGGGAAGCTATTGGGATACATCGTATCTCGTAGAGGCATCGAAGTAGATCCAGTGAAAGTAAAGGCTATAGTGGAGATGCCTCCACCAAAGAACCTAAAAGCATTAAGGAGCCTCCAAGGAAGGTTACAATCCATTAGGCATTTTATCTCACAGCTAGCAGATAAATGTCAACCCTTTCAACACTTACTCCGAAAGGATGTTTCATTTTGATGGGACAACAAGTGTCAGGCAGCGTTTGATAAACTTAAAGAGTATCTGGCTACACTTCCGGTATTGGTTCCACCAGTTGCAGACAAACCTTTGATATTGTACATCTCCACTACAAACTCAGCCCTAGGGGCCCTACTAGCACAGAATGATGACACAGGAAAGGAGCATGCAATTTATTACATCAGTAGAACCTTGGTGGGATATGAGCTCAATTATTCACCAATGGAAAGGGCTTGTTTAGCAATAGTGTTCACCTCCCAAAAATTGTGACATTACATGCTGAACCAACACACGAATCTGATAGCCAAGATTGATCCCTTGAAGTATCTACTAGCAAAAGCAGCTCTCACAGGCAGACTAGCTAAATGGGTCATGATCCTTAGTGAGTTTGACATTGAGTACACAGATCGCAAAGCAATTAAAGGGCAAGCCCTCGTGGATCAACTAGCAGAAGCACCTATGAAAGATACACATCCTATGGTAGCAGACTTTCCTGATGAGAATCTCTTCACTCTTGCTACCTCCATCATGTGGAAGTTGTACTTTGACAGTTCTTACACACAGCATGGATCAGGAGCCGGCATCTTATTTGTTACACCTCAGAATGACTACATTCCAAAGTCATATCGGCTAGCATTCCCTTGTACCAACAACATAGCCAAGTATGAAGCACTCCTCATAGGTCTCAATACAGCAGTTCAATGGGACATCACAGAATTACAAGTATATGGAGACTCACAGCTAGTCATCCACCAAGTCACGGATGAATACCAAACAAAGGATGAAAAGTTGGTCCCCTACAAACAACTAGTAGATGCCTACAAACCACATTTTTCATGCATCACATTCGAGCAAATTCCAAGAGAACATAATAAAGCTGCAGATTCTATGGCTTCTGTAGGGTCATTGATTGACATGCCTGCAAATACACAGAAGTGTGAATTCTTGATCGAGCAATTGTTGATACCAGCCGTCGATGTTCCTATTACTGAAATCATCTGCAAACTTGTTGGTCCCAATTCCCTATGGTACGAAGATATCTATGAATACCTCAAAAACAAAACCTTTCCCCCTGACCTATCATCCACTCAACGCAAAACTTTTATCCGTCGATCCTCTCGTTACATCATTCTAGGTGATACACTATATCCCCGGAGTCTCGATGGTATCCTCTTACGATGTCTTAACGTAGAAGAAGCCGAAGCTACCTTACGAGACATACACGAAGGTGTCTGCGGAGCACATTCTACCAGTCCTAATCTTGCTAAGAAGATACTCAGAACAGGTTATTACTGGCCTACAATAGAGCAAGATGCTGCATAGTTTGCTAAGAAGTGTCTACAATGTCAGCAGCATGGAGATCTAATTCACGCACCAACTCATGAATTACAACCTGTGACAACTCCATGGCCTTTTTCTCAATGGGGTCTCGACCTCGTAGGACAAATCCACCCTTCCTCCTCAAATGGCCACAAGTTTATCATTACCGCCACTGAATATTTCACGAAGTGGATGGAAGCCATTCCTATGACCTATATCACCGGTAAGCAAATAGCTAAGTTTATCCTAAACTACCTCATATGCCGGTATGGTATTCCCCAAGCCATTGTCACTGATAATGGGAGACCATTCAAGAACCAAGATGTCCGTGCACTATGCATCCAATACAATATCCAACATCACTTTTCAACTCCCTACTATCCGCAGAGTAACAGCCAAGCTGAGGCTTCAAATAAAACCATTCTCAAGATCCTAAAGAAAACGGTCAATGAAGCTGGTCATGATTGGCACTTGCAACTCAATCCCACCCTATGGGCCTACCGCACTAGTATCAGAACACCAACTGGTGCCACACCCTATGCCTTGGTCTTTGGCTCTGAAGCCATCCTACCTATAGAGGTCGAGATCCCATCCCTCAGAGTATCCATGCAAGACCTGATCGGCGGAGATGAGTATCGCACTTCCAGATTAGCTGAGCTTGAACTACTAGATGAGAGGCGCCTTGCCGCGCTTAATCATCTCCATGTCTATCAAAATCACCTCTGGCGTAATTACAACAAAAAGATCAAAGAAAGACGGTTTCAAGTTGGTGATCTTGTACTTAAGGAGAATCAGAGAAATCAAGCAGATCGAGAGAAGAAGGGTAAGTTTGAGCCTAACTGGTTAGGTCCCTTCATTGTCACAGCAGCATATGGATCGGGAGCTTATACTTTAGCTACACCTGACGGCATTCCTCTAGATGAGCCACTTAACAGTGTCCATCTCAAGAAGTTCTATGCCTGATCCTCAGAGTATTCCCACAAAAAATCAAAAAAATCAAAAAAAAAATCAAAAATACAAAAATACAAAAACATTCATCCTCTGGTGAAAACCTGGCAAACAGGCGCCTTGGATAAGTACCATAGTGAAAACCTGGCAACCAGGCGCTATGCGTAGAGTCAGCATCCATCGTCTATCGAGTCCTATCCACTCCTTGTCCAGTTCGCAAACCTACTTCATCCATCCATCCATAATAAAACCATTGACCTTGTTTGCATTTCCATCTCCCTATCTAGTATAGCTTGGAAATTTGTCAATGTCCATCGTCGTCTTCCCACGTCTTGATCTGTGTCTACAGTTAACACTGTCTTGTCCTAGGTCAAGTCTTTCGGTGTCATCTTCGGTGGTCACCCCTACAGTTTCCTCTACCAGAATGGGGGCAACTCTTTCCTTAGCTTCGATCTAGGATTGGTTCCTTGTTCGTGGTTCGCAGCACATACTTCAATCTTGTCTCATTTCCACAGGTAACACCCTTTAATGGACACATCGCTCCTACGATAAGGCTGTTATCTTCTCAACACTTATTCTACATCATCACGCCACCAGAACTACATATCATCTTTTCAATCTTAAAGGTACCTTGATCCCATGGATATGGGTATGTAGGCAGTCTGGAATATGAAGCACGTTTCCAATACTCAGGTACATATGATCACCTCTTCTCTGCTCTTTTCCCACATCATCACATCAACCAGAACTACATATCATCTCTTCTCAATCTTAAGGTACCTTGATCCCACGGATATGGGTATGTAGGCAGTCTGGAATATGAAGGAAGTATCCAGTACTCAGGTACATAAGATCTCCCCCTTTCACCTTGACCCATTCATCACTCTATCCAGAACTACATATTTATCACATTCATCTTCCATCGTAAGTGTGCCTTGATCCCGTGGATACAGGGTATGTAGGCAGTCTGGAATACGAAGGATGTATCCAGTACCCAGGCACACACGATCCACCATTCTCCACCCGGTTCAATCCATTAGCACTGTCACCCTTCTAGTCTTCCGTTTGTCAAAATCCATTCGCGTCGACTTGACTAACTCAAGCCGCAAGCTAGCGCATCCTTTCAAAAGCAGAAGTCCTTAACAAACCTGAAGCAAAGAGACCTACTTCCAGAGTCATCTACTGTCCTGCATACCGATTGCCAACATCAGCTAAGTATCGCTTAACCAAGCCCTAGATCCACAAGCTTGTCTTCTGCAAAGTGTTCCATTGTCGAGACCAACACACGCGTCTCCTGCAACATGTGGCATTTCCTGCAAGTGAGACATTGTCTTTTTCGATAGATAGCCCCCTTTAACGGACACAGAGTTCCTATGATAAGGCTGTTATCTTTCCTATCCAATCTATCCTGAGCAACCTCTTTGGCAAGAGAATATGTTGGCTGTATGTTTACTTTGTAAGTCAGTCAATTTGTGTTATGGTTTATCTTTTGTTTCTTATCCGTTACCTATTCAAGGCTACCTTGATTTATCTATACTCTTGGTATGTTGCGATGTAGTACAGATTGGGGGCATAGTCATTGCTTGTGTGTGCCGTGTTTGAGGAATGATCTTTAGCATCTTTCTTAGCATCATATTTATCTTGTGTGTGTTACGACCTAGCATCTTACATATTAATATTCTTTTTGCATTTACATGTATTGGAGTTTATTTTATGTTCAAGACTATGGCTTATTCACATGTACCAACAAGGTCATAGTATGTCTAAGGGGATCTAAGTTCAAACCGCTTGCTTGCAGAGTCAACATACACACACTCAGATATTACAGCACCTTGGTCTTTTATACCTTGGTGGCAAACTATCCACGTGCTATATCAAAAATAAGGATTGCTCTTTATAAACAAATGTGAAACCATTGCAACAAGCTCATCCATTTACACCATCCATTTTTCCATGGCCTTATATAGTTTTCCACAAAGATCAATCAACAGTCTTTCTCTTATGTTCTCTCCTATCTCCTTTCTTCTATCTATCATCAACCCAACCTCGCCTATCTCCAAAAAATCTTCTAGTTGAGCGTCAACACAGTTCTTCTGTCGCTTCCCTATCTTTCCTCTCGAGGGGGCACCCTACGCCAGCTACGCTGGGGCAACTAGCTACACTGGGGCATTAAAAAATTGTATCACCTCTTCAACAATTAATTTCTTTGACGTAACGCTACATGCTGCATTGCATCAAAGAGGGGCAAAATGTAGACACCCTAAAATGACCGTGTCGTCAAATCACTTGCATTCCGTTATCTGTCTCATCACCTGCATTTCAACGTTAATTAAATAATCTAATTATTTAATTAATTTTCATCAAATTCTTCTAAATCTCCTAAATTCAATATTAATTAAATAAATTCCCTTTATTTAATTAATTAAATTAAATTCTTCTATATTCTTCCACAATTAAATAATTTTAATTATTTAATTTAATCATTATTCGCTTTCCAAATCTCAGTTCCACATTAATTAAATATATCCCATTATTTAATTAATTCATCCACAAATCCCCTCTTATCTAAAATTAAATAATTCTTAAATTATTTAATTAAATCAAAAATCATTCTTCCAAAATTATGCACAACAATTAAATAAATTTATTTATTTAATTTGCTTTTCAAATCTTCTAAATTAAATGATTCTAATTATTTAATTATTTCTTCTAAAATATCTTCACTAAATTTAAATAAATCAATTATTTATTTAAATTGATTTTTCTTCTAATTTGAGTTATCTCTAAAATAACTCAAGCTTTTTTGCTCATCAATTAAGTATTTCTATATTTAATAAAGCAAAATATCTTCTTTTCTCATACAAATCTCTTCTTCTTGTTTTAAATCACTTAACTGATTGCTTTATTCTTTTAATTGATTTATCTCTTCAGTTAACTCATTCTTCTATTCTTGATAACTCCTCTCATGCAAAAGAAAGCAAGACACATGTCTTCTTCTCATTCGTTGCACATTCCTCAACTTATCTCCTACATTGATTCTTCTGAATTATCTGGACCGTTGATCGATTTTCCTTGAAACCTATATAAACCCCCCTCATCTCCTTCATTGAGTCTCTCTCTTCGATCGTATTCTCAGGCATACTTAACAGAGCTTCGAGCATACAAAACGCGTCGATTGAGCACTATAACGATCTTTTGACATTGATCTCTTGAGCACATACTTGCTTGTTGCAGCCATGGCTTTGCAACTACATTGAGCAATCCACATATCTCGAAAAGGGAACAATACAGGTTTTGGTAAGAGCTTTCATTTATCTTTGATTTGTGATTTATGGCTTTTACTTAGATTCGTTTCCTTTATGTTATTGGGTTCTTTGGTTTTATTTAGTTTAGATTTAATCCATTTTTCCATATACACATTCTTTTGCAATTTGAATCAATGGAGGAGCTAAGTTGAGGAATGTGCAACGAATGAGAAGAAGACATGTGTCCTGCTTTCTTTTGCATTGAGAGGAGTTATCAAGAATAGAAGAATAAGTTAACTGAAGAGATAAATCAATTAAAAGAATAAAGCAATCAGTTAAGTGATTTAAAATAAGAAGAAGAGATTTGCATGAGAAAAGAAGATATTTTGCTTTATTAAATATAAAAATATTTAATTGATGAGCAAGAAAGCTTGAGTTATTTTAGAGATAACTCAAATTAGAAGAAAAAGTAATTTAAATAAATAATTGATTTATTTAAATTTAGAGAAGATATTTTGGAAGAAATAATTAAATAATTAGAATTATTTAATTTAGAAGATTTGAAAAGCAAATTAAATAAATAAATTTATTTAATTGTTGTGCATGATTTTGGAAGAATGATTTTGATTTAATTAAATAATTAAGAATTATTTAATTTTAGATAAGAGGGAATTTGTTGAATTAATTAAATAATGGGATTTATTTAATTAATGTGGAATTGAGATTTGGAAACAGAATAATGATTTAATTAAATAAAGAGGATTTATTTAATTAATGTCGCAATTTAGGAGATTTAATTAATTTTCATCAAATTCTTCTAAATCTCCTAAATTGCGACATTAATTAAATAAATCCTCTTTATTTAATTAATTAAATTAAATTCCTCTATATTCTTCCACAATTAAATAATTTTAATTATTTAATTAAATCATTATTCTGTTTCCAAATCTCAATTCCACATTAATTAAATAAATCCCATTATTTAATTAATTCAATAACGACACATATCTGCTGGTGCGGCCGGTGGCAATCAGTTAAGTGATTTAAAACAAGAAGAGATTTGTATGAGAAAAGAAGATATTTTGCTTTATTAAATATAGAAATATTTAATTGATGAGCAAAAAAGCTTGAGTTATTTTAGAGATAACTCAAATTAGAAGAAAAAGCAATTTAAATAAATAATTGATTTATTTAAATTTAGTGAAGATATTTTGGAAGAAATAATTAAATAATTAGAATTATTTAATTTAGAAGATTTGAAAAGCAAATTAAACTATGGTACTTATAGCGCCTGTTTACCAGGTTTTCACTATGGTACTTATCCAAGGCGCCTGTTTGCCAGGTTATGCAAGAAGATATTTTGGAGATATGTGGATTGCTCAATGTAGTTGCAAAGCCATGGCTGCAACAAGCAAGTATGTGTTCAAGAGATCAATGTCAAAAGATCGTTATATTGCTCAATCGACGCGTTTTGTATGCTCGAAGCGCTGTTAAGTATGCCTGAGAATACGATCGAAGAGAGAGAGGTAATGAAGGAGATGAGGGGGGTTTATATAGGTTTCAAGGAAAATCGATCAATGGTCCAGATAATTCAGAAGAATCAATGTAGGAGATAAGTTGAGGAATGTGCAACGAATGAGAAGAAGACACGTGTCTTGCTTTCAAACATTTAAAGTCTGCTCTTCCTATAATGAAAAAGAAGAACCTTTTTACTGCTTTAACATACAAATACTCTCACATCTAGGAGCGGAAATTTTCACTGCCTATGCATAGTTTCTTGATCAATGAAATTCCCTTTGCATGCAAGGGCGGTGATTTTTGCCACCCGTACATTCACATACTAAAAATTTCCTAACACTGGGAAATTTTTACATTTACTATCCTTAGCCCACTTTCATCTGTTCCTTCGAGTCGCTCACACTTTAGCCCTTTCAAGCTCATCCTTGTGATCATGATCATTGACATGCAGTTTCCCAAATTGCTATTTTTCCCCTAATTGTAAGATTATGACTTTTTGTTGCAGTTTCTTCTGCAAGCTACCGAGGTCATCAATTCATCCGAAGGAGTCTTCTGTTCAAATGACTGACCCATCTCCTAAGAAGGCAAAAGCAATGAAGTATAAGTATCAAGGTGTATTCACTGCCACTTCAGTCACATCAAATGTGGACAAAATATGGCATACAAAGATCGGTCATGTTGATATGACTGAATTTGTGGAAAGAACACAGTCAGATAAACCTAGCCCTTATATGTAGAAGATTATCAAGAATAATATTCAATTGGTTGCTTCATTCCCTTTTGCTACACACAATACTAAATTTGTTCTCCAAGTTGCTCATTTCTATAACAAAGATAATAGGACAGTAGTGGGTGCCAGTGGCAATGTGATCATGAGACTTGATGCAAAATTTATGGATAAGGTTTTCATGTGTCCTGGAGTTGAAGATGTTATAGAGTTAGATTTTTCAATTGCCCAAGGGGAATATGATAAAGATATTGAAACGACAAAAAGGGTAATCAATATTAAATGGCTCAAAACTGCTAGACCACATTTGTCTAAATGGCCCAGGAGTTTCACCAGGAGTGACTTTGTGGAGGAAGTAAGTGATTTAATAACTTTTCTCAGCAGAGTTAGAGATCTATCTTCATCTTCTACTTTTGATGTATGGATGTACCCATACATCAAAATCATACTTCAGGGTAAACATAGTATATTATGGGGAAAACAAATTAGCAATGCTCTTCATGAGCAATTGACTAAGGTATCAACTACCTCCAAGTTTTATATGACCTCATACCTTGTATATGCAACAGCTTCGATGAGAAGCTTTCCAGGGTTGACAACTAATGGAGATAGGAGGGTTGTACCAGTTTATTAGTATTATCCTCAACTAACTTTGAAAGGTTCAATTCATCATTTTGAAAGGGTGAATGATGCCTTCTTTGCTATTTTCATGTGCTTCTTTGACCCCCAGTTGGAGCAGAGGAGAGTTTTAGATGAAGCCTAGGCAGTGGCGAATGGTTTTGGTTGCTTGTTTCTTTAGTTTTCAACTTTCACATATATAAGATTTATCTATTACCAGGGGTATCCCTATATGTTTCCAAAGTTCCCTTCTAATAAAATTGTCCTGATGGAGTTGTGTTGGCAAATGATTGTCATTCATAACAAACAAATGGAACTAAAGAGGCCTAGATTTAGGTTTCCTGTTGAGATTGGTAGATATTCTGTTGCAACTACTGCAAAAGTCAAGGCAATGGAAACTGAGATACAGATGGTTACCATGAAACAATTCAAAAGAAGACCCAAATTTGATTATCGGGGAGTGAAGGATAAAATCAAGAGAAAAAATCAGTTTCATGGGCTGATGGTGGAAGATATTTGGGTCAACTTGAGAACAAAAGAGGATATTAGGAAGTCAAATTACAATAGGTTAACTTTAAGCCAAATTGAATATTTGGGCTTGGTTGATATTCCAGAGTGTATGGTGTATAATGGGGAGGTTGATAGTCCAAGATATGTCAATGAATAGATTGCAAATTCTCCCTTGCCTATTGTGCAATGGTCAAAGGAGTTGACTTATTTGAGAAAGAGGTTTGAACTAGTTTTGGCTAACACTGATTTGTAGCTTCAAAGCAAGGGTATACCAATGAAGGACTTCATAACTAGTTTTGAAGAGGATGCCTTGGAGCAAATAGGGAAGAGAGCTGAGTTAAGAACCAAGAATAGAAGTGATACTCCTAGTACATCCAAGGCTCCCAAGGATAGGATTAAATTTGTGTCTAAAGTAGATAAGGCCAAAGTGATAGAGGAGGAATCTATTCCTAAGGTAACGGAAGTTGAAGAATAGGGTGTTGAAGAACTAGCTATAGAGGAAATGGATATTGAGGATTAGAGAAAGAAGATGACTAGGAGAAGGAAGAGGGAGATGGTCAAGAAAATTTACTGGATGAAGCCATGTCTTTGCAAGGAGATGTGTCACAAGAAATTGAAGTCCCTTCCCCTCAACCTAATGTATCTATTTCAGTTTCTTTGCCTATTCCTCCTATAACCCCAATTTCACCCATTGTTATTCAGTCATCTGAGTCATCACCGTCATCCTCAAGAATAATTTTTGATAATCCTAAAGTTGCCTTTGATAATGTTCTTCATTCCTCAGGATCAATTCCTAGTTTGTCTTCACCCTCTTATGACATTGGTGACTACAATTTTTGAACATTTTGTTTTAGCTGGTGAGCAAGTTCCTAATGTGATGTACTAGGTGTTGTGTTTACCAATACTCCTCCCATCATCACTACCACAAGTGTGAGTGCAATTTCTTCTGCACTGGCAATGGAGTTAGATCCCAATGTTAGTATCTCAATGGTTCCTCCATGGCTCTCCACATACACTCCTAAAAGGAAAAAGAAAGCCATCTCCCCAGATGATTTTGACTTTGGAAAGTTGATGCCCATGAAGGCAAAGACACAAAAGAAGCCCAAAACTATTTCCTGCTTCCTAGAAGACAAAGGCTACAAATATGTGGAGATTGCTCAACCACTGCCAGATGCAACTATTGATACTTTCAGCATGAGTGACTATTCCATTTCCAAGATTGAACTTGGGAAGATCACACATGAAAGTGAAAAAGTTGATGCTCAATCTACACTTAGTTCCTTGATCCAGAAGTTTGATCAGGAGAAGGAAATGAAAGAGCATTACAAAGCAATGGCAGAACTGTTGGCCGTGATGGTGAGAAAAATAACTTTGACTTCTGAGTCAATAACGGATGTGGTAGTCTTTGTAGAAGATCTTGTTATTCAGAGGGTTGAGAAGACTCATGTGAAAGGGAAAGTGGTTGAGGAATATCTGGAAAGGATACATGCACAAGGAGTGTCTCTTCTTACAGAGATAGCTAAAAAGAAGTGTAGGATGGAGAAGATTAGAGCTGAGCTAGATGATCTAGTTGATATGATTTCTCAAGACATTAAATATCTAGATGGAAGCTATGAGAAGTGGACTGAGATGAGGAAGCTAAAGGTAAAAACTCTAATATCACTCAATGCCATTCCAAATCATGAGTCTTATGTGGAGACTAAGGAATCATTGCTTTATCAAAGTAATGAGAAGACTTGATCAAAGATTTGGAAAGTGCTAACGAATTGAGTGAAGAAAGTGATGTTAGTCTCTTGTACAAATTGGAGGAGCTTCCATGCAATCTGACATCTGAAGGTCATCACTTTCTCCTTGCAAATGAGATGATTCAAGAGTTCAAGGACATGTTCCAAAGGGAGTTTGAAGATAAAGCTTTCTCGATTTCCTCTATGGACAACATTTTGGATAATCAGTTAACATTAGATAGTTTGAAATATAAGTTAACTAGTCATGCAAAGGTGGCCACAATAGTGAAGGATGCAGTGATCAGGGGTCGAATGATCTTTAAGAATACTGTTGGTCCTAATAGCTTGGGGATGTAGGTAGCATTTACTATGTACGATGCTCATTTGAAGAAAGATGGTAGTGCAAGTTGATGCAAAATTTTCATAACTTAGTTTATTTTTGTGTTTTCATGTCTTTTGTTTGTAGTTATGGACACTTTTACATTTACTTTTCTCATATGTAATTACATGTAAAAACATAGGAAGTCCCAAATCAATAAGGACTCATGTGTTGATTAAGTCAAAGTAGTTATATTTTCCTATATTTTCTCATGGCCTCTCACTATAAATAAAGAGGGCCTCTATTGTAATTTTTATCTTTTGACTATTGAAGTGAAGCGCTATTATTTTGAAGAGCAATTTGAGACTTTGAACTTATTTTGTAAATCAAGTTTTCAAGCAATATCAAGAAACAAGTTGGCATCCAATCTTTGTCTTGGAGCAAGTTTGTAATGTTATAGAATTGTTCTTATGTCCTTTCTATTACATGATCTTGTATGGTGTTTTAATTGTGAGCATGAAAATCAAGTGTTTAGAAGGTGATTCAAATCTGATTTTGTAGACTTTGTTCTGCTATATCATATTTGAAATTTGTGTTTAAGTTAGTGAATGAAAAGTAACTTGAAGACTTTGGGCTGCAAGTTATTGTTTGTGACCCTGTTATCTTTTCTCAGCATATAGTGAAGACTTTGGGCCACACTCCATTCCAAAATCTTTCATTTTCAATTGGCATAGGAAGCAATGAGAAAATTTGTGTTTTTGTGGGTTTCTTGGTGATTATCACATGTTGGTATCTTTCAATTATTCTTTTGTGTAACTTGATTGGATATTGGCTATTATTGTTCCAAATTGGTAATTTGTAATTTGTGGAATTGTTATCTTGAATTGTAAACATCTATTCTGAAATAAGAGAATAGGATGATATGGAATCACCCCAAGGATAGTTTTCAGTGTAAAGAAGTCTAGATAGTTATTAGTTAGTATTTGACGATAAAAGGGAGCCTCCCCTTACTAAAAGGAGAGATATATCTCATCATACTGTGGCTGATATAACCATTTTTCCTTTAGTTAGTTAAAGACAAAATATTCACCCAATAGTTTTTGGTGACTCTACTAGGGACCCAAACATGCAACTTAGAGCCTCACGCTTGGGGTTGAAGCATTCCATCCTCATTATTGTTATAAGTTTTTTTCAGTTTTTATCTTTGTTAAGTATACTACATTCTAGCAGACTCAAGGTATACAAGAAGTAAGAGAGCTCAAGGAATTATTGATCTTGTTTTTGAGTTAATGAAGTAAAATAATTTCAGCCTTTTGCCTCTGAAATCTTGACTTCAGCGTACATGGAGTTTTCCTCCTACCAACGCAAGGTCACCTATACCAAGTGAAGCCTCAAGTGTGTAAAGGACTACACCAATTATACCAGTTTCAAGGTTTGTAATCCCACCTTTTAATCGGTGCATAATGTCTCAACAACCACCTACAGGTCCATGGGGAAATGCTTTTGGGCCTTTGAATCTTACCCCATGATTGCATGATCTACCCCATAGTTCAAGAAAGAATTTCCCAAAGTTCTACAACAATGGAAAAGTACACCCCAACAAACATGTTGTAGCTTTTTATATTACATGTGGTATTCTTGGGGTGGAACATGAAGATGTATCAGTGAGACCTTTTGTTGAGACACTTTAAGGTGTTGCGACAGATTGGTTATATCATCTTCCTTCTCAAACCATCAATGGATGGAATATTCCATGAACCAAGTTTGAGGCTAGGTTCAAACTAGCTGAAGATGCACATGCTCTCTTGGCCCAACTTACACAAATGAAGAAGGAACCACAAGAACCCATGTGTGAGTTCATTAAGAAGTTCAATAAGCTGACGAACAAAATTCTTGCCACTGCTCAACCCAGCACTGAAAATCTAAAGTATTTCTTCATAAATACTCAACTGCCGAAAGTGAGTTTTCTTTTGCGGTGGACTAATCCGGCCGACTTGGTAGCAGGTCAAGCCTTGGCAACTAAGATTGAGGATGACCTTACCCTTTCTGGTAAAATAAGAAAGGATACAAGTAGAAGTAGAAGGCAACCCTCTACTGATAATTCTTCCACTAGCACCACCAATCCTATGGTGTAGAAGTTGGCTAATGAATTATTAGCTCTGAAAAAGAAAATATCTCAAAATATGTCCACTCCTTCCTACAGGGACATACCAAGGAGAACATTTCCAAATGCTCCATACCAAGGCAATGCTGCTAGAAACCAAGGACAAAACAAGTTTCCTCCTACCCAAGGAAGACTTGCTTTGGAAGCTCCACCAATCAATGCAATAGTTGGATATTATGAAGTGGAACAAGATAATTCTTTTCAACCTGATCAAGCTCAAGATGATGGCGTTAACCTCTTCAAGAAAGGAGAAGAGTTAACTAGTGATTTGAGTATTGGCTTTCTGAATTTTTAGGATGAAGTAGAACAAAGAGAAGATGCATATGGTGAGTCATATTTTGTTTTCACACAATCTCAAAATTAGTTGAATCAACAAGCAACAGATAAAGGAAAGTCAAAGGAAGATCCTTGTCTTGTAATCTCCATCACTAAGAGGGGAATGCCTCTTCCTTTTCAACCCCAAGACCCAGTTGGTGAAAAACAAGTACCTCAAATGCTCCGTCTTCTTCTTTTATTCCTCAGACTAGTACCCCTATTCCAAAACCTCAACATGAAAATAATCCTTTTGATATGTCTCTATCATATTAATTGTTTGATATAATAGACCATGCCAAGAAGACCAAAATTTAGATGTCTGAGGTTAAATACTTGCAAGCTAACCTTGATTAGTTTGATCATTTGGCTAAGTTTATGAAAAATAAAACTATCCCTAGTGGGCAAGATTCTTCCAAAAATAGTCTTGTTATGTCTCATACAAGATCACCACAAAACAATCTGGTTGCTACTCCTTCCACTACCATGGGAAAGATTGAACCTTTCTATGTTTCTTTGTTATTGAATGGTCATATATTAAGTAATTGTGTTATAGATTCTAGAGCTTCTAATAACATCATGCCTGATAAGGTAGCAGATGCTCTAGGTTTAACCTTGGCCAAGACTTTAGGTAAGTGTTTTTCCATGGAAACTAAACAAGTACCCTTGATAGGGTAGATTAAGGATGCATAGTTTGCATTTGTTGCCTTTCTAGAAAGGAGGATAAAAATGACCATTTTGGTGGTTGATGTTCTTGCTTCATATGGGATATTGTTGGGACGCAATTTCTATAAAGATGTTGGTGGGGAGATTAACATGGATTGGTCTGAAGCAAGAATACCCATCAAGGGTGTTATGCAAAAGCTGCTTCCAGAAAGGGAAACAAAATATACTGTCACCAAATCAGAAGATCCCAAGGCGCAAATTCTCTTTGAGTCTTCTAGTATGGGGAATTAATTTTTGTCTACAAAAGATTATGCTAATGCATTTGATGATAATTCAAATGAAATCATGATATAGGAGGATTTTTCTTACACAAATGAAGAATCTCCTATTCATAATAATGTCAAACTAGAAAGTTCAAATGAAGTTTGGACCTTAGAGTTTGACGGTAGCTGTACTTTAATAGGATCTGGGGTTGGAATAGTCCTTATGTCTCCTCAAGGAGACATTTTTCCTTTTTCCTACAAGCTACAATTTGATAATACCAACAATACCACTGAGTATGAGTCCTTGTTACTAGGGATGGAATCTTCTCATACCAAAGGAATCAAGAATCTTCATGCACAAGGTGATGAAGATCTCATCATTTTCCAGGTAAGGAATCTATACCAAACTAAAAATGAAAGGCTGAGGCATTACTGCAATCGTGTTTGGGATTGCATTGTGGACTTTGATGCTTTTGACATCTTAGTGGCACCTAGAGAATTTAATGATCATGTAGATTCATTAGCTATCTCAGACACCCTTATGGTTCCTCACAAGGATTTTAAGGGTAATAAATACACAATTGAGCAAGCCAAGCATCCTAGATAATTCTAACCATTGCCAAGTTTTTAATGGGGATGATCAAATCATTGCTTTTCTAGAGAAGGTAGATAACTTCAATGAGCTCTATTTTGAAGGTAGTGATTCTCCTCCTCGGGAATCTATTTTTGAAGTTGATTCAGAGACTGGTAAAGAATTTCTATAGATAAGGGGAAAAAAATTCCCAAAGATTTAGTTTCTCTCGAGAAACTATTTGATAAACATGACTGGTATATTAGGCAACAACAACAGCGGATTGGAATGGGATCTTCATCAAAAGTTGAATAGGTTAACTTGGGTACAGAAGCTAATCCTAAGATGGTCAACATCGAGAAATGTTGTAGAGCTGATGAAAAGTTCAAGTTTGTGACACTCTTGTGTCACTAAAATGTACTTGCATATTCTCATGATGACTTGAAGTCTTTTTAGCCTAAAGAAGTTCAACATGAGATTCCACTCAAATTGGGATCTGTGCCTCACAAGGAAAAGCAGATGTAGTATAATCCCAAAATTTTAGGTATGATCTTAACATAAATTCAAAAGATGTTGAATACAAGGATTATTTTCCCAATTCATAATTCCACATGGATTGCTAACATAGTACCAGTAAGGAAAATGAATGGTGAAATTCGCATTTATGTGCATTTCTAAAACTTGAATCAGTTATCTTTAAAGGATAATTACCCTCTCTCGGTAATGGATCAAGTACTACAAATAGTGACTAGTTCTAAGATGCTATCTATGATGGACAGTTTCTTAGGTTATAACCAAGTGGAAGTGAGCAAAGTGGATCAGCACAAAACTGCTTTGACAACTCCTTTGGGTACTTTTGCTTACCGTAGGTTGCCTTTCAGTTTAATTAATGTTGGTGTGACCTTCCAAAGAGAAATGGACTTGGCATTCAGGGATGAAATGGGTAAGTTTTTTGTTGTCTATCTTGATGACTTAACTGTCTTTTCTAAGAAGCATCAAGATCATGCCTATCATTTGCAGCAAGTTCTAGAAAGGTATCGTCAGCATGGAATCTCACTCAATCCCAAAAAGTCCATTTTTGGGGTAACTGAAGGTAATCTCCTTGGACATTTGGTGTCTAAGGAAGGTACCAAGATTGATTCAGAAAGGGTCAAATCTATTCAAAGTCTTACTCTACCTTCAAGTAAGATAGTTGTTCACTCTTTCTTTAGAAAAGTGAATTTTCTGCAGAGATTTGTTACTGATTTTGCAGAAAAGACTCGTCATATTGTTAATATGATGAAAGGTAAGTCCACTTTCCATTAGAGCACAAAGGGTAAAGAAACATGTGAGGACATTAAAAGAGCCATTGCCCATGCTCCAGTTTTGGTATGTCCTAATTATATGAAGGCTTTCATTATGTATAGTTATGCTTCTGAGCAGATACTATTGACAATCTTGGTTCAGCAAAATGCGAAGGGTATTGAATCTCCTATTGCATTCATGAGTTGTCTTCTTAAATCTCATGAACTTAAATATTCTGCTATGGAGAAACATGCATATGCTATAGTGAAAGATGTTAAGCATTTCCATTTCTACATTTTGAATTCACATACTATTGCATTGGTTCTAGACTCAATAGTCAAATCACTCAACAGGGGTTTGGAAGCAAAAGAGGTAACTGGATTGCCAAGATTCAAGAATATGACCTTGATATTAAGCCTACCAAGCTTGTGTGGGGAAAAGTTTTGTGTCAGCTTATTACTGATAATGTTACCAAGGAAACTGGTGATGAGGAAGTAGAAGTTGGAGAAGTTCCCACTATTCTTTTTGTGAGCACCATAGAAGAATGGTATTCAAATCTTGCTTACTTTCTCACATATGGCGAATGTCCTGAACATTTGTCTCATAAAGAGAAGGGGACCATTAAACTCAAAGCTACAAATTTTGTCTTATGGGACAATGGTTTGTATAAAAGGAGTATTGATGGGATTTTCCTCCGTTGTGTTGATAAAGAGCAACAAAGAAAATTATTGGAATCTTTCCATAGTTTGGCATGTGGCGGATATTTTTTAGCACCTGTCATGGCTCATAAAATTTTAAGAGCCAGATATTATTGGTTGACCTTGTTCCAAGACGCATATGATTGGGTGCATAAGTATGAACTTTGCCGGCAGTTTGTGGGGAAACCCAAGTTGGTTGCCCTACCATTAAAATTAGTCATCATTGAAGAACTATTTCAGCAATGGGGTATTGACTTTGTTGGTGTGGTGAATCCACCATCTAGTGTAGGACACAATTTTGTACTCACAGCGATTGATTGCTTCACAAAGTGGTGTTGATGACGATGTTAGTCACACATAAACACACAAATAAAAGTTACACAACAACCCTTATTTATCTTGAAAGATATGATGAATTCAAAAATCCATGATCCCAAGTCTCCGTTGATTAGTTCATAATCTACTAACGTTACTCAGTGGTTGATGTGTGTTGCTATTTTCCATTTTGGGGCCTTACGTAGATCAGTAGATTCTATTTTTTGCAACTATGCTACACAGAAAAGGTTACTCTACACAGTATATTTCTTCAAATAATGTGTCTAAGTTGATATTTGCTTGATTTCTACCATTATTTGCAATTCTTTGCATGATATTTTCAACACTACATGCATTTAACTCAAATATGCTAATGATATTCAGTTATCTACGAGATGTCAGCATATTTCTCTATTCTGCTTATTATTTATCATGATTTGTAGTTATGGAAGTGATTTCAATGAAATTAAAAATGAGAAAAAAGGGTTAGAGGAGTGAGATTCCCAAAATTACTTGACTGAGATCATTGATCCACATACATGTTCCCATACAGCAATGAAGAGAAGAAAACTAGAATCATACTTCACCAGGATAGTCCACAAATCCGCATGATCTAGTGCAAATCTTCAAAGGAAAAGTTGACAACAACATGCAATGAAATGAAAGCGTTTCTATTTGAACACAGGATTCACTATTACATATCTAGAAATTAACTTGAAGATTACATAAAGTTTACAATCATGATGTAATCTGAAGCTTCATCTCCATTTAGTATGCTTAAAACAAATATATTTACAATGATCTGAGGAAAGAACTTTGACATTTCAATAGTTCAATCCCCAATAGTCTCAGTAATTCGATCTCTATATGAAATTGTCTTGGTCAGATTTTTTATGATTGACCTCTCCTTTTATAGAGTAAATGGGCTCAATATATAACTCAGATTATCCCCAATATAGTTCCAAAAAACCCCAATTAATCAATGGTCCACATCTCAAGTGCAGCATCAAACAGTGGAAAACAAATCCTGCCAAAAACTTGAGCAGCACCCATACTGAGCGTAAAGACACCCCTCGGAAACCCTAACCACCTCAAAATATCTGCTGCTCCTTTTAATAATGTTTCTTTCCACCTGTACTCTTATCTACATTGAAAGCCTTTACTCCCCCTACTCCATTTGTGATCTTTTGTGATCTGATTTGCCACTCTGTAATGTCATTGCCATTAAGTTCTGTCTTTATATCTACCTACACGCCTGCAAACAGACAAGAATTAAGCATTACTGTTTAATAAACTAGTAGGAAAATTAAACATTACATTAAATCAGGCTGAATGTGCAAACACAGATATTGGGTCATGAGTCTGTGAAAATCATGCATCCAAATGCATATACAGCATCAAAAATGGTCGGGTCAACCACCGTTGACCAAAAACATGCATCGGGCTCTAAAATGGATTAAAAAAAAAATTGCTTTGCTTTCCAGCCTATTCGCACACTGAATCTCCATGTATATGTTCTTTGTATATATCGGGTTGCATATCATTCACATACAAGCGATAAAATATACAAATTGTTCTTTGTTTTTTAACTTTCCCTCGCATCTGCGGCTTGCACCTTTTCGCTTTCTATATCGCACCATCGGCAAAACACAAGACTCTTGGTGTGACATCGCAAAGTTTAGCTGATAGCGCTCCTTATACCAAATCCAAACATTCATCAGACAGACATCAGTTATCAGAGTAAAAAATCCATCGAACGTCGATAGTCACAAGTTAGGCCAATCACCAAACTTCCATCGGTCAGACATACAACCATCGAAATAACACCTTAAAGCTCTGTTGATAGTGAAAGCAATATCGAACCCCTTTCATTGGAGAGACATCACCCATCAGACAGACCACATCAAACTTTGTTGATCACAAGAGTTACATCGACGACCAAGCCATTGGCAAAACACCGACCATCGCCAAGACTAAACCAACCTCCTCCGATCTCAAAAGTTACATCAATAGCAATATACATGCAAACCCTTTTGTATGTGCATCGAACTTCAACTTCCCATAGAACACATTCTACTCACCTGTTGGAATCTGCAACATGTATATAATGCGATGTATCTTTCAATATACATTTCATAAGGATACATCGCATTAACCAAATTTTAATCCCTTTTGAATTCTGGCACTTGTATGTATAATGAAATGCATATCTCTGAAACATACATACAAAGCACTGAATATACAATGATTTAACATTATTTAATAAATCTTCGGTCCCGCACAATGTATAAGTGCATTGTATCTCAGCGTGTATGTTGGACACATACAATGCACATAGCATATAATGATTTAACTCTATTTCATAACTTTTCAGGTCCGCAGCAATGCATATTTTCAATGCATACCACCTTTGTATCTAAGATACATCCAAAGCAAAAGATGCATCGGGCCGACTTAATCACTTATACATTTCAACCATGAATTCCGTTGGGTCTGCAACTTGCATGTATGAATAAGGCGTTAGTCAAATGCATGCAAAACCCCTTGTATGTATACAAAGCACAAATTATACAACAAACTTTCATTATTTCACAACCATTTTGGCTCCGCAGCATGTATGTTCCCATTGTATATTTCGTTGTATGTTTCGCTTTTGCCAAATATACAAGCATGACATACATCTGGTGGACTTGACTAAATATTCATTTCAACTTTTAACTATGTCAGGTCCATCTTGTATGTAACAATAAAACATTATCAAATGCATACAAGTAAACAATATATCTAATCAACTTTGTATATGCAACCCAATGACTTAAAAAACTTGGCAATCCATTTTGCGACTAACACAAGGACCCGATATACAAAGGGCTTTGTATATGAGTGACCTTGTATGTTTTGATCTTGTATATGCAACCCGATATGTATATGAACGACCTTGCATATATAAACAACTTTGTATATGCAACATACAGACCTGATTGTACATTTTACCAAAACAGCCATAACTTACAAAATACAGGGAATTTTAAGATGGTTCAAAAAGCAACCCCTATCCATTTTTGACAAGGAATCTACCCATATTTAGCTATGGTACTTAATCCAATTTTTTCATGGTTTTCAACAAGGTTTGTACTTTCACTAGCTTTTTCCCTTTACCACCAAGCAAAACAACACACACACAAGCAAAAGCAACAGCCACAGTAGGGGTCCTCATTTTGCTAAGGAGTAAAATGGGGCATGTTGTGAGCATCACAACTAGCAACGAAACAAAACAATTAAATTAAAACCATTAAAGGAAACTGAATGAAATAAATTCATAACTTCCAACTATCTTTTATGTAAATCATTATTTAACTTGAGACTCAATGTATTCAATAAGGTGCATGAATTTTCCAATTCAGTTTAAGTGGGTGCACGTGATTAATAATCCTCATCTTGAGAATCAGTTGAACAAACTAGTGACTGACATTAGACTACATAGTTGATGTCATTCCCTCATAGCCAACTGGATAAAGCCTTGTTGCCAGCAGGCATCCATAGCCCCAACAAGGTTATCGTTACAATTCTCCTAAGTAGAGCCCCACTGCTAGCGAGCATCTATAGCCCCGGTAGAGTTACTTAGATGGCTTAACTTGGATTTTTAGTAAAATCCATTTTATTATTTTATATATTTTTTTGATTTTGTTAGAGATTTCATAAGATATTGCAGTCATAACTTCATGATGCAAGGAATGGTCACTTGCTGAAATTAAGCTGAGAATTATAATGGTAGCAAGGGTGACCTCTAATTTTTCACCTAATATCTACACTGGTAGGTTCAACAAACCCAAGGATTTTAGGTGTGTCATTGTGAGAAACATTCCTTGAATACTCAACCCATTCTTATTGAATACAAAATTTCACAAGTTAAACAACTTTCTACATTCACAACAGTCACAACAAGTTATGCATAAATTTCAAATAATTAACCTGAATGATCTGAATTTTCCATTATTTTCAGTGGTTGTTAGTCTACTCCTTCATACTCTAAACCAAAATAAAGAACCAGCCAAGGCAACAAAGTAAACAAACAAAACAAGTAGACTGTACAAACAACTAACCTACGAAAGGAAACAACACAAAGCAAGACAAGACAACAAAGAAAAGAAACAAAAACAACTACTCTACCAAACTATATACAAACCCTACAAGGCAAATAAAACCCAGGAAAAGACCCAAAGACACTTGTATTTGCATACTTCCTTAGATTGTGCAGGAGCATCAAGGCACTAGTTATAGTTCTGATCCTAGCAAATTCATCTTTGTATTCTGAAAAATATTCTTCTATTCTAAATTCATTGTGTTTAAGAGAATAACCTCTGATTATTAGCAATTGAGGAAGTTCATCATGTTCATGATTAATCCATACGCATGTCTTATCTCTTGAACTTCTATAATTAAAATAATAGTCAACATTATTTACTGTGGGAAGGAAAGATACAACCTGATGTATCTCTGGTTCTGTTGGACATGCTTGTTTATTGACAGTTGGTCTTCCATTTAACTCTACATTTTCATTGCTTGGCTCAACATCTGGTCTCACTTCAAATTGAAGGATGTATGACTCTGCTACGCCCTTAATATTGGTGTACATAGGGTTATGAATAGTCGGCTTGTGGCTATCTTAACTCCTAATTAAGTCAAATTATCATTATTATATTGTTATTTAGTTGTTTAGGTCAGCCTAAGGCTTCTATAGGTCTATCTAAGTCAGCCTGGGTGATATCCTAGGCATAAATAGGTATATATAGGAGGTAGTGAGTCTCATTTCATATGATATTCAGTATTGTGTTCTTATTGAAGACTATTGGAGGTACCCCCCTCAAAGTGGATTAGGAGGTTGCCCCCTTGAAGTGGCATATTATTATCAAGTATTTGCAGCATATTTTCTATTATATTCAGATATTGTGCAAGTTGTTTCATTACAAGTGGTATCAGAGCATGATCTTGGCACCGTAGAGGCAAGATTTTTTCTCAACATTGGAGCCGATTTTGGGAAGAGCATAACTTTCAGAGTTTAGTGAATTTTTAAAATATTTTTAAAGGGTTTTGGAAGACCATATTAAAGAAGATACAGTCTAGATTTCAAAGGAATTGAAGCAAAAATAAGTGAGTTATTGCAACATTAGGGTTTCCAACAAATTCACTCTCAAGGCAGCAAATTTGCTAAGTTTTTGGATTTTTTTCTGGGTAAGTGGTATCTTGGCCTTAGTAAGTTACAGTAAAAATTTTAGAAAATTTACATTTCATTTGTGTGATTTATTTCAAAAATATTGGTTTCCATCATGACGGGGCCTGCAACAAGAGGCAAAAAGAATGCTACCACACCAGGGAAATCCTCTGATAAGGATGAGGAAATAATAGAGGATAGTAATCCCAATGAGGAAATAAGTAAGGTCAAAGAAGAGGTGTCCTCAATTAAGAGGGATATGTGTGACCTAAGAGGAGATATATCAGATCTACGAAGCATGTTCAGCGCCTATATGAATGAACCAAGAAAGGAGTTCTCAAGCAACCAAGGTGAAACCTTCAAGTCGGCTAATAATGACAAAAATTTTAATACTCCTATGGGATCTAGGAATTTCTTTCCAAAGGTGGATATGCGCAAGTTCAATGGTAAGGATCCTCTAACATGGATTAACCAAATGGAGAATTTTTTTGAAGTACATCAAATCCCATATGGACAAAAGGTCACGATGGCTTCCCTATATCTAGAACCAGATCAATTCATTTGGTATCGTTGGCTTTGTACTCATCAGAGAAAAAAGGGTCTCACTGTATCATGGTTAATTTTTACAGAAGAACTCCAAGCACAATATAGCAATAGTGTGACAGACAACTTCTTCATCCAGCTTGCTAAACTTCAACAAATAGGATCAGTTAAGGATTATATTCAAAAATTCCAAAATCTATCATTAAGAGTGGATACAATTACAAAGGAGAACTTGAATGATTTATTTTTGGGTGGTCTCAAGGATTACATTCAACATGAGGTACGTATGTTTAGTCCTAGCTCAGTAAATGAGTCTTTTATCTTGGCACGCAGGGTAGAGGAGAAATATTTGATTCCTAGAAAGCAAGGGGCTAATATGACAAGAGAGAAAGGATATTCAACACCTTCTCTTCCTCAACCTACTAGGTTGACTCCACAGCAAATTGAGGAGAAAAGAGCAAAAGGGTTGTGTTTCAATTGTGATAGCAAATACAGTCGAGGACATAAATGTAGTGAAAAGAAATTGTTCTATATTGAAGGTCCAAGTGAGGAAGAAGAGGAGGAACCCATATTAGAGGAGGATAGGGAGTCAAGTGAGGAATCAAATGATTCTCAACCAATCATTTCTTGTCATGCACTCTCAGGTTTCAGTGCACCACAAACTCTCAAGGTAGTGGGTTTCTTAAAGAAGCATAAAGCAACAGTGTTGATCGACTCAGGTAGTACTCATAATTTCATCAACAAAAAGTTGGTAACTCGTCTAAATTGTTTTATATATCCAGCCCCAAAGTTTCAAGTTTTGATTGCAGATGGGGGTACAATTAGTTGTTCGGGGAAGTGTCATAGCATTAAATTATCCATGGGAGATTATCAACTTGATACCCAATGTATGCAATATCCATGGGTGCAGCAGATATTGTTTTGGGAGTACAATGGCTTACTACATTGGGAACAATTAAGATGAACTTCCAAGAACTATTCATGAGATTTCAATCAGAAGGAAAGGTAGTGGAGCTAAGGGGGTTGAAGGAAAAATCCACACAAATGGTAAGCTCTCATCAAATGCAAAAGTTGCTTAAGAAAGGAGCAGATGGATTTGTGGCCTAGCTATGTTCATTAGAAGTCTCTCAATCTAATGCTCCTACTCATCCAGATTTACAAGCAATAATTGATCGTCACTCAGTGGTTCTTGGAGATATGCCTAAAGGACTTCCTCCTAAGAGGGATCATGACCATGCCATACAACTAGTTCCAGGGAGCCAACCACCAAACATCAGGCCTTATAGGTACCCACACATACAAAAAAGTGAGATAGAAAAAATTGTTGAGGAGATGCTAGAGGTAGGAATTATCAGGCATAGCCAAAGTGCTTACTCCTCACCTGTGGTGATGGTGCGTAAGAAGGATGAAACTTGGTGCATGTGTCCAGATTATAGAGTGCTCAACATGTACACCATTAAAGATAAGTTTCCTATTCCAGTCATTGATGATTTGCTAGATGAATTGAATGGAGCTATGTATTTTACCAAGTTAGATCTTAGATCTGGTTATCACTAAATTCGGATTAAGGAGGAAGATATTTGTAAGATAGCATTCCGAACTCATGAGGGTCATTATGAATTTTTGGTGATGCCATTCAGCCTTACCAATGCACCATCTACATTCCAAAGTTTGATGAATTCCATTTTTAAGAAGTTCTTGAGAAAGTTTGTGTTAGTGTTCTTTGATGATATAGTGATTTATAACAAGACTTGGGAAGAACATTTGCAGCATGTAGATCAAGCATTACAATTACTCAAAGATCATCAACTCTATGCTAAGCCATCCAAGTGTGCTTTTGGTCTTAAGGAGGTGGAGTATTTGGGACACATAGTTTCACATGAAGGAGTAAAGGTGGACCCTAACAAAATTAAGGCTATCATGGAATGGCCTATTCCAAAAACCATTAAGAAACTAAGGGGTTTCTTGGGATTGACAGGGTACTATAGAAGATTTGTGAAGAATTATGGTCATATAGCAGCACCCCTCACCACTCTCTTGAAGAAGGATTCTTTTCATTGGAATGAGTCTGCTAATGTAGCATTTGAGCAATTGAAGGAGGCTATGTGTACAACTCCAGTGCTTGCCACTCCGGACTTCACCAAGAAATTCATTGTGGAATGTGATGCTTCTAGAAATGGGATAGGAGTAGTTCTCATGCAGGAAGGTCGACCAATTGCTTTTGAGAGTCATCAATTAAAGGGTAAAAATCAGCTCAAACCTATTTATGAGAAGGAAATGCTAGCAATCCTTCACACAGTTAAACAATGGAGGCCCTATTTAATGGGTCGACACTTCAAGGTTAAGACAGATCATGATAGCCTAAAATATTTTTTGGAACAAAGACTATCCTCTGAAGAGCAACAAAAATGGGTCACTAAGATGTTGGGATATGACTTTGAGATTGTATATAAGAAAGGGAAGGAAAATATTGTGGCTGATGCACTTTCTAGGAAGGATGAGAAAGATGAAGCCTTATTGTGTGCCCTTTCAATATTACAAGCAAATTGGGTGGAAGAAGCCAAAGCAGAATGGAAAAATGATGTTGCAACAAGTAATCTCATCCAACAATTAAAAAGTGATCCTAGTAGTTTAGATAAGTTTTGTTTGAAGGGAGATATTCTTTGGTATAAAGAGCGTTTGTATCTCTGCAAGAATTCCACTCTTAAACACAAGATTCTCATAGAGCTACATGAGTCCCCAGTTGGTGGTCATTCAAGATTTTTGAAGACATATCATCGGGTCAAGCAAGATTTTTTCTGGGAAGGGTTAAAAGGTGATGTTCAAAAATTTGTGGCTGAATGTTTGGTTTGTCAAAGAAATAAGGGGGAGACAATTAAGACACCAGGTCTCTTGCAGCCCTTATCTATTCCTAGCCAGCGTTGGGAAGAGGTATCCATGGACTTCATCACAGGGCTTCCCAAATCTAAAGGTCATAATGTCATCATGGTAGTAGTTGATCACCTCACTAAATATGCACATTTCATTGCATTATCACATCCTTTTACAGCAAGTGCAGTGGCAAAAGTTTTCTTGGAGAATATCCAAAAGTTACATGGTACACCTAAGGTTATTGTCAGTGATCGTGATCCTATCTTTACTAGTCACTTTTGGAAGGATTTATTCTCATGTTTGGGTACTCAATTGGCTCATAGTTCTTCATACCATCCTCAATCAGATGGGCAAACTAAGGTTGTTAATAAATGTTTGGAAGGATATCGACGTTGTTTCACTTCAGAGAAGCAATCTCAATGGGTAGATTGGCTACCACTGGCAGAATGGTGGTATAACACTTATTTTCATAGCTCATCAAAAATGTCTCCATTTTTGGCACTTTATGGATATCATCCTTCTTCCATCACATCATCATTAAAGGTGTCACCAAGAGTTCAGGCAGTAGAGGACCACTTGCATCATCAACAACAGGTACTTTCAGGACTCAAGGAGAATTTAGCTATGGCACAAAATTGAATGAAACAACAGGCGGACCAACATCGTAGTGAAAGAAATTTTGAAGTTGGGGATTGGGTCTTCTTGAGATTGCAGCCTTATAAACAAATCTCAATGAAGCAACACAAAAAGAATAATAAGTTGTCTCCAATATATTATGGGCCATACCAAATCATGCAAAAGATTGGTAGTGTTGCCTACAAGCTAGAGTTGCCACCAACAACAAAGATACATCCAGTTTTTCATGTTTCTTGTTTGAAGAAGGTAATTGGGTAGAATATTCCTACTCAAACAGTATTACCAGAACTCGATGAAGAAGGAAGAATAATTTTGGAACCAGAGGGCATTCTTCAAACTCATACAAAGAAGCTGAGGAATAGAACCCTCACTCAGTATCTCATCCAATGGAAGAATTTACTAGTTGAAGAGGTGACATGGGAGGATGAGGAGTTCATTCAAAAGAATCCACACTTGGTTAGCATTGAGGACAATGCTTCTTTGAAGAGGGGAGGCATGCTACGCCCTTAATATTGGTGTACATAGGGTTATGAATAGTCATCTTGTGGCTATCTTAACTCCTAATTAAGTCATATTATCATTATTATATTGTTATTTAGTTGTTTAGGTTGGCCTAAGGCTTCTATAGGTCTATCTAAGTCGGCCTGGGTGATATCCTAGGCATAAATAGGTATAAATAGGAGGTAGTGAGTCTCAATTCATATGATATTTAGTATTGTGTTCTTATTGAAGACTATTGGAGGTATCCCCCTCAAAGTGGATTAGGAGGTTGCCCCTTGAAGTGGCATATTATTATCAAGTATTTGTAGCATATTTTCTATTATATTCAGATATTGTGCAAGTTGCTTCATTACAGACTCTTGATGGATTATTTCTTCATCTTTATCCATCTTTGTTCCTTCATTCTGGATATTTAGTTTATCCTCATGCTCAGGAAACGTCTCAATTTTCTCTTCAATTCTCTACACATCAGCATCTAAATGAGTATCTTTATAATCATAATCTGATATACAGAAATTTATCATTTCTAAATCATTTGACTGTAAAGGTGAAACAACATTTGATTCATGAAAATACTTCCCTATTTCACTTTCACAATAATTCTGGAGTGATGCTTGATCATGCACAACAATAGCATAATCCTCTTTATCCTCTATTTTCAAGAATTGTTCCTCAAATAATTCACATTTTCCATCTAGTAGAGTATCTGGTTCCATTGTCCTACAACATTCTTGCATTTGATCATTCAATTCAAAGAAGTCAGCTGTGAAATTAGGATTTACTTTCTCTTCTATGACTTCATTAGTTGCTACAGTAGGGACTTCATCAGTAGCAATGCTTTTAAATTCTTCTACTACCTATTTGCACTTCTTTATCAACTCATTTCTATCAAAATTGCTAAATTCAGATCCAAAAACATCATTTTGACAAGCATTTAATAATTCAATATATTTGTCTAGAGTTTCAAGACTAATTTCACATTTATTTTCCCCCTCATTAGATCTCTCGTATTGATTGTTTAATGACTAAAAAAATGAGTAATTTCCTCTTTACTATTTTTAAAAGGTTCATACCTGCACTCTGTCTCACCCTTAATATAAGGTAGAGAACTTCTATCAATCTCAACATAAAATGACTTAAGAAAAGATGTTTCTTCATTTTTATCAAAAGTATTAGGATCAAAATCAAAGACTTTATCCTGAGAAGTGGTTTCTTCTCTACAAATTTTCAAAGATTCATACCTGCACTCTGCCTCACCCTTATTATAAGGTAGAGAACTTCTATCAGTCTCACCATAAAATGACTTAAGAAAAGATGTTTTACGATCGTTTCCCTCTAGAACTGATTCAACTATTACATTTTCTACCCAACTCGTGATTACAAGTGTTGTTTCTTCTTGTTGTTCCAGAATTTCTTCATTTTCCTACCAGACTTCAGTCCTGAACACATCTAAAAAAAATTAGTCCTTTTAAATATAAATCCAACTTTGTAAGAAAAGTTAGACAATTAATTTCACTATGTTCCATAGACTAGTGTATCCTACAACAATTGGATAAACCAAAGTTAGATAAACTATGAGGATAAAGCTGCCTATTCAAAGTTTCCTAAAATAAAGGAATGTTAACTTGACAAGTGTCCTCATATGCATCCATCAAAATGAGACTCTATTTTCAATTTTTTAGGATTTTGAAATTTTATGAGATCTATCATATCTCAGAATAAAACTTGAAAGCTCAGAAAATCAATGAAATTTGGACCTTTGACCTAGATCTTCTCAAAGATATAGTCAAAACCTCTCAGATAAGAGATATTTGCAAACATTCGATCTCAAATAATGACATATCTATGCTACATTTGCAGCAATCTATAGATTCCTTGTTCGGCCCTCCTTCTAGCACTAGTTCTATGTTGATGATGATGTTAGTCACACATAAACACACAAATAAAAGTTACACAACAAACCTTATTTATCTTGAAAGATACGATGAATTCAAAAATCCATGATCCCAAGTCTCTGTTGATTAGTTCATAATCTACTGACGTTACTCAGTGGTTGATGTGTGTTGCTGTTTTCCATTTTGGGGCCTTACGTAGATTAGTAGATTCTATTTTCTGCAACTATGCTACATAGAAAAGGTTACTCTACATAGTATATTTCTTCAAATAATGTATCTAAGTTGATATTTGCTTGATTTCTACCATTATTTGCAATTCTTTGCATGATATTTTCAACACTACATGCATTTAACTCAAATATGCTAATGATATTCAGTTATCTATGAGATGTTAGCATATTTCTCTGTTCTGCTTATTATTTATCATGATTTGTAGTTATGGAAGTGATTTCAATGAAATTAAAAATGAGAAAAAAGGGTTAGAGGAGTGAGATTCCCAAAATTACTTAACTAAGATCATTGATCCACATACATGTTCCCAGACAACAATAAAGAGAAGAAAACTAGAATCATACTTCACCAGGACAGTCCACAAATCCACATGATCCAGTGTAAATATTTGAAGGAAAAATTGACAACAACATGCAATGAAATGAAAGCGTTTCTATTTGAACACAGGATTCACTATTACATATCCAAAAATCAACTTGAAGATTACATAAAGTTTACAATCAGGATGTAATATGAAGCTTCATCTCCATTCAGTATGCTTAAAACAAGTATATTTACAATGATTTGAGGAAAGAACCTTGACATTTCAATAGTTCAATCCCCAGTAGTCTCAGTAATTCGATCTCTATATGAAATTGTCTTGGTCAGATTTTTTATGATTGACCTCCCCTTTTACAGAGTAAAGGGGCTCAATATATAACTCAGATTATCCCCAATACAGTTCCAAAAAACCCCAATTAATCAATGGTCCACATCTCAAGTGTAGCATCAAATGGTGGAAAACAAATCCTGCCAAAAACTTGAGTAGCACCCATACTGCGTGTAAAGACGTCCCTCAAAAACCCTAACCGCCTCAAAATATCTGAGTGACCTTGTATGTTTTGACCTTGTATATGCAACCCAATATGTATATGAATGATCTTGCATATACAAACAACTTTGTATACGCAACATACATACCCGATTGTACATTTTACCAAAATAGCCATAACTTGTAAAATATAGGAAATTTTAAGATGGTTCAAAAAGCAACCCCTATCCATTTTTGAAAAGGAATCCACCCATATTTAGCTCTAGTACTTAATGCAATTTTTTCATGGTTTTCAACAAGGTTTGTACTTTCACTCTCTTTTCCCCTTTACCACCAAGCAGAACAACACACACACAAGCAAAAGCAACAGCCACAGCAGGGGTCCTCATTTTGCTAAGGAGTAAAATGGGGCATGTTGTGAACATCACAACAAGTGGGTGTAGGCTATTCTAGTTAATCATGCTACTTCTGAAGTGGTTTGTAGTTTCCTCAAGAAAAACATAATATCTTGGTTTGGGGTTCCAAAAAAAATAGTAGCATATAATGCTACATGTTTTTCTTCTCATGAGATTACTAGTTTTTGTTTTGAATATGGGATCACCTTATCTCACTCATCTAACTATTATCCATAAGGAAATGGTCAAGATGAGTTGAGTAATAAGAATTTGGTCACTATCATTAGAAAGTTGCTAGATGAAAATTAGAGAACTTGGTACAAGGCACTGTTTCATGCTTTGTGGGCAGATCATATTACCCAAAGAGAGAAATTGGTGTTGGGTGTTTTCTCCCAAATCAACAGAGGTGCATAGGTAGATTCAGCCAACTAATACAAGAGGTTACGTGAGCTGCCTCCCCTTCACTTCTGGTTCTGCCACACCAAGGGGGGTATCCCTATAGCTAAAGATTTAACTTTTCAATACAGGCAGAATACTCTCATGTTTGGACCAAGATTTGTATGATAGATCACAAGGTTGGTAGTGTTCTTGGACATATCTAACTAGTTGGGTATGAGAGTACGCTGGGGTCCTACTCCTACTCCTACAAACTAATAGATTGAAGCCTTGAAAGGATTTCTATTGATATTTTGGATGCAAGACAGGGGGTTTTGGATCATAACTACTACATAGGGAGCAGATTGGTGCCTATCTCAGGGTAAGGAGTTAACTAGACTTATACAAGTGAATGATTTGCATATGACATTTGAGTTTCAAGGGGCTGAGATTGGTATTTGCCTTACAAACACCACCCAAGACTAAGTATTTAGTTGCCTCTACTTACAAATATCCCTGCTGACATACATTCTTCTCCATACTTCACCTAAAATAGTTTAATCCACTCCTTGAATGGAAGTCATAGATCAAGCATACAATACAAATTGTCTATATTCAAGAATCTGAGAAACCCTTAGCAACCAGATTCAAAAGAAGCTTTGCATACAGTGAATGGAGACAAGTAACTAAACACATGCAATGAAGCATTTTTCATATAAAACAACAATGAAACTAAAAAATGTGCAACCTGCATTCAAAATGCAACACATAAACTCCAACAGAGATAGAACAGCCAAGAAAGGCTTTTTTCTTTGTTATTTCCCAAAAAATGCCCAAGTCTTCAACCTTTACAATGAGTGACATAGTCTGCCTTTTATAGTAAGAATGTGTACTCAACATTCATTAATCACAGGGTCACTTCAAAATTTTGCCAAGTACACTGCACCATGAGAATGGTACCCAAAATTGAATGCACTAGAGAGAAGGAGGAGGAAAAAAAGGTGAGATTGGGATTTGCACCACTGCCTGAAGATTTTCCTCATCAATTTGGTAGTTAGCATGTCCTCTCGACCCATACCTCTCTGCAATCCTACCATTAATGGCATACCAACTCGCAACCTTGGAAACACAACAGACTACGTGCTACGCAACTTTTCCTACCAAGAATGCCATTGTAGAAGCATGGAAAACCCTCCATTTGAATCATTTGAAGCAGGGCCATTGATTTTCCTCTAACGCTGAGATCTTCAGCCTAAATTATGTTGAAAAGTTGTCAGCCAATAGAAATGTGCCACATAGGTGCTATATCTCCTTTGACTTTTCCCATCGCCACATACATTTTGCCTTTGCCACCTTAATTGCCTTTTAAATCCTTGTATATGCAAAAGCATACACATACAACAGTGCTTGGACACATGGCAGCCTCTGATTGGTTCTCCATCGTTGTGAAAATGCATATCCATTGGCCATTGGAATAACCCAAGAAGTGCTTGCCGATGCATAAGGTCTTGGCGATATGCCAATGTATCTCCTTTGCTTTTGCACAATATGATTGTATACACATACAATCACCTGCATACAAGGCACGGACCCCAAATTTTTATAGAACAATTTGAAATTGAGTTCGGGTCTAGCTTGTATATAACTCCTTGTATATTGCATTGTACAAATGCAATATACATACAATGTGGATTCTAGCACAGTTATAAATCAGAATGTATATCCTTTTGAAATCTGGCTTGTATCTTTCATTGTATATCAGCATATACAAGCACCATATACAAGCCGCAGACCTCAGACACTTATCCGCTACATTTGATTTCTCCTTCAGGTCCAGATTGTATTTTTTCCTTTGTATATCAGCTTGTACATTGCATATATACAATACACAATATACAACTGATGGGCACTAGGCCTTAAGTCCTGTCTTTGCACATTAACAATGCATATTTCCTTTGTATGTTGCCGCCAATGTACATTTGCTTTGTATATCAGATATACATTTCACCTTGCATCTTTTCCTTGCATATGTTTTATCATCGGCCCATCGGAGAAACCTTTAGCCGACTTGCCGATAACTATTGTCATGGCAATGATCCCTTTCACTACAGCAAATGCATGTCAGCCTCTTTGCACATCGCCCTTGTATGTTTCCTTGTGCATCCATGATGTACAACCTGATATACATTCCTCTTTGCACATCCACAGGCCCCACCATTTGTATATCGGCCTTGCATATATCCTTTGTATGTGCATTGGGCCCCACCTTTTGCATGTGTAATTGCCTTTGTATCTACCTGATGTACATTTTGCTTGGCATGTCCACTTTGTATCTAGTTGTTGTATATTGAATACACAATACAAAAATACATGCAACCCAACATACAAGCACATAATATTCTGAGAATCTGCGACATACAAGCATAATTTCTAAACCTGATATGCATACAACCATTTTTTACATTTTTGAAGGCTGATTGAACTTGTTCTTCGGGCCCACCACCATTCAACTGCACTTGTATATTCAAATGTACATATAAACAACAATGCATATATAAGGATACATGCATGTAATTCAGGAAGCTGGCAGACATAGAAATTTTTGGATTTTTATGAAAGGTGCCTGTAGCTGAAAGTTTGAAACCTAAATGTTTATGCAGGCACCAACACTGGCTCTGTTCGGGGATGCATGCCTCTTGCAAGCATGGTGAGAACCATAGATCTCTAGGATGTAAAATAGTGCCTTATCCATTGGGCAACAAAGTCAAACACTGCACCAACCTGCATCACAAATCATATATATATATATTTATATTTACTTGGTGGCCCAGGGCCACCAAAAAGGAAAAACTAGAATTTCCCTTTGTCAAATACTCTGTTTTTATCTGCTATCACTGGATCAAGCCTGAAGATACTGCCATTGTCTGGCCACAAACAAACCTTGTCATCTGCATATTCAAACATCTGATTGAGCTTGCTCCTGTCAACCTTATGCAAACAACCATCGGCATCAAGCAGCACGTGAATCTCATATTCATCAAACAATGCATTGCCATATGACATACAACACTTATCATCATCTATATCAGCAATATGCATTATAAAATGATCTCCCAACTGGACTGGAAATTGAAAGCACTCATAGTCCACCATATAGCTAGGATCATCAGGCCTCATTTCATCATAAGCTGGCATATCAAAGAAGAAACTTTCATATTTACAATTGTTCACATCATGCACACAATCATTAGCTACACCATACTGGAATGGTTCATACTCTGCCACCTTTCTACAATAACCTTCGTGATGTATATTGGTCTCTCCTTCATCAAGATGAAATTTAGAATCCTTATCAATAACAGTGTCTTGATTTTCACCATACTCAAACAGATCCTCCTCAGCATATGTATCAAAAAGGGTTGAACCAAGTGTTACAATTTCATTACAATATGCCACTGGTTCATGGGCAGCCAAACATGCATTTTCTTTACCAATGAATTCCTTGTGTGGAGGAGTATCAGCATGTGTGTCACAAACAAAACCATAATCAAATAAAGAACAATCATGCTCAGTACTAGCACCTATTTCAATCTCTGATTGCTCTTCATCATCTCCATGTGTCTAAATAAAAGGCATTGATTCAAACATGGAATTGCTCCTTTGTTTTCTTATTTCTTCTCTATCTTGAGCACAATACTCACAACTATCTCCACAAACCCACTCAAACAAGTATTTATTGCTTCCCATAATCTCATCATTGTTTTTAGAACTAGATACCTCAACCTTGAAATGGGAGTCATCATTGATCCTCTCATTGGCATCCTTCACTGGTGAACAATCTAGTTGAGCATTATTATCATCACTATGTTCAAACAGAGCATTCTCAACTTCTATATTTTCATTTTTATATTTATCTTCAAATGGTGCCATGATCACTTGGTCATTTGCAGCCACACAATTTTTATTCACACCAAAGCCTATGGATAGGGAATTCTGTTTGTGTACATCCCTCATTTTTTTTGTATTTTCTAAAAACTTAAATGTCATCTGCACACTTGTTATCTTGAATTCCCTTAACATTGCACTAGAGCCCCTTTCAAAAGCTTCAAAGTATATGCCAATGCAGGCTATAGTATCAGGTCTGAAGTCTTCAGGGATTTGTGAAAGGGTAACTGCAAATCTATGACTGAAATCAATATTGGGCTCTTCATCTTGTCTTTGAATCTTCATTAATCTTGCAACAAGATCAGTAGGTTCTCTTGCAAATTCCTTTCTAAAACAGTCAACAAGTTCATCCCAACAGGCAAAAGATTTTTTTGGAAAGCTCAAATACCAATCTCTAGCTCTAGCACCAAAGGACCTAACAAAAAACCTCAACCACAAATCCTCATCTCTAAATGAGTGTTTCTCCATGAAGCTGTGAAAATTTTGGATATGTGCATCTCCATCACACACACTCTATCCACTAAATCTAGGCATCTGATTATAAATCTAAGCAGACATACTTTCAACTTCATAGTCAACCCATGAAAAATCTAATTGGTCTTATAAAGGATCAAAAGGGTTGATAAGAGACTTAGCATTCTGACTGGTAGACACAACAGGGTTATTATTACTATTTAACTGAGCCTGCCGATCCTCTAAGGATATCAACCTATTCTTTATCTCTTCAATTTTTTTACACAACACTTCATCCCCCTCTTGGTTGAGTATGGGTGAATACATACTTGGATTCATATAAATTTTACTCTCAGACATTTTATGTTTGCCTAAGACCTAAGGCTTCCCCTTGGCACTTAACTTATGCAATAAAAAAACAAATACAAGTGGGAAGAGACCATGTACCTTCTCTCATCTAGATGCTAAAGTCTTGAACAAAATATTTTTAGATCACAACACACATAAACCTTTCATGTGCACTAAGAACTTTTCTACAGAGTCGCCACCTCTCTAAAGACGATAAAATTTTCAAACAACTGAAAAATTATCAAAGAACAAATATTTTTCTGAGTTCATTCCCTAGCGGAGTCGCCACTTTGTTGGGTTTTTTCTCTTGAATCAGCAGAGGGTTTGCTAGTTCCAATGTACAGGCACATTCAACCAACTAATACAAGAGGTTACATGAGCTGCCTCCCCTTCACTTCTGGTTCTGCCACACCAAGGGGGGTATCCCTATAGCTAAAGATTTAACTTTGACTCAGCCAATGACAAAGATTTAGCTTTTCAATACAGGAAGAATACTCTCATGTTTGGACCAAGATTTGTATGATAGATCATAAGGTTGGCAGTGTTCTTGGACATATCTAACTGGTTGGGTATGAGAGTATGTTGGGGTCCTACTCCTACTCCTACAAACTAACAGATTGAAGCCTTGAAAGGATTTCTATTGATATTTTGGATGCAAGATAGGGGGTTTTGGATCATAACTACTACATAGGGAGTAGACTGGTGCCTATCTTAGGGCAAGGAGTCAACTAGATGTATACAAGTGAATGATTTGCATATGACATTTGAGTTTCAAGGGGCTGAGACTAGTATTTGCCTTACAAACACCACCCAAGACTGAGTATTTAGCTACCTCTACTTACAAATATCCCTGCTGATATACATTCTTCTCCATACTTCACCTAAAATAGTTTAATCCACTCCTTGAATGGAAGTCACAGATCAAGCATGCAATACAGATTGTCTATATTCAAGAATCTGAGAAACCCTTAGCAATCAGATTCAAAAGAAGATATGCATACAGCGAATGAAGACAAGCAACTAAACACATGCAATGAAGCATTTTTCATATAAAACAACAATGAAACTAAAAAATGTACAACCTGCATTCAAAATGCAACACATAAACTCCAATAGAGATAGAACAGCCAAGAAAGGCTTTGTTCTTCGTTATTTCCCAAAAAATGCCCAAGTCTTCAACCTTTACAATGAGTGATACAGTCTGCCTTTTATAGCAAGAATGTGTACAAAACATTCATTAATCACATGGTCACTTCAAAATTTTACCAAGTACACTGCACCATGAGAATGGCGCCCAAAATTGAATGCACCAGAGAGAAGGAGGAGGAAAAGTAAGTGAGATTGGGATCTGCACTGCTGCTTGAAGATTTTCCTTATTAATTTGGTAGTTAGCATGTCCTCTCAACCCATACCTCTCTGCAATCCTGCCATTAACGGCATACCAACTCGCGGCCTTGGAAACGCAACAGACTACGTGCTATGCAACTTTTCCCACCAAGAATGCCACTGTAGAAGCGTGGAAAACCCTCCATTTGAATCATTTGAAGCAGGGTTGTTGATTTTCCTCTATTGCTGAGAACTTTGGCCTGAATTATGTTGAAAAGTTGTCAGCCAATAGAAATGTGCCACGTAGGTGCTATATCTCCTTTTACTTTTCCATCACCACATACATTTTGCCTTTTCCACCTCAATTTCCTTTTAAATCCTTTTTTATGCAAAAGCATACACATACAACAATGCCTGGACACGTTGTAGCCTCTGATTGGTTCTCCATCACTGTGAAAATGCATATCCATCGACCATCGAAATAACCCAAGAAGTGCTCGCCAATGTATCTCCTTTGCTTTTGTACAATATGATCATATACACATACATTCGCCTTGCATACAAGGCACAAACCCCAAATTTTTATAGAACAATTTGAAATCGAGTTCGGGTCCGGCTTGTATATAACTCCTTGTATATCGCATTGTACAAATGCAATATACATACAATGTGGATTCTAGCACATTTATAAATTAGAATGTATATCCTTTTGAAATCCGGCTTGTATTTTTCTTTTGTATCTTTCATTGTATATCGGCATATACAAGCACCATATACAAGCCACGAACCTCAGACACTTATTCACTGCATTTGATTTCTCCTTCAGGTCCGGATTGTATGTTTTTCCTTTGTATATCAACTTGTACATTACATATATACAATGTACAATATACAACTGGTGGGCCCCAGGCCTTAAGTCCTGTCTCTGCACATTGACAATGCATATTTCCTTTGTATGTTGCCACCAATGTACATTTGCTTTGTATATTAGATATACATTTCACCTTGCATCTTTTCCTTGCATATGTTTTATCATCGGCCCATCAGAGAAACTTTTAGCCGAGTTGTTGATAATCCTTGTCACGACGATGATCCCTTTCACTGTAGCAAATGCATGTCGGCCTCTTTACACATCACCCTTGTATGTTTCCTTGTGCATCCACAATGTACAACCTGATATACATTCCTCTTTGCACATCCGTGGGCCCCACCATTTGTATATTGGCCTTGTATATATCCTTTGTATGTGCATCGGGCCCCACCTTTTGCATGTGCAATTGCCTTTGTATCTACCCAATGTACATTTTGCTTTGCATGTCCACTTTGTATCTAGCCATTGTATATTGAATATACAATACAAAACATATATGCAACCCAACATACAAGCACATAATATTATGAGAATCTATGACATACAAGCATAATTTCTAATCCTGACATGCATACAACAATGCATACAACCATTTTTTGCATTTTTGAAGGCCGATTGAACTTCTTCTTTGAGCCCGCCACCATTCAACTGCACTTGTACATTCAAATGTACATACAAACAGTAATGCATATACAAGGATACATGCATGTAATTTAGGAAGCTAGCAGACAAAATTTTTTGGATTTTTATGAAAGGTGCCTACAGATGAAAGTTTGAAACCTGAATGTTTATGCAGGCACCAACAATTGGTATGTCTCCTTTTCGGCTATTATATGGGTTGAATGCTGAAATACCAATTACTTTAGAGCTACCAGCTTTGAAGTTGGCAAAGCTAATTGAAGATGGAACTTTTGAAAGTTCTATTGATAAATGCATAATGTACCTCTTAGAGCTTGAGGAACAATGGGTCAAAGTGGTGGATTGCATCACGGAACACCAAGCTCAGGTAAAGAAGCTATTTGACAAAAAGGCCAAATTCATAAACTTTCAAGTTGGGGATCAAGTCTTGTTATGGGACAAGAGGAGAGAGGCAAAAGGAATACACGATAAGTTTGATTCCTTGTGGAGAGGCCCTTTTATCGTTCATCAACGTTATGGTGAAAATAGTTTCATTCTGGAATATCAAGATGGCATGCCATTCTTACTACAACACAACAGGCAACATCTAAAACTTTTCACCTAATAAAGTGGTAGATAAGTTCATGTATTTTTGTACAATTTTTTGTCTTTTTCATTTTTAGTCTTTTTATGTTTTGGTGTCTTTTGTGTCGCCTGACTCTATAGCCAAATGGAGTGGATGAAGGCACTTACAGACTGGAGTTCTTTTCCCTTCAATCATTTCAAAGAATGACTAAAGGAAGCTCCCTAGTTAGAGCTAGTTGTTATCCTCAAAATCAATTGCATTTGATTTTGTAGGATGACCCCTATGAAACTAGTCCATTTTGTAGCCTACGACTCTAAGCATGCAAGTCAAGGTTGTTGCAAGTATCAGGTTAACTAGTGTTCTCATTGATGTCAACATACTCATATTGCATTAATGAGAAGGATTGGATGAGCTATGTGCTGAGGATATTGAGAAAATTAGTCTCAATCAGGAACAGTGAAGAACAATGATGAGAAGGAGGCCAAAGTACTCAATAGGTTGAGGATCAGAGGATACAAATTAAAGGGTTTGTAGATATGAGTCTTGAGATGCTCCAGTTAAGATTTTAGAGGTCCGCATGATGATATGAAGAAGTTGTGATCGATCAAGTAGAACTAGTTTCGGAAGATGCTCCAGAGTGACAAAATGTTACAAAAAGGTCCGGTGAGCTCTGGAAGTGCATTATCCTATTCTGTGGATTGGAAGGAGTGTTTGGGATGTCCTTTTGATGTATCATGTTGATTTGCATATAGTTTGGAGGTCTGAAAGTACCTTTTTCATTATGACAGTGGCTGTAGACTGTGGTCCTGAAGTTCCAGATGAAGAAGAAAAGAGATTCTGATAAGTAAAGGAAGTGCAGATGTACCTGGTCATTCAGGAAAGCTTGTGAAGGTTCTTGGATCATGTTGAGGTTGTGTTGTCGGTCCACATCAGTGGTAGAGCCCAGAATTGAAGATATTCTTCCGGATGAAGATGTTCTTGTCTAGTTTGGCCAACTGGATATATTACACATCTTGCAGATAATCTTATAGGTGTTTTCTGACTTAGATGATTGTTCCTAAGTCGATACCTTGTATAAATAAGGGATTGTGAATTCATTTTGAGTGTGTGTTTGCATTATGAGTGTGTGGTAGCGAAGAGGAGTGTGAAAAGTAGAGCAGTTTTGGGCGTAAATGGAACTGATCCAAGCATGGTAAAGATGTCATTCTCCAGTTTAAGATTCTGATTCTTATCACTTTGTAGACAGTGTGTCTCTTTGTAGGTAGTGTGCCTCCTTGTGAGCAGTGTGCTCGGGTTGTGAGCCCTGATTGGCATGTGCCATCCATTTTTCTTATTCTTCTAACAGAGAATAATCCTTGGGTTAATCACCTCGTGGTTTTTCCCTTAATAGGGTTTTCCACGTCAAAATCTTGGTGTTCAATGTGTTGATGTTTATCTGCTCCTGTGTTTATGCTTTTGCTTTCATGAATGGTTAACTGATATGTTGTTATCTAATAAGGAAGAATCAAGTGTTTGAAGTAGAAGCAAATTTTTGTACAACTAATTCACCCCCCCTCTCAGTTGTGTGCCTTAGATCTAACAAAGGTGAATCATTTCATCCTCATGCATAGTCCTCTAGCTCCTATGAATTTATTCAAATATCTTCTTGAATCAGTTTCTCAAAATTTATACAAGTTTTCAAACTTGGGTTTTAGTAATTTTGAAGGAGCTAGAAAATTATTATTGAAACATGCAAGAGCAACATTTTTCACTACTGATGCATGTTTGTTAAATCTTGTAAGTACAAGGGCGGTGATTTTCATAGCCATGCATGTTGTGTTAAATGTGTTCACGCCGTAGTAATTGTCGCTATTACATGTTTTATTTTCAATGTTTTTCTTAACATGCAAAAGCAGTGTTTTTTGCCACTATTACATGTTCTTTTTTGAAACCTCCTAAGTGCAAGGGTGGCGATTTTTGCCACCCATGCATCTTAAGTTTACGTTTAGTGCATTTATTGCACTACGTGTGAGCATTTAATGAAACACTTTATAGAGTTTCAAATCATTTTAATTTGTCATTTTATTATTGTCTTTTCATTTTTGAGTACCCTCTGAGCTTTAGCAAACCCTTGGAGCTACCTCACCCTTGCTTTTGGATTAGATTTCTTTTCAAAAGATCAAATTGGACTTTTGTCAAGTTTCTCCTATCATTGCCGTAGGGTAAGTTCTCTTTGTGTTGTTGCTTCATGGTTTTTTTTCAAGACATTCTTTCTGTTAAAAAGCTTTTAGTTTGAGTTATTTCATGTTACTAAAATCTTTAGAATTGTTTATAGTTTTTGTAATTTCTTTTTTGATAGTCATCTGTTCATCTAGGGTTTTTTGTTTAGGGTTTTCATTTTAGTTTATATAATCTATGTTTTAGTTGGATATAGTGGTGATTTTCACCGTTTGTCTGCGATCTAAACCCTAGCTTTGCATTTTTAATGTTTAAACTCAGAAATTCCCTCTTGGTAAGGGCAGTGATTTTCACTGCCCATACAAAGTTAATTATTTTCCCATGTGCTTGGGTGGTGTAAATTGCCACCAATGCATGCTTTGTTGTCTTTTTGTACGATATGCATAGGTGGCAAAAATTGTAGCCCATGCATTTGTTTTCTATGTTTTTCCCTTCATGTAAGGGCGGTGATTTTCACTACCCCTACCTGAAGTTCTTGAAAGTTTTGTTCCTTTGCACTAGCAGCAATTTTTTCCACTCAAACATTTAAAGTTTGCTCTTCCTAGAATGCAAACGTAGACCTTTTTAACCACTTTAACATACAAATACTCTCACATGTAGGAGCAACATTTTTTGCCGCCTATGCATAGTTTCCTGATGAATGAAATTCCCTTTGCATGTAAGGGTGGCAATTTTTTGCCACCCGTGCATTAACATACTAAAAATTTCCTAACACTGGGAAATTTTTACATTTACTATCCTTATCTCGCTTTCATCCATTCCTTTGACTTGCTTTCTCTTTAGCCCTTTCAAGCTCATCCTTGTGATCATGATCATCGACATGTAGTTTCCCAAATTACCATTTTTCCCCTCACTACAAGATTATGACTTTTTGTTGCAGTTTCTTCTGCAAGATGCCAAGGTCACCAATTCATCCGAAGGAGTCTTCTTTTCAAATGACTAACCTGTCTCCTAAGAAGGAAAAATCAATGAAGTATAAGTATCAAGGTATATTTCCTGCCACTTTAGTCACATCAAATGTGGAAGAAATACGGGATACAAAGATCGATCATGTTGATATGACCAAATTTGTGGAAAGAACAAAGTCAGATAAACCCAACCCTTATATGCAGAAAATTATCAAGAGCAATATTCACTTGGTTGCTTCATTCCCTGTTGCTACACACAATACTGAATTTGTTCTCCAAGTTTCTCATTTCTATAACAAGGATAATAGGACAGTAGTGGATGCCAGTGGTAATGTGATCATGAGACTTGATTCATAATTTGTGGATAAGATTTTCATGTGTCTTGGAGCTGAGGATGTTGTAGAGTTAGATTTCTCAATTGCCTAAGGGGAATATGATAATGATATTGAAAAGGCAAAAAGGGTGATCAATACTAAATGGCTCAAAATTGCTAGACCAAATTTGTCTAGATGGCCTAGGAGTTTCACCAGGAGTGACTTTGTGGAGGAAGTAAGTGATTTAATAACTCTTCTCAGTAGAGTTAGAGGTCTATCTTCATCTTCTACTTTCCATGAATGGATGTACCCATACATCAAAATCATACTTCAGGGTAAAAAAATATATTATGGGGAGAATAGATTAGCAATGCTCTTCATGAGCAATTGACTAATGTATCAACTACCTCCAAGTTCTATATGACCTCATACCTTGTATATGCAGCAACTTTGATGAGAAGCTTTCCAGGCTTGACAACTGATGGAGACAAGAGGGTTGTGCTAGTTTATTAGTAGTATCCTCAACTAACTTTGAAAGGTTCAATTCATCATTTCAGAAGGGTGAATGATGCCTTCGTTGCTATTTTCATATGCCTCTTTTACCCCTAATTGAAGCAGAGGAGAGTTTCAAATGAAGCTTGGGCAGTGGTGAATGGTTTTTTTTTCTTGTTTCTTCAATTTTCAACTTTTACATATCTGAGAGTTGGCTATTACCAGGGGTATCCCTATATGTTGTCAAAGTTCCCTTCTTATAAAATTGTATTGATGGAGTTGTGTTAGCAAATGATTGTCATTCATAACAAGCAAATGGAACTAAAGATGCCTAGATTTAGGTTTCCTGTTGAGATTGGTAGATATTTTGTTGCAACTACTGTAAAAGTCAAGGCAAGGGAAACTGAGATGTAGATGGTTACCATGAAACAATTTAGAAGAAGACCCAAATTTGATTATTGAAGATAGAAGAATAAAATCAAGAGGAAAACTTAGTTTCATGAGCTGATGGTGGAAGATATTTGGGTCAACTTGAGAATAGAAGAGGATATCAAGAAGTTAGATTCAATAGGTTAACTTTAAGCCAAATTGAATATTTAGGCTTGGCTAATATTCCAAAGGGTATGGTGGATAATGAGGAGGTTGTTAGTCCAAGATATGTGAATGAACAGATTTTAAATTCTCCCTTGCCTACTATGCAATGGTCAAAGAAGGAGTTAACTTCTTTGAGAAAGATGTTTGAACTAGTTCTGGCTAACACCAATTTGTGGCTTCAAATCAAGGGTATACCATTGAAGGACTTCATAACTAGTTCCGAAGAGGATTCCTTGGAGAAAACAAGGAAGAAAGCTAAGTTAAGAACCAAGAACAGAAGTGATACTCCTAGTACATCTAAGGCTCCCAAGCCTAGGATTAAATTTGTGTCTAAAGGAGGTAAGGCCAAAGTGACAAAGGAGGAATTTGCTACTAAGGAAATAGAAGTTGAAGAACAAGGTATTGAAGAACTAGCTACAAAGGAAATGGATATTGAGGATAAGTCTTTAGGAGAGATAGAAGATGAACAAGAGAAGGAAGAGGGAGATGGTTAATAAAATCTATAGAATGAAGCCATCTCTCCGCAAAGAGATGTGTCACAAGAAACTAAAGTCCCTTCCCCTCAACCTAATGTATCTATTTTAGTTTCCTTACCTATTCCTCCTACAACCCTAATTTCACCCATTGTTATTCTATCATCTCAGTCATCACTATCATCCTCAAGAATAATTTTTGATAATCCTAAAGTTAAAATCTTCATTCCTTAGGATCAATTCCTAGTTTGTCTTCACCCTCTTATGACATTGGTTACTCTACAATTTTTGAACATTTTGTTTTAGGTGCCTAGGAATTTCCTAATGTGGATGTACCAGGTGTTGTGTTTACCAATACTCCTCCCATCATCACTACCACAAGTGTGAGTGCAATTCCTTTTGCACCAGCAATGGAGTTAGATCCTAATGTTAGTACCTCAGTGCTTCCTCCGTGGCTCTCTACATATACTCCTAAAAGGAAAAAGCAAGCCATCTCCCCAGATGACTTTGAATTTAGAAAGTTGATGCCCGTGAAGGTGAAGATACAAATATGTGGAGATTGCTCAACCATTGCTAGATGTAACTATTGATACTTTCAGCATGAGTGACTATTCCATTTCTAGGATTGAACTTGGGAAGATCACACATGAAAGTGCCAAAGATGATGCTCAATCCATACTCAGTTCCTTGATTCAGAAGTTTGATCAGTAGAAGTAAATGAAAGAGCATTACAAAGCAATGCCAGAATAGTTGGACGCAGTGGTGAGAAAAATTACTTTGACTTCTTAGTCAATAACCCCTGAGGCAGTCTCTGTAGAAGATCTTGTTATTCAGAGGGCTAAGAAAACTCGTGTGAAAGGGAAAGTGGTTGAGGAATATCTGGAAAGGATGCATGTGCAAGGAGTGTCTCTTCATATAGAGATAGCTGAAAAGAAGAGTAGGATGGAGAAGATTAGAGCTGAGCTGGATGATCTAGTTGATATAATTTCTCAAGACATTGAATATCTAGATGGAATCTATGAGAAGTGGACTAAGATGAAGAAGCTAAAGGTAAAAACTCTAATATCACTTGGTGTTATTCCAAATTGTGAGTCTTATGTGGAGACTAAGCAATCATTACTTCATCGAAGTAATGTTCTACAAGACTTGATCAAAGATTTGGAAAGTGCTAAGGAATTGAGTGAAGAAAGTGATGTTAGTCTCTTGCACAAATTGGAGGAGCTCCCATGTAATCTAACATCTGAAGATCATCACTTCCTCCCTGCAGATGCGATGATTCAAGAGTTCAAGAATATGTACCAAAGGGAGTTTGAAGATAAATCTTTCTCTGTTTCCTCTATGGACAACATTATGGATAATCTAAAATCTAAGTTAACTAGTCATGCAAAGGAAGCTACAACAGTGAAGGATGCAATGATCAGGGCTCGAATGATCTTTAAGAATACTGTTGGTCCTGATAGCTTGGGGATGTAGGCAATACTTACTATGTACAATGCTCATTTGAAGAAAGATGGTGGTGCAATTTGATGCAAAATTTTCATAACTTATTTTATTTTTGTGTTTTCATATGTCTTTTGTTTGTAGTTATGGACACTTTTACATGTACTTTTCTCATATGTAATTACATGTAAAAACATAGGAAGTGTTGCAAGTATGTGCCTAATTGGTGTTGTCATTGATGTTAGCATATCTTTTTTGTCATTGGTGTCAACTGTGTTCTATTCTATTACTTATTTAGAAGCCTTGTGTGTTGAGGATATTGATAAAATTGGCTCCTCATCTCCTGCTGGATGAAGATCTTGGTTTGTAGATTGGAATTTATTTAAAGGAATGTATGAAGATGCTAAATCCTAAGTTTGAGCTTCCGCTGTGAAGTTTTGAGAAAGTTACACTTACCAAAGTAAAGCTTGCTCCTTCTAATTATTCTCTGGTGACAGGGAGAAAGTGTTTTGCTCCACATTCCTCTGCAATAAAGTATTATGCTTTGCAATTTTAGAGAGAAGTCTAGGATGATGATAAGTGCCTAGAAATGCAGTGGTTCATGTTTTGGTGGTCCACAAGATATCTTTCTTTCATGATAGTTGAAGACAGTGAAGTTCATGTGTTCAAGTGAGAAGATTCCTATGGATAAAGTGGTTAAGGTTTTTGTAGTTGTTCCTAATGATTATAGCATGCTTGTGGATGTCTCCTAATCATATTCCTATCTTGACATTGGTCTGCATTAAGGAATTGAGATCATGTTTCAAGATTGTTCCCAGATAGTGTAACGTGTAACCAGTCTTAGCCAACTTGGTTAATTTCAGTAATTGTAGAGATTCCTTGAAGATTGTGGAAGCATGTTGTGGCATGGAAGATTGTGTTTGAGTCCTAGCTAAGGCATGGTGTGATCCACATACATATTTACTTCATTTCCTTTGCATAATATTGTAATAGGTCGGGACCTATTTTGTGAATGTTTATAATGTCAACCTTGGAGATTGTTCCAATGGTTGATGATTGTAATGCTGACCTTGATGATTATTCCAAGGTTGATGAAGTGTATAAATACTTGTATTTGAGTCATGGAAAAGATTTCCTTGAGAGAAAATGGAAAGATAATAAGAAAGATCTAAAAGGTAGAGCTGAGAAGAGGTAGAGCTGAGGGCAAGCAGAACATAGTAGAGAAAAGGAATTATTGTACTTTAATCATAGACATAAAAAGGTGTTGATCATGGCAGTGAGCTTCTAGTAGGGTTTAACAACCCTTATTGTAATCTTGCTAGGTTTAGGGTTGAGTTAGTGAGCCTACTAGACCTAGTTGTTCTTCATGGTAGTGAGCTAGTATGTTTAGGCCTGTGGAGTGACCAAGCCTGAACATCATTATTTAAAGATTTCAATATATATTGAGAGATAATGCTCTCCATAGTTTTTCCTCACCTTGGGGTTTTCCACGTAAAATCTGGTGTCTCTTGTGTTTGATGTTGTATTTGTGGTTAAGTTTCTGATTTCATGCATTCATTGTTAAATCATAATAATTGTGGATAAGTGATTGATGTTTAATTGCATAAGTGTTTATGTTTTTGAGACAACTAATTCACCCCCCCTCTCAGTTGTTCGGGGCATATCAACAATTGGTATCAGAGCCAAGTTCCTCAGAAGAAAGTTTAATAGCTTGAGGAAGATCCAAAATGTCTTACAAGAAGGAAGCGCCACATTTTGATGGAATGAATTATGCTCTCTAGAAGGCTCGAATGAAAAGCCATCTTCTTTGTCTTGGTTACAAAGTATGGAAATATGTAGAAACAAAATACACCATGCCTCCAAATGGTATGATGATTGAAGATGAAATCAAAGATTATGAGATGGATGTCAAGGAAAACAATGCTCTGCTAAGCTCATTAACCAACTCAATACTGACGAAAGTTGTGGATCTTGAAACTACAAATGAGGTGGGAAAAGTTGAAAAATCTATATGAAGGAGGTGATTCTGTGAAGGAAGCCAAACTACAAAGTTTGAAAGTGAAATATGAAAGTTTGAAAATGAATGAAGATGAAAACATATCAGCCTTTATGCAAAGAGTTGATGAACTTGTCACAAGGATAAAATCCATTGGGGGAACTCTCGACAATAAGGAAATTGTGATAAAAATTCTCAGATCTTTGCCCAACTCCTATTGTCACAAGGTAGTTGCAATTGAAGAATTCATGCAAGTAAAAGAAGTTGATAGGGATTAGCTGCTTGGTAAGCTTACTACATTTGAAATGAGAGAGTTTGGTGATGCTCTACCAAAAGTTGAGATAGCCTTCAAAGCCAGGACTGCTAGAAGAACTTCTAGATCAGAAAAGTACAAGGTAGAATCTGATGATGAGATTGATGAAATTGAAGCAAACTTTGTGGACAGACTGCAAAGAGGATCTGGTAGGTATAAAGGCAAATTACCTTTCAAATGTTTTTCTTGTGGTAAATTAGGTCATTTTACTTCTAGATGTCCTAAAAGAATTGAAAGAAATAGAAAAAGATATGAGAACAGGCCTAGGATCCAAAAGAAGTGTTATTATGTTGAAGATTTTGATGATGATGAAGGAGTATTAGATAATAGTGAATCACATAATGCTAGTACTTCTAGAAATGAATTCTTGTTTATTGCTATTAAGGAAGATCCCATGTCTACTAATTCTACTAGCTGTGTGGAGGAAGAAAAACTAGTGGAAAGTGCTTTGGCTACTCAAATCATTAAGGACAAGGATGAATGGGTTATTGATAGTGACTGCTCTCACCACATGACTGGTGACAAAAGTAAGTTTGTGAGTTTGGAAAGATATGATGGTGGACTAGTTAGGTTTGGAGATGATACAGCTGCTAAGATTTGTGGAAAAAGATCTATCTCTTTTGATGGCAAGCATAATATTGAAGATGTCTTGTATGTGAAAGGATTAAAGCACAATCTTTTGAGTATGGGTTAGATGTGTGACAAGGGCTATGATTAAGCTTCAAGGACAATGGATGCAAGATTAGGGAAAGCTCTGGAATAATCATTGCAACTAGTAAGAAGACTATAGGTAATATCTATCACTTGAAAGGAACTAATAACTATTGCTTGTTGGCTCAGACTGATGAGAGTTGGTTATGGAATAGAAGGTTGTGTCACATAAATTTTGATAGCATTATGAAGACAAGTACTGCATAGGTTGTTAAAGATCTACCCAAGCTTGTGAAGCTTTCTAATCCTATTTGCAAGGAGTGTCAATTTGGGAAACAAACAAGAAAAAATTTCAAAAGCAAGGACCAATCAGTTGGAGGACTACTTGAGCTAGTGCACATAGATTTGTGTGGACCTACTAGAGTAAGAAGTTTGGAAGGAGACGGGTATTTCATGTTGCTTATTGATGATTATTCTAGAATGACTTGGGTCACCTTTTTAAAAGAAAAGGCTAAAGGTCTAGATAAGTTCAGGGCATTTAAGGCAATGGTTGAAAATGAGATGAATTTGAAAATCAAATGCCTGAGGTCAGATAGAGGAGGAGAGTTCAAATCAAATGAATTCAATTTCTTTTGTGAATAATATGGAATAAAGAGATAACTATATGTGCCTAGAACTCCACAACAAAATAGAGTTGTTGAAAGGAAAATTAGAACAGTTCAAGAAGCTGCTAGAACCATGATGAAGAAGCTAATCTTCTAGAAGCATATTGGAGAGAGGCAATTCACACTGCTATATATATCCTAAACAGAGTCCAACTAAAAGGTAATAGTTCTAAGACTCCTTATGAATTGTGGCATGGTAAAGTTCCTACTATGAAATATTTTAATGTTTTTGGTAGCAAATGTTATATCAAAAGAGAAGAAGATTTAGGCAAGTTTGATGCTAGATGTGATGAAGGAATCTTCCTTGGTTACTCCACTAAGAGCAAGGCCTACCGGTGCTATAATAAGAGGCTAAATAAAATCATTGAAAGTGTAAATGTTAAAGTTGATGAATGTAAGGAAAGGTCTTCAAAATCAGGTGGATATGAATTAGATGAACCAAATGTTTCAGAAGTGGTGCAACATGAAGATAGCTTAGATGAAGAAGAACAAGCTCCAGTAAGTGCTACCAAAACTCCAAGGTATGTAAGACTCAGTCATTCTGAAGATCAAATCATAGGAGATAAGAGCAAAGGGATCTTAACCAAAAGAAAAGATGCAAAGGAACAGGTAAATTTTTGTCTGATTTCTAAGATTGAACCTAAAACTGTGGATGAGGCTTGCAAAGATGAGAATTGGGAAAAGGCTATGGAAGAGGAATTGATGCAGATAGAGAAGAATCAGACTTGGGATCTTGTTCCTAGACCAGTAGATAAAAATGTTATTGGCACAAAGTGGGTCTCCAAAAATAAGATGAATGAGAATTGTGAAGTGGCAAGAAACAAAGCAAGGTTGGTATGCAAAGGATACACTCAAGTCAAAGGAATAGAATTTGAAGAAACGTTTGCTCTAGTTGAAGCAATAAGGATGTTTTTGGCCTTTGCAATTGACAAAGATTTCAAGGTTTACCAAATGGATGAGAAGTCTACTTTCTTAAATGGAGAGTTGGAAGAAGAAGTCTATATTGAACAAATGGAAGGGTTTCAGTCATCAGATCAAGGTGACATGGTATGTAGATTGAAGAAAGCTTTGTATGGATTATAACAAGCCCCTAGGGCATGGTATGCACAGTTGGATAGGTATCTAATACAGATAGGGTTTAGTAAAGGTACTATAGACAATAATCTCTACTTCAAAATCAATGATGAACAAATCCTAATTGTTGCAGTCTTTGTTGATGATATTATTTTTGGAGGCAATGAAGGTATGTGCTCAATTTTTGTTGGAGAAATGCAAAGTGAATTTGAAATGTTCATGTTTGGAGAGATGAACTTCTTTTTAGGTCTATAAATAAGTCAATTAGATAAAGGTATCTTCATTTCTTAGTCTAAGTATGTGAAAGAGTTGTTAAAGAAATTTGGGATGGAAGACTCTAAACCAGTTTGCACACCTATGATAACTAGTTGTAAGTTAAGCAAAGATGATAACTCACCCATGGCAGACAAGAAAAGTTTTAGATCTATGATTGGAGGATTACTTTATCTGACTCAAACTAGACTTGACATAATACATGCAGTATGTCTTGTGGAAAGATTTCAAGCAGAACCCAAGGAATCACATGTGATGGCAGTCAAGAGAATTCTAAGATATTTATAAGGTACAATCAATTATGGTTTGTGGTACCCTAAGGATAGTGACTTTACTCTCAATGCATATACTAATGTAGATTGGGCCAGAGATGTGGATGACAGAAAAAGTATAAGTGGACGTGTATTCTTCTTGGGAAAAAGGTTAGTATCTTGATTGAGCAAGAAACAAGATTCAATAACCCTGTCTATTGCAGAAGCAGAATACATTGTAGTAGCATGTAGTTGCACTCAAGTGTTATGGATGAAGTAGACTTTGAAGGACATCAGAGTTGTGTATGAGGATCCAATTGCAATCTTTTGTGACAACACAAGTGCCATAAACATATCAAAGAATCTAGTGATGCATTCAAGGACAAAGCACATATCTATTAGGTATCATTTTCTGAGAGAAAAGGTGATAGAGAATGAAGTCAAGTTCGAGTATGTTTCTACCAAAGATTAGATTGTAGACATTTTCACCAAGCCTCTGCCTAAGGATACCTTTGAGTATCTTAGAGAAAAGTTAGGGGTCATCACCCCTCCTACTCTAAACTAAGATGTACAATAGTACATTAGCTCGGAGGTGATCATAGATCTAGATTGATGCCTTTTAGGGCTACTTCTTAGGGGGAGTAGTCATAGAATTCAGAAGAAAGATTGGATCAAAGTAGAAGAGTGCAAGTATGTGCCTTGCCATTGATGTCAAAGTGCGAGAGAAGTCATGTGAAAAACTTAGATAAACAAAGAGTGTAGATGTGTAAAGAGAAAGGGGGAGAATCTTGTAGAAATAAAGAGTGCATGTGTGTAAAGAGAAAGGGGGAGAATCTTGTCTTGATGGTTGTTACAATTTTTCACATCATATGTTGCCATCAATGACAAAGGGGGAGATTGTTGTAAGTACGTGCCTAATCGGTGTTGTCATTGATGTCAACATATCTTTATTGTTATTGGTGTCAATTGTGTTCTATTCTATTACTTATTTAGAAGCCTTGTGTGTTAAGGAAATTGAGAAAATTGGCCTCTTCGGAAGAATCAAGTGAGTTACAATGAAGAGTATTATAGATAGAGAGTTGTATGCTGAAGAATAGACTAGTAGACTGCTTTGCATCTCTTGCTGGATGAAGATCTTGGTTTGCAAATTGGTATTTATTTAAAGGGAAGTCTGAAGATGCTAAATCCTAAGTTTGAGCTTTCGGTGTGAAGTTGTGAAAAAGTTACATTTACTAGAGTAAAGCCCACTCCTTCTGATTATTCTCTGGTGACAGGGAGAAAGTGTTTTGCTCCACATTCCTCTGCAATAAAGTATTTTTCTCAATGGTTCTAGAGGGAAGTCTGGGATGATGATAAGTGCCTACAAATGTAGTGGTTCATGTTTTGGTGGTCTGCAAGCTATCTTTCTTTCATAACAGTTGAAGATAGTGAAGTTCATGTGTTTCAATGAGAAGATTCCTATGGATAAAGTGATTAAGGTTCGTGTGGTTGCTCCTAATGATTATAACATGCTTATGGATGTCTCCTAATCATATTCCTATGTTGACATTGGTCCACATTAAGGAATTGAGATCGTGTTTGAAGATTGTTCCTAGACAGTGTAACGTATAACCAGTCTTAGCCGACTTGCTTAATTCTAGTAATTGTGGAGATTCCTTGAAGATTGTGGAAGTGTGTTGTGGCATGGAAGATCATGTCTGAGTCCCATCTAAGGCATCGCATGATCTGCATACATCTTTACTTCATTTCCTTTGCATAATATTGTAATAGGTCAAGACCTATTTTGTGAATGTTTATAGTGCTGACCTTGGAGATTGTTCCAATGGTTGATGATTGTAATGCAGATCCTGATGACCATTCCAAGGTGTAGACACCTAAAATTGGACTACTTGGCAAACCAATTTTCCATACCTCTGCACTCAGTTACTCCCCCAATCTGCATATCCCTGGTGATCAATTAATTCACCTAATTGATCCATTTAACCTTACAACCCTATCCTACCAATTACATGAATATTCCTAATATTCATTTAGATGATTTGTCCATTTTCCTAATCCCTGGTTAATTAGATAAATCTTGATTATCTGATTAATCTAAGCTTAGGTTAATTAAGAAAACACTTAATTAACCTTGTCTCCCACTCATCCACTAAACTGAATTTAAAATTCAGTTGTCCCACACACTCATCCACTCACTGAATTTAAAATTTAGATGTCTCCCACTCTCACCCATTAAACTGAATTTAATATTCAGTTGTCCCCCACTCTCCCCAAAGATGAATTATTTATTCATCCACTCCTCCACTCTTCCCATAATGGGAATTTTTAATGAATCCACTAGGAATAAAAGATTCACTTTTATTCTTAGCCCTTGATCTTGTCAAATGAATCCTGACCCTCCATCCTCATCTCCAAAATCCTATAAATAGGACCCCTCTCTAGGCCATTTGGGAGACGACTTCGTGTATCAGAACTCTGTCAAAATCAGTGCACAATCTCCTAATCCTATCAAACCTCTGCCAAAATCTTAGCTCAATCCCATACAATACATCAGCTTATCTCATCTACATTGTGTTGTGAGCACTTGAGCAATCCACATCTACACATTTAGTCGCATGAATCAGGGAAACATCTTAGGAGCTCTATTGGGTGCAATCTCCTTCCCGCATGGATTTATGAAGTCTTCATGAAGGTACAAGCATTTATTTTATGCATTTAGATTAGTTTAGATCTTCATTTGATTTCATTGATCACAATCACATTTTGGCATGCCCGGTATGGAATCCAATCATCAATTTGAGAAGGTTTTGTTGTCAAAATCTTCTTTTTCTAACAATTTTTGCAAGTTTTGGTGATCAGCTATTGCAGGTTTCATTTTGAGCAAAAAAGGACTTCATTTTTGCAGTCCGAACGTTGTTTCTATAAATTTTGACAGTAAACACCCCTAGGTTCTGAGAAATTTTTTTTGCAAAAATTTGAAAATTTTTTAGGGTATAGTGCATACCGTACGGATCCGTACCGTACGGAACCGTACCGTGTCTATGTTAATCGGTGCATTTCTGTGTCTTCGGCTATCGTTTGTTTGTAGGTGGTTGTGTTTGCATTTGCAGGTTTGATGTTAGGCTTTAACAAAGGTTTTTGGGCCGCCGAACCACCTGGTCACCACCTGTTTCACCTCCCAGCTATTGCGCCTTCCTCCAACCCCAACTCTTCGCTCTTCCCTGTGCCTCCCTCCACTTCCTCCTGCCTGTTAAACCCCCCTCCGACGCCACCACTGGGTCTCCTGCACACCCCCCCACCAGGTCCGACTCCCCTCTCCTCCCTTCCCTGCGGTCTCCTGCCCACCTCCCCGCAGCATCCAATCTCCCTCCACTTCCCCCGCTTCCCCTTCCTCCTGACCCCCAATCCCTCGCTGCCTCCACCTGCGACCACCGCATCGACCCTGCACCATTCACATCTCCTACCTCCCGCACCACCATCCTTCTACATGGCTCCTCCCATCCTCCCACCGCCTGACTCCTACAACTCCACACCCTTCGTCACCTCCCCTGCTCAACCTCCCTTCGGCTAACCCAAACACCAGTTGTTGCCCGCAACCCTGACGCTGACTCTGATCTCCCCACTAGCACCCCCTGCTCGGCCTCCCTTCGGCTAACCCTAACACCACATGTAGAAACAACACAAAAACAAAAAAAAAACATAAACCCTTATCTCGCCCTTCAATCCAATCTGCCAACCCTAACTGGGCGTGGTGTAAGGGGCTAGAGAGTTATTTAACTCTCTTTCATTTCGCCTTTTATTTTTTTGTTTGTATTCAGCCCTTGGTTATATTGATGACCAGGGGGCTTAAACACTAACTCCCCAAGCAAACTGCCAATTCAAACCCTAACCACCAGAACAAACCGCAGCATGTGACTGAAGTCTTCAACACAGCTAACATTTTTTTTTGCAAACGGTCAGGGTCTCCTAGTGCTTCCTACTTAACAAAGGAGGTGTTTTTTTTCTCTCGCACATAACTTTCTCATACAGAGGCAGATTTTTGCAAACAAATAGTCGTTGGAAAGATGATTCTGAGTACTTCATAGTTGTGAGGTTTTCATCAAGTGATAGTACATTTTTCCCACCTTTTTGATTAGTCAAAGTCAAACTTGCATCTAAACTTCAAATCATCATATCTTTTGCAATTTTGATTAGTTTTCAGCGATTTTTTTTTTCAAATTGCATAGAATTCACATAGAATCTGTTCATGCAATTAGTTTTCTTGTATTAGTTCTTTTTTCATCAAATTTTCTTAGATTATCACTTTTTGCATCACAATCTCTTTGGCTAGTCTACTTGCTCTGTTTTCATTTTTGTGACTTGTAGGTGATCATTCAGGACTGGAGCAGCATCAGGAGTAGCAAACACAATCAATTTGGACAACAATTTAATCAGGTGCCTTTGTTTCATCCTTTATCTCATACTCTTATTTTCTAAACACATTTCAATTTGGTCCTCTAAAATGAACATTGTTTTATCAATCACATATTGAAATCAGTCTTAAAACAAATCAGTGTCTTCAATCACACCTTGAAATTGGGATTTAAAAAGAACCATTGTTTGATGTGTTTGTCATCACATTTCAAATTTCTAAGGTCAATTCATCAACTGCGAGTGTGAATCACATGGGTGTGTGTATGCTCTCCCCTCGCACCGCAAGGTGATCTTGGAGATCAAAAACACCTCACCTGATTTGCTTTTGTTTACTCTATCCTAGGAGGCCTACTAGGGGATTTCATCACCCCTAGGGATGACCTCATTCTGAGGCTAAATCAAAAGACACCCTCTTTGAATTCAAAATCTTGTCACTCTTGGCTAAGCCCCAAAGAACTTTCTACCTTTTGGAAGTGAAGGTGAAGGGTGGGTTACCCCCTTCTCCCGGTTGTGTGGCAAGATTTCATTCTCAAATTCCTACTCAACCTCATCTAAACATTGACCAAACCCAACTGGCCATACCTTACATCAAACTAGGCATTAAGACATGTTGATTTGTTTTGCAAGTGTGCTTGTTTAATCATTATCATATTCTTCCAATTCAAAGTTCAAAGTTGCTTGTGTCTTGTGTGAGTGCTTCTTGTTTGTACATGTGATCATTTGCTAAACATTGCCAAATCAACCTAAACATCAAGCACATCAGACAAGTCATTCATCATAATCATCCATCATCCCCCATCATCCCATACTATCTCCAACAAAATGGATCGTTATGCAGCAATGCGACAAGTGCAAAGATTTAGAAAAGTCTATGAGAACATGGATCCTAATGCTAATGAACAATTCAAAAATGACAGTAAAGTTATTCACTTAGCACCCCTCATCACTGGAGAATTCAAAACCCCTACCCCATCTTCATCATATCAACCCTCATCATATCAACCTTCACCATCTTACATATCCACACCATTGACATCATACCAACCTTCATTATTTCAACAAACACCTTATACGCCACCCCCATCCACATCATATCAATCATCATTCTTTCAACCTTCATACTAACCTACCTAGTACATATCCCCACCATCATGCTCCCATCACCCTTCATCATACCAACTTCCATCATATCAACCTCCCTCATCCTCATACCAACCTAATTCATCCACCTATCATGTCAATGCCCCATCCACATCATATCAATCATCATTCTTTCAACCTTCATACTAACCTACCTGGTACATATCCCCACCATCATGCTCCCATCACCCTTCATCATACCAACTTCAATCATATCAACCTTCACCATCTTACATATCCACACCATTGACATCATACCAACCTTCATTATTTCAACAAACACCTTATACCCCACCCCCATCCACATCATATCAATCATCATTCTTTCAACCTTCATACTAACCTACTTGGTACATATCCCCACCATCATGCTCCCATCACCCTTCATCATACCAACTTCCATCATATCAACCTCCCTCATCCTCATACCAACCTAATTCATCCACCTATCATGTCAATGCCACATCCACGAATCAACCTTCACCCCAACATTATCCAATTTCTCATTCTAACATTCCATCATACCACCAAGCCCATCCATGAGGCAACCAAGTGTCATCACAACAAGAACATGTAAGCCCAAATCCACCTTTGCAACAAGAAGCACATGCAAGTCCAAGTGGTCCCTTGTACATAAATCAAATGAGTCCAAGTTATCCTCGGCACGATCTAATAACCTTTGACAAGGGAGATACCAAACTAGAGTGGCCTCCACCATCCAATCCCATGCCAACGCATGAGCCAACAAGTCCTATCATAAGACCACCATGTGATCCTACCCCTATTCCATCTTCTAGCCCATCACGCCCTTCATCAACTTCATACCCATGTTCTACCAATCTTCCACCACAAGATCCCTGGGATATAATTGTACAATAATTAGTTCAAACAAATTTGATTAAGCTCCCACCGATCGACACTCTTGAACCAACCCTTAAACCCTCTCGATATAATGAAAACCATTATTGTGCATACCATAGATATAAGGGCCATAAAACATGTAATTGTGTCAAACTTAAGAGATTGATCAAAAACATCATAAATGGTGGTAAGATGCTCCCTTCATCCAATCCAAATCCTAATCCACCCAATCCAATTAGCCCCCAACCTAATCCTAGTCCTAAACCTACAACATCATCCATTATTATTGCTCCTCCATTATCTCATCCATCTACCCATACACCTATGATGGATGTGATCCAAGGACTACTAACAGAAAGTCAACCCTGTCCCCAAAGTCTAGTCCTCTACCTTGCCAAAGATTCTTATAATACCATGTCAAATCCTACAACACCTTCATGTCATACACAACCCCTTGAGCTTCTCACTGAGCCTTCTACCATGCACCAGAGTCAAGGTCCGTCACACCCTCATGTTGTTGACCACGAGCCCACGCAAGAGCCTTCCACTTCCATTCAAGAAGACCAGGAGATATGTCAAGAGTACACCTTAAAGCATGTGGAAACATTAAGCCCTAATCCAAGTCAAGATCAAATCGCTTTTATGCAACCCATCCATAATATGTATCTTTTTCATGATCAAGATGATAGCTCTAATGATGAACCTATCCATGAGCCACTTGATCCTATTCATACCCCTACAACTATCCATGAACAAGACACCCAAGACCTACATGCTTTATCCAATGAAAGTCTTGTTGACCTACTCCAGCATTCACCCCGTTTCATGGCCTTCCTTCAAAGCAAAGAGATCTCTTCCTCTAGCCATGCTCCCACAACATCCACTTGTCATGATGAGACAATTGTCCCCCAAGTAAGCATAAAAGATCAAACAAATCACTTGGATCTTAGTGAACACAATGCTAATCACGATCCTAATGATTCTCCTTCACCATCCATTATTGACCATGCTACAAAGCCTCCACCATACATCCTTGGTCTTACTACCTTCATGCATGCGTGTTCTTTCTTAGAACACCCGCAACCATTATCCACTATCTCACCTTCTCCATCCAATAAAGAACTTGTGTATAGTGTTCCACCTACACATAATCTCGCTGTCCACCATATACTCCAGCATATGAACTATCGAGGAAAAGGCTTAGGCCTTCATGAACAAGGTATTTTGGAACCTATCCATGTCAATGTTCCTCCACCTTCATACGGCCTTGGATACATACCCCAACGTGCACAAACTCAAGATGTTGGTACTTCCTCCACTCCTCCTAAGTCTACCACTTTCCATCACAAATCCTATCATATCCCCAAAACATATGTCGCCATTCCACCTCCACCATCCTATCAATGTCAACAGCATGTGACCATACACTTTCCGCCATCCACTTTACCTCCACTCCTTCCAACTCCCAATGTCCCTCCATCCACCTTGCCACCGTTGCTTCCAACACCTAACATACCTATCATTCATAAGTATCCTTACATCCCTAAACATGGCCAACAAAAGCACACATCATTTAAGCATACAGCTTCCAATCATTCCATCCACTCCACCCACCCCATGGGATTCAAAAGCAAAAAGTTTGATGCCTTTATCCATAAAGCTAAAAATCCTACCAAAGATCCTAATGGTCTTCATACCTTAGGACATAAAGAATCAATATCAAAGCAAAGTTTATCTAAATAGCCATCTACACCCTTACCTCCAAATGCAAAGCCCAAAAGCAAAATGGTTTGGGTTCCTAAGAAAATAGCTAGCAAGTCCAATGAGGCATCCTCATCCACATCTCAGGAATCCCAACTACCTATTTCCATCCAAAAGCCTACTTCCATCCAAAACTTCCATTCCCTTCACAAATCCCACAAGAAAAACAAAAGCACTAAAAATACTAAGTCTACGTGGGTTCCTAAATCACCTCCTCAGCCATCTCCTAAGCAAACACCTCCATTGCTTCCTACACCACCATCTCATCAAAAGCTTCTATGTTTATCGTGATGTGTGCAGCCATTGGTCATGGTTCCTTTCCACTTCACAACACCTCCACATAACTACATCTCCCCATCTTACATCCATTATCCTACACATCTTCCTCATCCTATGCCTACGGTCCGTGCTATTGCATAAGCCTTCCCTCCATATTCTGCACCATAATCCACTATCTACCTATGCCATATCGCTTTCATGCGATCCCCTACCAACATCTGTGAGAGCACTGGACAATGTCCATTCGACAGTATCTATCTAGTGGGACTCTCCCCTTTTGAGGAACTATATGCTAATGTCTTTCCATATCCACCTTCTCCAATCTCAATATTCAAAAAAAAAAAAAAAAAAAAAAGAAAACAGTCAAGAAAAATCCCTTCATCCAATGGTGAAAACTTGGCAAACAGGCGCCTTGGATAAGTACCATGATGAAAACTTGGCAAACAGGCATCATGTGTAAGTTGATCTTCTATGTCACCTATGCTTGGGGGCACCTTGTCTCATCAGCATATCACTCTTCTCCTACCAGTTTCCTTTCATACCATTTCCTATCCTATCCTCTATCCGTTGTATGCCTATCCTGTCTCGTCCATCCATCCAATCTTCCTTTCCTCTATTATTTGGTCTTGATAAAGATTAGGGGCACAATGTTGACAAATGTTTTGAAAGGCTCTTGACATACCTTATCTCTCCAAGCCCTGCCAATCATTCATTATCCGCTCATCCTCCTCTCGTCATTCACATTGCCATGAAAAATCCTAAGTACTCTACTTGCAATGGGGCATGTTATACTTATGCGACATAGTCTTTGGAGATCACATTCTTGTTTTCCCCTATCCAACCCAATCCCCTTCACCTCTAGACTTGGTGTTCCCTTGTCATTGGTATCTAGCATAGAGGCTATCTAAAGAGAAATCCAAGGCACCATCAAAATAAGTCATTCCCTTTCCAAATATCAAAAAGCATCCAAAAACATTGCAAATATAATCACAAATACCAAAATAGTAAAAAACACAAAATTCCAAAAGTAATTTGTTCATCATCACATCCATCATCAATAAGCTTACACCAGATCCAAGCATCGCACCACCTCTCAAAGCTTTGTCCTTAATCAAAATCATCAACTATCAAATCAGCGTCAATCATAACTTGTCACCGGCGGGTCTTGAGATCACCCCTTTGTCTGCATGTCTAGTCCATGCAAATGTTGGATAAACATCATCACCCTAGTCTTCTATACCTTGGTGAACATGTCCACTTTGCTATATCAAACCTAGGATTGCTCAAATTCAGTTTCAGCACAATGATCATCTACCAATCTATCCCATCCATTTCGAGAGCACAACCGTGTTCTCGCAACCTGCCTATCCTCTCGAGGGGGCATCACCCTTACCAATTACCCCCAAGCCTTATTCTTCCAAACCAAAATCTTTTAGTCTATCCAATCTCTATGTTTTAACTTCTTTGAAATGATGTTGCTTAGCTACAACACCATCTCAAAGAGGGGCAAAATGTAGACACTTAAAATTGGACTACTCGGCAAACCAATTTTCCATACCTCTGTACTCAATTACTCCCCCAATCTGCATATCCTTGGTGATCAATTAATTCACCTAATTGATCCATTTAACCTTACGACCCTATCCTACCAATTACATGAATATTCCTAATATTCATTTAGATGATTTGTCCATTTTCCTAATCCCTGATTAATTAGATAAATCTTGGTTATCTGATTAATCTAAGCTTAGGCTAATTAAGAAAACACTTAATTAACCTTGTCTCCCACTCATCCACTAAACTGAATTTAAAATTTAGTTGTCCCCCACACTCATCCACTCACTGAATTTAAAATTCAGATGTCTCCCACTCTCACCCACTAAATTGAATTTAATATTCAGTTGTCCCCCACTCTCCCCAAAGATGAATTATTTATTCATCCACTCCTCCACTCTTCCCATAATGGGAATTTTTAATGAATCCACTAGGAATAAAAGATTCACTTTTATTCCTAGCCCTTGATCTTGTCAAATGAATCCTGACCCTCCATCCTCATCTCCAAAATCCTATAAATAGGACCCCTCTCTAGGCCATTTGGGAGATGACTTCATGCATCAGAACTCTGTCAAAATCAGTGCACAATCTCCTAATCCTATCAAACCTCTGCCAAAATCTTGGCTCAATCCCATACAATACATCAGCTTATCTCATCTGCATTGTGTTGTAAGCACTTGAGCAATCCACATCTACACATTTAGTTGCACGAATCAGGGAAACATCTAAGGAACTCTATTGGGTGCAATCTCCTTCCCGCATGGATTTATGAAGTCTTCATGAAGGTACAATCATTTGTTTTATGCATTTAGATTAGTTTAGATCTTCATTTGATTTCATTGATCACACAAGGTTGATGAATTGTATAAATGTTGCAAGTATGGGTTTAACCAGTGTTGTCATTGATGTCAACATACTTTTGTTGTATCAGTGATAAGGATTGGATGAGTTATATGTTGAGGATACTGAGAAAATTAGTCTTAGTCAGGAATAGTGAAGAATAATGATGATAGCAAGGTAAAAGCTCAAGACAGGTTGAGGATTAGAAGATGTGGATTAAATGGTTTGTGTATACGAGTCTTAAGATGTTCTAGTTAAGATTTCAGAGGTCCGCATGAAGATATGAAGAAGTTGTGATCGATCAAGTAGAACCGGTTCTGGGAGATGCTCAGGAGTGACATAGTGTTACAGAAAGGTCTAGTGAGATCTGAAAGTACATTGACTTGTTCTGCAGATTGGAAGGAGTGTTGGGGGAGTCCTTGTGATGTGTCATCTTGATTTGTTCATGGTTTGAAGGTCCAGAAAAATCTACTCCTTTGTGACAGTCATGACGATTGTGTTCTTGAGGCAATGGATGTAGGAGAGAAGAGATTTGAGTAAGTAGAAGAAGTGCGGATGTACCTGGTTATTCAAGAAAGCTTGTGAAGGTTCTTGGATCATGTTGAGGTTGAGTTGTTGGTCCGCATTAGAGTTGGAGCTTAGAATTGAAGAAATACTTCCAGATGAAGGTGTTCTTACTTAGGTTGGCCGACCAGATGAGTTATTCATCTTGCGGATGTTCTTGTGGATGTGTGCCGACTTAGATGTTTGTTCCTAAGTTGATGTCATTTATAAATAAGGGATTAGGAAGTCATTTCAGTGTGTGACTTGTGGAGATGAGTGTCTGGTAGTGAGAAGAAGAGTGAAAGGAAGAGCAGAAGGATTTGAGCTTCAATGGAACTAATTCAAGCATGGTGACGATGCTATTTACGAGTTCAAGTATGTAATACTTATTTATTGTAGACAGTGTGTCTCTTGTAGGCAGTGAGCCTCTTGTGAGCAGTGTGCTCGGTAGTGAGCCCTAATTGGCATGTACCATCTTATTTCTTTTATTCTTCTAATAGAGAATAATATCTTGGGTTAGTCACCCCGTGGTTTTTTCCTTTAACCAAGTTTTTCACATCAAAATCTTGGTGTCTCATGTATTGATGTGTTTCTGCTCTTGGTTATTTAAATTAAGTTTTCATGATTGATTTATTGTTATAGTGCTAAGTGAATGCAAGTATTGAAAAAGATGAAAGTTTTGGACAACTGATTGACCCCCCCTCTCAGTTGTCTGCCCTAAATCTAACAATTGGTATCAGAGTCAAGTTCCTCTAAAAGGAGCTTAACCACTTGAGGAGATCTGAGATGTCGTCCTACAAGAAGGATAGTCCAAAGTTTGATGGAACTAACTTTGCTCTTTGGAAAGGTTGCATGGAATGTCACTTGCAGTGTATGGGATTTGCATATTGGTCTATGGTTAAAAAGGCTTATGTACCTCCACAGGGTGGTCCAACAACCCTAAATGAAATTACGGATGCTGAAAATAATCTGCGGACCAAAGAGGCTCTATTAAGCATGCTATCTAATTCAAAACTCTCAAATGTTATTGATCTACCAACTGCCTTTGAGATCTGGAATAAACTGGAGGTTTTGTATGAAGGAGACCAGTTTGTCAAATGTGCAAGGTTACAAAGTCTAAAAGGGAAATTTGAAAAATTAAAGACAAGAGATGATGAAAATATTACCACCTTCATGCCAAGAGTAAATGAGCTAGTTTGTGGAATCAAAAATGCAAGTGGAACCCCGAGTGAAGATGAGATTGTTGCCAAAGTTCTCAGATCCCTTCCTGATTCTTATAAAATGAAAGCCTTTGCAATTGATGAATTCAGAGTTCACACAACAGTCACAAGGGATCAATTGGTTGGTAAGCTAGTTGCTTTTGAAATGGCTGAATTTAGAGATGATCCTCCAAAAACTAAATCTGCATTCAAAGCAAGTGCCTTGGTAAAAGGAAAACAAAGGTTTGATCTGGGAGAAAACTCTTCAAGGAAACCATCATGGTATGAAAATGTAAGAAAAGATTTGGAAGAAGAAGAAGCTGAAACTACTCATCTTGAAGCTCTTATTGCAAAAAGACTACCAAGAGGATCTGGTAAGTATGAGGGAAAATTGCCTTTTAAGTGTTTTAACTGCAATAAGATTGATCATTATACATCAAGGTGTTCGGAAAGATTTTCTAGGCCAAACAGTAATAGACCAAGATTCCAGAAGAATTGTTACTATGCTCATGAAGGAGATGATGAAGGAGTAATAGATATGAATCAGAGAAAGAAGACAAATCCGGAAGTGACTGAGTGTTCATTACCATCAAGGAAGAAGATCCAATACTCTTTGAATCCGTAAATCATAAAGCCCTGGCTGCCCAAGTTGAAGAAAAGGATGATTGGGTCATTGACAGTGGCTGCTCTCACCAGATGACAGGTGACAAAAACAAGTTTATAGATTTGGAAAGTTATGAAGGAGTGGTAAAGTTTGGTGATAACTTTGCAAGTAGAATCAGACGTAGAGGAACTATTTCTTTTGATGGAAAGAACAAAACTGGTAATGTATTATATGTTGAAGGATTGAAACACAATCTTCTCAGTGTGGGGCAGTTGGTGGACAAGGGCTATGATCTCAGATTCAAGAAAGGAAAGTGCAAAATCTTTGAAAGTTCTGGAACAGAGATTGCATCAGGTACCCAAACAAAAGGTAACATCTTTCACTTAGCTAGTACTGGTAAAAGTTGCTTATTTGTTCAAATTGATCAGAGTTGGTTATGGCATAGAAGAATGTGTCATGTGAACTTTGATAATATCATCAAGATAAGTAATACTCAGGCTGTAAGAGATCTTCCAAGATTGGTAAAACCTACAAATAATTTGTGCAAAGAATATCCATTGGGTAAACAAAGCAAAATCTCATTCAAAAGCAAGGAACAATCTTCTACCAGATTATTAGACTTGGTTCACACTGACTTATGTGGTCCGGCAAGAATTAAGAGTGTGCAAGGGGATAGATACTTCATGTTGCTGATTGATGACTATTCCCAGATGATGTGGGTAACCTTCTAAAAGAGAAATCAGAAGCTCTTGAGAAATTCCAAATATTCAAGGCTATGGTGGAAAATGAGACCGGATTAAAATTAAAGTGTCTGAGGTTTGATAGAGGTGGAGAACTCACATCTGGCGAGTTCATAAACTTTTGTGAGAAACATGGAATAAAGAGATAGTTGTCTGCCCCTAGAACTCCACAGTAGAATGGAGTTGTTGACAGAAAGAACCAGACCATCTAGGAAGCATCCAGGACCATGATGATGGAAGCAAATGTTCCTCAGATCTATTGGAGAGAAGCTATCAGCACTGCAGTCTACACTCTCAACCGAGTTCAAATTAGAAACTATACCAGTAAGACTCCTTATGAACTCTGGTTTGGCATTACTCCTACTGTGAGATACTTTAGAGTTTTTGGTAGCAGATGTTACATTAAAAGGGATGAAGATCTAGGAAAGTTTGATGCTAGAAGTGATGAAGGAATATTCTTGGGTTACTCTACTCAAAGTAAAGCATACCAGTGTTACAACAAGAGACTGAGAAAGATTGTAGAAAGTGTAAATGTGAAGGTGGATGAAGAATTTGAAAGACCCTCAAGAATTCATGAGTATGATGAAGACAGTCAGAATGATGTTCAAATTCCAAGTCTCCAAGCCTCTTCTGAGAAACAAAGTCAAGTTGATCCAGTAAATCAGGAAGAAGAGATAAATCTCAATGAGACTGATCAAGAGTTAGTAGTGCAAGAAAATCCCAAATTTCCAAGGTATGTAACTCTGAACCATTCTCAAGATCCTGGATCATAGGTGACAAAAGCAAAGGAGTGCAAACAAGGAGGATAGTTGCTCAAAATTTAGATGAGTATTGTCTAATTTCAAAGATTGAACCTAAGACAGTAAATGAAGCCTGCAATGATGAAAACTAGACTAAGGCAATGGAGGAAGAACTGATGCAAATTGAGAAGAATCACACTTGGGATCTTGTTCCTAGACCAAGAAACAAAAATATGATTGTAACCAAATGGGTCTTCCGGAACACATTGATTGAAGCCGGTGAAGTAATCAGAAACAAGGGTAGATTAGTTTGCAAAGGTTACTCTCAAATAGAGGGAGTTGATTTTGAAGAAACTTTTGCTTTGGTGGCAAGAATTGAAGTAGTCAGATTATTTCTTACATTTGCTACCTTCAAGGACTTCAAGGTGTATCAGATGGATGTCAAATCTGCCTTCCTAAATGGTAATTTGGAAGAAGAAGTGTATATTGAGCAACCGGATGGATTTCAATTATCTGATCATAGTGACATGGTCTGTAAATTAAAAAAGGCACTGTATGGACTGAAGCAAGCCCCAAGAGCCTAGTATGAAAGATTGGATAAGCATCTCTTGAAGATTGGTTTCAATAAAGGTATTGCTGACAGTAATTTGTATTTCAAAATTGATCATGAAAATATCTTAATTGTTGAAGTATTTGTTGATGATATCATTTTTGGAGGAAGAGACAGTATGTGTAAAACTTTTGCAAGTCAAATGAAAAGTGAGTTTGAGATGTCAATGCTTGGAGAAATGAATTTCTTTTTGGGTCTACAAATTACTCAAACAAAGAAAGGAATCTTCATCTCTCAGTCAAAATATGTGAAAGAATTGTTGAGGAAATTTGGGATGGAAGACTCAAAGCCAATGAACACTCCAATGGCAACCAGATGCAAGTTGAGCAAAGATGATGACTCTCCCAAGGTTGATCAGACAAAATATAGGTCAATGATTGGAGGACTGTTGTATCTCATTCAAACTAGACCAGACATTATGCAGGCAGTTGGTCTTGTTGCTAGATTCCAAGCTGATCCTAGAGAATCTCATGTTATGGCAATCAAGAGGATTTTTAGATATCTAAAGGGGACAGTTGAGTATGGTCTATGGTATCCTAGAGATCATGATTTCTCTCTTCATACATATACAGATGCAGATTGGGCAGGAGATGTGGATCACCGGAAGAGTACCATTGGTGGAGCATTCTTTTTGGGAAAAAGGTTGGTTTCTTGGCTAAGCAAGAAATAAGAGGCAATATCTCTATCTACAACTGAAGCAGAATACATTGCAGTAGCAAGTAGTTGCACTCAAATCTTATGGATGAAGCAGATGCTAAGAGACATTAAAATAGAATATGAGGAACCTATCACAATTTTCTATGACAATTCAAGTGCAATAAGTATTTCTAAGAATCCGATGTTGCATTCCAAGACCAAGCACATATCTATCAAGTTTCACTTTCTGAGAGAGCAAGTGAACAAGGATGAAGTCAGGTTGGAGTATGTGCCCTCCAAGGATCAGATTGCAGATATCTTTACTAAACCTCTTCCCAAGGACTCTTTTGAGTATCTCAGGGAGAAGTTAGGGGTTATTGCCCCTCCAGTGATGAACTAGGATGCACTAATGTGCATCAGTCTGGTACATATCACAGTCACATCTTGTGGTCCGGACTGATGATGGGGAGTTGCTACTTAGGGGGAGCAGCAGATATGTTTCTGAAATGGTAAAGTTGCAAGTATGAGCCCTTTGCCATTGATGTCAAAGGGGGAGAGAAGACATGTGAAAAACAAGTGGTTGATGACCAAAGGGGGAGCAGTACAAGAAGAGAAGACATGTGAATAGTTGTTGTTGATAGGGGGAGTTGTGACAGTAAGGAGAAGTTCTTATCTTGATGGTTTTTCACATCATATGTTTCCATCAATGACAAAGGGGGAGATTGTTGCAAGTATGGGTTTAACCGGTGTTGTCATTGATGTCAACATACTTTTGTTGTATCAGTGATAAGGATTGGATGAATTATATGTTGAGGATACTGAGAAAATTAGTCTCAGTCAGGAACAGTGATGACAGCAAGGCAAAATCTCAAGACAGGTTGAGGATCAGAAGATGCGGATTAAAGGGTTTGTGTATACAAGTCTTAAGATGTTCCAGTTAAAATTTTAGAGGTCCGCATGAAGATATAAAGAAGTTGTGATTGATCAAGTAGAACCGGTTTCAGGAGATGCTCAGGAGTGACATAGTGTTACAGAAAGGTCCGGTGAGATCCGGAAGTGCATTGTTTTCTTCTGCGGATTGGAAGGAGTGTTGGGGGAGTCCTTGTGATGTGTCATCTTGATTTGTTCATGGTTTGAAGGTCTAGAAGAATCTACTCCTTTGTGACAGTCATGATAGACTATGTTCTTGAGGCACCAGATGCAGGAGAGAAGAGATTTGAGTAAGTAGAAGAAGTGCAGATGTACTTGGTCATTCAAGAAAGCTTGTGAATGTTCTTGGATCATGTTGAGGTTGTGTTGTCAGTCTGCATTAGAGTTGGAGCTCAGAATTGAAGAAATACTTCCGGAGGAAGGTGTTCTTACTTAGGCTGGCCAACCAAATGAGTTATTCATCTTGCAGATGTTCTTGTGGATGTGTGCCGACTTAGATGTTTGTTCCTAAGTTGATGTCATGTATAAATAAGGGATTGTGAAATCATTTTAGTGTGTGACTTGTGGAGATGAGTGTGTGGTAGTGAGGAGAAGAGCGAAAGGAAGAGTAGAAGGATTTGAGCTTCAATGGAACTGATTCAAGCATGGTGACGATGCTATTTACCAATTCAAGTATGTAATACTTATTTATTGTAGATAGTGTGTCTCTTATAGGCAGTGAGCCTCTTGTGAGCAGTGTACTCAGGCAGTGAGCCCTAATTGGCATGTGCCATCTTATTTCTTTTATTCTTCTAACAGAGAATAATATCTTGGGTTAGTCACCCTATGGTTTTTTCCCTTAACCAATTTTTCCATGTCAAAATCTTGGTGTCTCATGTATTGATGTGTTTCTGCTCTTGGTTATTTACATTAAGTTTTCATGATTGATTTATTGTTATAATGCTAAGTGAATGCAAATATTGAAAAAGAAGAAAGTTTTGGACAATTGATTCACCCCCCCTCTCAGTTGTCTACCCTAAATCTAACAATAAATACTTATAGTTGAGTCATGTAAAAAATGTCCTTGAGTGAAAATGGAAAGATAGTAAGAAAGGTCCAAAAGGCAGAGTAGAGAAGAGGTAGAGCTAAGAAGAGGTAGAGCAGAGTAGAGGCAGAGTAGAGTAGATGAATTATTGTACTTCAATCACAGACATAAAAAGGTGGTGATCGTGGTAGTGAGCCACTAGTAGGGTTTAACAACCTTTATTGTAATCTTGCTAGATTTAGGGTTGAGGCAGTGAGCTTGCTATACCTAGTTGTTCTTCATGGCAGTGAGCCAAAATGTTTAGGCCCGTGGATTAACCAAGCCTGAACATTATTATTTCAAGATTACAATATATATTGAGAGCTAACCCTCTCTGTGGTTTTTTCCCACCTTGGGGTTTTTCACGTAAAATCTAGTGTCTCTTGTGTTTGATGTTGTGATGCAGAGGCATCCACACTATAACCTGAACATACAGCATGGATGTCTGCAGCCCATCATCATCATCATCATCATCATCATCATATTTACTGTCGCCGACCGATATCCCCCTGTAGACAAGCCTTCGCACTTTTTCCTGTCAACAGCATCATCATATTCGGCAGCATCATCATGTTCGACTAGCGCGAACATCCTCCTGACGTCCACTGTTCACTTTAGTGACAACTTCCGTCTTCACTACCTTCAGCATCATGATATTCAACATCATGATAATCAACAGGATAAAGAACATCCGGTTCCTTCCATTTATCCTGATGATGACGATCCTTAACTCCTCGCACCGTCCCCTCGATGCTTGCGTCACCCGATATCCTGATGACGTATATCCTGATGACGATGACGTCACCTGCAGCTTCTCAATATCCTGCTGCTCCGAAATATCCTGATGATGTATATCATGATGATGATGACGTCATATCCTGCTGTTGGCCAAACTTAGCTTTTTTCAGCCCGCGATCAACCTGATCTTCTACCTTACGCCGATACGCTCCTCTTAGGCGCCTCCTGATGATGATCACCCCGACGCACTTGCACTTCATGCAATCGAAAGCATCATGCTCTCCTCCACTTATCCGGATGACGATACCCAAACTGACTGCAGGATATTTGCAGAAATATCCTGATGATGCCGTTTTAACAAACTTTCAGCCTTAGCGAAATTTCACTTCGCCGATCCTCCAGGGACAACCCGATCCACTCTCAGGGTGATCTTCCACACTTTATCAGCTTGACCTAGCACATACCCATGCTAGGGTCATCAACATCTCTCGACGGCGATCCTGCACACCTGCAAGCAAGCAAACAAACTAACACCTACCCTACTGTACATAACCATTCCACCGATCAGACGAATCAACCGGTGGAATGGATCAGCAAATCCATGAAACCACCCAAACCAGCAAATCGATTACACAAAGGAGATCAAACAGAAAACGAAAACAGGATCTTTATTGATTTCAAAGATGCAATACAATGATCAGACTCTCTCTCTGCCTCACTCTCTGAAACCTAGCTCGATCGATGATATCTATCTGTATGCAATATCGACCGATCCTCATGCTTAAATAGATTTTCCTACGAGTACTACTGACCCGACTCCAAGCAGCTGGGAACTCTCCAGGCGGCTGGGAGATCCAACCAACCCTACAGCATGACAGCTGTTCTAACAAACTGGCTAAAAATAGTAAAAGCATGGTCAGCATGATCTTATCACGATCAGCATGACCTTATTACATGCATTTGGTCTTATCAGACCTTCTTGAAAACATAAACAAGACCTAAAACAACTAACTGCCTCATGAAGGCCAGCTGTCAGGTAGGTGCTCCTGCACCATACTCCCCAACAGAAAAGAACTCATGTCCCATGAGTTTAGTATGGCGACAGTAAATATGATGATGATGATGATGATGATGATGGGCTGCAGACATCCATGCTGTATGTTCAGGTTATAGTGTGGATGCCTCTGCATCATGTTGTATCTGTGGTTAAGTTTTTGATTTTATGCATTCATTGTTAAATCATAATAATTGTGGATAAGTGATTGATGTTTAATTGCATAAGTGTTTAAGTTTTTGAGACAACTGAGTCACCCCCCCCACTCAGTTGTCCAGGGCATATCAACAGGAAGTCCCAAATCAATAAGGACTCCTGTGTTGAATAAGTCAAAGTAGTTAGATTTTCCTAGATTTTCTCATGGCCTCTCACTATAAATAAAGAGGGCCTCTATTGTAATTTTTATCTTTTGACTATTGAAGCGAAGTGCTATTATTTTGAAGAGCAATTTGAGACTTTGAACTTATTTTGTAAATCAAGTTTTCAAGCAATATCAAGAAACAAGTTGGCATCCAATCTTTGTCTTGGAGTAAGTTTGTAATGTTATAGAATTGTTCTTATGTCCTTTCTGTTACATGATCTTGTATAAGTGTTTGAATTGTTAGTGTGAAAATCAAGTGTTTGGAAGGTGATTCAAATCTAATTTTGTAGACTTTGTGCTACTATATCATATTTGGAATTTGCATTTAAGTTAGTGGATGAAAAGTAACTTGAAGACTTTGGGCTGCAAGTTATTGTTCATGACCGTGTTATCTTTTCTCGGCATATAGTGAAGACTTTGGACTACACTCTATTTTGAAATCTTTCATTTTCAATTATCATAAGAAGCAATGAGAAACTTTGTGTTTTCATGGGTTTCTTGGTGATTATCACATGTTGGTATCTTTCAGTTATTATTTTGTGTAACTTGATTAGATGTTGGCTATTATTATTCCAAATTGGTAATTTGTAATTCATGGAATTGTTATCTTGAATTGTAAACATCTATTCTGAAATAAGAGAATAGGATGATATGGAATCACCCCAAGGATAGTTTTTAGTGTAAATAAGTCTAGATAGTTATTAGTTAGTATTTGACAATAAAAGGGAGCCTCCCCTTACTAAGAGGAGAGATATATCTCATCATACTGTGGTTGATATAACCATTTTACCTTTAGTTAGTTAAAGACAAATATTAACCCAACACAATTGCATATAGCGACTTTGACTAGGCAACATGCCTACAGCAGCAACCACAACCAATCTTGCACAAACTTGCTTAACCTTATTTCGGGAGCCAGAGCATTGAGGCACACGATCTAGTATTCATGCACAAACATGCTTAACCTAATTTTGGGAGTTAGAGTGCTGAGGCACATGCTCAAACCTTCTGTTTTAGGAACAATACTAGATTGAAAAATAAATGTTGCCTTATCTCCACACGTTGTGTGCTGCATTACTCCTCTATAGACACAAACACTAGAGCTTGCAACTCAAGCTCTGATACCAATTGTTAGAAACATACACAGCCAAGAATTTAGAATGCACAACAAAAACTCAAATCAAGCAGGGAACAAGAACACAATCACAACATAGTGATTTATCCTAGGAAATCCCAAACCAAGGAAAAACTAGCAATGAAGATCTTCATATTAACCCTCAACCCCAACTAGGCTAACCCTGGAGGCTTCAACCAACCACACATACAATGGAGTCACCAAGCCATTATATATACTTCCATACATGAAAAACCATGGGCTCAAAACCATGAGCTCCCAAAACCATGGACCAATACAACTAGCACAAAACCATGTGCTAAAGACCACTAATGGTTAATCCACTAACTCTAACCCAAGAACTAGTTTAACCCAACAAGTGGAATGGTTTATTAGAATCCACTAAAAAAATTGTTAGATATCATTAAGAAATTGATTGCAAAAAACCCTAGGGAATGGAATACCTTATTAAAATATGCTATGTGGGTTGTTAGATACATTGTCTTTTGTATACTTTTGATGTAAATATAGATCCAAACCTGAAGATAAGATTCAATTGAGTTTTGAAAATAAAAGGTGAATTGCACATGTTTATATGTATTGTTGTATGTATAAACTACATGTATCTTATATACAAATACAAAGCTGGACATGACTAGGAAAGTTAAATAAAATGAATTGAAAGTGGAGTCTGCATTTGTATATTTAGATGCATGTATTAGAAATACAAAAGTGAAAAATGCATTCGTAGATTTGAACCCAATATTAAAAATGGAATAAAGTCCATTTGTTCATAACAAAAGATAGAAAATCAACATTGTATGCACATGTATATGATATACATGGAGATATATAAAGGAATTATATACAAAACCTGACGTAATTAAGGTTTGAACATTGTATAGTTCAGGTGGGGTCCACTTCTGTACATTTGGGATACATGAACATGATATACAAAAGGGTGATACAAAAGACTTATATACAAAGCCGGACTCGAAATTAATTTTAATCTATTTTACTAACCTGTTGGAATCTGAGATTGTATGTTTCGATGATTGTATAAGATATAAATAAGGATATACAATACTAAATATACAAAAAGTAAGAGAGAGAAACTATGAAAGAGCATAAGGACTTATAGTGCATGTATATGAGATACAAAAGAGAAAAGTATAGAGAACTAACATATACCAGATTCAAAATATGAATTGAATAGGAAAAGTAAAACACAAATTGAATTGTATGCATTAACTACCGCATTTAATGCACAACTACCACTGAAAACCTAAATTTGAAGAAGTAAAAAGGAAATCTGATTATGTTAATCTTCACAATTTCATTCAGAGTTAAGTTGCAGAGCATTTTATAGAGCTAAGGTGAAGGGGGATTAAAAGGCAAATTAAAATTTTAAAATGGTTGCAATGAGCTAGAAAGGTAAATAGATTTTTTCAAGGGTATAAAGTCAACAATTGTAGTTCAGGTATGTACCAAAAGACTCTTGCTTGTGATTTTACGAAATATGATTACGGTAATTTTATAGTAGTTGTAGTAAGGTAACAAAATAGATTAAAGTTAGTTAATTATTGTAATTCATTGTGATAAAATCGTAAACTTAAACACAGTAAGGTACATATGCATAATTCAAACGAAAAGAAGCTTAGGGTAAAAGTTAAATGGTAATAATGTGGAGTAAAAACCCTAGTAAATATAGACATGGTTGTAAAAAAAATGTATATCTTTTTAGAATGCTGCCAAAAGGAAAGAAAATGGAGAAGACAACCAAAAAAGTTGAAATGAGGGACATCAGAGTTAAAGAGGAATTTGTAGTTAGAGGTTATAGTTCAAATATTTACTATTCATACAAGGTAATGGATACTGAAATTGGAGATTTTGATTCCGAGGAAATATTGAAAAAGGTCCAAGATCCTGGCGTATCCTTGGCCATAAAAAACATTTGGGATGTAGGATTGTACAAGGCTGCATGATTTCCATTAGCAATGGAGGCTAGGGACTTGGTTTTTGAGTGTATATAGTGATATTCTTTCAATTCCAGGAAGGTAAAACATAATGGAGTGATATTCATAGATTTGTCTGTCGAGAGTATAGTAGAAACCTTTGGGTTGAAAACTACTAGAAAGATGAAAGAAGTGGATATAGAGAAATAGTCTGATGATTTTAAGAAGAATGAGGCATCTTGTAAAAGTACAATATTCTATGGGTGGTATTCTCCATATAGGAAGCTGAAGGCAACTGCCAGAGTACCAAAGAATTTGTACAGGTTAGATTTCAAGGAGGACATATATATCATGATTACATTAATAAGTAGAGTAATGGGGTTAGATGATGTTGTTACACTTGAGCGCTGGATGTTTTCTATGATACAATTCATCAGAGAAGAAATAGGGGATGTTCATTGGGCTTTGACTATTACTAATGCAATTTATGCACAAGTCTTGAGATTTAACAAAAAAAAGTTCTTCATGTCATCCTACATTGTATATTCTTGTGTAGCTGAGATGCAATTGAATGGAATACCAAGGATTGGCACATTGGGAAATGGGCCAGGACATACATTAGTATATGATCATTACCTAGACCTATAGGCACAAAATGTAGGGAAGAATTGGATAAGGGTAAATGATGTGTTTTCCATGTACCTGGTAAGGATATTAACAAGAGAAAAAGATCAAAGGTTGTCTGAAGTAGCAAAGAATGCAATCACATTACATAGTGCTTGGTATATTCAGTTCTCTACTTTTGCATACATTAGAACTGAGGGGTTTAAAGGCAAAACTTTTAGATTACCAGGGTACCCATGAGATAGGGTAGTGTTACTGGAATTCACCAAACAGATATTGGTTGTTTATGCAATGTATAAGGCCAAGTTTAACAGGGGTAACATCAAATTCCCCTTTGTTATTAGAAACTACCAATATTTTAATGAGGATGTGGCTAAAACGTTAGAGGTGGAGTTCTTATACTATGGTTTTCTAGTTTTTGATCTACCTAGACCTTTTGATCCATTCAAAAGGATTCATAACTTTATAGATAAGAAGTTTAAACATTGTCACATTGAGGATTTTTGGGCTAACTGTGAAGTTGAAGTTAAAAGGAGATCTCATCAAAGATCAACCCTAGATCAGATGAGAACACTGGGAGGAATTGAGGTGCCACAAGAGATGAGGGATGATGATGAGAATACCTTGCATACAAGTTATGGAATTACAAAAGTTGATGAAATTCTCACTGAACCAAATTGGAATCAACCTGAGGAAATTTCATTAGATAATATTTCAAAGTCAGTATTTGCATACTTAGATATATGGGTAAAAGAAAGGATAGAAGAATTGAAAGCTAAAGGAGTAACAGTCACTTACTAGGGTAAGAAAGGTAAAAAGAGAAGTCAGGAAAGTGAGGTGGATTTAGATGAATTCTTGAAAAGAAAGAGGTAGGTGGTAGAATCCAAAATAGCTAAGGTTAACATAGGAGCCACAATAATGGACACATATGCACTAGAGGTAACATTGACTATACCTATAGGAACATTTGTATCAGCAAAGGAGGGGACATCTACATTCATTACATTTATCACAACAGAGCAAGTTCCAATACAAGCAACGGTGTTATCTCAACAAACATCAACACCCACAATACTTGTACAAGAACCTCAACAACCACCTTTGTAAACCCCCATAGTTGCAAAACAAACCAACAGGAGAAAATACAGGGGTTTATCATGGTCAAACAAGAAATGATTGAGGACATGATAGCAAAAGCATCTACTGTTCAAGCACCCACAAAAGAAAGTGTAGAAGTAGTAGATGTAGATAAGATTGAGGATCTAGAAGATGATGAAGAGGAGGGTGAAGATGAAGGTAGTGATGATAGCCTTGAGATGAGCAGTGAGGAAGAAGAAGATAGACAAGTACCAAAATCTCATCTCATGCTTAGAGCATTTGATGCAGGGGTATCACGACAAGTTGTTACCCCATCAATACAAAATATTTAAATAATTGATCCTTTTGAGAAACTGGTGCCAAAAGATATCATGGAAGAAGTTAAGGAATCTGTTAATGAGATAATGAGAAATAAAGAAAAAGAAAAAGAGAATACTAACATAAGAAAGGTACAAGATGTTCAAGGAGAGGATAATCAAGAAAATATGCCTATAGATAGGATGGAGGAAAGGACAAGATACACCACAAGTGGTTCCTAATCCTAAAGTACCCCATGGTGAGGAACAAAAAAATGTAGGGAATGTCCAACAGGGACAACAACAACCTTCTTAGCAATTTCCCCCATAGCAACAACAAGATCAACAACAACAAGAGAAAGAACAAGAAGAGGTACTCATAGAAGGAGCTCAAGAGGAGGTGTTAAATGAGAAAGTTACAGATATAGATTTGAATAAGGAGGTGCCATCTTGGTTAGGATTTGAAGTAAGACAAGATACAACAGTCCAAGTGGTACCAATTGATATTAAGAGCTTGTTAACTAGTGAGGCTATGAAAAGAGGTAAAAGGAAGGCCAGAACCATGTCGGCCATACAGAGGGATCCCTCTGGTGGTATGACTATACAGATGGAAATTCCCCAAGATGATAAGGAAAAAGGGGAAATAAGTATTGAAGAATACAAAGCTATTGGTGTGGACATTGGCCATGTTAATAGGGAACAACACATCAAAGAATTGTAGGAAATGACTAAATTCACTACAAATAGAATGAGAAAAGATAAGCAAAAAATAAAATATTTGAAAGGGCAAGTTGCCCAATACCAATAATTCATTCAATGGATATTGATCCTACACAAAATGTTCCAGAATTAGCTTCTGATTTAACTATTCTTTCTAAGGAAAAGATAAGAGAGATAGAGAATAAAAAGCATGAAGCTAGTATGCTAGAAGAGTTTGTCAAGTCATTTATTCACATAGGAGAAGAGGTAATAAGGATTGCAATTAGCAATTGGAGTATTACACTAACTGGGAGAAATAATTGTGCTCACATTGTACAAAGATGCCAAGCAAGAATAAAGTAGAACATAGATGAATTAAAGTAACTTAAAGCTTTGGAAGGACATACACAATCCTTTGTGAATGAGGGTGTTATAACCCCAAAATTTATCTTTCAAGTCCCTAAAATAAACATGGAGCTGAAGTTTGAAGAAGGGATACTAAGGCCTTGCCTAGCCAATGTACAAGAATTAGAAAAGACTATTCAGGGTTTGTTGAAGACACATGAAGATAGTTGAACATTTGGTTAAGCATCCATGCCCTCATGTTTAGGTATTAGATGCATACACAACTATAAAGGAATTCAAAAACAATTTACAATCGTGCATTGAAGATCCTGTAAACCAATTATATGAGGAAGCAATGGAAAAGATGATGAAAATGAGTGCTAGGATTAGAAAATATCATAAGAGGAGAGAAGATAGAGAAAACAGAGCATAGCCATTGAAGACAAGTGTTGAAATGTAGCAGTACACTTGGGATGCTTCTTAAAGAACCAATCATGCATCCATATCCACACTAACTGAGAGATTCACACAATACATGAGCGATAAAAAAGGGATATGTAGATAGAGGATGACAAGGATAGTGATTAGGTTATTTGCTCATTATTTGTTTCAATGTTGTACTTGGTTATGATTTTGTGATGGTGAATGGTCAAAGTAAAGTCAAAATATTTCAAAAAGATTCTAAAAGGCATCTTTGCACCTAAGAGAATATTCTTTTAGGATATTATGAAATGGCAGTTGGCACAAGAATTTGAATTTGAACCATTGATGGTTTTTGTGACCATAGCAGAGGATTTTGAGTCTATAAAAGGAACTTTGATATATATATTTAGATACACACAGCTAATATAGAAAAGCACTGGAGAATTTGTAATAGAAGTGATTTGTGGAAAATACTTTAAGCATAGGGAGTTGAGTTAGCATTTTGCCTATGTTTGTAGCAAGGAATATGTGGAACATCTTGTTTCCTTGTTATATCTGTAAAAACATCTATAAGTTCTAGTGATTTTGTTGATATATTCAAAAAGTTTGAGTCATGAAATATTGTAAATGTGAAATGACTATCATATATTAGTGAATACAAACATTGAATGTTTGCATCTATTCTAGAGTGTCATTCAATTTATGTGTTCTTTTGATATATTTCCTTGAAGATTGCAATTCTATATGTTGATTTGCGAAATGTCCTAGATTGACATATAAGAGTTTATGTGTTTCTAAATTATCTAAATTTATCAGAATTTGTCCACATGAGTAATAGAGCATCATATTTGTTTAAGATCATGCTTCTAAACCTTATCTTTTATCCTTCTTTTATCAATAGTTTAAATAAGTAGCCAAAATGGAGTTATCCAAAGGAAATTGTTAAAGATTCTGGTAAATAAATGAACATGTTAAAGATCTTTAAGGATTTTCATAAAGTTTGAAGTATAAAGTCTTTTTATGTGAAATTCATGCAGAGTTTTATTTGAAAGTTATAAATATTTGCAAAGATTAGATTTCTTTGGGAGTATTTGAGTTTATTTGTAGAGAATTAGTGACAATTGCCAATCATAAACATTTAAATCACGTAAGGCCCCTTGAACAAATAGCTTCACATTGAACATTGAGTAAGTCCAATACAACCGTGACCTAGTTACCATAGACTTGAAATTGAGAAATGTTTTTTGATAATTCTCCATATTCTTCAAGGTAAGACAAGATTCTTTGTTAATTTTATCTATTGTTATGTTGAATAAAATCATCATCAACACTTTACAATAAGTAAGATAAGCATAGACAAGAAAAAGGAAACAACATGTCGATGCAATAACAGTGCCATAGTTAAAAGATTGGTGGTAGGAATGAAATAAGGATAGGTTGCTTAGATTTAAGAGCTATAAACGCTTCTAATAGCTGGTCGATCAGAACAAAGGAAACCTAATGCCCATTTTAAAGGTCGATTAGCAGTCAAAATAGAGGTAAAATGCACGCCTACGTTTGTTATTTAGCAGCCAAGGAGGAGATAGGTCAACACCAGGAAGAGAGTCAATTTCCCCAAACACATAGGCCAAAAAACAAAAGTTTAATAGGATAAAATATTCTGCATTCTAATAGTTTTAATCCACCATAATTGTTGCAATGAAAACTAGAAAAATGCCCAAAAATTATTTGCCTTCCTGGTCACTGCCTTTTTGTCTCCTTTCACTCCCAGCTAAAGGTCTTCTCTCCTTTGATGATCAGAATCATGTGCATAGAAAAGTACTTCTCCTCTACTGCCAAAATTGTGGGGTCCTTCTTCTGCTAAGCGCCCTTTCTTTTATTGAAAATTACTCTTATTTTTGGCATCCCCAAATTTTGGTAAAATGTTGCTTTTTAGATAACTAAAGCTCTCCATTCATTTTCATGGGAATTGCAAATTTAAAAAGATTCAAATTTTTATTTAACTTAAAATAACAACTTTTTAATTAGCTTACTGTCACATGCATGACAATAAGTTCTTTTTAATTCTTTTTATTTTAGATTCTCAATATAAAAATGATATTATTAATATAATTTAATTATTTAAAACATAATTACTTTAAATAAATCAAGAAGTGAAGTAATAAAATAATATATATATATATATCAATATATCTATTACAATTTAATAAAATTATTTTAATCTAATTAGATATTGTCTTCCAAACATCTATACTCTAAATAGAAAATGTTTATTATTATTTATTTAATAGATAAAATACAACCATATATATTCACTATTTTAAAATATAATTCACCATCTAAAATATAATTAGAAAAGATATTTAATTCTTATAATCAAATCATGCATTCGAAAAGGATTTTCATAACAATTAAAAAAACAATAATTTTCTAAGTATCAAACCATCAATCACAATTATTATCCACACAATGATGCATATGAAACCATTCAAAAATCCAATATGAGGCTATGTGCGTGTGTGATTGCATTAGGGTTAATCATCCCAAACAATTCTTGCCAGGTGGCTAGAACACCTCTGCCTCAACCATGTTCTTGGCTTTGATGAGTACCTACATTCATTTACACTCAACTCGACGTCAATACATTAGTTCCCCAAAAACATAGCTGAAGCAAATCATTATAATCACATCGATAATATTTAATATTTAAATCAATTTTCTAATTTACACAAATATAACTTCATGATAATTACCTTCACACATGTGGAACTTACTCAAAGTAAAACAATCATGTTAAATGTTCACTAGTCTAGAATAATATTATAGTCCATAAAAATGAGATGTAATAGTAACATAATTGGAATTAGAGCAATGATGATCCCAAATATGTGTCCATTGTTGTACAAGTAGAACATTTCTACTTTCATCTTTTGTTCTAAGTTCCATGGATTTGGACCATGTCTTTTCACCACTCCACAAAAACATGTGCATCAACAAAGAATAATGATTAAACACCAATGGAGCATTGGGCACTTTCAAATCTATTAATTGCATATGGATTTGATCAACAATATAAGAAGCATAATCAAAACCCTTATTTAAGGTTTTGTCTTGAATGGCTATTACCATCATCATCAAAGCAATAGGCATTCTCAAATCATACTTCCTCCCCAGCACCTGGCACAAAGCAAAGTAAGTGTTCCTGAAATTCTTAAATTCATCACAATTGAAAGGCTCCAACTCCTTCAAGGTAAACTTCACCCTATTCTTGTCCAAATCCCTTCTCTTGTGCCTAGGAAGCATATGAATCATGTATCCATATTTCTCCCTATCATATTCTTGGCATAATGCACTGAAATGAATAGCCACTGTGGCAGAGGGGTCCAACCTAAAAATCCTCACAATTTGACTTCTATTGATATCCATCCTTAGAGTCCCCTTCACACTTTTTATGACTTTGGCATCAGAATTGTAGTACTTTGCAACCTCCTTGATCAAACCAACATCAACAAAGACATTGGGCATAATGAGTTTGCCTAACTCACATGTCCATAGATTGATGGTTGGTCGAGGGTATTCTAATCTTTTATATGCATACTTAAACAATTCCCAACCACTTTATGGTATTGTTATGTCTCCAATACCTCTAGCTAAATCTCACAAGTGATTAGTTAAAATGCCCTCAGTAGTAGCCCTCTTTCTAACAACCCTTTCCCTCGGGAACAACTCAATGAGGTCATCCTCTATGAATCTAGCAAAGTTGCGCTGCCCCTTTTGTCCTTAGTTTTTCCTCCTCAGTCTTGGGTTTAACCCTTTTGTTTTTAGGTTTAGCCTTCGATGCCTCACTAGCTTGACTCATTTTGCAGAATTGAATGAGACTGGGTTTTTACAATTCAATCCAAACACTAGGGTTTCACAATTACATTCTCCTACTGGAGTTATAGAGCCCTGCTACCCCAATTATGCAAAACCCTTGAACCATTCTTTCCTCAAACTAGGGATTGAGAAATTTTATACATACAACTAAAGTTTTCCTTCTCCAACCTTTCAACTGAAGCTTTTTTACACATAAGGGAAAGAAAATTAAACTTACCTAGAACCCTAGCTATTCTTCACTTTGAATTACTGACCTAGAGCTTTGTTTACTTGATAACTTGAAAATGTTTTTCTTAAGATGATGAAAAATCACCTCAATTCTTGATTTTATGGGCTTTGGATCACATTTATACACCATTAATTGTAGGGAAATGGCTCATGTGTGTGAGGTGTTGATTATAAGGAATACTGAGAGGGGGGTGAATCAATATTCCACAAAACCATTTTTTCAATACTTCATTAATCCAATTACCAAAATTAATAACATGAAAGTAAAATAGACACGAGAACACTAAGCACAAAGACATAACACATAGACACTAGGATTTTTACGTGGAAAACCCAAAAAAGGGAAAAATCATGGTGAGTGTTAGCTCACAATATATTAAGATAGCAATACTGGATAACATAAGGCTCACTGCCCAAAGAAATGCTCACTATAGGTGAACTCACTATCCAAGTGGACTCACTGTCCATAGAGAAAAAAAGATAGAAGGAAATTGGCTCACTTCCAGTGATGAATTATTGTAAATGTATCTACCACATGCTAGATCACTGTTCCATTGAAGGCTCAATACACAGATTCAAAGGTTTTCATTATTTCTACCCTGCTTTTCCACTTTGCTACATATACTCTATTTTCTACCCTTATTATCCTTTTCTTCTCTGCAAATTGCTTTAAATCATTCACACATCAAATTTTTGCTAATTCCACACTTTTTTCACTAAAATCCATTTAGTATATATATCCACAATAATATTTATCTTATGATTAGGTTGGTAGGCCAAAGATGAAACATTTATACAATTGTTATACCTTGTCAGCTTGAACTTGTCCACAAACAACAATGCGGACCCAAAAAAATATTCAATGATCTTCATATAGGTTAGCACCAATCATTTAACTACTTAGATTAATTATTCAAACAATATATCTTCTCCACATATAGATCTAACATGTCTTTCAGCTTGTCCCTTAAGGACACACTTGACCAATTCAATTGTCACATCATAACTTCTACTGCGGACCATTAGAGACTCTAAAAATCATATCCAACATTCATCATTGACCTTTTATCATACCTTCAAAACCACAAACCAAAATATATCACAGTGGAGGAATGCAGACCCTTTTACTCTGGTATTGTGCACTATTCTTGTCTTAATTTTGTTCATCTAGACTTAGATACTTCACCATATGACTTCCAAAGGAAGTCAGAACTTGAACACTAGAGAAAATGATCACCAAGTAATTATGAATAACATACCTGAACTGCATATAATGATTTTCAACTATGGAGGCATACTGACCTAGTCTCTGTCACTTATTCTGTATACTACCCATACTTAGCCATTTTAGTCTCCCAGACCAAAATCCTTTGTAAGACCAAACTGATCTACTAAAGTAAATTCTATTTTCCTTGTTGATGGAATCCCTTTGTCTTGTTTCCATCAATGAAAACATTCAGTCATTCATCATAGCAGTGTCTCTTGCCAATAATCTCCCCCTTTGGCATTGATGGCAACACTTAGTGAAAAATGCTTGTTTGTTCCCCCTTACTATATGCACTCTATTTTTTTTCTTGGTGTTTGCCCATTTTTCACTTGTCTTCTTCTCCCCCTTTGACATCAATGACAAAGGTGTATGTATAAGAGTCAAAATTGTGTCAAAACTATAAAAAATTTCATATTTAGTCGCATATGTATAGATACAATCTTCAACTTAATTTGTTGTGGGTTACAAGATGTCATTGAAAATAGTCTTGATTTGAGCTAGCTCTCTATCCCAACTCTTCTTTGCATTGTCCAAAATTTGAATATGGCCATTTATGAGGAATACTAATTTCTCTTCCTTTTGTATATTAGAGGATGTGACAATTTGTCTACTTTCTTGCATGGCTTCTACTACAAGATTTGACATTAAGTCAAGTTTAGGACTTATTATTCCTCTCAGCTGACACATTTTATATTTCATTTGATCCCTTTTATTCATCAGATTACTTAACTCATTATGAATATTGATCACTTGTATTTCTTTGTTGCTTACTAACTCAACTATCAAATTAAATGACTTGGAAATATTTGTCAGCTATAGTTTCAGATCCTTGATATTTTCTTCTAACTCCTCTGTGGCTTCTGGCCATGATAGAGAAAATTTATACAAATCACAAGCTTCTTTAATGGTACTCTGTATACTTTTTATTCCTTTATCTAATAGATTTTTATCATTTACTAACATGGTCTTCAACTCAGCCAATCTTTTCTCATCAAATGCTTTCCTTACTTTTGTTTTTGTAGGCTTTTCATAAGATTCAAAATGTGTACTTATAGAGTTTATGAGTCCCTTGAGTTGATTTGTTGGAGACATCAAGGTATCCTTTTGATATGATGGCATAAGCTTCTCTAGAATGTTGGATGATTCATCAATTAACTCACTATCCTGTATGTGTGACTTCAATATTTCTTCATGTGCCTTTGCTTGCACAATTGATAACAATTTAAACTTCTACAAAGGGCACATTGAGTCCAATTTTATTAGACCTTGCAAAAACTCATGCTCATCCAACACTTGTTTTTCTTTTTCTAAAAATTCCTTGACAGACTGCATAGTGTCTCTTGTTATATTAGAGACTTCTTCTTTATTTTTCTCTAGAGGATCTAGGTCTATAGCCTCATTTCCATCAATATTATGCTCCAATCTAGGGCTCTTCTCACTTTGTTCTTCTTCTTGATTCTCAACTTTGTTCTACTCATCAGTTTGTTGATTTGGAGGAAGATTTGTCTTAGTTTGATCCTTATCAATTGTATTTAGTCCATCAGTAGTAGGGGCTTGTCCTTTTTCCTTTAACTCTTCATCATTTTTATCTAACCCTTAATCCATGTTCACCTTAGAAGTAGATGTATCATCTCTAGTATTTGTTTCTTCGCTGTCATATATAGTTGGAAAATGATATTCCTTGAACACTCTCAAAGTGATTTCCTCAGTCTCCTTCACTACTTTCTCAATGTCACCTGCCATTAGAGTGTTCATTCTCCTCTTGGTTTTGAATTCTTTATGAAGTGCTTTAGAGATTTTTGTCTTTTCTTCTAGGGTGATTTTAGGTCATAGTTTTATTAATGTGTGTTCTCTAAGCTCAATGTCCTTAGCCATAGCAACTTCTTTTCTTGTATACATTATATTTGTCAAGCTTTTTGGGAGATCAAAAATTATTTCAATGAGTTTTATTGTACATATTCAGGTATTGGATGGCAGCAGCCTCAATGACCTTTTTATTTGCATCTTCAAAGTTATCATAGAGTTTGGCAATAGGTTTTAGGTTGCCATCAATTGTGATAGCCTTCAATACTTCCTCTATACTCATTATGGTCTAATCTTCTGCAAGTACTTTAGACTTAACCTTCTTTCTCCCTATATTCTTATTGGAGCTTTTCCTTTTTGTGGCACTGAAGGATTTTTCTTGCTAGGAACTGGAGGGTGGTGCACTCTCTGCCTTCATCTTCTTCACCTCTTCATTCATCTCCATTTCCTCATCTTCAACTACACCAAAATTGACATACACTCTCTGACCTTTGGTTTTCTTTCTTTTGCCTATTTGCACTTCTATAGTGGTTGGGGAGGAAATACCAGAGGATTTAGGTGTTGTTCTAGAGGAACTTGCACCTCTTGTTCTTGTCCTTAGTGCAGCAAGTGCCTCTTGTTCCACCTCTTGAACTTCTGGGGCTCAATTAGCCTCTTTTCCCTGCTTCTCCTTATCTTTGGTTGCTCTTTTTGCTTTAGCTCTAGCTTTTGTGGCTGATATTTGTTCTTTGGTGATTCCTTTGCTTTGTACATATTCTTCTACCATTTTCTTAGCCTTTTTTGGATTTTAGACTTCATTAGTTCAACATGAACTTTAACAAATAGCTCTTCATATGTGCCTTCCTTTGAGGTATCCTTACATTTACTTAACATGTACTGGACATATCCATCTAACACATTAGCTGTTACTTCGTACCCCAAAGGCATAATCCAGACTATCCTAGGCTCAACTACCTCCATCATGCACTGATCCTTGTTGACAATAAAACATATATCATTTTTATATTTTTCCACAATTATCTTAGGGATTCTTTCCCTAGATTGCATTACCCTCTAGAAGTTCTTGAAATATCCCCATAGGGCTATAGTCTGTGCATCATGACTTCCTGTACTGCTTATATGATCTCTAATTTGCACTGCAACTAGTTGATTATTTAACTAGAACAAATTCTTCATATTGGGTAATTCATGCATGAAGTAGAAGAATAGGCAGATGATCAACTTACCAAACTTGAAGGGGTATTTACCATCCTTTGTCTTCTTCAAGTTTTCCATTAATTGTTGTCATAGAAATTCACATAGATCATAGTCTGCATTTTCTTTGATCATCTGATAAGTAGTGTATATAGCAATACTAGAGATAGAATTCTCTTGGTTTGAGAAGTAGATTTTGTAACCTAGCACCATGGATGCAAATCTTATAGCATGGTCTTCAATATCATTGATTGTCAATGCCCTCTTGTCAAATTTGGCTCCAGTGGCCGCTATCACTATTTCATTCTTTATAGATTTTAATACTGGTACTGTACCGGTGGCACTTAATCCAGTCATAGCTCTTATTGACTCCTTTGTGATCACGAATGGTTTCTCCATCCACATGAATTCATCATGAATCCTTCTTAGAACAAACCAGACACATTTTTCCTCTACAAAATGTTGGGAAGTCTTTGTACTGAATGAATCTCTTCACTTTCAAAGCCTTATATTCTTCCTTCAACTTAATTTTTTCACTAATTAGATGTTTTAGATATAAATCTATGAATTTACTATCACCATGTTCTTCTAGGGAAACATGAATATAAGCCCTGATGTCTTCCACATGCATGACACCAAATGGAATTTTAGAAAATGCAACATTTGGATCAACATTTGGATGCTTCTTGAATTTTGGCCGGGCTCTCTCAGTGATGTCAACAACTTGTGGGGTTGCCATTTTTGTAGGAATTCAAATAGATTCACAAATAGGGTTTCAACTATAAATACATCTTTTTGTCAAATTTGGGTTTCCTTGGATCGATTTGACTTGCTTTGAATCGCTTGAAAATCTCTGTAGTCACTAGAATTGTCACTTCTATTCACCTTAGACACTTGATAGCTCAAATGCAAAGTGATTTTATCTTCAGATACAACCCTTTTAACCTTCATTTGCCAAAACCTAAACATCATAAATGCTATCTTTCAAAAAGTTGTCAAACACTTCTTTGTCAAGCATAGTCGATCCAAATTTCTCCGCAGTATTCCACATTTGATCCTTTTCTACCAGAATTTCTTTCACAAGATCTGCCATATAATTTTTCATATCATATCTTTGTGCCAGATTCCAGCACTTACCCTCTGGCTAGGGGATTAGGATTTTCAATATAGCTCCCCCTAAGCTAGAGCTCCCAATTTACTTCTTGGAGGAAGTATCTACACTAGAAATTGGTGCAGATCCATCTTTGATCTCATTCACATCCTTTTTAATCCAGACATTGATCATTTCCTTCTTGGTTTCCACTAGATCAATCTTGATCTTGCCTTTATCTTCTTTCTGATTTGTTTTCATCTTCTTTGTGGGATAGTTTCTTTTCTCATTCTTACTTCTATAGAATTTTGCAACGTACCCAAATTTATTGCAGTTGTAGCATACCACATTCATCTATCCTTGATTCCTTCTATTGATTGAATTCATTCTTGATCTGCATTGGTTAGCCATATGCCCAAATCTATTACATGCAAAACATTTTTCATTGAAGAATTGAGTATTCCTTGCATTGTTGAAACGATTCCTAACCATACTTCTGCATTCATTTGATCTATGACCAATTTTCTTGCAATTGAAACATTGACTAGAGAATGATGGAGCATTCAAATATATTTTACTCCTACACTGAGTAGCCTTATGGCCAAACTTACTGCAAGTAAAACAATAATCATTGAAAGATGGGTACCTTTGAGCATTTGGTTGCCTGACTGGAGGTCTTCTAGGTCTTCTTCTTTGATTTTGGAACTAGTTGCCTATGTTTTTCTTCATCTCAAGGTTTCTTTAACTTGAATTAGAACTTTCTCCTCTTTCGAATCCCAACCCTTTCTTGTCATCTAAATTATTTTGACCAGCAATCATTTCATCAAGCTTTGTTGAACTTATCTTGAATTTTTCTTCATAGCTCTTAGCTTTCTCCAAATCTAATTTCAGGCTTACAACTTCTTTTTCAATTTTATCACATTCTTCTAATTTGCTTTTTACCAACATTTTTAGTTCTTCTATTTTAGCTCTTTCTACAACTTCCACTTTCAAATCATCTAGGGTTTTATTTGTTGATATCAATTATTCACTAACCTCTTTGTATTTTTCTTTGAACTTCTTGACTTGTTCTTTTAGATTTAGAATGCATTCATCAACTTCTTGTATGTTATCCTTTAGATCCTTGATCTCTGCTTTAGATTTTTCAAGATCAATAGTAGCTATTTCTAGGTCAACATTGTTCTCATGTGAGAAATTTCTAAATCTTCTAGCTGCCATGAGTATACTATCTAAAATCTTCCTTAAGCTGTTAGCTTTCTTCTAAGGAACCTTGCTCTAATACCAATTATTGATTATAAGGAATACTAAGAGGGGGGTGAATTAGTATTCCACAAAACCACTTTTTAGTACTTCATTAATCCAATTACCAAAATTAAAAACATGAAAATAGAATAGACATGAGAACATTAACCACAAAGACATAACACATAGACACCAGGATTTTTACGTGGAAAACCCAAAAAGGGGAAAAAACACAGTGAGTGTTAGTTCACAATATATTATGATAGCAATACTAGATTACATAAGGCTCACTTCCATGGGGCTCACTACCCAAAGAAATTCTCACTGCAGGTGGAATCACTATCCAAGTGGACTCACTATCCATAGAGAAAGAAAGATAGAAGGAAATTGGCTCACTTCTAGTGATGAACTATTGCAAATGCATCTACCACATGCTAGATCATAGTTCCATCGAAGGCTCAATACACAAATTCAAAGGTTTTCATTATTTCTTTCCTACTTCTCCACTCTACTACATATACTCTATTTTCTACCCTTATTATCCTTTTTTGCTTTGCAAATTCCTTAAAATCATTCACACATTGAATTTGCACTACTTCCACACTTTCACTACCGAAATCCATTTAGTATATATATTTGCAATAAGATTTATCTTATGGTTAGGTCAGCAGGCCAAACATGAAGCGTGTATACAATTGTTATACCTTATCAGTTTGAACTTGTGCATAAACAATAATGTAGACCCAAACAAATATACAATGATCTTCATATAAGTCAGCACCAATCATTTAACTACTTAGATTAATTATTCAAACAATATATCTTCTCCACATATAGATCTAACATGTTTGTCAACTTGTCCCTTAAGGACATGTTGGTCATGATGTTAGTCATAAACAAACATAGATAAACAAATACAAATCAAACCTTTATCATCTTGAAAGATATGATGAATTCAGAGAATTCATGATCCCAAGTCTTCGTGAATTAGTTCATAATCATCTGACGTTACTTAGTGGTTTGATGTGCTTTGTTGTTTTCCATTCAAGGGGCCTTACATTTCTAATTCAGATGAATTCATGTCTGGATGATGTCAATTTCACCTATTTTCTATAAATTTCTTAGCAAACAATGTTAAATCCTAATATATTTAACCAGATGATATAGATATTATGTAAGTTTGATCGATTATTTTGCATATCAGCTCATATTAACCAAATTTCACCTTTACACTTTAAATTTATTCAAATGATGTGCCTATAGGCATATATCTCCATTATTACTATTATTATTCATGTTCATTTGCATGATATTTGTCGTTTCAACATGCTATTTGCCCAAATATGCTAAAAATGTCTAGTTACCTATGTAATTTCAGCATATTTTCTTGTATTTGCTTAGGATTTTCTATGTCTCTATAATTGTGATGATGATCAAATGAAATTAAAGAAATTTAAATGAATGTTTTCTAACTTTACTAAAATGAGTGAATCTTTAGCCATTGATCCATATACATTGTTGACACTGTAATGAAGAGAAGGAAATCAAACCATGTGTTCACTAGGTTATTCCACAGCTAGATATGATTGATGCTAACTTCAATGGAAAGGAATGAAAATAGCATGTGCAGACTGAAAAGCACTCCAAGGGATGCAACAAATCAAAGCACATATCTAGAATCTATTCACAAATTACTCAAAGTTTACGATTGTATGTAATCAAGGGACTTCATCTTCATTAAGAATACAAAAGAAATATACATTCACAATTGGCCTTGAGAATTAGTCTTGATGTTTCAGCAATCTAATCTTAATTAAGTTTCAAATTACGAAGTGCACTCCATCTCCTTTTATAGTACAAGTATAGGAGGCAGCTACAAAAGATCCTATGGTCAGGATGCACTCCTTTTCAATCAATGGTCCATGCTACAATGACTAGGTCAAAAGACCAAAATACGTGGCACAAGTTGCTAGCTGGCAACCATCTAGTAGTGTACAACTATCCTCCTTGACATACCCTGCACGTGACCTTCTCACATTTTTTCTTTACTTATTCTTTTTCATCTTCATTAGTGGATGGGTCATCTTCTACATGTACATTGACAATCCCCCTAATGGGTTCATATGCTTACACAATTCTTTCTATTGCTCCCTCATCTTGTATTTTAGCCATTGTAACTGCATGCCCTTGTTATTTGAATTGGGCTTGTAAGGAAGTCCACTTGCTCTTCCTTCTATTCAACATTTCATTGTATTTATCCACTCTAGACCTCATCCTCATAGCTTTATCTATTATATTTTAGATAAGTGGCTAAGTGGGTCATCTGATGCAAGCTTGAAATTATCCTGAAAAGCCTTAGTGGCAAAATCAACATCTTGATTCTCTATCTTTCTAACTTTATCCTCAAGGGCTTCTAGAATATCCACCTCTTCTGACAAGAGCTCATGCACTTTGATACTAATATCTCTAAGTTTAGCATCACACTTCTTTAGGATATCCACTTCAAACTTGGTATCTTCATACCATATACCTAACAATTGTGATGTCTAGTTGGTCAATATTTTGTTGTATATCAGGACATTCACATCTATATGTTTCATCTCTTAGAAGGCAGTCAAATGTTTCTCAACTTTTATTGACCTCTGTCTAACTTCTTTATGTAACTTATCTACATTACTATTCAAGGTGCTTAGCAAATTCCAATTGGCCAGCGAGGTCTTTATCACCTTCTCTCCTTCAATGATGAACTAGATAAACCACTTATCCATCACCTGTGATTCATGCTTCATAATATCTAATCCTGTCATTTCATCTTGAGATATTATGGTTAGTGGGGTGGATGTGTTGATAGGGATATTAGTAGGGGACAATAATCCCCTTATAAATGTTTGCATTTGAGCAATGTGCTCTTTATGCACCTTATTCTTATTCTTCTCCTTCTCTAATCTTGCCAATAATGTATCTATTATGTCTTTCACCTCCTAGCCTTCTTGCTGCTCAATGGCAAAGCCCAAGTCTACAGTAGTTATCTGAAACTCACTAGCACTTATTTCTCCTTTGGCTTTATCCACAACAGGTACAACCACTTGAGCTATTCTCTTGTGTGTTGCCTGATCTCTCTTTATTCCAGAGGTGGCCCTTGCCCTCCTCTTTGGTTTGTCTATTTCAGCCAAAAATAATGTAGATATGTCAAAATTTGAAGAAACACTTGCTAGGTGAGGATCACCTCGCGCTATTGGCAATCTGACACCTCAACTTTGGACCATTCTTGGTCTATTTGTTTAATGTGAACATTTGGTGACCCTATGTTCTGCTCCACCCTTTGTTGTGGCTATCCTTTCTCATCCTCATTATGAACCTCCTCATGTGTGGAGACCTCTTGTGTTGTCCTTATGTTCTTTTCATGCTCATCTTGTGGTGATGGATTCACACTAGGGTTTTGGTGGCCTGGATCTTGGGCATCCTAATGATCCTCTTGATTATCTTTATCAACATTTTCCCCTTTCGTGTTATCATCACCTACCTATAAACCTTGTTGCCCAACTTTTGATATATCAGTATCTTTAAGACCTTGGGATTCAACTGTCCTAGCTTCCTCTATCCCTTTATCATGTAATTGCTCACTATCTTGAGCATTAGGCTGACTAGGTACACTTGCATCTATATCCATGGCTATATTATCTTCCAATTCATCTTGCTCTAGAGTTGTATTCTAACCATTATTTTTATTTTCATTAGCCTGATATGCCAAGTCAATAGCTATTAAGTTGGTGACTTGAGCAACTAGTCCTGCTAGGTTGATTTTCTATTTTACAACCTTTGGACTATATTCTTCCATTTCCTCTTCTTCTCTCTCTAATTGTGTAGTAGGAGTACTTTGAGGAATCATCTTTGTATTTTTCACCAGTGTCTCCATGGGTCTGGTAGACACCTTCCTCACCACTTCATCATCTGAAAGCTCTAATGTTTCATCTAATGGGAGAGACTGATCGCCCCTTCTATTCCTCATCTCCTCTCTTTTCTTCTCAACCAACTCAGTTTTAAACTTCACTATGGTGGGGATAGGCACATCATGTTGTAAATCTCTTTTGATTCCCTCGCCTACTTTGCCTTTCATCACAATACTTGGTTGAACATCCACTGACCCCCTCATTGTTGGTGTTGGATTTTTCTTTTGTGGCACCTTTTGAGTTCTCTTTCTTATCTTCATTATGAGGAGATCCTCTTCATCATTACTTTCCTCTAAGTTCCCACAAGTAATTCCAAGTTCTATGATGGGCTCATGTTGTTCTGTAGGTCCTTGGGATGTTGTAGCAGTAGAGGTTGAAGCTAGATCCTTTTTAGGTGGGGGGCATGAATCATTCTTACACCTACATACTGGTTCCCTTTCTTGGTCCCTTGGGTGTTCTTATGTGGTTACACAACACACCCCATTTTTCCTTAGCAAAACAAGGACCCAACTTTTTGCTTCTTCTTGTTCTTTGCTTTCTTGGTTTGGGCAGTTTGGTAGAAGTTAGACACAAGAGAATATCACCCTTGTACATGCATATGCCTCATAAGGAAGGTTAAATGTCAAAGTTAGATTCTATCATAATAAACTTCATAATATGGAAGAGTACAAAATTCTAAGCAGGTTTACCTTTTGGATCACACTGAAATTCCTTAAGGGTAGAAAGTTATGGCTAGTCAAAGTTTGGTCAAACCTAATATTCCCAGAGGGTCACATTCGCCAATATCCCAGATATTAACAAATATCCCTGATATATGCTTTTAATGAAGAAAGAACCCAATATCTATATATTTTTCAATATGCGAACGTCAAATTTAAATATAGAAGTTATTTACCCATCGAAAACCTGTGAACACTCAAGAAGAGTCATATTTCTTAAAATGCCCAATATTTGTTAATATGTAGATTACCTTCAAATATAACGTAAACACTTAGTGTTGGGATAATTCCTAATATCTATCATATTAGTTAATATCCCCGATCTCCCTTAATATGATGATGATGTCATCCTAACCTGATAGAAAGAAGACTTGATATGATGATGATGATATCATCAGTATGCCTGATGTCTCAAAGGTCATCTATTCTGAATATCCATCATATTAACTAACATGCCTGATCTTCAGGAATATGACAATGATGTCATATCGTAGGCGGATTTGTAATATAAGTGATGATAATGATGTCATCCTGATCTTTGAAGGTGAGGGATGTTTTTGTAAAACTAAGATCCCTCATATTCCTTAATATCCTCATAGTCACATTTGAGGCACAAAACACATGGATCCTCAGACACCAATAGGAAGCTGCCATGTGGCACTCTGACTGAATCATGTCAACACCTTATATTGTCACGATCGTAAAAGGGGTAAGATGACCCAATTTTAAACATTAGTCAATAGTTGGTCATCTTCGTGATGACATCATCCTCATATTCTTAGATATTAGTCATATTGCTTAAACATCCCTAATATCTACGAATATGTAGCCCCACATTTAATGCTAGTCTAACACTAGCTAAACCTTTCAAATTTTAGAATAATCACCTGCTACCTATTAATATCTCCACTCCTTAGGTGTTGATCAACAGATGTCAATAGGGTGACATTAATTATACTCTAATTCACTGTTACTTCTGGTTAAAAGGAAAAAGTTAAGCTCATTTTGAATTTATCAAGCATTCAAATGAAATTACAGTCACTATACAAATAAACCTATATTACTATAAATCGCAAAAGTAACAAAATGGGTGTGGATTTGAATAGCGAATGGAAGAAAGTGTCTACAAGGTAAACACGCACATCGAGATCTCAATCCAATAGTATAAGGGAAATAGATATTAGGTATGTAACTAAATAAACCCTCTTTTGTCGTTTATGGCAAAAGTGAGAAGGTAAAATGATTCTTACCACAGTAAATTGACCTGATGATGCATGAAATTTATTGAGTGAAGATTTAAATCATTAGGATATTTGTATTATCATAAAATTACATGATCATATGATATGTTAGGGTAAGATACATATGTTTTATGGCAGGATTTGATGGCACTTCAAAGGAACCGATCAGATACAGAATTTGTAAAGCTGATGTGCATACCACTAGAAGGAGTTGCCTTTAGATATGGCCAAATAAATGATACTCATCCAAGAAGCACTAATCTAGATGAATGGATGAGAAGATTAGAGAAAGATGGTGGAAATCTCATGCTCATCAATATTTATAATTCAAGCATGTGGCACGCAGGAGGGTTTCCCTATGCAATGGAAGCTACTGAGCTAGTGGTAGAATGTGCAAGAAATTACAACACAAACACCAGGAAGGTAGAGAAACACAGCTGAGTATATGCAGACTTCTCAGTTGAGGGCATAACTGCAGTTTTTAACTTGCCCAAAGGATTAGATGTATCTGGGATTAACTTGGAGAAATTGGGAAAGAGGTACAATAAAAGTGAGAAGGAATGAATGAAGATAATGTATTCTTGGAAAGCTAATGATAGCATATACAAGGCAGTTGCAAAGTTGCCTGTTCATCTACATAAATTTGATTTTGCATTGGAGTTTCAATACATGATGGTGATGCTCTGCCGCATGACAGGGAGAACAAATGCTGGGACCTTTGAAAATTGGATGTATGGCCTCATGCAGATGGTGGCAGATACAATTGAAAATCCCCAATGGGCCAGGATCATAATTGATAGCCTAGATGATGGAATGAGGAAGTTAGGAGGAAAGGCTAACATCTTCCACATGTCTTCTTATGTTGTGTATGCATGTGCATTCAATGGATCGCAAACAATAGGTAGGGTTGGAAGAAACCCTGGATGTGTCAATATTTGGGATTATTATCCACAACTAAAACAAAGGGATTCCCTCCAGCACTACCAGAGGGTAAATGATTCATTCTCCATGCATTTAGTAAGGACAATGGAAGAAGCCAGATCTAAGAGGCTGAGCATGGAGGCTCAGGCCATGATATACAAACATGGGGCTTGGTTCATCCAATTCCCCACATTCACATACATTAGGATAGAAGCTTTTACTATGCAACCTTACATGTTACCACTATATCTGACCGATAAGGTCATCCTGATGGAGTTGGTCAGGCAATTGATGCCCTCATTTGATGCTCATACAGAGAAAGGAAAGATTCCTAGCCTTCTATTCCCAATCATGATGGGATGGTACATGTGCCCAGACAAACAAAGTGTTAAAGATGCTATAGGGGGATTAAAGTTGATGTCCTTGCAACCTTTCTCATTGGCAAGGCCATATGACCCATATGGTAGGATGCAAGAATTGAATAAAAGGCCTATGCACCAGATACATATTGAAGATTACTGGGCTGATTGTGATGATGAAGTGGAAGTGAGAAGGAGGAGCTTTCAGAGGCTAACCCTAAATCAAATTCAAACATTTGACTACATATTAGTGCCTATGCAATTACATGAGGATGATGGTAATATCATGTCTTAGGATTATGAGACTGAGAAAATATATAATGAGACCATATCTTCTCTTGATTGTAGCCATCCTGAGGAAACCTCATTAGAACAGATAACCCAAAAGGTTATATCCTTCGCCAAAGAATGGGTAGAAGTAGAGGTTACCAAATTGAAGAGGAAAGTGATGGCTCTCATAGTTGATAACAAGAAGAAAAGAAAAGAATTAACAGATGAGGAGTTTGATGACTTCTTGAAGGAGAAGAGAGCATCCAAAGGAGAGAGGCAGCATACCAGGTCAAAGAAGAGTAGTCAAGCTAGTGGGGTGCCAATTATTCATCAACCTCAACCCAAGAAAGATACAATCTCAACTTATGCTACAACCACCACCTCTCAACCACCTACAAAATAGAAAGCACATGCTATAAATCCTGTTCAAACCGTCATGGAGGAGGAAGAATATACTAATGAAGATGACCTCCTAATACGCAGAAAGAAGAGGAAAACTCAAGAAGCACCTTAGAAGAAACTAGCACCTGCAATGAAGGGAACAATGGAACATAATCCCACTATCCTATTGAGAGGAGCAGGTGGTGAAGGAATCAAGAAGACTCTATAGCATGAGGTCCCCATCCCTGAGATCATATAGTTCAAATCATAAATGGTAGAAGAATAGAGGAAAGAAATGCATAATATAAGAGATGAACAGTCTTTCCTATTGGGTAACACTGTGGATTTGTCTGATGATGAAATAGTGAATGAAGTGTCTGCTAGTTCTATGGAGACATTAGTAAATAATACCAAGATGACCCCTCATGGAACCCCTGCAGTGCAAAAGGAGGTCAGAGTAGAAGAAATAGAAGAGGGTAACCCTGAAATGGTAGCACAATAGATTGGATTAACCAAGTTGGTTGATCAGGGGACAAGCCCAATAGCAATAGATTTAGCATACTTGGGTGATGAAGACCAGAATAAAGATAAAGAATTGCCTCCAGAATAGGGTGAGTTACAAGTTAATGTACACAAGGAAGATGAGGATATGCCTGAGCCAAATGATGGTCTAAATAGTAAACCGATATTTGAAAAGGGGATAAATGAAGAAGGGGTGAATAAGACCCAACACCTAAGGAGGAAGATGTACCAAAAGATGGGGAACAAGGTCCTCAAAAGGGTGATAATCAAAGGAAAGAAGAATTGAATGTGAACAAGAATGTTCAAGAGGATCATCTAGATAAGCCAGATTAGAGTGATCCAGCCTCTCATATGGATCAAACCTCACAATATCCACATGACCATAATGTTAGGGTAACACAAGAAGTCCTTGCACAAAAAGAGACCCACCAGGAAGAGATGCAGGATGAACAAAGAAAAGAGCATTCACCACCAAGGGTGGAGTAAAATGTAGAATCACATGATGCTCACAATAAGCATATAGACCAGCAAGGGTCTACTAATGAAGTGCCACATTGGCTACAGTAGGAAGTGAATTCACCTCAGGTCAGTACTACATTTGGGATTGATATTTCCTCATTGTTTTCAGCTAACATGGCCAAGCCAAAGAAAAGGGCAAGGGCCACTTCTATAATTAAAAGAGATCTAGTTACAGGGAGGAGAATAGCTCAGGAAGCTTTGCCTATGGTAGATAAGGCAAAAGGTGAGATAAATATTGGTGAATTTTAAATAACCACCATTGATCTAGGTTTTGCCACTGAGGAGCAAGAAGGCCAAGAGGCCAAGGACATAATTGATTCTTTATTAAAGAGGGTTAAAGGAGAAAAGAATAAAAATAAAATGCATAAGGAGCACATTGCTCAATTGCATACATTCATTAAGGGTATGGTTATCCTAATCACATGCCGATCAACACAACCACTAAAATGCATAAGGAGCACATTGCTCAATTGCATACATTCATTAAGGGTATGGTTATCCTAATCACATGCCGATCAACACAGCCACCCCAGTGACCATCATATCTCAAGATGAAGTGACCGGGTTAGACATAATGAAACATAAGGCACATATGATGGACAATTGGTTCATCCAATTCATTGAGGAAGAAAAGAAGGTAATTAAAACCTCTCTTGACAATTGGAACCTGCTTAGCAATTTGAGGAGTAAGGTAGATAGAATGAGAAGGAGGTTGGGCAGAGGTCACTGAAGATTGAAAAACACCTAACTACCTTGTCAAAAATGTAGTGTATAGATACCAATGTCTTAATTTATAATAAGGTATTGGATAATTAGATATCCCAACGACTGGGCATATGGTATGATGAATCCAAATTTGAAAGTTAAATACTAAAGAACTTCAACACAAAGTTGAGGGATATCAGTGTTAAATTACATAAGCTCATGTCTAATGAGGCAGAGATTTTGGAGGCACTGGAAGAAAATGTAGAAGGAAAGATTGAAAATCAAGATGCAAATTTTGCAGTGAAAGCCTTCCAAGACAACTTCAAGCCAGCTGCAGATGATCGTCTCACCCACCTATCAGAGGATACTATCAATAAGGCTATGAGGATGAAGATAAAAGTAGAAAAGTATAATTAGGTATTAAGTAGTAGAAAATCTAAATGGTCTGCACTGCAAGCACATGTAAATTCACAACAATATGCATTTACTAAAGCTAAGGTCCAAGATGGAGGCCAAATTGAAAAGATAGTGCAAGCATATGAGCCCATCAGAGGGGTAATTAGTGTGCCTACACATGAAGTAGGTTTATCTACTGATGATGAAGATGAGGAATGAGTATGATGCTCATGATCATAGTATATGAAGTATTACCAGATGATTGTCAGCTGGTAATCTATGCCATGTTTTCACTTGTTGACTAAGTCAAAGGAGATATAAACCATTGATTTTGATAGATAAATCTTGATCGTTGGATCATTTGTAATAGCCTCCTCTCTTTGTCCTATAAAAGGAGATGGAGTGCACTTTGTAAGATTATTCAAAGCTTAATTGAGATTAGATTGTTGAAGCATCAGGACTAACTCTCAAAGTTGATTGTAAATATACATGACTTTTGCATACTTAATGAAAGAGAAGGTCTAGATTACATACAATCATATGCTTTGAGTAATTTGTGGATGAATTCTTGGCTTGTACTTTATTTGATATGTCCCTTGGAGTGTATTTCATGTTGTGCATGTTGTCTTCATCCCTTTCCATCAAAGTTTGCATCAACCATACCTAGCTGTGGAACATCTTGGTGAACCTATGGTTTGATTTCCTTCTCTTCATGATAGTATCTAGAATGTATGTGGACTAATAGATAAAGATTCACAAATTTTAGTAAAATTTAGCAAGAATTCATTTCAATTTTCTTAATTTCATTCAAATCGTCATCATAATTGCAAATACACAGATAATCTAAATCAAATACATAGAAATATGTTGACGTCCTAAAGGAAACTAAATATTCATAGCATATTTGAGTTAAATAGCATGTAGAATTGAAAATGTCATGCAAATATCTGCCTATAATCACTTAATTTAGATAAATTTACAATGCAGAGGTTGAAATTGATCAATAACAGTTGAGGATCAGAAAAATTGATCAAACTTATAAAATATCTTCATCATTTGTTGAATACAATAGGATTAAGCTTGCCTATCAAAAGATTTACAGAAAGCAGGTGGATCACTAGATGTTCAAACATCAGTTCTTGAAAGCAGCAACTTAGGCCCCTTAAATGGAAAACAAAAATGCACATCAAACTACTAAGTAACATCAGTAGATTATGAACTAATCAATGGAGACTTGGGATCATGAATTCTCTAAATTTATTGTATCTTACAAGATGGTAAAGGTTTGATTATGATTCTTTATCTATGTGTGATTGTGACTGACATCATGATCAACCTAAATTGGTGCTAGAAGGAGGGGCCTCATCACTCTTTTGCTTCTTGAATTGGTTACTTACACATCAATCCTGCATCTACACAAGGTGATCTTGTCAAAGTTCATTAGAATTGGTTATGCTTTGGACATTTGTGTAAAGATTCACTTGTTTTAGGTTGTTTCAAGAGTGTTGATCATATATATTTCAATACTTTGCATAAATACTTTAATCTTTGTAGTCAATTGCTTGAAGTATTCAAATATTGAGTCATTGTTCAGATTTTTTTACAAATATCCTACATAACCTGCCTGTGTGACTGAAAAACCTGATGTTTACAACTAGAAGTGTAACCCTGCTCATATTTACATAAACTGGTGCAAATATTGCATAAATATCTAGTTATTGTAGAGTCGTGACCATAAATATCCACCTTGGGAGGTTTTTTCCTATGATATTTGTGAAGATTCATCCAAAATATCCATATTCTGTCTTAAGCTGTTAGAATTTTGGCTCACAGGCCTAATACTAGGTCTAGATCTATTGGACTCCTTGAAGAATTGCCTATTCATGGACTTAGACCTTGTACCACTGACAATCATCATACTCCAGAGTCTAGTGCATCACCATCCTCATCATGACATACTGTAATATCTCCAGTATCTCTATCTGTACCTCAGACACCTCCAGGATCCCTAGTTATACCTCATATACCTTAGCCACTAGTCACCATGTCATACTTTGCTACTGATTCACCTTTGACCTTTACTACATATCATCCTCTACCTAAAAACCCTGATAAAATTTTCCCTAGGTATCATCCATATCAGGATGCAGATGATCATATCTAGACATATAAGGAAGCCTGCTTTAGAGCATGGATTAAACATCAGGATGTAGTTTACAGATTATTTCCATACTCCTTGGGGGAGGAAGCATATAATTGGCACATCAGCCTTGCTCAAGCCTCAATAAATTCATAGGATGCATTGGAAAAAGCTTTTAAGGATAGGTTTAAAATACCTATAGATCCTACAATGACTTACCACCTTTTTTCTACAATTAAAAGAGTAGAAGGAAAACCAATCTCAAACTTCAATGCTAGATTTTAGAAAATGTACTCTAAGTTGGTATCTCCATACAATGTAGGAGATGAGGTAGCTAAACTGATATACTACTCAGCTTTAGTTCCTCTAACCTCCATGTTCATAAGAAGAACACATACTGGTGTCACAACTCTGACATGAGCTTATGAAGAGGTAATAAAAGTTAACCAATAGTTGATTCCTGCTATAACACCTAACTTAGCATATCCTACATATCTTGCCTAGCCACAGACCAATGGAGTCATGATGCCTCCTCCTGCAATGCCTAGTCCATTACAAGTGCCCCTGCTTAGTATCATGCCTCCTCTGAATGGGAATGATCAGATGATACAGTATCTAAGACATACTCAAACACCTCAAGATGTAGGACAAAACCATAGCAATGGTGCTTCTTTCTTTAAACCTCAACAATAAAATGTAGTAGCCAAAGCTTAGGAAGAGAATGAAGACATCAAAGAAATATCTGCACAATTGAGGAAATTGACAACTAAGATTACACACTTGAGAGGTTAGAACTTTTATATTTAGTCAAACCAAAACAAAGGATATGCGAATAACAATTATTGATCTAGATATCCTAATAGGGGATATAACAATGATAGGAACTTTAATAACAATAGTGGTAATAATAATGTTACACCTAGGCAACCTAGAGTATGGAATACTAGACCAAACAATGGTTCTTTGCTATCACCCTTGGATAATCAGCCTCCGAATGAACCAAAATAGACTACTAGGGTCAATTTAGTAGAAGCAACACTTACAAATTCATGTAGAATACACAACACTAATGCACATGCTAAGCTAGATTGTCCCCAATTAAAAATAGAAGCTACTATCTTTTAGGATAAAGTGTCCAACACCGTAGGTGACCCTCCTTTCATTGAGGGGAATGATATTGTTCCCTATGGATATGAATCTACCCTTGTATTAGAAAGTTTTGTAAATCAATCTCATCACCAAGCATCTTCAACTCATGAGAACTACACATTGGCATGTGAAGAATCTTCCATGGTATTTGAGACAAATTATGTGTTCTCCTTTGAGGATGAAAATGAACCAGCCGTAGAACATGAGGAAGTTCATGCTATCAACAACAATATCTAGGTAGGTATAGTTATAATCTCAGGAGTAATCCTAACAGACTGCATGGTCCCTTAACCACATCCCTACCTCCTAATAACTTCAACACTCCTCTAGATCCAAAAGCAAGAGACAATCCTAGTCCTCCCAAGGTTGGTACTTAGTATTTTTCACCCAAAAACATGGTGTCAAAGGCCAATAGTCAACCTCCAGAATCTAACAAACTAGTCACATATTTAGCTGAAGAGATGAAAAGGGTTAAAATTAGCTTATCTCTATCAGAGTTGCTTAAAACCCCAACTATCAAGAAAGCTTTCATGACATCCCTAAATGAGTCTACACCAAAGGATGATAATCATACCCATAATCTGAGTCAAACCTTGAACAAGGATCATGCAAACAAAGAAAACAATGTCAAACATAAAGTGTAGGCCACTATCCAGGCTACTAAGACCTCACATATGACCCTGTACAAAGATAAGTCTGAATTACCCCCATTCCTCATCACCTTGAGGATGTTTAGGAAGAACTTGCATAATTTCTTAGTAGATTTAGGTGCATCCACCAATGTGATGCCATTATCCATTTGCAATGCCTTAGGGTTGCATCCAGCCAAGTCCCTAAAAAAGGTGACACAATTGGATAAAACTGAAGTAAGTGTGGTGGGAGAATTAACACATATCCACATGAAGTTAGCATCAGATCCAAAGATTAAATATTGCATTGACATCCAAGTGGTGGATTTCCTTGACACTTATGGAATTTTGCTCAATAGAGATTGGTCAAAAATACTCAATGGTTACATGTCCACTGATTTCAGCCATATGTGGTTACCCTAGAAGGGGATTCCCAATCAAATAAGGATAGAAGCTGAACCAAGGATGAAACATATGATCATAGAGTATAATAACACCAATGAAATATTGTACGTAGATGTTGAACCAAGAGTTTATACCATCAGACCCCAAACAGTCAAGATAGAGGAAGTTCTAACGTATAATATGCATGTGCATAAAAATGCTCATCATGATAATAGAATGATCATAGAATCTGATTATAGTTTAAGTGATAATGATGAAGTAGATCATTTTAAAGATTTTGAATTGTACTTATCTAGAGAAATGCAACATTGCCAGACATTAAACATATCTAATGAGGATATTTTAATAGAAGGCTAGTGCAGGTTACATGATGAAGCACATTCAGAAAAAACTTGTGAGGCTTTCTTGGATATGATAGAATTGGAACGAACCTATAGCAAGAAGGGATCATCTTCAACTGGGGTAAATGATATCTCTAGTTATGGTGATACTGAATCTTGTTTGTCATCTTCAAGAACAGAGGAGTCAGAAGAAGGTACACATTAGGATGAGAGTTATACTCACAATCCAGAGGAGATCTTGATGTATGATGGAGATACTTCCAGTTATGAAAATAATATCACCCCTGACATTGATTGTTTAATTGAATCAAATTATGAAGTATCGGATGAAGACAAAGGTAGTAACTTGACCAAGTTTGAGGAGTATTTATCTAAGCAAATTCAAAGGTTTACATTACAAGAGGTCCCTCCACATCATGCTTTAATCAAAGGATGGTGTAGACTCCATGAGGCACCACATTCAGAGACCTTGTGTGAATTATGCTTGCATATATTGAATAAGCAAGAGCAGCTTTAGTCAAGGAATGAGTTATCTAGCAACATAGATATGCCTAAAGATACAAGGAAAGAGATTGAAGTACATCAAAATGGTGATAGTGATGATACCACTGAAGTAGAAAGAAGAGGGGTATCAAGTTCACATCAACCACTAAAAATGAAAAAGGATGAACCCCAAAATCTAAAGTGGATATCAAGTGGTGCAGCTACCAGAGCTAAAATGAAAAGAGAAGGCCCTGATTTAAGCCATTAACAAAAGATAAACCTTGGATCCTTAGGTTTGATGGATCCAAGTCTAAACAAGGAGTTTGGGTAGGTATAGATCTTATTAACCCAGCAGGAAAGTCCTTTTTGGCAGCATACATATTACAATTCTCATGTACCAATAATGTGGCAGAATATGAAGCTTTAATTCATGGGTTGTTGTTTGCTCTTAAGAAAAGAGTTAAGATTTTGCATGTCTATGGAGACTCAGAATTGGTAGTAAGGCAAGTGAGGAGTATATATGCTTGTAATTACAAGTTGTCCAACTATAGACATAGGGTTTGGGATTTGATAGAAGAATTTGATGCATTTAATATCACCGATGTCCCTAGAGAAAAAAATCATAGGGCAAATGCCTTAGCACAAGCTGCTAGCACATTGGAGCCCTTGTCCATTTCTAGATTAAAGAGATTTTTAGTTGAACTAATATCAATACCCTCCATACCTGACAATGTCACTAATCTTCAAGTGTTTGATGATCATCATCATATCTTGGATTTCATAGCAAACCAAGATATATTTGATACACAAATAATAGATGAAAAGAACTTGGAAGATTGCACACATGGAAACAAGAAGAAATTATGGACTTGCCGAGCAATAAGATTCCCAAAGATATGATAGAATTAGAAAAGGCATTTGATCTGCATAACATTATGAAACAAAAGGACCTCCCCAAGATAGATGGAGGAGAATATTCACCAGTCAACATAGGACAAAATGAGGAGGTGAAGAATGTCCTAATTGGTAAAGTCTGCACTAAAGAAGAAAAGGCAGGGATAACCCAAGCACTGAAAGATTACATACATGTTGTTGCTTGGACTTATGATGAGTTAAAGACATATGACACATCTATTATCACCCATGCTATACCACTAAATCTAGATGCCAAGCCTTTTAGACAGAAGCAAAGGCCAGTCAATGTACTATTGGAACCTATCATCTTTGAAGAAGTTAAGAAGCTACTAAATGCTAGGATCATATTTCCTATCAGGTACTCAATAGGGGTAGCCAATTTGGTCCCAGTAAGAAAGAAGAATGGTGATCTACACCTATGTGTAGACTTCATAAATATGAATAGAGCTTTTGAGAAGGATAACTATCCTTTACCCTCATTGGATGAAGTTTTGCAAATAGTGAATGGATCTCAAATGATGTCATTCCTAGATGGTTTCTCGGGATACAACCAAGTGATGGTAGACAAAATAGATAGATTGAAAACAACATTCACCACCAAGTGGGGGATATTCACTTATAGGCACATGTCTTTTGGCTTGATTAATGCAAGAGACATATTCCAACATGCAATGGACATAGCATTTAGAGGCCTAGTTGGCAAATGCATAGTCATACATATGGACGACCTACCTATCTTTTTAAAGAAGAGAGGTGATCACATAGAGGATCTTAGGAAGGTGCTCAAGAAATGTGAGTAATATGGTATCTCACTCAATCCAAACAAATGCATATCTAGAGTAACCACGGGTAAATTACTAGGTCACCTGATATCAAAAAAATGGGATCACCATTGACCCTGCTAAGGTAGAATCCATCATGAAATTGCAACTTGCAGGGAGTAACAAAGAACTCAAATCTTATTTTGGTAAGATAAACTTTGTCAAGAAGTTCATCACCAGGTTTACAAAAATTGTTAGACCACTCAATGCAATGCTTAAGAAAGATGCCAAGATTTAATGTGTTGGTTCTAAAAAACGTAGGCTTTAGACCACAAGAGGGTGCCAGTCTCTTGATACATTTTTAGTCAACAAGATAGGGTTTATGCAACTGAAAACCCCCTACTCTTTAGGCTTTGCCAGGCCTAGGCAGGTGTACCTAAATGATAAGGCAAATTTAAAATCTAAGTGGATTCTAATTTGGCCAATTTTACTCACTATGGCACACAACTGTGAGATAATTGTAGAGCTTACTTACTAACTCCTAATAAAAGCTTGAAGTGTTAGGAATAAGGATTAAATTTGTATAAAGTGTTCTAAAATTGATCAGTGTCTAATTTATTGGGTGAATGGAGTTGATGGAAAGATGATGATTATGGAGACAGGGGTGTAGGATTGGCATATTTACTTCAGCTTAACTCTAAAAGTTGGGAACTTTTGAATGTCTATAACTTATATAGACGTGCAAGTGTGTCAGTTATTTGAGCTCTTCTTCATGATCCCAGTGATAGCCCCTTAAGTTACTGTGAAGTTGTGAAAGGATTTTAATTCAAATGTGAGGAGAAGCCAATTAAGATGATCTATTTAAAAGGATTTTAATCCACATACAGGAACTAATTAAATTAGATTGCTCAAAAGGTAATTTAATCCTTTTGCACATAGAAACTAGTCAGTACCATCACATAACTATAGAAAATGTGTATGGACAAATCAAATGTATTTTCACATTTAATTTGAATAACATAAAAACCCACTTTAGAGATAGCTAAATAACATATGAGAAAATTAAATCCCCACAACTGTTGAACACTGAAATAGATCACCATATAAGATCAGTCTGCTACATTATATTATTTTAGATAATATAAATAGTTGTATAAGTCTTCTGTAGTATGAAAATGGATGGGTGGGATGGATGCAATCTATCTTCTTACTAATGCCCTATCTGAATGAAAATGGTAATGATGATCTTCTAACTCCTACTTCTCTAACTTATATAGCCATATTCTTGAAGAGGATGTACCCCTTCACAAGTGTCTTTTGGAATTTTAGTAATAACAAACAAATAATCATTAGGCTCTAATAAGCCATAAATGGATTTTAGTAATATGATCCAGGTATTTTTGGCTTAAGTGAGTATCTACACACTCCATGGCACACTTTGCAGAAAACTCCATTGTAATCATTTTCTCCATGCATGCACAAGCCTCCTCCAATGTTGGATCTTCACATTTCACTACTTCCAAAGCTTCGTGTAGAATTAGTTGGCACTATTTTGTCCAATCCTGCTCACTTTTCAAACTCTTATAATCATTGCATAATGCAAGCACTCCTTCTCTAGAAGTATTAATGAACTCCTTAGATTTTGCTTGAAGATCTTCATGAAAACTGCTATGTGCCTTGATCAAATCCTCAGCATTGCTAATGGCTTTAGTATCAGGAGGGTTTTTATTTTGTATTTCTAGGAGTTTCTCTTGGAGTTTGTCAGCTAACCTTTTCTGTTCTTAGAGAGAAGTTTGATTTTTAAAATGAGTACTCTAGAATTTATTCATCCATGCCATCATGTTGCTATGTCTCCTTTTGAATACTGTGGAAAGTGCATTGAATCTGGCCTCGGTTATCTGAGCATTAACCTTTGATGTTTCACCTTTGTCCATTATTTAAGAATATTCCCCTTGGGTTAATAGTTTGGCAAGAACTAAATCTTTCATAAAATCATTTTCCTTTTGCATTCTCTCACAGTTCAATTTATACATGTCTCTTCCTCAGATCAACATTTGATTCTATGCTTTATTTAATTTAGCCACATTAATACCAATTTCTATAGTAACCATAAGATCGGTCTCGCCCACCTTCAGTGTCATCACATGGCCAAATGCCTTCTCTATGTCAATAATGGCAAGCTTTTGGTGTGGAGGGCGCTGTCATTATGCATAAAGCTATCAAAAACCAAAGAGGACTTCAAATCCAAACCAGGAAAAATCATCACACCGGTGTCTTCTAAAAGTTTCCTCCCCTTTTCTGGAGTCATGTCTTTTATTTCCTTTTCAACATCTATTTTCAAAGCATTCAATAATTGTTTTTCATTATTTGGTTCGACATCTGGAATTGATTCTTTGATTGCTTTGCCTTTATGTTTATACAAGAAGGATTTAAATTCTAGGGACTGAATGAACTAATCATCAGAGATAAAAGATTTGTAAGCCAATTGCTTCGCATTAGTATTAGATGTCTCTTCAATCTCTAGCTCTCTGTTAGGAGGCCTGTATTCTTCAATTCTGAGTTTGGGGATTATGTCAGGCTAGTCTTGGGATCTTTTGTTAGAGGATCCTTCACTATCAAAGGATAATGACTCTACCCCTTGCATCTCTTTCCCCCTGTTTTCAACTTCCTGATTATACTCATCAATGCCAAATTTAGCCTCTGCCTCTTCCAAATCCCTGATAAAAGCATCATGTGGAAATGGAACATGAATATATCGACTTAGATTTTATTTCCTTCTTAGAAAGTCAATAAATCCTTCAGGATTAAACCTTTTTCTTGGTATTTCATTTCTCAAATTAAAATGTAACAATTTGTCATGAATAAGATTATAACCTTCTCTTGACAACACAGTAAAATCTCCAAAGCATAATGTGCTTGGCATGAAAGATTGCTTAACATAGGCACTCAAATTCATGATATTTGAATAATCCATCTGCCTGATAATCTCCAAGTATGCGATTATGTCTGGTACAGTTTTAGGTAACAAAAATGGTGTATCCTCAAAGCCATACACTCTAATCATGGTCAAATCGAGGAAACAATACCAATCACCCTAGTTGTGGTTCATAGTTTGTGGTACTCCAAAATCCTTGGGCCTTAAAAATCTTTTGATTTCATCTAACAAAGAATAACTAGATGGATATCCATAACATCTATACAATGTTTTAACAAAGAATTCTTCAAAATGTACATAATTGGAATTCACAAACCTACTATCCCAGATGGAAGTCCAAAATTGTATGGGTAGAGGCTAACCTCCCTTATCCAATTGTGTAATTCTTAATTGTTCTAGCCACATCCCTAACTCCTGTCCATAATATAACACCATATGCATAAGAGAAGAATAGTTCTTAAAACTCATGGTTGGAGAGCCATTTTTGATGGCCTTCAGTCTTGAATCAATTACCCTAAAGAGGTGTGAAGCATAATCAAAAGTTCTGGCATGATGGCATTGTATGTCTGCAGAGATGAGCATGAGTGCTATGGACATGAATTCAAGGACCATTGTTCCTAATAACTGTGCACTGAATAATATGTATGTTTCATATAGGGTTCAAACAGATCGACATGAAAAGGAGGTCCATCACCTTCCTCAAGTGGTACTAGACTCCCCTCATATCTTTGGCTCTATGTAGTTGCAATCTCCATCCCTTATAAGTAGTATCCATTTCAAATATTCTTTTCCAAATCTTCATATATGATGGGAGTATTGCACGTGTCATCCAGGCAAAAAACTTCACATATTGCATTCTTAGACACATGAGCAAATGGTTCCCCTTGCAGGTTGTAGATAGCTTTTAGGTTGGGGTCATAATGATAAGCCAAGAGTTTTACAAGATCTATATTTACAAAGACATCTGTGACAACTACCCTGCCCAAGTTGAGATTCCATGGGTTACAGACAGGTTCCAACCTATTCCTTCTATAGTAGTGAAATATAAACAATTCATATCCCCTAATAGGGCCAAAACTAGGCAATTGGTCTATAAGGTCTTGATTGAGCTTTTGTTCCTATGTTTTCTCTCCCTTCCCTATTTCAATCTTTTTCTTTTTGCTTTTAGTTTGGCTAGTTTCAGTTTGCTATTTTCTTTTTGTTTTCAAAGATCCCTCCATTTTATCTCTACGCTAGACACCATAATTAACCTTATAATCTATCAGTAATAGAAAGGTTTGCAATGATTACTTGTATGTGCTCGATGTCATGAATTTCTCGATCTCTTGGTGAATTCCCCACTCTTCCACTAAAACCCTTAGAGATTTCTTTTGATTTCAATTCATTATGAATTAGAGCAGTTTGTATGAGATTATGCTCAAGCAGCCATTAATGTTGGCCACTGGAATTAAATGCAGTAGGCTTCTCAGGATTCAAAAATGTCAAATTGATATAATGAATTATGTGAGGAAGACTATTTTAATCTCATGCTGATCTATATGTTCATTTTGGTGCCATCTTTTGTTTATACATTCTTGATCGATCGCCAGGACTATCTTAATGTCTCTTTGATAGGAGGTATTCTTTTTGTTATTATCTTATCGGGAAGACTTTTTAACACTTCCATCGATGCACAAGTCCCCTTTTCTTGTTTTTCTATTCTAAACATTTCAGGGAGACATTATGACTTTCACTCTGATATCAAGTAGGTCCTAACTGTCGAGGTTACTTTTGGACATCAACAAGTGTTCTCCCAATGACTAGTAGATACTTTGTAGCCATCGAGCTGACAATTACTATCGCTAAGAGAATAGAATGTTCTTCTGATATATTAAGTCTTGCCGATAGTATTTTCTTATATCCTTTGTCCATGAGGTACATCGGTAAGAGTCTCACCGAGGCATTCCCATACCTTCTCATCAGAGTGACTTGCATCGTCAGGAAGACATAAAAGATCCATTTTGATGGTATATGTCATGCCGATATAACTAGTGTATTGACTCATTGGCGAGACTACATACACTTCTTGCCTAACTTATGTTCATTGGTATGACTTCTGATATCGGCGTAGTCTAAAATTTTCATTCCAATTTTATCTTTCTTGCCGATAAGATTTTCATCAGTGACACAATATGTAGTCTTCCCAATTGTTGCACAATTGTTACTTCTGGGTTCTTTGATCAGAGTAACTCCATTTAGTTCTTCCCAATATAAATTAAAATGTCCATTAGAGGATTATGGCTTATCTAATTGAAAAGACATGCATATGATCTTGCTATTATGGGTCAATTGTTTGTTTTACACAACTATGGTCAGAGAAATGCTTATCTCAAAGGTCATATTTATGGAATCATCAGTTGTTATGGGCTACAATATGGATCTTGTCATACAAATTTTATCAATCTATATTAATCATAAGATCAATGTATGGAAAATGTGGAGGACAAGTGAGTGGTGGTTAAATGGAAATTGTGAAACTTTTTCTAGTTCTAATAGTGCCTCTAATTGGGGATGAATGAGTGTGAGATCATTGCAAGAATCCAAAAAGATCTCTGGGAAGCAGACCATATGGTATAGAAATTGGAATGTATTTGAAGTGGGAGTTGGTATGGATGAGTAATGGAAGTGGAATGAAATCCTATACTACTGTGCATGGAAAACGTATTGTTATAATGTCATGTCCCCATATTAAGGCATTATTTAAACACCAAGACAGGGTGGTGAAGGTTTTCATGAAATACGATATTTAGATAATTATGTATGTATTAATAAATAATATTATTAATATATTATTTAATAAACAATATTAAATAATATTATTTATGAATAATCAAAATATAATATATAATGTATCTATTTAAATAAGATATATTATTATATTATATAAATATAAGTAAGAAAACAAATATTGATATAGATATAAATATTATTAATTTACATATTATAATATGTATACTAATTACAAGAAGAATAAAGACAAGTCAAATGCCAAAGATGCTAACTTGTCAAAAATGACAAAACAACATAAGAATGATTAATGAAGAAAAGTGAATACAATTCATATAAATAGATTGTCATAGGCAGCGCTAGTATGAATATAACAATTCTCAATTAAGAAATAATCCTTGCACTCTAACGTAGACATGTGAAATATTTAATAGGCAAGAAGTAACTAATACTAAGGGTTGCGATTCGTCTAGGAAAGGCAGTGATCCTTCCCAAAGGTCTTAACTATTTGGAGAGTCATCACCCTTCCAAAGGCATGGCTCTCCTCATAAAAAGATATAATGATATATTTATGGAGAGAGGGTGTGGAGAAGAAGGGAATATATAATCTGATCTAAATATGCAGGCTACAACAAAGAGCAATACGGGTCATCGATCATGCAAGACTAAATATTTATAAGTAGCAGCCACCTTGCTTTCTACAATAAGAATATTATATATATAAATCTAACAAGAGAGATAATGAATATCATATGGGAAGAATTACAAAAGATAATACTATATGAATTAAAGAAGACCAAAGTAGAGATTTAGAGATTATTATGAAAGACAGATTTGGAGCAAAGGTATTAAGGAGAAGAATGGGGAATCTAGAACATATTTCTAAGATTAAAAGCAGATCTATAAGAAGATGCAATGAAGATTTACTAACAGATTTGAGACTTGGGTAGATTTAGAGATATTATAGAAGGAAAGAATAAATACTTAAGAAGTCTAAAGGATATAAAGGCAAGAATCCATTCTCCTGGTATGATGTATCTAAGCCTATGTTTCTCATGATAAATGCCATATGATAAAAAAATAACAAATGTATAATTGAAAGTTATCATTGGAATCATAAGCATTGTGAATTTTCCATGAATATAGATTCTATTCACAACACATGATATGATTGTTTGCAACTATGAGTATTGATTAACTTTAATGTGGATTCTTGTACGTATGTTATGATGGAGGGAATTGAGGGCCTACGAGGAGGGGAAATAGCGTTGGGATCATCTTCTAAGTACCCCACCCCATGGTGGATGGCCGAGGCTTGCCACATGTGGGCCAAGGGGGCATAAGAGGCCGCTCTTGGGATTAGAAGGAGTGATTTCCGGGACACCCTACTGTAGTTGCACTCCAACCTCCCATCATGGAAATTAATTGAATCATAAGAGGAAGCATAATGGCTCTGATAAGGGGAATGGTGATAGGATGCCTCACTAGGCACCCCACCCCATATGAATGGCAAGAGGCCACATGGGGCCAAGAGGGGTGAAGCACCCGCTCTTGGGCCTAGGGTAGAGGGTTTCTTGGGCACCCTATCAAACCATTTTGTTCCAGGAATTAGAAACCCTAACCCTAAACTTGTGGGATTTGAAATTTTTAGGTAAAATTAGTATTGTTCCAATTGGGGACATTACAAGTGGTATCAAAGCATCTTTCCTGCCATCCTGTGTATGATTTATGTATTACATGTATTGGTGTATACTTTGTGACTTATGTGTATTCAAATGTATTCAAGTATATACCTTGTGATTTATGTGTTTCAAGTGCATTCAAGGTATACTTTGTAACTTATCTGTATTCAAGTATATGCTTTGCACATACTTTCATGTGAATGCTTTGTGTATTATGTGTATTCGCATGTATGCTTCATACTTGTTGTGTATGCTCATGTGTATACTTGGTGACTTTGGGAGGGTGGACAGGTCGATGGTGTAGTATGTAATGCACCAAATCCCCTTTCCAGTTGTTAGGTTATATACTTACATGTATTAATGCAACTTACGATTTATGTGTATTCAAATTTGTTCAAATGTATACTACTTGACTTATGTGTGTTCAAATGCATACTTTGACTTATATTTGTATTTGAGTGTATACTCTGACTTTGTGTTCAAGTGTATACTTCATGGCTATGTATTTGAGTGTATACTCCATGACTTGTATTTGTATTCGAGTGTATACTCTATGACTTGTATTTGTATTTGTCTGACTTTGTATTCAAGTGTATACTTCATGATTGTGTATTTGAGTGTCTACTCTATGACTTTGTATTGTATTCGAGTGTATACTCTGTGACTTTGTAATTGTATTCGAGTGTATACTCTATGACTTGTATTTGTATTTGAGTATATACTCTAACTTTGTATTCAAGTGTATACTCTATGACTTTGTATTTGTATACTCTGTGACTTTGTATTCAAGTGTATACTCTATAATTTGTATTTGTATTTGAGTGCATTTGTATTCAAGTGTATACTCTATGACTTTGTACTCAAGAATATGTATTCAAGTGTATACACTGTGGCTTATATGTATTCGAGTGTATTCATGTGTATACCTTGTGGCTTATGTATACGTGTATTCATGCGACTTATGTATTTAAGTGTATACTTTACGACTTACATGTATGAGGTACTCATACATTATTCATGCTTCTTGTATATACTCTACTTATACTTTATGTATCACATGTATTGATGTGTTACTTCATGTATCTTCAACAAGATGTGTTCTTATAATTACTTTATGCTTAAAAACTATGAGAATGTTAAAGATGTTGTCTTTCCAGTGGCTCAGGCTACTTAGTTATGTGGTTGACCTACTTGCTTGTCTACTTGAGGTACTTGGTTACTTGCTTGAGCTACTTGCTTGAGCTACTTGAGCTACTTGCCTAATTGCTTGAGCTACTTGTTTGTCTACTTGAGCTACTTGGTTACTTGCTTGAGCTACTTGTTTGTCTACTTGAGCTACTTGGTTACTTGCTTGAGCTACTTGCTTGTCTACTTGAGCTACTTGTCTACTTTCTTGAGCTACTTGCTTGTCTACTTGAGCTAATTGCCTACTTGCTTGAGCTACTTGCTTGTTTACTTGAACTACTTGCTTGAGTTGGTTGCTTGCATGCTTGAGCTACTTTGCCTGCTTGATTGAGCTAGTTGCTTGCATTCTTCAGCTACTTGGTTGTCTACTTCAATTTTATTATGTAACTAAATGGCAATGCATGTAACCTACAAATTGGTGTAATCATTTCTATATCTTGAGGAGATCACTCACCACCATTTGACCTTAAGGTGAAAAAGGGAAGAGCATTTCATCTAAGAAAGATATCTAAAACATCATTAAAGAATTCAATTGAGATTTAGGACCACTGAGGTATCATATCGACCTAGGAGGGTCAATCTCTTAAAAACCAAAACAACAATTTTTGAGAGGACATAATAAAGACAACTTGGCTCTTTAGGAACCCACAAATGGGGAGAAAGATCTTAAAAGGAAATGTGGAAATTTATAATAGGACATATTCATCAAACTTAATTGTTCTATCCATCTAGAACGAAACCATGACTTCATCTCAACACATTGAAGATAAACGTTAAAGTGCAAGGTAATGAAAGAACTCATTGTGATTGCTTGAGGACAAGCAAATTTTGAGTGGGGAGGGCTGTCATGTCCCCATATTAAGGCATTATTTAAACACCAAGACAAGGCGGTGAAGGTTTTCATGAAATACGATATTTAGATAATTACGTATGTATTAATAAATAATATTATTAAGATATTATCTAATAAACAATATTAAATAATATTATTTATGAATAATCGAAATATAATATATAATGTATCTATTTAAATAAGATATATTATTATATTATATAAATATAAGTAAGAAAACAAATATTGATATAGATATAAATATTATTAATTTACATATTATAATATGTATACTAATTACAAGAAGAATAAAGACAAGTCAAATGCCAAAGATGCTAACTTGTCAAAAATGACAAAACAACATAAGAACGATTAATGAAGAAAAGTGAATACGATTCATATAAATAGATTGTCATAGGCAGCGCTAGTATGAATATAACAATTCTCAATTAAGAAATAATCCTTGCACTCTAACGTAGACATGTGAAATATTTAATAAGAAAGACGTAACTAATCCTAAGGGTTGCAATTAGTCTGGGAAAGGCAGTGATCCTTCCAAAAGGTCTTAACTATTTGGAGAGTCATCACCCTTCCAAAGGCATGGCTCTCCTCATAAAAAGATATAATGATATATTTATGGAGAGAGGGTGTGGAGAAGAAGGGAATATATAATCTGATCTAAATATGCAAGCTACAGTAGAGAGAAATAGGGGTCATCGATCATGTAAGACTAAATATTTATAAGTAGCAGCCACCTTGCTTTCTACAACAAGAATATTATATATATACATCTAACAAGAGAGGTAATGAATATCATATGGGAAGAATTACAGAAGATAATACTATATGAATTAAAGAAGACCAAAGTAGAGATTTAGAGATTATTATGAAAGACAGATTTGGAGCAAAGGTATTAAGGAGAAGAATGGGGAATCTAGAACATATTTCTAAGATTAAAAGCAGATCTATAAGAAGATGCAATGAAGATTTACTAACAGATTTGAGACTTGGGTAGATTTAGAGATATTATAGAAGGAAAGAATAAATCCTTAAGAAGTCTAAAGGATATAAAGGCAAGAATCCATTCTCCTGGTATGATGTATCTAAGCCTATGTTTCTCATGATAAATGCCATATGATAAAAAAATAACAAATGCATAATTGAAAGTTATCATTGGAATCATAAGCATTGTGAATTTGCCATGAATATAGATTCTATTCACAACACATTTGATATGATTGTTTGCAACTATGAGTATTGATTAACTTTAATGTGGATTCTTGTATGCATGTTATGATGGAGGGAATTGAGGGCCTACGAGGAGGGGAAACAACGTTGGGATCATCTTCTAAGTACCCCACCCCATGGTGGATGGCCGAGGCTTTCCACATGTGGGCCAAGGGAGCATAAGAGGCCGCTCTTGGGCTTAGAAGGAGTGATTTCCGAGACACCCTACTATAGTTGCACTCCAACCTCCCATCATGGAAATTAATTGAATCATAAGAGGAAGCATAATGGCTCTGATAAGGGGAATGGTGATAGGATGCCTCACTAGGCAACCCACCCCATATGAATGGCAAGAGGCCACATGGGGCCAAGAGGGGCGAAGCACCCGCTCTTGGGCCCAGGGTAGAGGGTTTCTTGGGCACCCTATCAAACCATTTTGTTCCAGGAATTAGAAACCCTAACCCTAAACTTGTGGGATTTGAAATTTTTATGTAAAATTAGTATTGTTCCAATTGGGGACATTACATATAAGGCAACTGTGAGAATTGTCCACACACTAGTAATTCTTAGCCTTTTCCTAGACTACTGTGCATGGATGCTTTTTAAGAAAAGAAGTGTTTCAATAATTGTCCATGCACTGGCAATTCCTGATCTTCTCCTGACATATTTTGCTAATAATATGAATCTTGTCCTCCTTTTCTAGTGATAACAAAAGTCCCAATCCAAAGAGCTTCAAACTTTTCATGTTTCCCCTTTATCTTGACATATGATGTTTCACCTTTGTCCTTTAGTTGAGAACTTTCCCCTTGGGTTAACAGTTTGGTAGGAACTAAATCTTTTAGAAAGTCATTTTCCTTTTGCATTCTCTCATAGTTCAATTTATACATGTCTCTTTCTCAGATCAGAATTTGAATCTGTGCTTTATTTAATTTAGCCACATTAATACCAATTTCTCTAGTAACCATAGGATCGGTCTCACCCACCTTCAGTGTCATCGCATGGCCAAATGCCTTCTCTATGTCAATAATGGCAAGCTTCTAGTGTGGAGGGTATAGGGCCCATATCATAAGAGATTCTTCATCAGGATTGTATAGTGATCTAGTGTACACCTCTGTCACACCTTCTAAACTGAGTTTATGTTTGGCACTATCATTATGCAGAAAGCTATCAAAAACTAAAGATGACTTCAAATCCAAACTCGGAAAAATCATCACACCAGCTTCTTCTAAAAGTTTCCTCCCCTTTTTTGGAGTTATGTATTTTATTTCCTTTTAAACATCTATTTTCAAAGCATTCAATAATTGTTTTTCAATATTTGGTGTGACATCTGGAACTGATTCTCTGATTGCTTTGCCTTTATGTTTATACAAGCAAGATTTAAATTTTGGGGATGATATGAACTGATCATCAGAGATAAAAGATTTGTAAACCAATTCCCTGGCATCACTATCAGATGACTCTTCAATCTCTAGCTCTCTGTCAAGAGGCCTATATTCTTCAATTCTGAGTTTGGGGATTATGCTAGGCTGGTCTTGGGATCTTTTGTTAGGGGATCCTTCACTATCAGAGGATAATACCTCTACCTCTTGCATCTCTTTCCTCCTCTTTTAAACTTCCTGATTATACTCATCAATGGCAAATTTACCCTCTGCCTCTTCCAAATTCCTAATAACATCATCATGTGGAAATGGAACATGAATATATCCACTTAGATTTTGTTTCCTTCTTGCAAAGTCAATAAATCCTTTAGCATCAAACCCTTTTCTTGGTATTTCTTTTCTCAAATTAAAATGTAACAATTTGTCATGAATAAGATCATAACCTTCTCTTGACAACAGAGTAAAAATCTTCAAAGCATAATGTGTTTGGCATGAAAGATTGCTTATCATAGGCACTCAAATTCATGACATTTGAATAGTCCATCTGCCTAACAATCTCTAGGTATGCAATTCTATCTAGTATAGTTTTAGGTAACAAAAATGGTGTATCCTCAAAGCCATACACTCTGATCATGGTCGAATCAAGGAAAGAATAGCATTCACCCCAGTTATGTTTCAGAGTTTGTGGTCCTCCAAAATCCTTGGGCCTTAAAAACCTTTTGATTTCATCTGACAAAGAATAACTACATGAATATCCATAACATCTATATAGTGTTTTAACAAAGAATTCTTGGAAATGTACATAACTGGAATTCACAAACCTACTATCCCAGATGGAAGTCCATAATTCTATTGGAAGAGGCTGACCTCCCTTATCCAATTGTGTAATTCTTAATTGTTCTAGCCACATCCCTAACTCCTCTCCATAAAATAACACCATATGCATAAGAGGAGAATAATGCTTAAAACTCATGGTTGGAAAGCCATTTTTTATGGCCTTCAGTCATGAATCAATTCCCCTAAAGAGGTGTGAAGCATAATCAAAAGTTCTGGCATTTTGGCATTATATGTCTATAGTGATGGCATGGGTGCTATGGACATGAATTCACGGACCTCTATTCCTAAAACTTGTCCCACTAAATAATATGTATATTTCATATAGGGTTCAAATAGATTGACATGAAAAGGAGGCCCATCACCTTCCTCGAGTGGTAATAGATTTTCCTCGTCTCTGGCTCTATGCAATGGAAATCTAAATCCCTTATAAGTAGTATCCATTCTCAAATATTCTTTTTCCAAAACTTCATATATGATGGGAGTATTGCACGTGTCATCCAAGCCAAAAACTTCACATATTGCATTCTTAGACACATGAATAAATGGTTCCTCTTGTAGGTTGCAGATAGCTTTTAGGTCAGGGTCATAATGATAAGCCAAGAGTTTTACGAGATCTATATTTACAAAGACATCTATGACAACTAGCCTGCCCAAGTTGAGATTCCACGGGTTACAGACGAGTTCCAACCTATTCCTTCTATAGTAGTGAAACATAAACAATTCATATCCCTTAATAAGGGTCCATATGTTACCTACATGTTTATATTTATCATCCAATTCCATGTCTACCCTTAATTGTGCAGTTCTCCTAGCCTTAGGGCCTAAACCAGGCAATTGGTCTATAGGGTCTTGATTGAGCTTTTGTTCTTGTGTTTTCTCTCCCTTCTCTGTTTCAACCTTTTGCTTTTTACTTTTGGTTTGGCTAGTTTCAGTTTGTTGTTTTCTTTTTGTTTTTGAAGATCCCTCCATTTTATCTCTATGCTAGACACTAGATTTAACCTTATAATCTATCAGTAATAGGAAGGTTTGCAATGCTTACTTGTATGTGCTCGATGTTGTGAATTTCTTGGTCTCTTGGTGAATTCCCCACTCTTCCACTAAAACTGTCAGAGATTTCTTTTGATTTCAATTCATTATGAATCATAGTAGTTTGTATGAGGTTATGCTCAAGTGGCCATTAATGTTGGCCACTAGAATTGAATGTAGCAAGCTTCTCAGGCTCCAAAAATGTCAAATCGATATAATAAAATATGTTAGGAAGACTATTTTATTCTCATGCTAATCTATATGTTCATTTTGGTGCCATCTTTTGTTTATACATTCTCGATCGATCGCCAGGACTATCTTAATGTCTCTTTGATAAGAGGTGTTCTTTTAGTTTTGATCTTATTGGGAAGACTTTTTAACACTTTCATTGATGCACAAATCCCCTTTTCTTGTTTTTCTATTCTTAACATTTCAAGGAGACATTATGACTTTCACTCCAATATCAAGGTTTTCCTAACTGTCAAGGTTGCTTTTGGACATCGGCGAGTGTTCTCTTGATGAGTAGTAGCTACTTTGTAGCCATCAGACTGATACTTACTATCGCTAAGAGAACGGAATGTTCTTACAATATATTAAGTCTTGTCAATGGTTTTTTCTTATATCCTTTTTCCATGGGGTACATCGGTAGGACTCTCAGTAAGGCATTCCCATACCTTCTCATCGAGGTGACTTGCATAGTCAAGAAGACATAAAAGATCCATTCTAATAGTATATGTCATACCGATATAACTAGTGTATCGACTCATCGGCGAGAGTACAAACACTTCTTGCCAAACTTATGTTCATCAGTATGAATTTTGAGACCAGTGTAGCCTAAAATTTTCATTCCGAATTTATCTTTCTTGTTGATAAGCTTTTTATCGGAGACACAATATGTAGTCTTCCCGATTGTTACACAATTGTTACTTCTAGGTTCTTTGATTGGTGTAACTCCATTAGGTCTTCTTGATATAAATGAAAATGTTCATTAGAGGATTGTGGCTTATCTGATCAGAAAGACATGCATATGATCTTGCTGATAGGGGTCAATTGTTTGTTTTACACCACTATGGTTAGAGAAATGCTTATCTCAAAGGTCATATTTATGGAATCATCAGTTGTTATGGGCTACAATATGGATCTTGTCACAAAAATTTTATCAATCTATATTAATCATAAGATCAATGTATGGCAAATGTGGAGGACAAGTGAGTGGTGGTTAAATGGAAAATGTGAAACTTTTTCCAAGTCTAACAGTGGCTCTGATTGGGGATGAATGAGCATGAGATCATTGCAAGAATCTAGAAAGATCTCTGGGAAGCAGACCATATGGTATGGAAATTGGAATGTATTAGAAGTGGCAGTTGGTATGGATGAGTAATGGAAGTGGAATGAAATCCTATACTACTATGCATGGAAAACATATTGTAATAAGGCAACTATGAGAATTGTCCATGCACTAGCAATTCTCGACCTTTTCCTAGACTACTGTGCATGGAAGTTTTTTAAGAAAAGAAATGTCTCAAGAATTGTCCATGCATTGGCAATTCCTGATCTTCTCCTGACATATTTTGCAAATAATATGATTCTTCTCCTCCTTTGCCAGTAATAACAAAAGGCCCAATCCAAAGTGCTTCAAACTTTCCATGTTTTCCTTTATCTTGGCACCTTGTATTCCATAGTAGGACCATATCATTTTCATTGAATTTTTTTTCCTTTGCCCTTTTGTAAAATAAATACTTCATTTGTGATTGGATCTTAGTATTCTATTCTTGGGCCAATCTTTGATCTCATCTAATTCTGACAACTATTCCATTCTTTCCTTCAATGGTTTAGGGACATCCAGATCTTCTCAAATTATAAATTTGTATATAGGTGGTAGGTTTTGCATGGGCATTCTAGCCTGTGCTCCATAAACTAGCTCAAATGGTGATTTACCAGTTTATTTATTTACAGTGATTCTGTCTACCCATACTGCCATACTTAATTTAGAATCCCATGCCTTCTTATTTCTATCCAAAATCCTTTTAATAATTTTTAGGATACTCTTATTACTTGAGTCAGCCTATCCATTCACTTGTGGATGGTATGGTGAGGCATATGAAATCACAATACCATATGATTCACAAATTTTTTTGAATTCATCCGATCTAAAACACATTCCATTGTCCATGATGATTCTAGCAGGTGTCCCAAATCTTGTAATGATGTTATCCATCAAGAAATTAATTACAACCTTGCTAGTGGCTTATTTAGTTGGGATGGCTTCTATCCATTTTGTGAAGTAATCAATTGCTACCAATATCCACTTATGACCCCCACTAGATTTTTTGATATCTTTCTAATAAAATCAATTCCCCATTAGTAAAAGGGAGCCTCAACTTGCATTGGCTTGAGTGGCAGTGCTCCTTGATATTTCATCTTTCCTGAGAGCTGCTAACATGCTTCACACTTCCTTACATATGTGAAAGCATCATTGAAAACTCTCAGCCAGTAATAACCAGCTCTTAAAATTTAATGGGCAGTAGTTTTGCTGGAAAAGTGTCCTCCATAGACTCCTTCATGCATTTCCTTCATTACTCTTTTTTCGTGGGATTCATCCAAACATAGTAGTGGTACCCCATCTCTATTCTTCCAATATAAATCACCATCTAGGAAAACATATTTAGACGCATGTAGCTTCAAAGTTCTTTTTTGATTGTCATTCAAATGTTCAGGGCATTTCTGATTTTTAAAGAATATATTATGTTAGTGTACCAAGCTATTTTCTCAATGCTTGTAATCATGGTCTCTTTTTTTCCCACATTGTAAATTTGAGAAGCCTCTAGATTTGATTCAGCCATTAGTTTAGCTAAACCTTGTCCTCTCACTAGTTTGGTGATTTAGATCTCTATGTTAAACTCTTGGATTCTATTGATCCATCTACATCTCCTCCTAGTAACTTTTGTTTGTACAAACACATCTTTAACTGCAACATTGGGAACATATGCAATCACTTTTGCCCCTACCAGGTAAGGTCTGAAAACATTCACTGCTTTCACCAAAGCATATGCATGTTTCTCTATAATATCATAGTTCAATTCTACCCCTTAGAGGGATTTACTAAAAAATGATATAGGTTGTTCATATCCCTCATCGTTCTTTTGCAGCATTACTGCGGCAATAGTATGGTATGATGCAAATGAGAAGACTTGAAATGGATTACTGAAATTGGGGGATTTCAATATTAGGGCCTCCTTAATTTCTCTCTTTATGGTTACGAATGCATCTAGTGCATCTACAGACCAATATATCTCAGCCCCCTTCAACATTTTTGAAATGGGTTTGACAATTTCAGCAAAGTTTGGGATAAATCTTCTTATGAAATTTATTTTCCCAAAGAAGGATTGGATGGCTTTAACTGTTTTAGGAATAGGGATTTTGTCTATGGTTTCCACTCTTTTCGGATCAATTTTAACCCCATCTTTGGACACTATATGTCCTGGTAATTTGCCTTCTATCACTGCAAAATGACATTTTCTTTGGATTCAAAGAAATATAATATTACACTTTGACAAATATTTTTTAAAGATGATCAACATGATCTTCTACTTTCTTGAAGTATGTAGTGAGGTCATCTTGATAAACCACCATTATAACATTAATCAATTCAGCAAAAACAACATCCATGGCTCTCTAGAAAGTTGCACCAGCATTTGTAAGTCCAAATGGCATTCTAACATATACATATGTGCCCTAAGGAGTAGTGAATGAAGTTTTATATTGTTCTGATTCTTTCACTTTCACCTAATTATAACCTAAAAATCTATCCATCATGGATAACAACTCACATCCTGTGACTCTTTGTAGAATTGCCTCCATATTTGGAAGTGGATAGTTGTCTTTAAGGGATGAGATATTTAGATTTCTAAAATCTACACATAACCTTATGTCACCATTCATTTTTCTGACTAGCACCAAGTTGGAGACCCATGTAGAATGTCTAATAGGCTTAATGATACCTCCTTCCCCGAGATTCACAAGTTCTTCATACATTTTTAGCTACAAGGTTAGGTTTATGGGTCTGTGTTTTTGTCTAAAAGGTTTTGCATCAGGTTTGAGTGGGATTTCATGCTAGAACAAATCCTCCCTGTATGCCTTAAGGTCATCATATGACCAAGCAAAGACATGCTTATACTTTCTCAGTAGAGCAATCAACATTTTTCTGATTGTAGGGCTTATCTTTTTCCCAATATACACCTTCTTTGGTGCCAATTCAGTGCCCAAGTTAATTTCTTCAAGGTATTCCTTTTTTGCTAGTGTCTATTTCATAAGAGCTTGATCATGTCCATCAAACACCCTTTCTAGTGCCACAAGCCCCTTAGGAATTTTGTTACTCTTAAACTAGACAATTTCTTTACCAAAAAAAGTTTGCTTGCCATCTACTTCCTCCACAAATGCATTAAAATTAACCTCTTGGGCCTCATATTGGTCAATACATTATAAGAATTTAATCAAATCAATGTCATCATTGAAAACTTGCCAATTATAGACATTGTCTAGGATTGTAGGTCTAGTTTTAAACTCAACTTCAGTAATGCTTGCTAATGTGACATCATCCATTTTCAAGGCTATATTTTCTAGGGAGTCTGCCATTATATTTTTTGATATGTCTACCCAGTTAAAGGAGAAAGCATCAAACAATTCAATATCATCCCAAACAACATTTCTATATTATTTCAATCTTTTGTTCTTGGATGAATACTTCTCTTTGACTTGAGATATAAGCAATTCTGAATCCCCATACACAGCAAGGCATTTTATTTTGTACTTTATGGCAATGTTTAGGCCAATGAGCAAAGCTTCATATTCTACTATGTTATTGGTACACTGAAATGTTAGCAGAAATGAGTACTTGAAAGTTTTACTAGTTGGTGAGATAAACAATACTCCTGCTCCATTCCTATCCTTACTACATGCACCATCAAAATACATTTTCCATACACCACTTTCATCAATTTGGGCTTCTTGGTGTATTGGGTTAGTGTTCTATAATTCTAGTTAACTTTTCTCAATTCTGAATGCACCAAGATCTATATCATAGAAGAAATTTACTTGATTCTGGTTAATGCATTCTATGATGTTCTCATACCTTGGTTCCCTGCACAACTTAAATTCTTTTTCTCCCACTAGTATAGTGGCATAGGATAGATCCAACTAGACATTTCCTCTGGCTATTGCAGTCCATTGTTTGGATAGCAACATTCCATAGTAGGGTGGGATATACACTACAATGATGTCAATCTTATAAACTACTTTAGGGTAGGCAACTAACTTTATTTCTATGTCCCTCATAATACCCACAACTGGGATGGATCTGTTGTCCATAGCATAGCATTTACCATATGTGGTGTCAACCCACATTCCTAACTCTTTCATGACTGCTATTGGCATGATGTTCATAGCCGCCCCTGAATCAATCATTAAATTCCTCACTAGTTTGTTTTTTATCAATAGGATAGTGTAAAAAGGATCTACCTGAGATGGATTCCTTGTTAATGTGTTACCCAGATATACTTCAGGAGTCTTAGCAGCCTCAGTTTGAACATTATTTATTTTGATTTTAGGTTTTTGTTGTTTCTTTTTTGGTACATCTGAAATCATCTTAACCACTATATTCCTGTACTGATCTATCTTCATCATTTCAAGAAGTGGTACTAATATTTTCACTTGAGATATTACTTGGGCTATGTTAAATGAGGGAGTTATTGTTTGATCAAATTTTTCTATTTTGTTATGCCCCATTTCTCCAACTAATATTTTGTCATTTATCTTGCCTTGTTCAATTTTTATTGGCTCTTTAGATGTATTTTTCATATTGTCCCTATTATGATTCTTATCTTTTACAAACACACTTCTAGGTGGTCCTTGATCTACATTGACTATTGTATTTCTCATATTATAGTTACTTTTTACTTGTGCTACTGTGGCAATTGTGAGATCCCTTATTTCTTCTTTAGTTGGTTTTCTCCATTGGTTATGTGATGGTACGCCATGATCATAAACATTTCTTCATAATTATCTTCTTGGCTTGAAAATACCTCCTGTCTTCCCATACTAGTAATGTATCTTTAGTTTCCCATGTCATATTCATATCCATCCTCCTCCGTGGATGAATATCCTTCATCAATCTGATGGGGTCTGAATGCTAGCATGTTTATAGTATGGTTATCTCTTTCCTGACCATGAGATGTTCCCTCTTCCTATACTGAGCATGCCACCACACAATAATCAGGTGAGTGAGCCAGATTATAGGCTAAGCACCATTGATTATTCTCTACTACATGTGTTCCATTTCTTTTAAGAGGATCAAGAGTATCTTTCCCATAATTTTGTTTTCTATTATTTTCCAAAGGTCTCCCATCTTTCCAATTGGTATTATAGGGCATGTCATGTAACCTTGGTCTTTCGTTCCTATACTGGTATTCATGCTTATTTTGGGGGTTATTAGATTGTTGGGGCAATCTAAGGTTATCCCTTTTTCCAGTCATGCCTGCAGCCTTCTTATTATTTTCAATACTGATAGTTGCCTTTTGTGCCTCTGTTAAGGTCATGGGAGCCTTATTCCTAAGTTCATACCTAGTTTTCAGATCAAAAGCATTTAGATAGATAATCAGATCTACTGAATTAGTCAATTTGGATCCATGTGGTATTTTATTGTGCAATTTGGAGAATCTTTGATTACAGTCATATACTAACTCATTCTGGTATTTTTGGATGCTTATTAGTTCATGAAGGGCAAATTCAGGGGCATATTGATTTCCATATTATTCTTTGAACTGGTCATGGAAGTCTGCTATAGAATAAATTGAGACATCAGGTAAACTATTAAACTAATCCCTTGCATCTTCAGTTAGGGACATCATGAATAATCTCATGTTTACATCCTCATGCTCCATACCAATATCCTATATAAAGGCATTGAAATTCTTAATGTTCTTTTCAGCTAATATCCCATTATTTCTAGTGAATTTGGTGATCATATTTCTCCAGCTATTGTCTATAGGGTATTGATATAATTGATACCTTGTTAAATCAAATTGCCTACATATACTCATGAGGTTTTGTGGAGGTATATTCATAGGTGGTGGATTGTGGTAATATTGGTATCCATATGGAGACTGGTGGTAAGAATTTTGTTGTATGTGTCACTGAGGATGTATATTCTGAGGTGGTCTATGTTGCTGATGTTGTGGGATGCCATGATGACTTGGTGGGGGGTGATACTGGGGAATGATGCCAGTATTTGGGGTTGGGGTGTTTGTGATGGCATACTATGTTGAGCATATTGTCTTGAATTAACTCCTACACTATGGGTATTTTTGAAGTACCCAGATTAGTTGTATTCTGAGATATCCCATGTGAATTGGTATTACTACCTTGTTTGTGTGGAGGGACATATCTTGGAGGTTTTGCTGTTTGGATATTTAATTATGCCATTTGCCAATTTATCTCATGGCTTTCCTGTATCATCTGTTGTCTTCTCCCAAGCTATTGTCTTTTCCACTCCAAATGTATTTCAATCTTTTGGTTACTCATAGCATCAAGATCAACAATATGATCTATAGACCCTTCCTTGTTTTCTTCTCTCTATTGTGATAAAAATCCCTTATAAAATTCTTCTTGTTTATGCCTCCTTTCTTCATTCATCCTTTCCTCAAATCCAGTTGCTTCTTGAGAATCTTTCCTGTAACTAAGGATGTTATCATTTGTATTGATTTTTTTAGGACATATTGAGGGATATCCACCATCATTGTACACTGGAGAGTTGAATAATGTAAAGGATTGTCCTGATGTGTTTACATTGTCTTCAGGTTGTTTGGGTACTACTTCGCCCCTGTTTGTATTTCTCTTTCCACGAGGGGGTCCATGCTTGTCTGTCCACTTGAGATTATTTTTCTTGTGACTTTCTTGATGCATAGATATCCTTCCATTCATGTTGGATGATATAGTATATCTCTAATGTCTTTCATCTATCCTTTTTGATATGATATATATTTCATCAATCATAAAATTTTAGAGTTGCCACCTACTTTTTTGTAAATAGGAAAATGATTGGAGTTCTCCCCAGTAGAGCCTCAAGTATGTTATGATACTTTGAGATAATTCTATGATGGAAGGCTGAAGTTTAGAATGGGCTTATCCCCAATGGAGTTGCCAATTTGTTGGATTAGACTCGGATGGGGAGTACAAATTTCACAATTACGAATCTATGTTTGAAGACCTAATTTGAAAATTTTAATGACCCTATAAGACAAGATGGCCTGCTATTGGATTTTCTCAAGTTGTCCCCAACAGAGTCACCAATTTGTTGGTTCTCAAAAATGTAGGCTTTAGACCACAAGAGGGTGCCAGTCTCTTGATACGTTTTTGGACAACAAGACAGGGTTTATGCAACTAAAAACCCCCTACTCTTTAGGCTCTGCTAGGCCTAGGTGGGTGTACCTAAATGATAAGGTAGATTTAAAATCTAAGTGGATTCTAATTTGGGCAATTTTAATCACTATGGCACACAACTTGTAGATAATTGTAGAGCTTACTTACTAACTCCTAATAAAAGCTTGAAGCGTTAGGAATAAGGATTAAATATGTAGAAAGTCTTCTAAAATTGATCAGTGCCTTATCTATTGGGTGGATGAAATCGATGGAAAGATGATGATTATGGAGACAGGGGTGTAGGATTGGCAGATTTACTTCAACTTAACTCTAACATTTGGGCACTTTTGAATGTCTGTACCTTATACAGACATGCAAGTGTGTCAGTTATTTGAGCTCTTCTTAATGATCCCAGTGTTATCCCCTTAAGTTACTGTGAAGTTGTGAAAGGATTTTAATTCAAATGTGAGGAGAAGCCAATTAAGATGATCTGTTTAAAAGGATTTTAATCCACACACAAGAACCAATTAAATTAGATTGCTCAAAAGGTAATTTTATCCTTCTGCACATAGAAACCAATTAGTAGCATCACACAACTACAGCAAATGTGTATTGACAAATCAAATGTATTTTCACACTTAATTTGAATAACATAAAAAGACACTTTGGAGACAACTAAATAACATATGAGCAAATTAAATCCACACAACTGTTGAACACTTAAATAGATCACCATATAAGATCAGTATGCTCCATTATATTATTTCAGATAATATATAATAGTTGCATAAGTCTTTTGTATGATGAAAATTGATGGGTGGGATGGATGCAATCTATCTTCTTACTAATGCCCTATCTGAATGAAAATGGTAATGATGATCTTCTAACTCCTACTTCTCTAACTTATATAGCCATATTATTGAAGAGGATGTACCCCTTCACAAGTGTCTTTTGGAATTTTAGTAATAACAAATAAATCATCATTAGGCTCTAATAAGCCATAAATGGATTTTAGTAATATGATCCAGGTATTTTTGGCTTAAGTGAGTATCTGCAAACTCCATGGCACACTTTGAAGCAAACTCCATTGTAACCATTTTCTCCATGCATGCAAAAGCCTCCTCCAATTCTGAATCTTCACGTTTCACTGCTTCTAGACCTTCTTGTAGAATTAGTTTGCATTATTTCATCCAATCCTGCTCACTTTTCAAAATTTTATCATCATTGCATAATGCATGGACTCCTTCTCTAGAAGCATTAATGAACTACTTAGATTCTGCTAGAAGATCTTCATGGAAACTTGTATGTGCCTTGATCAAGTCCTTAGCATTGCTAAGGGCTTTAGTATCAGGAGGGTCTCTATTTTGTGTTTCTACAAGTTTCTCTTAGAGTTTGTCAGCCAACCTTTTGTGTTCTCAGAGAGCAGCTTGATTTTTGAAATGAGTACACTATTGGATCTAGGGCATACAACTGAGAGGGGGGGTGAATCAGTTGTATAAAGCTTCCTTTCTACTTCAAACACTTGATTCTTCTTTGTTCGTTAACAGCATATCAATTAATCATCCATGAAAGCATAATGCACAAATACAAGAGCAGATAAACATCAACACATTGAACACCAAGATTTTGACGTAGAAAACCCAGTTAAGGGAAAAACCATGGGGTGATTAACCCAAGGATTATTCTCTGTTAGAAGAATAAGAAAAGAATGGCACTTGCCAATTAGGGCTCACTACCCGAGCACACTGCTCACAAAGAGGCCCACTGCCTACAAGGAGACACACTGTCTACAAAGTGATAAGAATCACAGTCTTGAACTGGAGAATAACATCTCTACCATGTCCGGATCAGTTCCATTTAAGCCCAAAAACCCTGCTCTGCTTTTCGCACTTTTCTTCGCTACACCACTCTCATCCACACAATCCACAATCTGAAATGAACTCACAAACCTTTATTTATACAAGACATCGACTTAGGAACAATCCTCTAAGTCAGAAATCAACCATAAGAATATCTGCAAGATGAATAACACATCCGGTCGACCACCACAAGAACATTCGCAGGATGAACAACTCATCCGGTCGGCTAGTCAGAACAAGAACTTCATCCGGAAGAATATCTTCAATTCTGGGCTCTACCATCAATGCAGACCAACAACACAACCTCAACATGATCCAAGAACCTTCACAAGCCTGCCTGAATGACCAGGTACATCTGCACTTTCTCTACTTACTGGAATCTCTTCTCTTCCTTATCCGGAACTTCAAGAACACAGTCTGTCGCCACTATCACAATGCAAAAGGTACTTCTGGACATCCAAATCATACACAACTCAAGATGACACATCTCAAGTACATCACAAACACTCCTTCCAATCTATAAATTAAGTTTATACAATTCTGGACCTCACCAGACCTTTCTGTGATCCTCTGTCACCTCTGAACACTTGCCGGAACCGGTTCCACACTGACAGCCACAGCTCCTTCAGATCTTCATGCGGACCTCTGAAATCTTAACTAAAGCATCTCAAGACTCATATCTACAAACCCTTTAATCCACATCCTCTGATTCTCACCCTATACAGTACATTTGCCTTCTTCTCATCACTGTTCTTCACTGTTCCTGACTGAGGCTAATTTTCTCAATATCCTTAGCACACTGCTCATCCAATCCTTCTTGTTAATGTAATATGAGTATGTTGACATCAATGACAACATTGGTTCACCTCATACTTGCAACAATCTCCCCCTTTGTCATTGATGGCAACATATGATGTGAAAAACCATCAAGACAAGGACTTCTCCTTTCTGTCACAGCTCCCTCTATCAGCAACATGTCTTCTCCTCATTTACTGCTCCCCCTTTGATCATCAGCCACTTGTTTTTCACATGTCTTCCCTCCCCCTTTGACATCAATGGCAAAGGGCTCATACTTGCAATTCTAACACATTAGAATCATACCAGCTGCTCCCCCTTAGTAGCAGCTCCCCATCATCAATCTGGATCACAAGATATGACCGTGATATCCACTAGACTGATGCACATCAGTTCATCCTAGTTCATCACCGGAGGGGCCATGACCCCTAAATTCTTCTGGAGATATTCAAAAGAGTCCTTGGGAAGAGGTTTAGTAAAGATATCTATAATCTGATCATTGGAGGGAACATACTCCAACCTGACTTCTTCCTTGTTCACTTATTCTCTCAAAAAGTGAAACTTGATAGATATGTGCTTAGTCTTAGAATGCAATACCAGATTCTTAGAAATATTAATTGCACTTGAATTATCATAGAAAATTGTGATAGGCTCCTCATATTCAACTTTAATGTCTCTTAGCATCTGCTTCATCCATAAAATTTGAGTGCAACTACCTGCTGCTGCAATGTATTCTGCTTCAGTTGTAGATAGAGATATTGTATCTCATTTCTTGCTTAGCCAAGAAACCAATCTCTTTCCCAAAAAGAATGCTCCACCACTGGTGCTTTTCCGGTCATCCACATCTCCTACCCAATCTGCATCTGTGTAAGCATGAAGAGAAAAATTCGGATCTCTAGGGTACCATAGACCATACTCAGCTATTCCTTTCAAGTACCTAAAAATTCTTTTGATTGCCATAACATGAGATTCTTTAGGATTAGCCTGGAATCTTCTTACAAGACCAACAGCCTGCATTATATCTGGTCTAGTCTGAGTGAGATACAGTAATCCACCAATCATTGATCTATACTTTGTCTAATCTGCCTTTGGGGAGTCATCATCTTTGCTCAACTTACATCCGGTTGCCATGAGAGTGTTCATTGGCTTTGAATCTTCCATACCAAATTTCCTCAATAATTCTTTCACATATTTGGTCTGAGAAATGAAGATCCCTTTCTTTGTTTGAGTAATTTGCAGACCCAAGAAGAAATTCATTTCACCAAGCATAGACATTTCAAACTCAGTTTTCATCTGATTTGCAAAAGTTTTGCACATACTATCTCTTCCTCCAAAAATGATATCATCCACAAACACTTCAACAATCAAAATATTTTCATGATCAATTTTGAAATATAAGTTACTGTCAGCAGTACCTTTGTTGAATCCAATCTACACAAGATGCTTATCCAACCTTTCATACCATGCTCTTAGGGCTTGCTTTAATCCATACAATGCTTTCTTCAACTTGCAGACCATATCATCATTATCAGACAATTGAAATCCATCCGGTTGCTCAATGTAAACTTCTTCTTCCAGATCACCATTTAGGAAGGCAGACTTGACATCCATCTGATATACCTTGAAGTCTTTAAAGGTAGCAAATGCAAGAAATAATCTGACTGCTTCAATTCTTGCCACCAGAGCAAAGGTCTCTTCAAAATCAATTCCTTCTATTTGAGAGTAGCCTTTGCAGACCAATCTAGCTTTGTTTCTGATTACTTCACCAGCTTCATTCAGTTTGTTCCAAAAGACCCATTTGGTTCCAATTACATTCCTATCTCTAGGTCTGGGAACAAGATCCCAAGTATGATTTTTCTCAATTTGCATCAATTCATCTTCCATTGCTTTGATCCAGTTTTCATCATTGCAAGCTTCATTTATTGTTTTAGGTTTAATCTTTGAAATCAGACAACATTCATCCTGATTTTGAGCAACATTCCTTCTAGTTTGTACACCTTTGCTTCTGTCACCTATGATCTGATCTTCAGAGTGGTTCAGTCTTACATACATTGGAATTTTGGGAGTATCCTGCACTGCTTCTTCTTGATCAGGCTCATTCAGACCTATCTCTTCTTCCTGATTTACCAGATCAGGCTGACTCTGACTTACCAGAGAGGATAGAGTTCCTTGAACCTGAACACCATCTTGGTCATCTTCATCAAACTCATAAAATATTGAGGGCTTCTCAATTCCTTCATCAACTTTCACATTAGTGCTTTCTATCATCTTCCTCAGTCTCTTATTGTAACACCGGTATGCTTTGCTTTGAGTGGAGTAACCCAAGAAAATTCCTTCATCACTTCTAGCATCAAACTTTCCTAGATCTTCATCTCTTTTAATATAACACTTGCTACCAAATACTCTAAAATATTTCACAGTAGGAGTGATGCCAAACCAGAGTTCATAGGGGGTCTTACCAGTATTGTTTATGATTTGAACTTGATTGAGAGTGTAGACTGTAGTGCTGATAGCTTCTTTCCAAAACATGTGAGGAACATTAGCTTCGAACATCATTGTCCTGGCAGCTTCCTGGATGGTCCGGTTCTTTCTCTCAACTACTCCATTCTGTTGTGGAGTCCTAGGAGCAGACAACTGTCTCCTTATACCCTGCTTCTCACAAAAGTCAATGAACTCACCAAATGTAAATTCACCACCTCTATCAGACCTTAGACACTTCAGTTTCAATCTGGTTTGATTCTCTACCATAGCTTTGAAGATTTTAAACTTCTCAAGGGCTTCTGATTTCTCTTTTAGGAAGGTAACCCACATCATCTGGGAGTGGTCATTAATTAGCAACATGAAGTATCTATCACCTTGCAGACTCTTAATTCTTGTCAGACCACAAAGATTAGTATGTACTAATTCCAACAATCCAGTAGAGGACTGATCTTTGCTTTTGAAAGAGACTCTGCTTTGTTTACCTAGCTGACATTCTTTGCACAAACTATTTGTAGGTTTCATCAATTTTGGAAGATCTCTTATAGCCTGATTATTACTTATCTTGATGATGTTATCAAAATTAACACGACACATTCTTCTATGCCATAACCAACTCTGATCAATTTGAACCAACTAGATGAAAGATGTTACCTTTTGTCTGAGTACCAGATGCAATTTCAGTTTCGGAGCTTGTAAAGATTCTGCATTTTCCATTTTTGAACCGGAGATCATAGCCTTTGTCCACTAACTGACCAACATTGAGAAGATTGTGCTTCAATCCTTTAACATATAATACATTACCTGTTTTGCTCTTTCCATCAAAGGAAATAGTTCCCCTACCTCTGATTCTGCCAGTAGAATTGTCACCAAACTTTACCATTCCTCCTTCATACCTTTCCAAATCCAAGAACTTATTCTTGTCACCAATCATATGGTGAGAACATCCACTATTAATAACCCAATCATCCTTTTCTTCCACTTGAGCAGCCAAAGCTCTTTCCACAACCTTGTGATTGACAGATTTAGAGGATATTGAATCTTCTTCCTTGATGGCAATAAACACCCATTCATTTCCAGATTTGCTTCCTAGTTCTGATTCATCATCTATTACTCCTTCATTGTCATCTTCTTCATGAACATAATAGCAGTTCTTTTGAAACCTTTGTCTGTTAGTATTAGACCTTGCAGATCTTTTCAGACATCTTGAAGCAAAATGACCAATCTTATTGCAGTTGAAGCACTTAAAGGGTAGTTTTCCTTCATACTTACCAAATCCTCTTTGCAGTCTCTTTGCAATGAGGGCTTCAAGTTGAGCTGTTTCTACTTCTTCTTCTTCCATGTCTCTTCTTGCTTGATCATACCATGACATCTTCCTTGAAGAGTTTTCACCCGGATCAAATCTCTATTTGCCTTTCACATAGGCACTGGCTTTGAAAGCAGATTCAGTCTTGAGAGGATCATCTCCAAACTTAGTCATTTCAAAAGCAGCTAGTTTGCCAGCCAATTGTTCTCTTGTGACAGTTGTGTGAGCTCTGAATTCATCAATGGCAACAACCTTGATTTTGTAGGCAGCAGGAAGGGATCTGAGGATTTTGCAAACAATCTCATTTTCATCCAGAGTTCCACCAGTATTTCTAATTCCACACACCAGCTCATTCACTCGTGGCATAAAAGTAGTGATGTTTTCATCATCTCTCATCTTCAATCTTTCAAATTTCCCTTTCAGACTTTGCAACCTTGCACTCTTGACAAACTCATCTCCTTCATACAAAAGTTCCAGTTTAGTCAGAATCTCATATGCAGTTGGTAGGTCAATAACATTTGAGATATCTGAGTCATTCAGTGCGCTTAGAAGAGCTTCTTTGGTCCGCAGATTATTTTCAGCATCTGTGATTTCATTTAGAGTTGTCGGACCACCCTGTGGAGGTACATATGGTTTTGAGACCATGGCTAAGTATGCTTTTCCCATACATTCCAAGTGAAATTTCATGCGACCTTTCCAGAGAGTGAAGTTGGTTCCATCAAACTTTGGACTATCCTTCTTGTATGATGACATCCTGGATCTCCTCAAGCGGTTAAGCTCCTTTCAGAGGAACTTGGCTCTGATACCAATTGTTGGATCTAGGGCATACAACTGAGAGCGGGGGTGAATCAGTTGTATAAAACTTCCTTTCTACTTCAAACACTTGATTCTTCTTTGTTAGTTAACAGCATATCAATTAATCATCCGTGAAAGCATAATGCACAAATACAAGAGCAGATAAACATCAACACATTGAACACCAAGATTTTGACGTGGAAAACCTGGTTAAGGGAAAAACCATAGGGTTATTAACCCAAGGATTATTCTCTATTAGAAGAATAAGAAAAGAATGGCACTTGCCAATTAGGGCTCATTGCCTGAGCACACTGCTCACAAAGAGGCCCACTGCCTACAAGGAGACACACTGTCTACAAAGTGATAAGAATCACAGTCTTGAACTAGAGAATGACATCTCTACCATGTCCGGATCAATTCCATTTAAGCCCAAAAACCCCTGCTCTGCTTTTCGCACTTTTCTTTGCTACACCACTCTCATCCACACAATCCACACTCTAAAATGAACTCACAAACCTTTATTTATACAAGACATCGACTTAGGAACAATCATCTAAGTCAGCAATCAACCATAAGAATATCTACAATATGAATAACACATCTGGTCGGCCACCACAAGAACATTCACAGGATGAACAACTCATCCGGTCGGCTAGTCGGAACAAGAACTTCACCCGAAAGAATATCTTCAATTCCAGGCTCTACCATCAATGCGGACCAACAACACAACCTCAACATGATCCAAGAACCTTCACAAGCCTGCCTAAATGACCAGGTACATCTGCACTTTCTCTACTTATTGGAATCTCTTCTCTTCCTTATCCGGAACTTCAAGAACACAGTCTGTCGCCACTGTCACAATGCAAAAGGTACTTTCGGACATCCAAATCATACACAACTCAAGATGACACATCTCAAGTACATCACAAACACTCCTTCCAATCCACAAATTAAGTTTAGGCAATTCCAGACCTCACTGGACCTTTCTGTGATCCTCTGTCACCTCTGAACACTTGCCAGAACCAGTTCCACACCGACAACCACAGCTCCTTCAGATCTTCATGCAGACCTCTGAAATCTTAACTGAAGCATCTCAAGACTCATATCTACAAACCCTTTAATCCGCATCCTCCGGTTCTCACCCTATACAGTACATTTTCCTTCTTCTCATCACTGTTCTTCACTATTCCTGACTGAGGCTAATTTTCTCAATATCCTTAGCACACTGCTCATCCAATCCTTCTTGTTAATGCAATATGAGTATGTTGACATCAATGAAAACACTGGTTCACCTCATACTTGCAACATACTCTAGAATTTATTCATCCATGCCATCATGTTAGTATGTCTCCTTTTGAATAATGTGGAAAGTGCATTGAATCTAGGCTGGGTTATTTGGGTATTGACCTATAATGTTTCACCTTTGTCCATTATCTAAGAACTTTCTCCTTGGGTTAATAGTCTAGCAAGAACTAAATCTTTTAGAAAATCATTTTCCTTTTGCATTCTCTCATAGTTAAATTTATACATGTCTCTTTCTCGAATTAGCATTTGAATCTATGCCTTATTTAATTTAGCCACATTAATACCAATTTTTGTAGTAACCATAGGATCGGTCTCATCCACCTTCAGTGTCATCACATGGCCAAATGCCTTCTCTGTGTCAATAATGGCAAGCTTCTGGTGTGAAGGGTATAGGGCCCATATCATAAGAGATTGTTCATCAGGATTGTATAGTGATCCAGTGTACACCTCTATCACACCTAAACTGAGTTTATGTTTGCAACTGTCATTATATAGAAAGCTATCAAAAACTAAAGAGGACTTCAAATCTAGACTAGGAAAAAACATCACACCAGCTTCTTCTAAAAGTTTCCTCCCCTTTTCGGGAGTCATGTCTTTTATTTCCTTTTCAACATCTATTTTCAAAGCATTCAATAACTATTTTTCATTATTTAGTGTGACATATGGAACTGATTCTCTGATTGCTTTGCCTTTATGTTTATACAAGAAGGATTTAAATTATGGGTACTAAATGAACTGATCATCAGAGATAAAAGATTTGTAAGCCAATTGCCTGGCATCAGTATCAAATGTCTCTTTAATCTCTAGCTCTCTGTCAGGAGGCATGTATTCTTCAATTCTAAGTTTGGGGATTATGTCAGGCTAGTCTTGGGATCTTTTGTCAGGGGATCCTTCACTATAAAAGGATAATACTTCTACCTCTTATGTCTCTTTCCTCCTCTTTTCAACTTCCTGATTATACTCATCAATGGCAAATTCGGCCTCTACCTCTTCCAAATTCCTGATAACATCATCATGTGGAAATGGAACATGAATATATCCACTGCCCAAGTTACAGATAGCTTTTAGGGGTCATAATGATAAGCCAAGAGTTTTACGAGATCTATATTTACAAAGACATCTGTGACAACTAGCCTGCCCAAGTTGAGATTCCTCAAGTTACAGATGGGTTCCAACCTATTCCTTCTATAGTAGTGAAACATAAACAGTTCATATCCCCTGATAGGGGTCCATACCTTCCCTACATGTTTATTTTTATCTTCCAATTTTTCCACATCTACCCTTAATTGTTCAGTTCTCCTAGCCTTAGGGATTGAACTAGGAAATTGGTCTATAAGGTCTTGATTGAGCTTTCATTCCTGTGCTTTCTCCTGGTTCCCTATTTTGACCTTTTTCTTTTTGCTTTTGGTTTGGCTAGTTTTAGTTTGCTACTTTCTTTTTGTTTTTGAAGATCCCTCCATTTTATCTCTAGGCTAGACACCATATTTAACCTTATAATCTATCAGTACTAGGAAGGTTTGCAATGCTTACTTGTATGTGCTCAGTGTCATGAATTTCTCAGTCTCTTGGTGAATTCCCCGCTCTTCCATTGCAACCCTCAGAGATTTCCTTTGATTTCAATTCATTATGAATTAAAGCAGTTTGTATGAGATTATGCTTAAGTGGACATTAATGTTGGCCACTAGAATTAAATGTAGCAAGCCATCCATATGTTCATTTTGGTGCCATCTTTTGTTTATACATTCTTGATCAATTGCCAGGACTATCTTAATGTCTCTTTGATAGGAGGTGTTCTTTTAGTTCTGATCTTATCAGGAAGCCTTTTTAACACTTTCATCGATGCATAAATCCCCTTTTCTTGGTTTTCTATTCTTAACATTTTGGGGATACATTATGACTTTCACCCTGATATCAAGGTGGTCTTGACTATTGAGGTTGCTTTTGGACATCGGCGAGTGTTCTCCCAATGAGTAGTAGATACTTCATAGCCATCGTGCTGACAATTTCTATCACTAAGAGAATAGAATGTTCTTCTGATATATTAAGTCTTACCGATAGTATTTTCTTATATCCTTTGTCCATGGGGTACATTGGTAGGACTCTCACCGAGGCATTTCGATACCTTCTCATTGGGGTGACTTACATAGTTGGGAAGACATAAAATATCTGTTCCGATGGTATATGTCATGCTGATATAACTAGTGTATCAATTCATTGACGAGAGTACATACACTTCTTGCCATACTTATGTTCATCAGTATGACTTCTGAGATCGGCGTAGATTAAAATTTTCATTCTAACTTTATCTTTCTTGCCGATAAGCTTTTTATTGGCGACACAATATGCAGTCTTCCTGATTGTTGCACAATTGTTACTTATGGGTTCTTTGATCGGTGTAACTCCATTTAGGTCTTCCCAATAGAAATGAAAATGTCCATTAGAGGATTATGGCTTCTTTGATTAGAAATACATGCATATGATCTTGCCAGTAGGGGTCAATTGTTTGTTTTACACAACTATGTTTAGAGTAATGCTTATTTCAAAGGTCATATTTATGGAATCATCAGTTGTTATGGGCTACAATATAGATCTTGTCAAACAAATTTTATCAATCTATATTAATCATAAGATCAATGTATGACAAATGTGGAGGACAAGTGAGTGGTGGTTAAATGGAAAATGTGAAACTTTTTCCAATTCTAATAGTGGCTTTGATTGGGGATGAATGAGCGTGAGATCATTGCAAGATTCTATAAAGATCTCTGGGAAGCAAACCATATGGTATGGAAATTGGAATGTAATTGAAGTGGGAGTTCATATGGAAGAGTAATGGAAGTGGAATGAAATCCTATACTACTCTACATGGAAAACATATTGTAATAAGGCAATTGTGAGAATTGTCCATGCACTGGCAATTCTTGGCCTTTTCCTAGACTACTGTGCATGGAAGTTTTTTAAGAAAAGAAGTGTTTCAAGAATTATCCATGCACTGGCAATTCCTGATCTTCTCCTGAGATATTTTGCATATAATATGAATCTTCTCCTCCTTTGCCAGTAGTAACAAAAGGCCCAATCCAAAGAGCTTCAAACTTTCCATGTTTCCCTTTATCTTGGAACCTTGTATTCTACAGTAGGACCATATCATTTTCATTGAATTTTTTGTCCTTTGACCTTTTGTCAAATAAATACTTCATTTGTTATTGGATCTTAGTATTCTGTCCTTGGGCCAATCTTCTAATCTCATCTAATTCTGCCAACTATTCCATTGTTTTCCTTTAATAGTTCAAGGACATCCAGATCTTCTCGAAGTATAAATTTGTATATAGGTACCAGGTTTTGCATGGGCATTCTAGCCTGTGCTCCATAAACTAGCTCAAAAGGTGATTTAGTAGTTGATTTCTTTACATTGCTTCTGTCTACCCATACTATCATGCTTAATTTAGAATCCCATGCCTTCTTATTTCTATCCAAAATCCTTTTAATAATTTTCAAGATACTCTTATTACTTGACTCAGCCTGTCCATTCGCCTTTGGATGGTATGGTGAGGCATATGAAATCACAATACCATATGATTCACAAAATTTTCTAAATTCATCTGATCTAAAACACATTCCATTATCTGTGATGATCCTGGCAGGTGTCCCAAATCTTGTAATGATTTTATCCATCAAGAAATTAATTACAACCTTACTAGTGGCTTGTTTAGTTGGGATGGCTTCTATCCATTTTGTGAAGTAATCAGTTGCTACCAATATCCACTTATGACCCCCACTAGATTTTTCTGATATCTCTCCAATAAAATCGATTCCCCATTGGTAAAAAGGAGTGCTCCTTGATATTTCATCTTTCCTAAGAAATTTTGACATGCTTCACACTTCCTTACATATGTGAAAGCATCATTGAAAACTCTCAGCCAGTAATAACCAGCTCTTAAAATTTTATGGGCAATAGTTTTGTTGGAAAAGTGTCCTCCACAAACTCCTTCATGCATTTCCTTCATTACTCTTTTTGCCTGGGATTCATCCAAACATAGTAGTAGTACCCCATCTCTATTCTTCCAATATAAATCACCATCTAGGAAAACATATTTAGATGCATGTAGTTTTAAAGTTTTTTTTGATTGTCATTCAAATGTTTAAGGCATTTCTAATTTTTCAAAAGATATATTATGTCAGTGTACCAAGCTATTTTTTCAATGCTTGCAATCATGGTCTCTTCTTTTCCTACATTGTAAATTTGAGAAGCCTCTAGATTTGATTCAGCCATTAGTTTAGCTAAACCCTATCCTCTCACTACTTTAGTGATTTGTATCTCCATGTTAAACTCCTAGATTCTATTGATCCATCTACATCTCCTCCCAATAATTTCTGTTTGTACAAACACATCTTTAATCGCAGCATTGGGAACATATGCAATCACTTTTGCCCCTACCAGGTAAGGTCTGAAAACTTTCACTCCTTTCACCAAAGCATATGCCTATTTCTCTGTAATATCATAGTTTAATTCTGTCCCTTGGAGGGATTTACTAAAAAATGATATAGGTTGTTCATATCCCTCATCGTTCTTTTGCAGCATTACTGCGACAATAGTATGCTATGATACAAATGAGAAGACTTGAAATGGTTTACTGAAATTAGGGGATTTCAATACTAGGGCCTCCTTAGTTTCTCTCTTTATGGCTACAAATGCATCTAGTGCATCTGTAGACCAATCTATCTCAGCCCCCTTCTTCATCATTTTTGAAATGGGTTTGACAATTTTGGAAAAGTTTGGGATAAATCTTCTTACGAAATTTATTTGCCCCAAGAAGGATTGGATGGCTTTAACTATTTTAGGAATAGGGATTTTGTCTATGGCTTCCACTATTTCTAGATTGATTTTAACCCCATCTTTGGACACTATATGTCCTAGTAATTTGCCTTCTGTCACTACAAAATGACAATTCTTTGGATTCAAAGAAATACCATATTCCAAAGCTTTGACAAATATTTTTTCAAGATGATCAACATGATCTTCTTCTTTCTTCAAGTTTATAGTGAGGTCATCTTGATAAACTACCATTAAAACATTAATCAGTTCAGAAAAACTAACATCCATGGCTCTCTGGAAAGTTGCACCAGCATTTGTAAGTCCAAATGGCATTCTAACATATACATATGTGCCCCAAGGAGTAGTGAATGTAGTTTTATATTGTTCTGGTTCTTTCACTTTCACCTGATTATAACCCAAAAATCCATCCATCATAGATAACAACTCACATCCTGTGACTCTATAAAATTGCCTCCATATTTGGAAGTTGATAGTTATCTTTAAGGGATGAGATATTTAGATTTCTAAAATCTACACATAACCTTATGTCACCATTTTTTTCTGACTAGCACCAAGTTGGAAACCCACGTAGAATGTCTAATAGGCTTAATGATATACCTTCCCTGAGATTCACAAGTTCTTCATATATTTTGGGCTGCAAGGTTAGGTTTATGGGTCTCTATTTTTGTCTAAAAGGTTTTGCATTAGGTTTGAGTGGGATTTCATGCTGGAATAGATCCTCCCTATATGCCTTAAGGTCATCATATGACCAAGCAAAGACATGCTTATACTTTCTCAGTAGAGCAATCAACATTTTTCTGATTGTAAGGCTTATCTTTTTCCCAATATACACCCTTTTTGGTACCAATTCAGTGCCCAAGTTAATTTCTTCAAGGTCTTCCTTTTTTACCAGTGTCTATTTCATAAGAGCTCAGTCATGTCCATCAAACACCCTTTCTAGTCCCACAAGCCTTTTAGGAATTTTGTTAGTCTTAAGCTGGACAATCTCTTTACCAAACAAAGTTTTCTTGCCATTTACTGTTAGATTTAGGAAAGACAACTGAGAGGGGGGGTGAATCAGTTGTCTAAAACTTTCTTCCAATTAAACACTTAAATCCACTTGTAATTCAACAGCATAATAATAAATCAATCATGGAAACATAATGCATCAAATCAAGAGCAAAAACACATTAACACATAAGACACCAATACTTTGACGTGGAAAACCTAGTTAAGGGAAAAACCACGGAGTGATTAACCCAAGATTGTATTCTCTGTTAGAAGAATAGAAAGAACAAAATGGCAAATGCCAATTAGGGCTCACTGCCCGAGCAAACTACTCACAAGAGGCTCACTACCTACAAGAGATTCGCTGTCTACAGAATGATATGTATTACATACTTGAACTGAAGAATAACATCTTCACCATGCTTGAGTCAGTTCCATTTAAACCCAATAATTCTGCTCTGCCTTTTGCTCCTCTATCCTCTACCACACTTTCATCTCAACACAGACATATTTGAAATGACTTTACAACTCCTTATTTATACAAGACATCGACTTAGGAATAATCATCCAAGTCGGCATACATTACAGAGAAAATACATAAATACAACATGACTAGTTACAAAAGACTTCACACGAATTTACATACTATCGGCCACACAGATATGAGACTTCAATCTTCATTTCAGAACATGCCAATCTTCACATAACATCTTCAAGATCATCTGCAGGATGTGTAACTTATTCAGTCGACCAAACTTAGGAAGAACACCATCATTCGGAAGCTATTCTTTAATTGCAAGCTCAAACTCTAATGTGGACCACCAACATGAACTGGACATGATCCAAAGACCTCCACAAGCTTGCCTGAATCACCAAGAACATCCACACTACATCTGCTTACTGAAATCCTTCTCTCCTTCATCCAGAACCTCAAGAACACAGTTTGTCATCACTGCCATAATGGAATAGATGCTTGCAGACCTCCAGACCACTAACCAATTGAGTTGTCAATTCACATTGACTTCCTAAACACTCCACGAAATCTACAGAACAAGATATTTCATTTCTGGATCTCACTAGACCTATTTGTGTCACACTATCACCTCTAAACATTTACCAGAACTAGTTTTACTTAAGTGGCCATAACTTCTTCAGATCTTTATGTGGACCTTTGAAATCTTTATTGGATCATCTTAAGACACATATCTACAAACCCTTTGAAGCATATCCTCTAATCTTCATCTTATCTAGGATCTTTAGCTCACTGTCTTCACTATTCTTCTCTGTTCCTGATTAGGACTAATTTTCTCAATATCCTCAGTACACAACTCATCCAATCCTTATGGTCAATGTAATAGGAATATGTTGACATCAATGACAACACTGGTTAGGCCCATACTTGTAACAATCTCCCCCTTTGTCATTAATGGCAACATATGATGTGAAAAACTATTTTAACCATCAAGATAAGAAATTTTTCTTACTAACACAACTCCCCCTAACAATAGCCATTCACATGTCTTCTCTTCCTTTACTACTCCCCCTTTGATCAGCAACCACTTATTTTTTACATGTCTTCTCTCCCCCTTTGACATCAATGGCAAAGGGCACACACTTGCACCAATTTAGAATCATACCAGTTGCTCCCCTGAGTGGCAGCTTCCCAAACATCAATCTGGACCACAAGATATGACTGTGAGATCCACCGAACTAATGCACATCAGTGCAGCTTAGTTCAAAACCGGAGGGGTAATAACCCCTAACTTCTCCCTAAGATACTCAAAAGAGTCCTTAAGTAGAGGTTTAGTAAAAATATCTGCAATCTAATCTTTGGAAGGCACAAACTCTAATCTGACTTCATTCTAATTCACTTTCTCTCTCAAAAAGTGAAACTTGATGGATATATGTTTAGTCTTTGAATGCAACACTAGATTCTTTGAAATGTTTATTGCACTTGAATTATCATAGAAGATTGTGATAGGTTCTTCATACTCCACTCTGATGTCTCTTAGCATTTGCTTCATCCACAAAACTTGAGTGCAACTTCCTACTGCTGCAATATATTATGCTTTTGCAGTGGATAGAGATATTGCCTCTTGTTTCTTGCTCAGCCAAGAAACCAATCTCTTCCCCCAAAAAATGCTCCACCACTGGTACTCTTCCAGTCATCCACATCTCCTACCCAATCCACATCTATATATGCATGAAGAGAGAAATCATGATCTCTAGGATACCACAGACCATACTCAACTGTCCCTTTCAGATATCTAAAAATCCTCTTGATTGCCATGACATAAGATTCTCTAAGATCAGCTTAGATTCTAGCAACAAGACCAACAACATTCATAATGTCAGGTCTAGTTTGAGTGAGATACAACAATCCTCCAATCATTGACCTATACTTTTCTTGATCAGCCTTAGGAGAGTCATCATCTCTACTCAATTTACATCTAGTTGCCATGGGAGTATTCATTGGTTTTGAGTCTTCCATCCCAAATTTCTTCAACAATTCTTTCACATATTTGGTATGAAAAATGAAGATTCCTTTCTTTGTTTGAGTGATTTGCAGACCCAAGAAGAAATTCATTTCCCCAAACATCAACATCTCAAATTCACTTTTCATTTGATTTGCAAAGATTTTGCACATACTATCTCTTCCTCCAAAAATGATATCATCAACAAACACTTCAACAATCAAGATATTTTCATGATCAATTTTGAAATACAAATTACTGTCAGCAGTACCTTTGTTGAAACCAATCTTTAAAAGATGCTTATCCAATCTTTCATACTAGGCTCTTGGTGCTTGCTTGAGTCCATACAATGCTTTCTTCAACTTGCAGACCATATCATCATGATCAGACAATTGAAATCCATCTGGTTGCTCAATGTAAACTTCTTCTTCCAAGTCACCATTTAGGAAAGTAGACTTGACATCCATCTGATATACTTTAAAATCCTTGAAGATAGCGAAAGCAAGAAATAGTATGATTGCTTCAATTCTTGCCACTGGAGAAAAAGTTTCTTCAAAATCAACTCCTACTTGGGAGTAACCCTTGCAGACCAATTTGGCTTTGTTTCTAACTACTTCACCATCTTCATTTAGTTTATTCCAGAAAACCCATTTGGTTCCAATCACATTCTTGTTCTTAGCTCTGGGAACAAGATCCCAAGTGTGATTTTTCTCAATTTGCATCAGCTCTTCCTCCCTTGCTTTGGTCCAGTTTTCATCATTGCAAGCTTCATTCACTATCTTAGGTTTATCCTTTGAAATCAGATAGTACTCTTCTGAGTCTTGAGCAATCCTTCTTCTTGTTTGTACACCTTTGCTTTTATCACCTATGATCTGATCTTCAGAATGATTCAGTCTTACATACCTAGAAACTTTTTGCACTTCTGATTCTTGAACAAGTTCATTCAAACTTAACTCTTCTTCCTGATTTACTAGATCAGTCTGAATCTGAATCTCAGAAGGGGCTTGGACTTCTTGGATCAAAACATGATTCTGATCATCTTCATCACATTCATAAAACCTTGAGGGTTTTTCAATTCCTTCATCAACCTTAACATTTATACTTTCAAAAATCTTCCTCAATCTCTTGTTATAACATTGGTATGCTTTGCTTTGAGTAGAATAACCCAAGAAAATTCCTTCATCACTTCTAGCATAAAATTTACCTAAATCTTCATCTCTCTTAATGTAACATTTGCTACCAAAAACTCTGAAATACCTCATAGTGGGAGTGATGCCAAACCAAAGTTCATAAGGAGTCTTACCGGTATTGCTTCTGATTTGTACTTGATTGAGAGTATAGACTGCAGTGCTTATAGCTTCTCTCCAATAGATCTAAGGAACATTTTTTTCCATCATCATGGTTCTAGATGCCTCCTAGATGGTCTAGTTCTTTCTCTCCATTCTACTATGGAGTCCTAGGAGCAGACAACTATCTTTTTATTCCATGTTTCTCATAGAATTCTATGAACTCACCGGAGGTGAATTCTCCACCTCTATCAGACTTCAGACATTTTAATTTTAATTCAGTTTCATTCTCTACCATAGCCTTGAATATTTTGAATTTCTCAAGAGCTTTTGATTTCTCTTTCAGAAAATTACCCACATCATCTGGGAGTAGTCATCAATTAATAGCATGAAGTATTTATCACCTTACACACTTTTGATTCTTGTCGTACCACATAAATCAGTATGAACTAAGTCCAATAATCTGATAGAAGACTGTTCCTTACTTTTGAATGTGACTCTGCTCAGCTTACCCAACTGACATTCTTTGCACAAGCTATTAGTAGGTTTCACAAGTCTTGGAAGATCTCTTATAGCCTGAGTGTTGCTTATCTTGATGATATTATCAAAATTCACATGACACATTCTCCTATGCCACAACCAACTCTAATCATTTTGAACAAATAAGCAACTTTTACCAATACCAATCAAGTGGAAGATATTACCTGTAGTTTGAGTACCAAATGCAATCTATGTTCCAGGACTTTCAAAGATCTTGCATTTTCTATTTTTGAATCAGAGATCATAGCCTTTGTCCACCAACTATCCAACACTGAGAAGATTGCGCTTTAGGCCTTCAACATACAGTACATTACCGGTTTTGTTCTTACCATCAAAAGAAATAGTTCCTCTACCTCTGATTCTACCAGTAGAATTATCACCAAATTTTACCCTCCTTCATACCTTTCCAAATCTATGAACTTATTTTTGTCACCTGTCATATGGTGGGAGCATCCACTGTCAATGATCTAATCATCCTTTTCTTCAACTTGGGCAGCCAGAGCTCTTTCTATAAATTTATGATTGACAGATTCAGAGGGTATTTGATCTTCTTCCTTGATGGCAATAAACACCCAGTCACTTCCAGATTTGTTTCCTATCTCTGATTCATCATCTGTTACTCCTTCATTATCATCATCTTCATGACCATAGTAACAATTATTTTGGAACCTTGATCTATTAGGATTTGGCCTTGAAAATCTTTCCAAACACCTTGAGGCAAAATGACCAATCTTATTGTAGTTAAAACACTTAAAAGGTAATTTCCCTTCGTACTTACTAGATCCTCTTGGCAATATTTTTGCAATAAGGGCTTCAAGTTGAGCAGCTTCTACTTTGTCTTCATCCAGGTCTTTTCTTGCTTTCTCATACCATGATAGTTTCTTTGAAGAGTTCTCTCCCGAATCATACTTTTGTTTTCCTTTAACAGAGGTACTAGCTTTGAATGTAGATTCAGTCTTGGGGGGGCATCTCCAAACTCAGTCAATTCAAATGTAGCCAATTTGCCAACCAATTGATCTTTTGTGATACCTGAAATAGATCTGAATTCTTCTATAGCAGCAACCTTGTACTTGTAAGAATCAGGAAGGGATCTGAGAACTTTGCCAACAATCTCATCTTCATCCAAGACTCCACGAGCACATCTAATGCAACAAACATGCTTATTTACTCTTGGCATAAATGTAGTGATATTTTCATCTTCTCTCATCCTCAAATTTTCAAATTTTCCTTTTAGACTCTGTAGCTTGGCACATTTAACATACTTGTCTCCTTCATGCAGAAGTTCCAGTTTTTCCCAAATCTCAAAAGCAATTTGCAGGTCAATAACATTTGTCAATTCTGAATTAGACAAGGCACTTAGAAGAGCTTCTTTAGTCCTCAGATTGTTTTCAGCATCTCTGATTTCATCTACGGATCTCAGACCATTATGTGGAGGAGTATACTTCTTTGAAGCCATGGTCCAATACTACATTCCCATACATTGTAAGTGACATTCCATGCGACTTTTCCAAAGAGTGAAATTGGTTCCATCAAACCTCAGACTATCCTTCTTATAGGATGACATCCTGGATCTCCTCAAGTGGTTAAGGTCTTTTTAGAGGAACTTGGCTCTGATACCAATTGTTAGATTCAGGATAGACAACTAAGAGGGGGGTGAATTAGTTGTCTAAAACTTTCTTCTAATTAAACACTTAAATCCACTTGTAATTCAGCAGCATAATAATAAATCAATCATGGAAACATAATGCATCAAATCAAGAGCAAAAACACATTAACACATAAGACACCAAGATTTTGACATGAAAAACTTGGTTAAGGGAAAAACCATGGGGTGATTAACCCAAGATTGTATTCTCTGTTAGAAGAATAGAAAGAACAAAATCGCACATGCCAATTAGGGCTCACTACTTGAGCACACTGCTCACTGTCTACACGAGACTCGTTGTCTACAGAATGATATGTATTACATACTTGAACTGAAGAATAGCATCTTCACCATGCTTGAGTCAGTTCCATTTAAGCCCAATACTTCTGCTCTGCCTTTCTCTCCTCTATCCTCTACCACACTTTCAACAACACAGACACATTTGAAATGACTTTACAACTCCTTATTTATACAAGACATTGACTTAGGAATAATCATCCAAGTTAGCATACATAATAGAGCAAATACATAAATACAACATGACTAGTTACAAAAGACTTCACACGAATCAACATACTGTTGGCCACACAGATCTAAGACTTCAATCTTCATTTCAAAACATGCCAATCTTCACATAACATCTTCAAGATCATCCGAAGGATATGTAACTTATCCGGTCGGCCAAATGTAGGAAGAACACCATCATCCAGAAGTTATTCTTCAATTACGAGCTCAAACTCTAATGCAGACCACCAACATAAACTCGACACAATCCAAAGACCTCCACAAGCTTGTCTGAATCACCAAGAACATCCACACTACATCTGCTTACTAAAATCCTTCTCTCCTTCATTCGGAACCTCAAGAACACAGTTTGTCATCACTATCATAAAGGAATAGATGCTTGTAGACCTCTAGATCACTAACCAATTGATTTGTCAATTCATATTGACTTCCTAAACACTCCACAAAATCCACAGAACAAGATATTTTATTTCGGGATCTCATTGGACCTATCTGTGTCACATTGTCACCTCTAAACATCTCCCGGAACTAGTTTTACTTAAGTGGCCATAACTTCTTCAGATCTTCATGTGGACTGCTAAAATCTTTACTAGATCATCTTAAGACACATATCTACAAACCCTTTGAAGTGCATCCTCTAATCTTCATCTTTTCTAGGATTTTAGCTCATTATTTTCACTGTTCTTCTCTGTTCTTCTCTGTTCCTAATTAGGCCCATACTTAAAACATTTACTTCCTCCACAAATGCATTAAAATCAATCTCTTGGGCCTCATATTGGTCAATGCACTGTAAGAATTTAATCAGATCAATGGCATCATTGAAAACTTGCCAATTATAGACATTGTCTAGGATTGTAGGTCTAGTTTTAAACTCAACTTTAGTAATGCTTGCTAATGTGACATCATCCCTTTTCAAGGCTATATTTTCTAGGAAGTCTGCCATTATATTTTTTGATCTATCTACCTAGTTAATGGAGAAAGCATCAAACAATTCAATATCATCCCAGACAACATTTCTATATTGTTTCAATCTTTTGTTCTTGGATGAATACTTCTCTCTGACCTTAGATATAACCAATTTTGAATCCCCATACAGAGCAAGGCATTTTATTTTGTACTTTATGGCAATGTTTAGGCCAATGAGAAAAGCTTCATATTTTTCTATGTTATTGGTACACTCAAATGTTAGTAGGAATGAGTACTTGAAAGTTTTACCAGTTGGTGAGATAAACAATACTCCTGCTCCATTCCCAGCCTTACTACATGCACCATCAAAATACATTTTCCATACACCACTTTCATCAATTTGGGCTTCTTGGTGTATTGGGTCAGTGTTTTGTAATTCTGGTTGACTTTTTTGAATTCTGAATACACCAAGGTCTGTATCACAGAAGAAATTTACTTGATTCTGGTCAATACATTCTATGATGTTGTCATACCTTGGTTCCCTGCACAACTTAATTTCTTTTTCTCCCACTGGTAGAGTGGCATAGGATAGATCCAACTAGACATTTCCTCTAGCTATTGCAATCCATTGTCTGGATAGCAACATTCCATAGTAGGGTGGGATATACACTGCAGTGATGTCAATCTTATAAATTGCTTCAGGGTAGGCAGCTAACTTTATCTCTATATCCCTAATAATATCCAGAACTGGGATGGATCTATTGTCCATAGCATAGCATTTACCATATGTGGTGTCAACCCACATTCCTAACTCTTTCATGACCACTATTGGCATGATGTTCATAGCCACCCCTAAATCAATCATACAATTCCTCACTAGTTTGTTTTTTATCAACAGGATAGTGTAAAAAGGATCTACCTGAGATGGATTCCTTGTCAATGTGTCACCTAGATATACTTCAGGAGTCTTAGCAACCTCAACTTGAACATCATTTATATTGATTTCAAGTTTTTCTTATTTCTTATTTGGTACATCTGAAATCATCTTAACCACTGTATTCCTGTACTGATCTATCTTCATCGTTTCAAGAAGTGGTACTAATATTTTCACTTGAGATACTACTTGGGCTATGTTAAATGAAGGAGTTATTGTTTGATCAACTTTTTCTGTTTTGTTATGCCCCATTTCTCCAACTAATATTTTGTCATTTATCTTGCCTTGTTCAATTTTTATTGGCTCTTTAGATGTATTTTTCATATTGTCCCTATTATGATTCTTATCTTTTACAAACACACTTCTAGGTGTTCCTTGATCTACATTGACTATTGTATTTCTCATATTATAGTTACTTTTTACTTGTGCTACTGTGGCAATTGTGAGATCCCTTCTTTCTTCTTTAGTTGGTTTTCTCCATTGGTTATGTGATGGTACGCCATGATCATAAACATTTTCTTCATAATTATCTTCTTGGCTTGAAAATACCTCCTGTCTTCCCATACTAGTAATGTATCTTTAGTTTCCCATGTCATATTCATATCCATCCTCCTCCGTGGATGAATATCCTTCATCAATCTGATGGGGTCTGAATGCTAGCATGTTTATAGTATGGTTATCTCTTTCCTGACCATGAGATGTTCCCTCTTCCTCTACTGAGCGTACCACCACACAATAATCAGGTGAGTGAACCAGATTATAGGCTAAGTGCCATTGATTATTCTCTACTACATGTGTTCCATTTCTTTTAAGAGGATCAGGAGTATCTTTCCCATAATTTTGGTTTCTATTATTTTCCAAAGGTCTCCCATCTTTCCAATTAGTATTATAGGGCATGTCATGTAACCTTGGTCTTTCATTCCTATTCTGGTATTCATTCTTATTTTGGGGGTTATTAGATTGTTGGGGCATTCTAAGGTTATCCCTTTTGCCAGTCATGCCTGCAGCCTTCTTATTATTTTCAATACTAATAGTTGCCTTTTGTGCCTCTGTTAAGGTCATGGGAGCCTTATTCCTGAGTTCATACCTAGTTTTCAGATCAAAAGCCTTTAGATATATACTCAGAGCTACTGAATTAGTCATTTTGGATCCATGTGGTATTTTATTGTGCAATTTGGAGAATCTTTGACTGCAGTCATATACTAACTCATTCTGGTATTTAAGGATGCTTATTAGTTCATGAAGGGCAAATTCAGGGGCATACTGATTTCCATATTATTCTTGGAACTGGTCATGGAAGTCTGCTATAGAATAAATTGAGGCCTCCAATAAACCATTAAACCAATCCCTTGCATCTTCAGTTAGGGACATCATGAATAATCTCATGTTTACATCCTCATGCTCGATACCAATATCTTGTATAAAGGCATTGAAATTCCTAATGTGCTCTTCAGCTGATATCCCATTATTTCTAGTGAATTTGGGGACCATATTTCTCCAGCTGCCATCTATAGGGTATGGATATAATTGATATCATGTTAAATCAAATTGCCTACATATACTCATGAGCTTTTATGGAGGCATATTCATAGGTGGTGGATTGGGGTAATATTGGTATCCATATGGAGGCTGATGGTAAGCATTTTGCTATATGTGTTGCTATATTTGGCTGCCATTATTTGGGGGTTGGGGTCTTTGTGATGGCATACTATGTTGAGTATATTCTCTTGAACTACCTCCTGCATTATGGGGTATTTTTGAAGTACCCGGAGTAGTTGTATTCTAAGATATCCCATGTGAATTGGTATTACTACCTTGTTTGTGTGGAGGGACATATCTTGGAGGTTTTGCTTTTTGGATATTTAATTGCACCATTTGCCAATTTATCTCATGGCTTTCCTGTATCATCTGTTGTCTTCTCCTAAGCTATTGTCTTTGCCATTCCAAATGTATTTCAATCTCTTGGTTACTCATAGCATCAAAATCAACAATATGATCTACAGACCCTTCCTAGTTTTCTTCTCTCTGTTGTGATAAAAATCCCTTATTAGATTCTTCCTGTTTATGCCTCCTTTCTTCATTCATCCTTTCCTCAAATTTAGTTGCTTCTTGAGAATCTATCTTTTAACTGAGGATGTTATAATTTGTATTGATTTTTTCAGGAGGTGTTGAGAGATTTCCACCATCATTGTATGCTGTGGAGTTGAATATTGTAAAGAGCTATTCTGATGTGTTTACATTGTCTTCAGGTTGTTTAGGTACTGCTTCACCCCTGTTTGTATTGTCTTTCCACGAGGGGGTCCGTGCTTGTCTGTCCACTTGAGATTGTCTTTCTTGGGACTTTCTTGATGCATAGATCTACTTCCATTCATGTTGGATGATATAGTATATCTTTGATGTCTTTCATCTATCCTTTCTGATATGATATCTATTTCATCAGTCATAAAATTTTAGAGTCGCCACCTACTTTTTTGTAAATAGGAAAATGATTGGTGTTCTCCCTAGTAGAGCCTTAAATATGTTATGATAATTTGAGATAACTCTATGATGGAAGGCTAAAGTTTAGAATGGGCTTCTCCCCAATGGAGTCACCAATTTGTTGGAGTAGACTTGGGTGGGGAGTGCAAATTTCACAATTATGAATCTCTGTTTGAAGACCTAATTTGAAAATTTTAATGACTCTATAAGGAAAGATGGCCTACTACTGGATTTTCTCAAGTTGTCCCTAGCAGAGTCACCAATTTGTTGGTTCTCAAAAATGTAGGCTTTAGACCACAAGAGGGTGCGAGTCTCTTGATAAATTTTTGGTCAACAAGATAGGGTTTATGCAACTAAAAACCCCCTACTCTTTATGCTCTGCTAGGCCTAGGCAGGTGTACCTAAATGATAAGGCAAATTAAGTGGATTCTAATTTGGGCAATTTTACTCACTATGGCACACAACTCGTAGATAATTGCAGAGTTTACTTACTAACTCCTAATAAAAGCTTGAAGTGTTCAGAATAAGGATTAAATTTGTATAAAGTGTTCTAAAATTGATCAATGCCTAATCTATTGGGCGGATGGAATGATGGAAAGATGATGATTATGGAGACAGGGGTGTAGGATTGGCAGATTTACTTCAGCTTAACTCTAACAGTTAGGCACTTTTGAATGTCTGTACCTTATACAGACGTGCAAGTGTGTCAGTTATTTGAGCTCTTCTTAATGATCCTAGTGATATCCACTTAAGTTATTGTGAAGTTGTGAAATGATTTTAATTCAAATGTGAGGAGAAGCCAATTAAGACAATCTATTTAAAAGGATTTTAATCCACACACAGGAACCAATTAAATTAGATTTCTCAAAAGGTAATTTAGTCCTTCTACACACAGAAACCAATCAACAGTATCACACAACTACAACAAATGTGTATTGATAAATCAAATGTATTTTCACACTTAATTTGAATAACATAAAAAGACACTTTGGAGACAGCTAAATAATATATGAGAAAATTAAATCCACACAACTGCTAAACACTAAAATAGATCACCATATAATATCAGTATCTCCATTATATTATTTCAGATAATATATAATAATTGCATAAGTCTTTTGTAGTATGAAAATGGATGGGTGGGATGGATGCAATCTATCTTCTTACTAATGCCCTATATGAATGAAAATGGTAATTATGATCTTCTAACTCCTACTTCTCTAACTTATATAGCCATATTATTGAAGAGGATGTACCCCTTCACAAGTGTCTTTTAGAATTTTAGTAATAACAAACAAATCATCATTAGGCTCTAATAAGCCATAAATGGATTTTAGTAATATGATCCACATATTTTTGGCTTATGTGAGTATTTGCACACTCCACAACACACTTTGCAGCAAATTCCATTGTAACCATTTTCTTCATGCATGCACAAGCCTCCTATAATGCTGGATCTTCACGTTTCACTACTTCTAGAGTTTCATGTAGAATTAGTTGGCATTATTTCATCCAATCCTACTGATTTTTCAAACTCTTATCATCATTGCATAATGTAGGCACTCCTTCTCTAGAAGCATTAATGAACTCCTTAGATTCTGCTTGAAGATCTTCATGAAAACATGTATGTGCCTTGATCAAGTCCTCAGCATTGTTAATGGCTTTGGTATCAGGAGGGTCTTTATTTTGTATTTCTAGGAGTTTCTCTTGGAGTCTGTCAGCCAAGAATTTGTGGTCTTGGAGAGAAGTTTGATTTTTGAAATGAAAACTCTAGAATTTATTCATCCATGCCATCATGTTAGTATGTCTCCTTTTGAATACTGTGGAAAGTGCATTGAATCTAGCCTGGTTTATCTGAGTATTGACCTGTGATGTTTCACCTTTGTCCATTATCTTAGAACTTTCCCCTTGGGTTAATAGTTTGGCAGGAACTAAATCTTTCAAAAAATCATTTTCCTTTTTCATTCTCTCACATTTCAATTTATACATGTCTCTTTCTTGGATCAGCATTTGAATCTATGCTTTATTTAATTTAGCCACATTAATGCCAATTTTTGCAGTAACCATATGATCGGTCTCACCCACCTTCAGTGTCATCACATGGCTAAATGCCTTCTCTGTGTCAATAATGGCAAGCTTCTAGTTTGGAAGGTATAGGGCCCATATCATAAGAGATTCTTCATCAGGATTGTATAGTGATCCAATGTACAGCTCTGTCACACCTTCTAAACTAAGTTTATGTTTGGCACTGTCATTATGCAGAAAGCCATCAAAAACCAAAGAGGACTTCAAATCTAAACCAGGAAAAATCATCACACCACTTCTTCTAAAAGTTTCCTCCCCTTTTCTAGAGTCATGTCTTTTATTTCCTTTTCAACATCTATTTTCAAAGAATTCAATAACTATTTTTCATTATTTGGTGTGACATTTGCAACTGATTCTTTGATTGCTTTGCCTTTATGTTTATACAAGAAGGATTTAAATTCTGGGGACTAAATGAACTGATCATTAGAGATAAAAGATTTGTAATCCAATTACCTGGCATCAGTATCAAATGTCTCTTTAATATCTAGCTCTCTGTTAGGAGGCCTGTATTCTTTAATTCTAAGCTTGGGGATTATGTTAGGCTAGTCTTGGGATCTTTTGTTGGGGGATCCTTCACTATCAGAGGATAATACCTCTACCTCTTGCATCTCTTTCCTACTCTTTTCAACTTCCTGATTATACTAATCAATGGCAAATTCAGCCTCTGCCTTTTCCAAATTCCTGATAACATCATCATGTGGAAATGGAACATGAATATATCCACTCATATTTTGTTCCCTTGTTGTAAAGTCAATAAATTCTTCAGGATCAAACCCTTTTCTTGGTATTTCTTTTCTCAAATTAAAATGTAACAATTTGTCATGAATAAGATCATAACCTTCTCTTGAAAACACAATAAAATCTCCAAAGCATAATGTGCTTGGCATGAAAGATTGCTTGTCATAGGCACTCAAATTCATGACATTTGAATAGTCCATCTACCTAACAATCTCCAGGTATGTGATTATGTCTGGTATAGTTTTAGGTAGCAAAAATGGTGTATCCTCAAAGCCATACACTCTGATCATGGTTGAATCAAGGAAACAATACCAATAATCCTAGTTGTGCTTCACAGTATGTGGTCCTCCAAAATTCTTGGGCCTTAAAAACCTTTTAATTTTAGCTGACAAAGAATAACTACATGGATATCCATAACATCTGTATAGTGTTTTAACAAAGAATTATTCGAAATGTACATAACTGGAATTCACAAACCTACTATCCTAGATGGAAGTCCATAATTGTATGGGTAGAAGTTGACCTCCCTTATCCAATTGTGTAATTCTTAATTGTTTTGGCCACATCCCTAACTCCTATCCATAATATAACACCATATGCATAAGAGAAGAATAATGCTTAAAACTCATGGTTGGAGAGCCAATTTTGATGGCCTTCAATCCTGAATCAATTCCCCTAAAGAGGTGTGAAGCATAATCAAAAGTTCTGGCATTATGGCATTGTATGTTTGTGGAGATGAGCATGGGTTCTATGGACATGAATTTAGGGACATCTGTTCCTAATACTTGTCCTGCTGAATAATACGTATATTTCATATAGGTTTCAAACATATCGACATGAAAAGGAGGGCCATCACCTTCCTCGAGTGGTACTAGATTTCCCTCCTCTTTGGCTCTATGCAGTGGCAATCTCTATCCCTTTTAAGTAGTATCCATTCTCAAATATTCTTTTTCCAAATCTTCATATATGATGGAAGTATTGCACATGTCATCCAAGCCAAAAACTTCAGATATTACATTCTTAGACACATGAACAAATGGTTTCCCTTGCAGGTTGCAGAGAGCTTTTAGGTCAGGGTCATAATGATAAGCCAAGAGTTTTATGAGATCTATATTTACAAAGACATCTGTGACAACTAGCCTACCCAAGTTGAGATTCCACGAGTTACAGATGGGTTCCAACCTATTCCTTCTATAGTAGTGAAACATAAACAGTTCATATCCCATGATAGGTTTCCATATGTTCCCTACATGTTTATATTTATCTTCCAATTTTTCCACGTCTGCCCTTAATTGTGCAGTTCTCCTAGCCTTAGCACCTGAACTAGGCAATTGGTCTATAAGGTCTTGATTAAGCTTTCATTCCTATGTTTTCTCTCCCTTCCCTGTTTTGACCTTTTGCTTTTTGCTTTTGGTTTGGCTAGTTTCAGTTTGTTGCTTTCTTTTTGTTTTCAAAGATCTTCCATTTTATCTCTATGCTAGACACCAAATTTAACCTTATAATCTATCAGTAACATGAAGGTTTGCAATGCTTACATGTATGTGCTCAGTGTCATGAATTTCTCAGTCTCTTGGTGAATTCCTTGCTCTTCCACTAGAACCCTCAGAGATTTCTTTTGATTTCAATTCATTATGAATCAGAGCAATTTCTATGAGATTATGCTCAAATGGCCATTAATGTTGGCCACTAGAATTGAATGCAGTAAGCTTCTCAGGCTCTGAAAATGTCAAATCGATATAATGAATTATGTCGGGAAGACTATTTTAATCTCATGTCGATCTATATGTTCATTTTGGTGCCATCTTTTGTTTATACATTCTTGATTGATCACCAGGACTATCTTAATGTCTCTTTGATAGGAGGTGTTCTTTTAGTTCTAATCTTATTGGGAAGACTTTTTAACACTTTCATCAATGCACAAATCCCCTTTTCTTATTTTTCTATTCTTAACATTTTGGGGAGACATTATGACTTTCACTCCAATATCAAGGTGGTCCTGACTGTTGAGGTTACTTTTGGACATCTACGAGTGTTCTCCTGATGAGTAGTAGATACTTCATAGCCATTGGGTTGACAATTACTATCACTAAGGGAATAGAATGTTCTTCTGATATATTAAGTCTTGCCAATAGTATTTTCTTTTATCCTTTGTCCATGTGGTACATCGATAGGACTCTCATCGAGGCATTCCCATACCTTCTCATCGGGGTGACTTGCATAGTCAAGAAGACATAAAAGATTCATTCTGATGGTATATGTCATGCCAATATAACTAGTGTATCGACTCATCAGTGAGAGTACATACACTTATTGCCAAACTTATGTTCATCAATATGACTTTTGAGATTAGCGTAGTTTAAAATTTTCATTTTGACTTTATCTTTCTTGCCGATAAGCTTTTTATCGGCGACACAATATGTAGTCTTCCTGATTGTTGCATAATTGTTACTTTTGGGTTCTTTGATTGGTGTAACTCCATTTAAGTCTTCCTAATATAAATAAAAATTTCCATTAGACGATTATGTCTTATCTGATCAGAAAGACATGCATATGATCTTGTCAATAGGGGTCAATTGTTTGTTTTACACATCTATGGTCAGAGAAATCCTTATCTCAAAGGTCATATTTATGTAATCATCAGTTGTTATATGCTACAATATGGATCTTGCAACATAAATTTTATCAATCTGTATTAATCATAAGATCAATGTATGGAAAATGTGGAGGACAAGTGAGTGGTGGTTAAATGGAAAATGTGAAACTTTTTCCATTTCTTACAGAATGGACACCTACAACAAAGGTTGCATTTGAAGACATCAAGAAAGACATATCAGATGCACATGTCCTGATCAGCCCAGATTACACAAGAGAATTTTATATTTATTCATTTTCTTTAGAACACTCATGTGCAGTAGTCCTAACACAAAGAAATGAGGCCAAGGAAGAAAAACCCATAGCCTTCATGAGTTCCCCATTCAGAGATGTGGAGCTGATATATGGATGTTGAAAGACAAGCTCTCACTTTGGTCAGAGTAGTAAAGAAATTTAGGCATTACATCTTGAGAAGTAAGATAATTGATGTGGTACCAGATGTAGCAGTGAAAATGCTCTTGATGCAGAGTGAACCTAGAGAGAAAAGAGTGGATAACAATGCTCCAAGCATATGACATGGACATAACACCCATGAAATTGGTAAGAGGGAAAGCCCTATGCCAGATAATTTTTTAGACTGATCCCAACATGGTGAGTCAGCAATATGTAGTGAACACTAAAGAAAATAAAGAATGGTATTCTGATATCAGACATATCCTGATCACTGGAAGATGCCCATTGAATATGCAAGCTTCCTTAAGGAGAGCTCTGAGAGTAAGATCACAGAAATACATGATCAAAGGAGGAGTCCTTTTCAAGAAGAATTATGATGGGATATACCTTAGATGTTTGGATAGACCAGAGGCAGACAAGGTTCTTGCTAAATTACATGACAAGTTTGGAATAGCACATGGTTCCCACTTAGCTACTATACATGCTATCCTGAGACCAGGATACTATTGGCCAACAATTTTTAAGGACATTGTTGAGCACATCAAATGTTGCCACACTTTTCAAGTTCCTGCCAATAGAGTTAAATATGTTTCTCAACCCTTGAAACCAGTCATGGAGATGTGCCCATTTTCTCAATGAGGCATGGATTTTATAGGTCCTATCAATCCCCCATCATCTTCAGGTCACAGGTACGTTTTAACAATCACTAATTTCTGCACTAGGTGGATTGAAGTAGTTAGTAGCAACACTTGCACTGTAGAGGATGTGATCAAGTTCTTGGAGAATAACATAATAAGTAGGTATAGAGTCCCATATGCTCTAGTATGTGATAATGGACCAGATTTTGCATCATTGAAATTGTCTAGTTGGGCCTTTGATTATGGAATCATCTTAAAAGAAATTTCAAACAACTATCTCCATGGAAATGGCTTAGCAGAGTCAACTAACAAAAATTTGTTGAATACCATAAAGAAACTGATAGAGAAGAACCCTAGGGAATGGAATACCTTGCTTAAATATGCCTTATGGGTGGATCGAACCAGAATGAAAATTGCTTTAGGAAATTCTCCATACCACTTAGTCTATGGGGTAGATCCCATCCTTCCTATTAATCTCAAGATCCCCACATTGAAATTTGCACAAGAATATTTGGGTACAAATAATAAACAAGAATTTAGGTTGCTTCAACTCATGCACCGAGAAGAAAAGAGAGATAGGGCAATTGATCAATTCACCAAGCATCAGACCACTTTCAAACATTGGTTTGATAAAAGAGCTGGGATAAAAGCTTTTAGGATTTCAGATCTAGTCCTACCCTGGGACAAAGCGCATGAAAAGAAAGGTGATCATGTAAAGTTTTATAAACTTTGGATAGGTCCTTTTCATATTTCAGAGATCCTAGGAGACAGTACTTATAGACTCAAGACCCTAACAGGTGAGGATGTTCCATTGCTAGTCAATGGACAATTCCTCAAGCATTATTTTTAAGCTTAGATAGGGTCATGTCAGGATATTGTATTATAATGTACATATTGTATAGTTGCTTGTATAGCTTTGTTTTGTGTGTTTGCTTGTTTACTTTTTGCTTGTTGCTATTGAGTCCTTTTTTTGGTTAGGCAAGATGATGTACCTTATCACTCAAAGAAACCAACAAAATTGTTAGAATTCAAGTGATAAATACAAATTCTTACATAGGTTATAACTCACACTAAGAAGTACCTCTAATCAGGTCTGTGATATCTAGTTTATCGGTGATACCTTTTTTCTTGATCAAGGAGATTTTCAAAATGGCTCACCTAATAGCCTTGGGTTTGTTGAACACATTAGTGTAGGTGTTAAGTGAAAAATCCATAGGTCACCCTTGCTACCATTGCAATTCCCAACCTAAAACAGCAAGCGATCACACCTTGCATAATGATCTTACATGATGATATCTTATGAATCTACATTAAAAAAAAAAAAAAAGAAACATATAGAAAATCCAAAAGGATAAAATTTAGGCCATCTAAGTAACTCTATCAGGGATATGGACGCCTGCTGGCAGTAGGGCTCTACTTAGGGGAATTGCAAAGATAACCTTGTTAGGCCTATGGACACCTACTGCCAGCAAGGCTCTATACCAATTGGCTATAAGGGATGAACCCAAACTATGTAGCTTAACACCAGTTACTAGTCTCTTCAACTTACTTTCAAGATGAGGATTATTAATCACATGCACATGCCTAATCCCTTATCAGGATTGTTATGCTTATGAAAATGATATCATTCAGAAAGATCATGATGCTTATGCTTAGACAGAATTAGAATTCTATGTTTCAATGCATCTTCATCACTTGAGTTATTGGAATTTGGTTGTTTACTTTGGTGGCAAGTTGTTGTGCAGTTACACAACACGCCCCATTTTGCCTTAGCAAAACAGGGACCCAACTTTTTGCTTCTACTTGTTCTTTTCTTTCTTCCTTTGGGTTGTTTGGTAAAAGTTAGACACAAGAGAATATCACCCTTGTACATGCATATGCCTCATAAGGAAGGTTAAATGTCAAAGTCAAATTCTACCATCATAAACTTAATAATATGGAAGAGTGTAAAATTCTAAGCAAGTTTTCCTTTTAGATCACCTAGAAATTCCTTAAGGGTAGGAAGTTATGTCCAGTCAAAGTTTGGTCAAACCTAATATTCCTAGAGGGTCACATTTGCCAATATCGTAGATATATGCTTTTAAGAAAGAAGGAACCCAATATCTACATATTTGTCTATATACGAACATCAAATTTAAATATAGAAGGCATTTACCTGTCGAAAACCCACAAACATTCAAGAAGAGTCATATTTTATAATATGCCTGATATTTGTTAATATCTAGATCACCTTCAAATATAACGTAAGCACTTAGCATCAGGATAATTCATAATATCCGTCATATTAGTTAAGATCCCTGATCTCCCTTAATATGACAATGACATCATCCTAACCTAATAGAAAGAAGACTCGATATGATGATGACATCATCAGTATACCTGACATCCTGAAGGTCATCTATTCTGAATATTTGTCATATTAACTAACATGCTTGATCTTCAGGAATATGATGATGATGTCATCTCCCAAGCAGATTTGTAATATAAGTGATGACGATGACATCATCCTAATCTTCGAAGGTGAGGGATGTTTTCACAAGACTAAGATCCCTCATATTCCTTGATATCCTCATATTGACATTTGAGGAATGAAACACATGGATCCTCAGACACCAATAGGAAGCTGCCACATGGCACTCTGACTAAATCATGTCAACACCTTATATTATCATGATCGTAAAAGGGGTAAGATGACCCAATTTTAAACATCAATCAATAGTTGGTCATCTTCATGATGACATCATCCTCATATTCTTGGATATAAATCATATTACTTAAACATCCCTAATATCTATGAATATGCAGCTCCACATTTAATGCTAGTCTAATGGTAGTTGAACCTTTCAAATTTTTGAATAATCACCCACCACCTCTTAACATCTCCAATCCTTAGGTGTTGGTCAATGGATGTCAATAGGGTGATAGTAATTATACCCTAATTCATTGTTACTTCTAGTTAAAAGGTAAAATTTAAGCTCATTTTGAATTCATCAAGCATTGAAATGAAATTAGAGTCATTGTGTGAATTAACCTGTATTACTATAAATCGCAAAAGTAAAAGAATAGGTGTGGATTTGAACGACAAATGGAATAAAGTGTCTGCAAGGTAAACATGCGCATCAGGATCTCAATCCAACAATAAAAGGGAAACAGATATCAGGTATGTAACTAAAAAAACCCTCTTTTGTCATTTATGGTGAAAATGAGAAGGTAAAATGATTCTCACCATAGTAAATTAACCTAATGATGCATGAAATTTATTAAGAGGAGATTTAAATCATCAGGATATTTGTATTATCGTAAAATTGCATGATCATATGATATGTTAGGGTAAGATACATATGTTTTATGGCAGGATTCGATGGCGTTTCGCAAGAATCGATTAGATATGGAATTTCTAAAGCTAATGTGCATACAACCAGAAGGAGTTTCCTTTAGATATGGCCAAATAAATGATACTCATCCAAGAAGCACTGATCTAGATGAATGGACGAGAAGATTAGAGAAAGATGGTGGAAATCCCTTGCGAAGCTAATGAGATAGTGGTGGAATGTGCAAGAAATTACAACACAAATACTAGGAAAGTAGAGAAACACATCTAGGTATATGCAGAATTCTCAGTCGAGGGCATAACTCTAGCTTTTAATTTTCCCAAAGGATCAGATGTATCTAGGATTAACCTAGATAAATTGGGAAAGAGGTACAATAAAAGTGAGAAGGAATGCAGGAAGATAATGTATTCTTGGAGAGTTGATGATAACATATACAAGGCAGCTGCAAAATTACCTATTCACTTTATAAATTTGATCTCGCACCATAGTTTCAATACATGATGGTGATGCTCTGCCACATGATAGGGAGACCAAATGTTGGGACCTTTGAAAATAGGATGTATGGCCTCATGCGGATGGTGACAGATACAATTGAAAAACCCCAATGGGCCAGGATCATAAGTGATAGCTTGGATGAAGGAATGAGGATGTTGGGAGGAAAGGCTAACATCTCCCATATGTCTTCTTATGTTGTGTATGCATGTGCATTCAAAGGCACATTCAATGGATTGGAAATAGTAGGCAGGATTGGAAGAAACCCTAGATGTGTCAATATTTGGGATCATTATCCACAACTAAGACAAAGGGATTCCCTCCAGCAGTACTGGAGGGTAAATGATTCATTCTCTATGCATTTAGTAAGGACAATGGAAGAAGACAACTAAGAGGCTGAGCATGAAGGCTCATGCCATGATATACAAACATGGGGCTTGGTTCATCCAATTCCCCACATTCACATACATTAGGATAGAAGGTTTTGCTAGGCAACCTTACTTGTTGCCAAGATATCCAACCGATAAGGTCATCCTAATGGAGATGTCAGGCAGTTGATGGCCTCATTTGATGCTCATAAGGAGAAAGGAAATATTCCTAGCCTTCTATTCCCAATCATGATGGGATGGTACATGTGCCTAGACAAAGAAAGTGTTAAAGATGCTATATGGGGATAAAAGTTTATGTCCTTGCAGCCTTTCTCATTGGCAAGGCCATATGACCCATATTGTAGGATACAAGCATTGAATAAAAGGCCTATGCACTAGATACATATTGAAGATTACTAGGTTGATTGTGATGATGAAGTGGATGTGAGAAGGAGGAGCTTTCAGAGACTAACCTTGAATCAAATTCAAACATTTGACTACATATCACTTCATGTGCAATTACATGAGGATGATGGTAATATCATGTCTCAAGAGTATGAGACTAAGAAAATATACAATGAGACCATATCTTCTACTAACTGGAGCCATCCTGATGAAACATCATTAGAACAAATAACCTGAAAGGTTATATCCTTCACCAAAGAATGGGTAGAAGCAGAGGTTACCAAATTGAAGAGGAAAGGGATGGCTCTCATAGTTGATAACAAGAAGAAAAGAAAAGAATTAATAGATGAGGAGTTTGATGACTTCCTCCAGGAGAAGAGAGAATCCAAAGGAGAGAGGTAGTAGACCAATTCAAAGAAGAGTAGTCAAGATGGTGGGGTGACAATTATTTGTCAACCTCAACCTAAGAAAGATACAGCCTCAACTTCTATTATAGCCACCACCTCTCAACCACCTGCAAAATAGAAAGCGCCTGCTATAAAGCCTATTCAATCTGTCATGGAGGAGGAATAAGATATAGATGAGGATGACCTCCTAATATGTAGAAAGAAGAGGAAAATTCAAGAAGAACCTCAAAAGAAACCAGCACCTACAATAAGGAGAGTAGTGGAACATAATCCCACTATCCTATTGAGAGGAGTAGGTGGTGAAGGAATCAAGAAGACTCTGTAGCATGAGGCTCCCATCCCTAAGATCATACAATTCATATTAGAAATGGTAGAAGAATAGAGAAAAGAAGTGCATAATATAGGAGTGATCTAGCCCCTCATATGGATCAAACCTCACAATATCCACAGGACCATAATGACAAGGTAACACAAGAAGTCCCTGCATGAACAGAGAAAAGAGCATTCACCACCAAGGGTGGAGGAAAATGTAGAATCACATGATGCTCACATTGAGCAGACAAACCAACAAGGGTTGACTAATGAAATACCACATTGGCTACAATAAGAGCTGAATCCACCTCAGGTCAGTACTATATCTAGGTTTGATATTTCCTCATTGTTTCCAGCTGACATGGCCAAGCTAAAGCAAAGGGTAAGGGCCACTTTTGCAATTAAAAGAGATCTAGTTACAGGGAGGAGGACAACTTAGGTAGCTTTGCCTATGGTAGATATGGCAAAAGGAGAGATAAATATTAGTGAATTTCAAATAACTACCATTGATCTAGGTTTTGCCACTAAGGAGCAAGAAGGCCAAGAGGCCAAGGACATAATTGATTCTTTATTAAAGTGGGTTGAAGGAGAAAAGACTAAAAATAAAATGCATAAGGAGCACATTGTTCAATTGCATACATTCATTAAGGGTATGGTTGATCCTAATCACATGTCGATCAGCACGACCACCCCACTGACCATTATATCTCAAGATGAAGTGACCAGGTTAGACATAATGAAACATAAGGCACATATGATGGACAATTGGTTCATCCAATTCATTGAGGAAGCAAAGAAGGTAATAAAAACCTCTCTTGACGATTGGAACCTGCTCAACAATTTGAGGAGTAAGGTAGATAGAATGCAAAAGGACATTGGGCAGAGGTCACTGAAGATTGAAAAACACTAGACTGCCTTGTCAGAAATGCAACTTATAGATACCAATGTCCTGATTCATAACAAGATATTAGATAATTAGACATCCTAGCTATTGGGCATATGGTATGAGGAATTCAAATTTGAAAGTGAAATACTAAGGAAGTACAACACAAAGTTGAGGGATATCAGTGTTAAAATACATAAGTTCATGTCTTATGAGACAGAGATTTTGGAGGCACTAGAAGAAAATGTAGAAGGAAAGATTACAAATCAAGATGGAAATTTTGTAGTGAAAGCCTTCCAAGACAATTTCAAGCCAGCTGCAGATGATCCTCTCAACCACATATTAGAGGATACTATCAATAAGGCTATGAGGATGAACATAAAAGTAGAGAAGTATAATGAGGTATTAAGCAGTAGAAAAGCTAAATGGTCTACACTACAAGCATAGGCAAATTCACAACAATATGCAGTTACTAAAGCTAAGGTCCAAGATGGAGGCCAAATTGAAAAGATAGTGCAAGCATATGAGCCCATCAGAGGGGTAATCAATGTGCCTACACATGAAGATGGCTTATCTACTGGTGATGAAGATGAGGAATGAGTATGATGCTCATGATCACAGTATATGAAGTACTACCGGATGATTGCTAGCTGGCAATCTATGCCACATTGTCACTTGTTGACTAAGTCAAAGGAGATATAAATTGTTGATTTTGATAGATAAATCTTGATCGTTGGATCATTTGTAACCACCTCCTCTCTTCGTCCTATAAAAGGAGATGAACTGCACTTTGTAAGATTATTTGAAGCTTAATTGAGATTAGATTGTTGAAGCATCAGGATTAATTCTCAAAGTTGATTGTAAATATACATGACTTTTGCATACTTAATGAAAGAGAAGGTCTAGATTACATACAATCATATACTTTGAGTAATCTGTGGATGAATTCTTGGCTTGTACTTTGATTTGGTGTGTCCCTTGGAGTGCATTTCATGTTGTGCATGTTGTCTTCATCCCTTTCCATCGAAGTTTCCAACAACCATACCTAGCTGTGGAACATCCTAGTGAACCTATGGTTTGATTCCCTTCTCTTCATGATAGTATCTGGAATGTATGTGGATCAATAGCTAAAGATTCACAAATTTTATTAAAATTTAGCAAGCATTCATTTCAATTTTCTTAATTTCATTCAAATCATCACCATAATTACAAATACACAGATAATCTAAAGCAAATACACAGAAATATGTTGGTGTCCTGAAGGAAACTAAATATTCATAGCATATTTGAGTTAAATAGCATGTAGAATTGAAAATGTCATGCAAATATCTTCCTTTAATCACTTAATTTAGATAAATTCACAATGCAGAGGTTAAAATTGATCAATAATAGCTGACAATCAGAAGAATTGATCAAACTTATAAAATATCTTCATTTGTTGAATATAGTAGGATTAACCTTGTCTATCAAAAGATTTATAGAAACCAGGTGGATCACTGGATGTTCAAACATCAGTTCTTGAAAGAAGCAACTTAGGCCCCATAAATGGAAAACAACAATGCACATCAAACCACTGAGTAGCATCAGTAGATTATGAACTAATCAACAGAGACTCAGGATGATGAATTCTCTGAATTCATCATATCTTACAAGATGGTAAAGGTTTGATTGCAATTCTTTATCTATGTGTGATTGTGACTAACATCATGATCAATGGGTGTATCTCCTTGCATTCTTTCTCCTTTCGATTCCCTCTTCTCTTTGAGGAAATCATCACATTCCTCATCTGTCAAGTCTTGCCTCTTCTTCTTTTTATCAATAGTGATGGCCACTCCTTTGGTCTTGAGTGTAGTAACCTCTCTATCCACCTACTCTTTGGTCAATTACATAACCCTTTGTCTTATCATTTCCAATGAAGTCTCCTCTGGTTGACTTCAGTCGAGAGATGAAATTGTGTCATTATATATTCTCTTGTCTTCATATTCTTATGACAATAATTCCATCATCCTCATGTAGTTGCATGGGAACTAGTATGCAATCCAATGTACAAATTTACTTTAGAGTGAGTCTTTTGTCGCTTCTCTTTCACACTTCTACCTCATCATCACAATCAATCTAGTAATCTTCAAGATGCACTTGGTGTACTAGTTTCTTGTATAATCCTTGCATTCTATTGTAGGGGTCATATTTTTTGGATATAAAGAATAGCTGCAAGCTCATTAACTGTAATCCCCCTATTACTTCTTTAGCAGTCTCCTTATTAGGACATATATACCACCCAATGATGAGTGGAAACAAGACATTGGGCATCTTGTTTTTATGAACAAAAGCCTCAAATGAGGGCAATATTTTTCTGGACATCTCCATTAGTATGACCTTATCTGTCGGGTATCTTGGCAACATGAGGGGTTGCCTAGTGAAACATTCCATTCTTATGTGAATGTGGGGAATTGGATAAACTAGGCCCCATGCTTGTATATCACTGCCTGAGCCTCCATGCTCAGCCTCTTTGCTCTATCTTGTTGCAAGGTGTGGCCCTTGGTCTCCTTGTTCAGTGTTGCGTTGTGGTGGTTTGTGACAAGGGCTTAACTGCCTCCCGTGCTTGTTAAGTCAAGTGGTTTATCAGGCATTAAGAGGTTGATCTTTTGGTGCAATATAGCTTACAATTGGTATCAGAGCTGAGGTCATGGGTTCAAAACCCGCGCTTGCACTGGGGGGGATTGTTGCAAGGTGTGGCCCTTGGTCTCCTTGTTTGGTGCTGTGCTGTGGTGGTTTGTGACAAGGGCTTAACCACCTCCCATGCTTGTTAAGTCAAGTGGTTGTATCAGGCATTAAGAGGTTGATCTTTTGGTGCAATGGCAGCTAACATGTCTTCCTCCATGGTTCTGACCAAATGCATAATAAAAGAATCATTTACTCTCTTGTAATGTTGGAGAGATACCCTCTACTTCAATTGTGGATAATGGTCCCATATATTCACATCCCTAGGGTAGAGACCAACCCTACCAACTATCTGCAGACCATCAAATGTCCCTCAAAATGTACATGCATAGACCACATATGAGGTCATGTGAAACATGTTTGTCTTTCCCCCAAGATTCCTCATGCCTTCATAAAGGCTATCACTGATAATCTTTTCCCATTAGGGTTTCTCATTAGTTGTTTCCACCATTCTCATGAGGCCATCAACCAGTCCTCAACATAGCCTACATTTTGCCTTCCCCTCATACAGCTGAGCATAACCATTAAGTATTGATACTCAGGGGCAAAGTCAAACTTATACATATGCACTGGCAACTTTGCAGAGGCTCTGTATGTACTATTACTAGACCTCCATGAGAACATGATCTTTTTGTAGTCTTTCATGCTGTTGTTGTATTGTTTTTCTAATGCTTTCAAATCTATCTTGCATATGTTGGGCCCTGATGGCAAATTGAAAGTTGAAGTGACACCTACAATTAAGAAATCAGCATACACCCGACTACATTTTTCTTCTTTTCTTTTGCGAACATTGTAATTATGAGTGCATTCAACTACTACCTTGATGGCTTCCATTACATAAGGAAATCCTTTGACATGCCACATGCCTAAATTGTATATGTTGATAAGCAAGGGTTTCCCACTGCCCTTTTCTAATTTCGTTGTTCATGCATACAAATCAGTGTTCCCTGGATGTGTATCATTTATTTGGCCATATTTGAATGATGTCCCTGCGGGTTGTATACCCATGGTCTTCAAGAATTCTATGTCTGATCTATTTCTACAAATATCCATTGTATCTTGCAATAAAGAATATATTTATGTCTTACCTTAACAGGTACTATGCACATTCATATTTAACAATTACATGAATATCATGACGTTTTCACTTTTAGAAAGCATAATTCAGATATCCTCATCTTAATTTACTTTGGTAAAAACCAACATTTACCTATTCATCTATCCATAAATGACAAAAGGAGGGTTTCGTCGTTACATACTTGATATTCATGCCTTTTAAACTACTGGATCTATATCTGGATATGCATGTTTACTTTGTAATTACCCTCCTCTGTTTGTCATTTGAAGGTGTGCATTGTTCCATTGTGTTTGCAGGTTATAGTAATGGTACCTTAATCACATAGGAGCTCTATTATCCCTTCTTGAATAGGTGATAAACTTAAAATGAACTCAAATTCTCATTTTAATCAGTAACAATAGTGAATTAGGGTGTAATTAATGTTAAATTGTTCATATCCATGGATTTACACCTCGTTCTTTTAAGATTTTAATAGGTGGCATGATGTGATTTGAAATTTTGAATGTTCACCTACCATTGGAATATCATTTAATATGGGATCTGCACATTCGCAAATGTCAGGGATACTAAGTAATATGCATGCTCTTCCTAAATATGTCCATGACATAATTATGATGATGTTCAACCGTTGACCAATAATCAAAGGATCAGGTCACCTTAATTTTGTCCCACTATCATGATATTATGATGTGTTGATGTGGGTCAATTAGTGTGCCATGTGGTAGCATCCTATTGGTTCACAAGAATCTACATGTTATGTGTCCCAAGAGTGGATACGAGGATATTAAGAAATACCTGGATGTTCAATTATGTGAAATGTTCCCCCCTTTTTGAAGATGAGAGTGATGTCAGCATTCTTTACTAATATTTTAAATTGGTGATGAGGTGACCTCACCATCACATTAGTGAAGATCAAAGATTTAAGTTAATGTGCCTTCATATTGCATCAGGTTAGGATATTAGCAAATATCTAGGATATTGAGAACAAGATGACCCTTTTTAATATCAAGGATCACGATGGTGTCATCATTGTATCAGATCTTCTTTATAATAGATCAAGATGATGTCATTATCACATTAACAAATGTCTTGGATATTGAGTTAATGTGCGGGATATTAAAATTTATACCTATGTTCAATTTTGATCATTCGGATGACATCAGTATCATATTGGGTCTTCTTCATGCTAATATTGAATGACATCATCAAGGTGTTCTCTAATATGCATGATATTAAGAAATATGCCGATGTTTTGTATTTTGATTACATTTGAGGTAAGCCCGCACATTAGCGAATATCAAGTGCACCTTCATTGACGGGTAGACATTTCCTGAGTTGAAATTTGACATTTGCATATTAGTAAATATGTAGACACTAGGATTTTCCTTGTTAAAACCTATGTCTGGGATATTAACGAATATTAGGGTCCTTAGGGAATGTGATGACCTTCTCATAAGCAACTAGTTTGACCAACTTTGACCAGACTTAACTTCTTATCCTTAAGCAATTTTGGGGTGATCTAAAAGGCAAACCTACTTAAAATTTTGCATTTTTCATTAGATGAGGTTTATGAAAGCAAAACCTAACTTTGGCATTTAACCCTTTTTTATGAGGTCCTTACATGCATAGGGTGATATCCTATCACTGCATTTGTTACATAACTTTTATGATACCGCCCAAAGAAAATGAGCAAAGAACAAGTTGAAAAAGGTTGTGTCCCTATTTTGTTGAGGCAAAATGGGGCGTGTTTTGTAACAATACAACAACTTGCTACCAAAGAAAACAACAAAATTCAAATAATTCAAGAGGTGAGGACAAATTAAAACACAATGTTCCAACTATTATTAAGCATAAGCATCCTAATCTTCCTGAATGATATCCTGTTCATCAATGTAACAATGTATTCAGAAGGGATCAGGTGTGTGCATGTGATTCATATCCTTCATCTTGAAAGTAAATTGAAAACACTAGTGATGGTGTTAAGCTACATAATTTGGTTCATCCCTCTTAGCCAAACTAGATAGAGCCTTGCTGCTAGTAGTAATCCATAGCCTCAACAAGGTTATCATTGCAATTCCCCTAAGTAGAGCCCTACTGTCAGTTAGGCGTACATAGCCCCGGTAGAGAATTTTAAAATGATCCCATGATCAAAGCCCAACTAGATAATCTTAAAGATGCAAAAGCTAGTCTATTATCAAACACAAGGGTGTAAGGAACTCCATACCTGGTTATGATGTTGTTCTCTAAAAATTTGATCACATCTTCTATAGTACAAGTCTTGCTACTAACTGCTTTAGTCCACCTGTGTAATAATCAGTGATTGTCAATACATACCTAAGGCCTGAAGATGATGGAGGATTGATAGGACCAATAAAATACATGTCCCATCGAGCAATTTGGCGCATCTCCATAACTAGCTGTAGGGGTTGAGTAGCATATCTTTCTTTCTTAGCAGTAGTCGAGTAGGTATGGCAACATTTGATATGTTCAATAGTATCCTTAAAGATTGTTGGCCAGTAGTATCCTGCTCTCAGGATAGCATGGGTAGTGGCTAGGTGAGATCCATGTGCTATTCCAAATTTATCATGTAATTCTATGAAAACCTTATTAGCTTCTGGCTTGTCCAAACATCTAAGGTATATTCCCTCATAATTCATCTTGAAAAGGATCCCTCCTTTGATCATGTACTTCTGTGATCTAATCTTTAAAGCTATCCTTTGAGAAGCTTGCATCTTTGGTGGGCATCTCCTAGTGATCAAGATATGTTTGATATCTAAATACCAATATTTATTTTTCTCTGTGCTTGTTTAGGGTAAAATTTGAATTGCTTAAGGTTTTAGATGTTTAGATGTTTGAATCCTCCTTTCACTCTATACATTCAAGGATCTAGGGTCAAGTGGCAATTCACTATCATACCCTAGATTACTATGAGATGTAGGAAAACATGGATTAGGAATTTTAATTATCAACTTTCTTCTCTTATGGTTAATTGACCATTAAAACCCTAATTTTGCAAATACGACTGTAAACAGAAGAATAATAGAAAAAGCTCTTGCAGAAGGAAGTGAAATATCAAATCATAGAGTACCTATTTTTAGGGTTCTGAGGCAGAAAAGTTGGGGACACAGGAGCAGGCACCCAAGTCAAAGGTACCAATTTCTTTGCAGGATCTTGACCTCCTTTCGACACTGATCAATAGTATAACTTCTATTTTTGGAAATTTAACTACAAAGGACACATGAGAAAGTGCCCAAGTCTCAAAAAGGCTCCAGAGTCCTGCTTCTCTTCAAATATTGAATCCTTGATGTCTGTTGATCCCTCCTATAACTCTACTTTTTCTAGATGTGACACCTATAACCTACAATCATAAAACTTTGGGAGGGGGTTGTGGTATTTAGAGGCTTGCCTCACTCAAACCTTGGAGGACACTTAAGTCTCCAAACACCGTTGTTAGATAGAGAGTGCATGCCCTTGTGAGGTTGAGGAAAAAACCAAAGGAAATGAAGATAAAAACACAATATAATGTCACCTTGTAGTGAAGATATCATGGGAGGAAGATGCTCTTCATTCCATGATGAAATGGATACTCAAATCTGTAAATACAAACACATAAACCACACAAGTTTGCTCTTGCAACACAATGAAAGTCTTGAATCACCTTGAGAATGCCTAAAGTTCACAATGATCATCTAGTTTCTAAATGAATACCTAAGCATGCTTTTATATGCAACTACAAACACTCTGGCCAAGATTTTCATAATTCAAACTTACCATGTCGGTAAAGGACCCAAATAACGGTCATAAATCGACGCCCAGAAATTGGGGCTGCCCCAAAATAGGGCAGGACTAGGGCACGGATGCCCAAGTCCTCCCCACTATTTTGGGTGGGGTCAAGCTCAAGGGGTCCTCCTAGGTTCCATTTGTCATGTTACCTAGGGCTCATTCCATCGGGATGCTAAATTATGAAGTAAGATGTCCTAAATGCATGCAAAAGACCTGGGAACTAAACCTAAAGAGGGAAAAGCCCCCAAGGGGACTTTTTTCAACGTTACATTTAGCCCCCCCTTTAATGTATGTATAAATGCAAGGCTAGTACATGCATTAAAATAAGGTCACAAACATAGCAAACACATCAAGCACGGAGAAGAAAGTTACAATCATGCAAAACATAGAGAATATAGTAAATGCATGGAAGACAAGCACGATTCTTTTCTTTTCTTTTTCTCATATATATGAAATGCAAATGCAGGTACTAGAAAGTAAACAAACCTCCCATAATACACGATGCACTGATCATGCAGGTCTTTGTATATATGGGGCAACACACACTCAAGACATGCAAAACCTCCCAAAATGCATATTGCATATGGGGCAACAGACATGCCAAACAAAATAAGCACGCCAAAACACACACACTTAAAGACATGGAGAAACCATAGCAGACAAGAGATGGTGTGTTCCCTATTTCTAGCCTCATCACCATCTTAGGCACATTACATGCATACACCAATGATTGGGCTTCACCACAACAATCACCAAAAACACGCTTAAGGGTTGAGTTAGTCACAAAACCGCTCCCCTCCTCCGCAGAGGACTTTTGAAAATGCAACCCCACCCACGTCATGGAGATGCCTTATAGTGAAAAGGAAGCATGACATACAACTCCACCCATATCACGCAGATGCCTTACGATGAAAACTAGGTATACACAATAGATATATTGATTGATTGCAAACAAATTTAGGATGTAGGAAGTACTCATTGCACTTGTCTGCACCTGAGGACAAGCACATTGCTAACATCTACAATAGATAGCTTACCTTATATGCCCCCACCTTAAGGTGGTTGATATCATGCATCGACATCAAGCATGTTAAGGTAGGAAGAAAACACACAAGGGAACACAGACTTTTGCAAAGCCCATGCTCCCCAAAGGTGACATGTATGTTACGATCGTCAAATGTTCCCACAAACACACCCCTACAAGAAACATGTTATTGCCTACAACATTATGATAAACAACAACATCAATGCATATGATTAACCAAACAAAGAGCCAAGGTTATACAAGGAATTTGGAGTTCAAGGATAACCATGGGGCTATATCACGAAGCTCTCTGAATTGAGTACCACCAAGGCCAGATTCAAAGACAAACAAAGGTGCATAGAGCAGCAGTATTGTTAATGTTTGTAAATGTGATAGAAACATCTTCAAATTCACTATGCATAAAGCATGAGTGCTTCCGCTAGCCAAGCATCAGATAAGATATACAACCCCATCATCATATTAGGAAATAAGTCCATTTTTTGATTTCTCTCGAAAGGGACACTAGGTCTGCATCAATATAAATGTTTGTCATCATCTGCCTACTAGATGGAAACACTAGAGGAAGGGAAACAAGAAATAAGAGAGAAACAAGTGTCTTAGGGACAGTCATGTAGGAGGGTGCCCCCAGGTCACCAACCACAACGCTATGTCTACAAGACACCACACACAACAATCAAATTAGAGAGAGAGGCAATAAAGAAGAATGATGATACAAATAGAAGAAGGTCATGACAGAGGTTCTCTCTTGGTATCTTGGACCTTACGGGAGAATCTGAGGTCATCCCAGGAAGCCTAAACAACACATAACACATCATGGGGGAAGCACATCACAAGAGATAAAGGGTTAGAGATACTTACCTATAGGGTCTTCTGGGCTAAGTCTTATCATCAAGTAAATCATCATCATCATCTTCCCACCCTTGAATGCTAGAGGAAGTGGGACATAAGATACCATAGCCCAACTCTTGTCTTGCTCATCATGTTCATTGTTAGGATCAATGTTTTCTTGTTGAGATGCAAGGTAAGCTTGTCACCTTCTCTTTCTCCTTTTTGCATGTTGACGTTGTTGTGCTTTACGACTTAGTTTTTGTAACATAGGGTTTTTCTTTGTCATGTATTTTTGTGTTTAGTTTTTGTAACATAGGGCTTTTCTTTGTCATGTATTTTTGTGTTGTAGAGGAGGAAGTACCAAGATCAAAGTCCATTTTCCTAGGTGGAATGTTTTCTTGTTGAAGCTTACTAGCATGCTTATTCTCTATCCTCTTAGTGATGTCCAAATGACTTGAATATTCAAACAAAGGAGGGACATTAAAGGTCTTCTCTTCCTTAGTGAAATCCAAGGTGTGTGAACAATCAACTAAAGGAAGGAGGTTGGTGGGATGATCCACAGAGGTAGGAATTTGATTATTGTTAAATGAATGCTCATTTTCTACCCATGGAATGTTCTTTGTTAAAGGGAGCTCTTCATTCACTAATGCTTCATCTTGGCCAGGGAGAGTAGTGGAATTACTAAAGCTATCCCTAGTCTTCTCATTTGAGTATTTAGTTATAGGGGAAGTAGGATAACTTATGGGATCATCATCAGCTCTTTCCTTTCTACTCCTGGAGAAGAACTCAATTAAGCTTTCTAATGTTGTAGGATGTTCACTCATGAGGATTAAAAATTGGTCAAAATCAAGACCTTTGATAAATGCATGTAAAGATACCATTAAAATGACATGAAGGTTCCATTTAAATGTAAGATTAGATTTTGAGAAGCTTTTCAAATTGATGCAAAAGACAAGCGCAAAACTATATGTAAAAATAGCCTTAAATGCTTGATTTTTTTGTACTTTTTAATGCAAATGAATGAAACAAAAGGTGTTGTAAGGATTTTGATCAGGGCAAGAAATTTATATGTCTATTATCAGTTAAAAAAAAAAAAGATCCTTCCCAACACACTCTTGATGCAAATTCAAGATAATGCCAAGTCAAACTATAGTAAAAATATGTCGAAATATGCACTTTTTTCACCAAAACTCAATGCAAGAGAGCATAAAAAAGGGTGTTGTGAGGAAAATTATGATGGAAAGAAAATAATATAAGTAATAACAGCCACTTGGTGCCAAAATACTGAACATAACACACTTTTAGTGCCACTTAAGGTAAAACCCTAGTGAAAATATAGCAAAAATAGGTTATTTTTCACGGTTTTCAACTCCAAGACCTAGCAAAATGGGTGTTGTAATGAATTTTAGGAGGTGAAGAAAAAAAATCAATGATATTAGTCACCTCCATCCATAAAATTTCTCACAACATGCTTAGAGTGCAAACTAAGCCAAACCCTAGGGCAAAAATAGCCAAAATATGTAATTTTTCACCAAATTTTCAATACAAGAGCCCATTAAAAGGGTGTTGTGAATATTTTTAGGAGGGTCAGAAAATTATTACCCTAATAATAGAAAATTAGTGCAAAAATACTCTTCACAACATGCCTATGGTGCAAGTTTACAGAGTCGATAAGGCCAAATTTAGTGAAAATTGTTGTTTTTGAAGCCCTAGGTTTGAGATCTTGACACAAAATGCTATGCGAATGCTTTGAAGTCTAATTTATGATGAAAATAAATTAATCTTAGATCTTAAAATGATTTCCAAGCCCTAATATGCAAAATGCCAATGCAAATCTAATGAAAATGCATGAAAATTGCTAGGTTTTTGTTGAAATTTTCTATGCAAAAATGCAAATATTTAAATCTAAATGCAAATTTACACTAAAATGAAAGAATAGAGAAAAATTATAATTTGAATTATCCTCTAAAATTAGTAGAAAAATCTGAAAGAAGATTTTGCCTACTAACCCAAGATTTTGGAATTACTAGGTTATATGAAAATTATCAAAATTTCTACAAAAGCCTAGCAAATTAATGATGAAAGTGCAATGCAAATTTCTGAATTTTGGTATTTTTCTGTAGTTTATATGAGATCTGATGTAAAAATAATGAATTAGGAAAATTTAGAAAGAATTGATGCAATTTAGTAATCTATATGAAAAATACAAGCTAGGGTTTTCAAATTTTTGCCAATTTTTCAAATTTTTTTGTAATTTTCTCAATGCAATAAAATGAATGACTATATGAATGAATGAAATCAATCCAAATATAAAGACACACACTCATAAAGTTGCAATTTAAGTCCAAAAACATGGGCTCACCAAAATGTTTAGGGTAAAATTTGGATTGCTTAAGGTTTTAGATGTTTATATGTTTGAATCCTCCTTTCACCCTATACATTCAAGGATCTAGGGTCATGTGGCAATTCACTATCATACCCTAGATCACTATGAGATGTAGGAAAACTTGGATTAGGAAATTTAATTATCAAATTTCCTTCTCCTTATGCTTAATTGACCATTAAAACCCTAATTTCGCAAATACGACTATAAACAGAAGAATAACAGAAAAACTCTTGCAAAATGAAGTGAAATATCAAATCACAAATTTCTTGTTTTCAGGGTTCTAAGGTGGAAAATTCAGGGACATAGGAGCAGGTACCCAAGTCCAAGGTACCAATTTCTTTGCGGGATCCTGATCGACACTAATCAACACTGTAACTTCTATTTTCAGAAATTCAACTACGGAGGACACAAGAGCGAGTGCCCAAGTCCCAAAAAGGCTCTGGAGTCCTGCTTCTCTTTAGATACTAAATCCTTGATGTCTGTTGATCCCTCCTAGAACTCTACTTTTTCCATATGTGACACCTTGTTGATGATTGTTAGTCATAACAACATGCATAAAAATTTGCACAACAAACCTTTATTATCTTGAAAAGTATGATCAACCTAGGATGAGTTGATGACTCCAAGTCTCCATTGATCAGGTCATGATCATCTGATGTTACTCAGAGGCTAATGTGACATGCTATTTTCCATTTCAAGGGGCCTTACATTTGTTCATCAATAGATTCTATTTCCTGTAAATGTACTCCACAAAAAGATTATTTCTACTCTATTTTCAAGATGACTGTTGTATTTGCAAATTTGATCATCAAGAACTTGTTCTTTCTTTTACACTGTGTATTTATTCAAATGATGTATCTTTGAGTGGATATTTGCATGAATTTCAATGATATATGTCAATTCAACATGCTTTTACTCTAAATATGCTATATATTTTCCAATTATCTACGAGATGTCAACATATTTCATGTTATTTTCTTTTAATCTTCTGTTATTTGTAATTATGGTGATGGATTGTTATGAAATTCAAAGAAATTTAAAAGAATACTTCTAATTTTGGTGAATCTTTAGCCATTCAACCATATACATACAAGATACAGTCATGAGGAGAAGAAATCAAACCATATGTTCACCAGGATGTTCCATAGCTAGATATGGATGATGCTAACTTCAAAGGATAAGGAATGAAAACAACACATGCAAACTGATAAGCACTCCAAGGGATGCAGCTAACCAAAGCGTGTATCAAGATTTCAAACACAGATTACTTAGGATTTATGATGATTTGTAATCAAACTATCTTCTCTTTCATTCAGTAAGTAAACATGTACATTTACAATGACCTTGAAAAATGCCCTGATATTTCAGCAATTAGATTTTTATTAAGTTTCAAAACCTCAAAATATGGCATCCCTGCACCTTTTATAGAATAAGGTGAGGGAGCAGTTACAAGTGACCTATGGTCAGGATGTGTCAATTAAGATCAATGGTAGATACTCATTCTTTGACTTAGTCAATTTTCCTGGTGGCACAGGTTGCCAGCTGGCAACCATCTAGGTGACTTATTTTCTATAAGTACCCGATGCATATGTTTCCTTCATGGTGCATCTTCATTTACTATTCAAGTTCCTCTTCATCTCCTTCTTCTTCATCATGATCATGATCTTCATCACTTTCTGTATCATCATCACCTTGATGAATATCATCCTGTATATGAACCTTCATTATCGTCCTGATATTCTCGTAAGCTTGTACTATTTTCTCTACTTCCCTTCCATCTTGAGTTTTGGCTTTAGTGATGGCGTGCTTGTGGCCCTAAACTTTATCTTTGAGGGCCTCTAATTTACCTTTCCTATTATTTAATGATTCATTATAATTCTCCACCCTGACCTTGATCCTCATGATCTTATTCATCGCTTCTTCCATCAGGTGGGTGAGGGGATCATCAACCACCGGCTAGAAATTATCATGTAGAGCCTTTATAGCAAAGTCTGCATCTTGGTTTTCAATTTTCCCCTCTACTTTTCCTTCTAAGGCTTCCAAAATTTCTGCCTCATCTGCCATCATACTATGCAGTTTTATACTGATATATCTTAGCTTGCTATTGCATTTTCTCAAGTTATCACACTCGAACCTGATGTCCTCATACCAGATGCCTATTAGCAGGGCATTATTATTATTATTCAATACCTGATTATTTATCAGGACCTGAGGATCAATCCTCTTTATTTCACCTAGAGCATTTGAAGCCTTTTCTAGCTAGAATGACCTTCTTCCTATTTCATTCTACAATTTGTCCACTTTCCTCTTCAAAGTGCTCAAAGAATTCCACCTTTGTAAAGAGGTTATCAGTACATCCTCATCTCCTATGAGTGTTGATAGTATCCACTTATCCATGATCATGGCTTGATGCTTCATGAGATCCAGCTTATTAACTTCCTCCTATGATATAACAGTCAATGGGACTGTAGGATCTACTGGTGTACTATCAGGGTTAATCAACCCCTTTATATATGAGTGCAGCTGAGCAATGTTCTCTTTATGCTATTTATTTTTCTCCTTTTCTTTCTTGACCCTTTGGGTTAAAGAATCAATTATATCCTTCCCTTCTTGACCCTCTTGGTCTTCATTAGCAAAACCTAAATCAACTGTGGTGATTTGGAACTCCTCCATGGTGATTTTGCCTTTCTCTTTTTCTACTGTGGGAAGTGCTACTTGGGCAGTCCTTCTGCCTGTAGCAGGATCTCTTCTGATAGTCGAGGTCGGTATGGCTTTCCTCTTGGGCTTCATGATTGTCTTTGCAAACAAGGTAGAAACATCAAATTCTTGAATCTCAAAACCTTGTTTCATACTTATTTCTTTCTCAAGCCAATAAATTTCTTTATCTCCAGATCCTCATTGTCCCTTGTCACCATCATGTCCACCTTGATCTCCAATATCTGTCTCTGTTCTTGGTGGAGAGGGGGATTTCCTGATTTCTTCCTCATGATGTTCCTCATGAGGGGGATCCTGTTGCATTTCTTCTTCTTGAGGGGTCTCCTTTTATAGGGGAAGATCCTGTGGGATATCCACATGATGATCCTGGACCTGATCCTACACTCCCTCCTTTTGTGTTTCATCCACCTTTGTATGTTCCTCACTTTGAGGCATATTTGTATCCATGGCTATTTGTGTGTTCGGGCCCAGTGCATCACCTTGATCTTGGGTCACATTCTATTCCACACCTGATGTACTGACCTCTTGTGTTTTAAGGTCCTCATGACCTGATGTATCTTTTTCTCCTATGTCCTGTTGAGTCCAGGTGGCATCATCACCTAATGTGTCTTTATCATCATCACCCTTTTGTTGGACTTCAACAATTTTTGGCTCAGCTAGTATATCTTACTGCTGTTGGTCCATATCCAGAGCATTGCTCTCTATCTCCACCTGCTTGGCTACTTCAATATTTCTCATGGTATTAGGTGCACCTGCTTTGTCTTCAGGGGTCACATCCTCCCTGTATGTTAAGTCTATCACCGCAGGGCTGGTCACCTGATCCACCATCTTATCAAGCCTAATTTGTTGGGCTGCCCTTTCTGGGCTACTTTCTTTCTCTATTTGTTTTAACTTTCCAATACTGCCACCTATGCTGATGGGGTCCCATGTGGGGTCATATAGGTACTAGAAGTAAGGGTTTCCATCCTCTAAGAAGCTACATTTTGCACCACCTCATCATCTAATAGGTCAACTATGTCTTCCAATGAGAAAGGACCCCCTTGACTTGCCCTGGAGGCTTCTTTTGTTTGTTCTTCTACCTTCTCAGCCTTAAACTTGATAATGGTGGGAAGTGGCACATCATGCTACATTTCTTTTCTAAACACTTCACCACCAGCTCCCCTTAATACTATAGGGTCTGCCCTGATCTCACCCCTCATAGATGTTCTTTGTTTTTTAGGTGGTGAAGTTATTGGTGGCGCCCTCCTCTTCCTACTGACCGTCATTGGGTCATCACCTACAGGCTCCTTACTTACTGACTCTTCCTCAAGCAAGATATCCTCTTTCATATTCTGTTGTGAGGCCTAGCCCTCATCTTGTACTTCTGTAGTCTCTTCAGCGCGCCTCAATATCCTTTTGGTCTTTGGTTTATCCATTAGAGGTGGTGCAAATGAGGCAGATGCCTATCCTGATATAGATGTTCCTACAACTGGTATTACAATTCTTTCAATTATCACCCCCTTAGGTTCATTATCAGCCTTCTTTCCTCTAGGGGGTCCTTTTCTCTGTTTCTGAGTGGGTAGCCTTTCCCCATTAGATTTCCTTTTCTCTCCGAGGAAGTCATCATACTCCTCATCAGGGATATCATGCCTTTTCTTTCTATTATCCACTGTAATAGCTACTCCTCTCTTCTTTAGCCTATCTATTTGTTCATCTACCCATGCCTGGTTCAATTGCAGCACCCCACCTATAAACTGATCCAATGAAATATCTTCAGGCTGTGTTAGGTCAGGGGCTAAGATGGTGTCATTATACACCTTATTTTCCTCATATTCATTTGACATGGTCCTGCCATCATCTTTCTTTAGTTGTGTTAGCACAGGGATGCAGTCAAATGTCCTTATCTGATTTAAGGTGAGCCTTTGATATTTTCTTCTTCTTACCTCTACCTCATCCTCACAATCAGTCCAAAAATCTTCTAAGTGTTTCTGATGTATGGGCTTCCCCATTATTTTCTGCATTCTACCATAGGGGTCATATGATCTAGCCAATGGGAATGGCTGTAGGTACATCAGGTTCAAACCTCCTATGGCATGCTCTATGCTTTGTGAATCAGGACACATGTACCACCCCATAGATATTAGAAATAATACTGGAGGTATCTTTTTCTATGCTTTATATGCATCTAGTATTGTAGATATCTGTCTCAGAAACTCCATCAGGACTACCCCATCAGTAGGGTACCTAGGTAGCATAAAGGGCTGATCTTCAAATCCCTCTATTCTAATATATGAAAATGTAGCATACTGGATGAACCAAGTGCCATGTCTGTATACTACTTCTTGAGCTTCCATGCTCAATCTCCTGGTTCTATCCTCCTCCATAGTTCTAACTAGATGTATAGAGAATGCATCATCACCAATTTGTAATCAAGGAGATAATTCTTCCTCTGCAGTTGAGGATAATGATCCCATATGTGGGCATCATCTACACCACCAACAATCTTTCCCACTATCATCAAGGCATCGAATGTCCCCTTGTATGCACATGAATAAACAACATATGATGTCATGTGAAACAAGTATTCTTGACCTACCAAGGTCCTCATCTGTTCATCCAAAGCATCACTGATGACTTTGGACCAAAATGGCTTGTTATCCATGTAAAGGATCATCTAGATGATCCCAAACATCTAATTCTTGAAGTTTCCAGCATGAGGCTAGCCTGTCATCCTGCTGAGCAGGGCAATCATATACTAATATTCATCGTCAAAATCAAACTTCTATAGGTGGACAGGCAATTTGGCAGAGGCAGTGTAGGTGCTACTTCTAGACCTCCACTAGTACATCCTTTTCCTTGCATTCTTTTATTATTTTCATACTCTATTTCTAGCTTATGTAGATCTACACTGACCACCTTCTTCCCAACTGGCAAATTGAAAGTAGTTGTGATGCCCTTTACTAAAAAGTCAACATAAACCCTTCCATGTTTCTCCACCCACCTGGTTTGAGGGTTATAATTCCTAGCACATTCTACCACCAGCTCTAGGGCTTCCATTGCATAAGGGAATCTAGCCGCATGCCACATTCCTGATATGTATACTACATCCAGAAGGACATTTTCTTCATTATGATCTAGTTTGGATGACCATGCTGCTAAATCTGTATCCCCTTGGTGAGTATCCCCTATGATACCATACTTGAATTGCACTCCCTCAGGTTGAACAAACATAGGATTAAGAAATTATGAATCAGACCTGTTCTGCTGAAGGTCTACAATGGACTCCTGCAACAAAACATGCCTGGTCTTACCACACGATACCCATATTTATTTATATAACATTATATACTTACGACATCATGCATATTATATTTACTACTCTTTACTTCATCATGATATGCACATTTACAGTGCTAAACCATAAGAAAAACATACTACTTGAACATGCAGAAAATGACAACAGGAGTGCCTGTAATTACTTACCTGATAATGCTTTACTCCTATGTTAGACAGATGATTATGAAAAAGGGTCACAAATGCTGATGATCACCTGACCTATTGCACTGGAAGATCTTGTCCATTCACTGGTAGCTCGTATAAGGGTTTGACTGCTCTGCGCTCTATAAATTCTTGTTTTCTCACAAAGTAAATGAAAATAACCCTGGAATCTTACCTTTAAACGCATCCGTATGGAAAATTAGGGTAAAACAGTGTTAAATTGACCAACTCCGTTGATCTTCTGTCATGGATCCATGGATGCTGCCAAGTGTTTGAATTGTGTTCGCAATCAGTAGGAATCCACCTATCGCATTTAAGTTCATTTATTGTCAGGAAATAGGGAGGGGGGTGATCTTCAAAAGATCAGGTGATATTAAAAATATGACCTCTGGGTAAAATGACCCTCCGCCTTCAAGAATCAAAACTAATGCAAAGGAATCAGGTGATGTGGTCAAAGGCTGACCATATGTATATCGGGTCATGAATTTAAAATTAGAGGAATATTCAAAATATGACCCCCGCAACTAAAATGACCCCCCTGGGAAAGATCTAGATGACATCAACAAGTTATGACTTTTCCCTAACTTTGTATTATAATGACATCATTGTCATGTTATTGAATAAGGTGGTCATTTGATACATACCTCCGTGAGGTAAAAAGAAGGATGACGTCACCATCAAGGTGATTTCCTTTGTTCATTGGATCTAGGTAACGTCACCATCATATTGGAATGGGGTGATATTTCGCGAAGGGGTGATCTTAGGAAGATCAGGTGATATTACAAATATGACCCCCATAAAATATATGAAGACACTTGACAGGTAAATACAGCTATCACATAAAATTGATGTCTAGAGTTTGTTGGCCAAGTGATTATTGGGTGATAAACCCACACTAGGGTGATCTTACATAATGTGACTAATGTTTGAAATATGACCCCCCAGAATATTAGGTTTGACCAGAACTTTGACTTATCATAACTTTCTCCCCTTAAGGAATTTCAGGGTGATCCAAAAGGCAAACCTACATGGAATTTTATGCACTTTCCAACCATAATGTTAATGACATGAAATACTGACTTTGACAAACTGACCTCATCATGGTGACCCTTCTACCCTTGTGCAGGGATATCTGCATGACTTACTTTTACCAGACCACCGAAAAGTAGAAAACAACACAATAAGCCAAAGTAGCAAAAAGTTGGGTCCCTATTTTGTCAAGTCAAAATGGGGCATGTTGTGTAACCACAGAACACACCTGTAACCTACAATCATGAAACTTTGGGAGGGGGTTGTAGTGTTTAGATGCTTGCCTCAGTCAAACCCAGGAGGACACTTAAGTCTCCGAACACCATTGTCAGAAAGAGAGTGTGTGCCCTTGTGAGGCAGAGGCAAAAACTAAAGGAAATGATGATAAAAACACAATATAATGTCACCTTGTAGTGAAGATATCATGGGAGGAAGATGCTCTTCATTCCATGATGAAATGGATGCTCAAATCTGCAAATACAAACACAAACCTTGCAAGTCTGCTCTTACAACACAATGAAAGTCTTAAATCACCTTAAGAATGCCTAAAGTTCACAATGATCATCTAGTTTCTAAATGAATGCCTAAGCATGCTTTTATATGCAACTACAAACACTCCCACCAAGATTTTCATAATTCAAACTTACCGTGTCGGCAAAGGACCCAAATAACAGTCATAAACTAACACCTAGAAATTAGGGCTGCCCCAAAATAGGGCAGGACTAGGGTGCGGGCACCCAAGTCCTCTCCCCTATTTTGGGTAGGGCCAAGCTCAAGGGGTCCTCCTAGGTCCCATTTGTCATGTTACCTAGGGTTCATTCCATTGGGATGCCAAATTATGAAGTAAGATGTCCTAAATGCATGCAAAAGACCCAAGAGCTAAAACTAAAGAGGGAAAAGCCCCCAAGGGAACATTTTCTGACATTTCAACATCCATGTACCTAAGCTCTCCATCCCTAAATGGAGAACTCATAAATGTGATGGGCTTCCCTTCTTTTCCTTCATTTCTCTGTGTTAAGACTGCCACATAGGTATGATCTAAAGAAAATGAATATCTATAAAAATCTCTTGTGTAATTTGGGTTGATCAGGATAGGTGCATTTGCTATAGCCCTTTTAATATCCTCAAATGCAGCTTTTTCCTCATGTGTCCATTCAATTTTGCCATCCTTCTTAAGCATTGCATTGAGTGGCCTAATAATCTCTACAAATCCTATGATGAACTTCCTCACAAAGTTAATCTTACCAAAATAAGATTTGAGTTTCTTTTTGCTTCCTAGAAGTTGTAATTTCATTATGGATTCTACCCTAGCAGGATCAATGGTAATCCCATTTTCTGATATTACATGACCAAGTAACTTACTTGTATTCACTCCAAATATACATTTCTTTGGATTTAGTGAGATACCATATTGCTCACACTTCTTTAGTACCTTTTTGAAGTCTTCTATATGGTCACCTCTCTTCTTTGAGAAAATGGTCAGGTCATCCATGTATATAACTATGCATTTGCCAACTAAACCTCTAAATGCTATGTCCATTACATGCTGAAATGTGGCTCCAGCATCAATTAAGCCAAAAGGCATACATCTATAGGCAAATATACCCCACTTGGTGGTGAATGTTGTTTTTAGTATATTTATCTTATCTACCATCACCTAGTTGTATCCTGAGAAAACATCTAGGAAAGACATCATTTGAGCTCCATTCACTATCTGTAAAACTTCATCTAATGAGGGAAGAGGATAGTTATCCTTTTTTGATGCTCTATTTAGATTTCTTAAATCTATAGAGAGGTGTATGTCTCCATTATTTTTTTTGACGGGTACCAGATTAGCTACCCAATTTGAGTGCCTAACATGAAATATGGTCCTTGCATTCAGTAACTTCTTAACTTCTTCAAAGATTATGGGATCCAACAATGCATTGACTTGCCTCTATTTCTATTTGAATGGTTTGGTATCTGGTTTTAGTGGTATAGTATAGTGATGATCAATGTGTCATATGTCAGCTCATCATAAGTCCAAGCAATAACATGGATATGATAATCTTTCAATGCTTGGGTTATCCCTACCTTCTACTCTTCAGTGTAGACTTTGCTAATCAAGACATTCTTGATGTCTTCACCCTACCCTATGTTGGCTAGTGAATACTCCCCTCCATCTATCTTGGGGAGGTGCCTTTGTTTTATCATGTTGTCCAAGTTGAACGCTCTTTCAAGCTCAATCATGCCCTTGGGAATTTTTTTTCTTGGCAAGTCCATAATTTCTTCTTCTTCCCATACATGATCTTCCAAGTTCCTCTCATCTAAGATCTATGCTTCGAATATATCCATGTTTGCTATGAAATCTAGGATATGTTGATCATCATTGAACACTTAGAAATTAGTCACATTATCAGGTATGGAGGGCACTGATACCAATTTGACTAAGAATGTCTTCTGTCTAGAGATGGATAGAGGTTCCAAGGTGCTGGCAGCCTGTGCCAGTGCATTAGCTCTATGATTTTGTTCTCTAGGGACATGCATGATGTTGAATGCATCAAATTCTTCTATTGGGTCCCAAACTATATGCCTATAGTTTGACAACCTCTTATAATTACATGCATATAGACTCTTGACTTATTTTACCACTAATTCCAAGTCCCCATAGACATGCAGAATCTTGAATTTCTTCTTGAGAACAAATAACAATCCATGAATTAAGCCTTCATATTCAGCCACATTATTGGTGCATGGAAACTGTAACCTGTATGCTACTAAAAAGGACTTCCCTAATGGGTCAAGGAGTCAATGCCTACTCTAGCTCCCTATTTGGATTTAGAACCATCAAATCTAAGAATTCATGGCTTATCTTCTATTAATGGTTTGTAAGGACATTCTCTTTTCCTTTTGGCTCTTGTTGTTGTACCACTGGATACCCATTTTAGATTTTGAGGTTTAGTCTTTGTCACCTTTGTTGATGTCTGTGAGCATGATATATCTTTCCTTTTCATTACCTTAATGTCATCAACTTCATCCTCTGGATATGATGTAGTTCCTTTTCTTTCATCCTTAGGGATATCCTTAGTATCGTGTGATTTATCTTTGGAGCACAAATGCTCTTCTTTGTTCAATATGTGTAAACATAAGGTGCATGTTGTTTCTGAGCGTGGTTCCTCATGTAATCTACACCATCCTTCAATCAATGTCTAATGTGAAGGAACTCCTTGTAACATATGTCTCTAAACTTTCTTAGAAAAAAATCTTTCAAACTTTGTCAGGTGACTCCCTCTATTTTCATCAGATAATTCATAATCTGACTTGATTAGGCAATCTATTCCTGGGGTAATAGCATTTTCCTTTTCATGACTATCCTCCTCACATATTAGAATTTCTTCTAAATTATGCATGTAGGTATTATCTTGATGTATGCTTTTTTCATTTGTTTCTGTATCTGGAAAAAACAAACAAAAACTAGTATTATCACCATTAGATATTTCACTAACATTGGTGGTTAATGATCCTATTTCACTACACGTTTTCTCTAATTCAACCATATCCAAATATTCTTCACAACTCTTTTCTAAATGTGCTTCATCATGTAATCTGCACCATCTAGATATCAAGATATCCTGAATGGATGTCCCAATTAGCTGGCAATGTTTTATTTCTCTAGAAAGTTACTTTTCAAACTCAGTGAAGTGATCCATTTCCTCCCCATCAATAGAACTATGATAATATTCAAGGATTGTCCTATCCTCTTGGTCATTATTTTCATGTGTATGCATGTTATACATCAAGACTTCCTCAATCCTAACTGTCTGAGGTCTTATGGCATAAACTCTTGGCTCAAAATCTATATACAATACCTCGTTGGTATTGTTGTGCTCAGTTATCATGTGTTTCATACGAGGTTAGGCTTATATTCTTATCTAGTTAGGGATTCCTTTCCAAGGTAACCACATATGACTAAAATCAGTGGCCATGTAACCATTAAGTGTTTTGGACTAATCCCTACTAAGCAGCATCCCATAGGTATCGGGGATTCCACTACTTGGATGTCAATGTAATATTGTACCCTTGGGTCTGATGCAAGATGCATGTGGATATGAGTTAGCTTTCCTACCACACTCACTTCTATTTTGTCAAGTTGTGTCACCTTCTTGAGGGACTTGTCTGGATGTAACCCTAGAGTATTGCAAATGGATAGTGGCATCACATTTGTTGATGCACCTGAATCTACTAGACAGTTGTGTAGACTCGTACCAAATATTCTCAATGTAAGTAAGAATGGAGGAGATTCAAACATATCACGGTATAAAGTCATATGTGATGTTTCAACAGCTTGGATGGTAGCTTGCACTTTATGTTTAATAGCATTTTCTTTAGGTGCAAGAAATCTAGTCATGATATGATTAGGATTATGGCCAGTATTATCATCTTTTGATGTGGATTCATCCAAAGACTTCAAGAAGGCTTTCTTGATGACTGGCATCTTGAGTAATTCTGATAAGGATGAGGTAATTTTTATCTTCATCTCTTCAGCCAAGTAGGTAACTAATTTATTAGACTCAGGCAATTGGCTGATGGCTCTTAACACTGTAGTTTGGAGTGTAAAATATTGAGTATTTACCTTGGGCAAACCATGATTGTTGTTGGCTTTTGGATATGGTGGATTGTTGAAATTGTTAGGAGGAACAGATGTGATCAAGGGACTAGCTAGTCTGTTAGGATTACTCCTTAGGTTATAATTATGCCTATCTTGATATTGTTGTTGATAAGCCTGAACCTCTTCAAGTTTTGGCTCAGGTTCATTTTCATCCTCAAAAGGGAACACATAATTTGATTCAAATTCAAATGCAAACTCCTCACATGATAATGTGTAATTTTCATGAATTAAGGTCATTTGATGATGTTGATGACTGATGGAACTTTCCAGCATAAGGACGGATTCATATCCCAAGAGGACAATTTTGTTTCCTTCAGGACAGGGAAGATCTCCTATAGTATTAGACACTTCAGCCTAGAAAATACTAGCTGCTATTTTAAACTAAGGGTAATCTAGTTCAGCATGTGTGTTGTTGAGGGTAACCAATTTGTGAGAGCAACTTCTGCTAAATTCACCCTAGTAGTCTGTTTGGGTTTAGTAGGAGGCTAATTGTCTAATGATGATGGCAATGAGCCATTATTAGGTTTGGTATTCCATGTTCTAGGTGGCCTAGGGGGAGCATTATTATTTTTGTTGTTATTGAAATTCTTATCATTACTATATCCCTTGTTAGGATATTTGGATCTATCATTGTTGTTTCCATGTCCTCTATCAGGATATCCTCTGTTCTGATTTGACTAAGAATAAAATTTTTGACTCCTCATGTGTGTGATCTCGATAGTTAATTTCTTTAGTTGTTTAGATATGTCCTTAATGTCATCTTTCTCTTCCTAAGCCTTAGCTATGACATTATCCTATTGAGGTTTAAAGAAAAAGCTACTATTACTACTATTTTACACTGCATCCTGAGATACTTATCTAGGATGGGGTATCATCTAGCCATTTCTGCTTGGAGGTGGCATGATACTAAGTGGAGGTACCTGCAAGGGACTAGGCATGATGGCTAGAGGTATCATGACTCCATTACCTTGCAGTTGTACAAGATATGTAGGATATCCAGGGTTAGCTGTAAAGCCAGGTGTTAACTATTGATTGACTTTAATGGCTTCTCAAAAGACACCTGCTAATGAAGTTATGGCTAGATGTGTTCTTCTAATGAACATGGATGTTAAGGGATCCAAGGATGAATAGTATATGGATCTAGCTGCCACATCACCTACATTATATGGATCAACTAGCTTGGAGTACATTTTTTGAAACTTGGCATTGTAGTTAGAAATTAGTTCCCTTCAGCTCTTTTGATTATAGAAAACATGTGATAAGTGATAGCTGGATCTGCAGGTATTTTAAATCTTCCTATGAAAGCTTTCTCTAAGGCATCCCTAGTGGAGATGGTAGATTGGGAAGGCTAATGTACCAGTTATAAGCCTCTTCTCCTAAAGAGTAAGGAAATAACCTACACACTATGTCCTCATGTTCTATTCTTTCTCTAAAGCAAGCCTCCTTGTAAGTTCTAATATGATCCTCTGCATCTTGGTAAGGATGATACTTTGGATAGATCTTATCTAGATTCTTAGGTAAAGCATGATATGTTGTGAACAGAAATGGTGATTGAGTTGCAAAGAAAGACATTGCAGTTGGTACCTGATGTATTTGGGGTATAATTGGAGACATTGGGGGTGTTACAATAGGTATTGTTAGCACTCATTTGTGTTTAGGGTTTTAAGCTTGAATGTTTGTAGGTTTTCTCATTCAAACCCTAAATTTCTTGAGTCATGGGATATTGCACTGCTTTGCCTTTCTTGATGCCAGTTTTCTATGGTGGGTTCCTAGTTGATTTGTATCATCCTTAGGTTTAAGTGTTTGAGAGTTGACCAGCCCTCATGCAATATGATGATGCCCCATTTGTAATTAGGGTTTCAAAGTAAAAATCAGTGGATACTTTTCATCCCAAACTCTAAGGATTTATATGTCCATAGGTGTAGGTTCACCTTTGTCTTGGCAGCCACATTCTTCACAGTGGTATGTTCATTCCATCACCAAGACTTTGTCCATCGGCAGTCGTGCTACCTATCCCACTGATGGTGTGTGTGTCAGGCCAATGAGGGTTGTTTAAAATGGTCATCGGCAAAAGTAATGATATCGATGGAGGTATTTTTGAAGCCGCCAATGGGATGGGGTCACCCTGATGGAGGTTGCATCGGAGTGACATTGCTTATCGGGCAAGCAGGCGAGAGGTCTGCCAATGTGAGGTGTCTGGCTGATGGATTGTGGTTTGATGCTTTTCAAGGATATAGCAGTCGGTGAGAGTGGTGTGGTCGGAAAAGGATCTTTTTGTCACTCCGATGGTTGATGTCTCGCTGATGGAGGTGTTTGTTGGTGAAACGATGTGTGTCGGTATGAGAAATTTTGAATGCATCGATGGTTAGGGTCTCACCGAAGACCGGGCAAAGAAGGTTGTGGTCGGTTTGATGGGTGATATCATTGGAAGTGTTTATAGTTGTTTTGATAGTGTGGGTCACACCAACAGAGGCGGGAGTTACACCGATGGACTACCAGCGGTTGGCTCGCGGGTCACGTAGGGTAAAATGCGCGACAGTATGTTTACATGCAGCATGATATATAAAGTGATCGAGAGGTCCATGTTTGGCAAATGTGGGATATTGGGTCATGCAATGGTTATGGTCTCCTGGATGGTCATGGCCACACCAATGGCATGACATACAAAGAAAAAAATGCATATGCAAGGTGCCTATGTGGCACAATTTCGCAGGTCCGTAATTTTTCAACGTGGATTCTGTGCCATGGGTTTTTAAGCGATGGGAAATGATCGACGTCTAGGGTTCAAAGTTGTAGTGTTGGTTTTTCCTTGCATCCCCAGGCATATTTTGAGCGGGAAAGCTCCATGGATGCATTGTTGTGATTTCCAAGGAGACTAAAGTGGTTGAGCTTTTAATGGTGGTATGCTGAAGCATGGACCAATGGTCGAGCAGCCACCTACCAGTTTTATGAGAAGGTCCTCAAGTGGTGGCACAAAGCTCGAGCCCAACTCTTCCTCGCTGTTCCTTCTACCTTCTGTGTTCATTATTTTGGGCACCATTTTTGTTGTGCACGATCTGGCAAAGTTTTTGATGTGTCATGTAATTAATTTGCCGAGTACACTCCCTTGCTGTATTAAGCAGGTTGTGTTACTCATTTTGTTGTTGTTGAAAACCTGGGCATTTTTGTGTAAATAATGAAATACAGAGCTTTTCCTATCTATTTTATCTCTATGGAGTTTATGTATTGCATAGTGAAGTATCTTGCATATATTATTCAGTTTCAGTATTAATTTTATATGAAAAATGTTGGTCGCATGTATTTCTTTGTTTGTCTCCATTTGTTGCATGCAATTTCTTCTTTTGAATCTGGTTGCTAAGGGTTTCATAGATTCAAGGATATAGGGTCCTGTATTGCATGTCTGATCTTTTGACTTCCATTTAAGGAGTGGATTGAATTTGTCTTAGGTCAAGCATGGAGAAGATGGTATGTTGACTGGGATGTTTGTAAGTATGAACAGTTAAATACCTATCGTTGGGTGATGTTTGTAAGGCAAGCATCAATATATCCCCTTGAAATTTGAATGCCGATTGCAAGCCATCCTCATGTATATGTCTAGTTGACTCCTTGCCCTGAGATAGGCACCGGTCTGTTCTTATGAAGTAGTTATGATCCAAAACCCCTGTCTTGCATCCAAACCATAATTTCAAACCTTTTCATAACTTCCACCTGTTAGTGTAGGAGTAGGATTAGGAGCCCTGCATACTCTCATACCTGACCAGACAAATATGTCCAAGAATGTTGCCAACCTTGTGATCTATCATGCAGATCTTGGTCCACACATGAGAGTATTCTACCTGTTGCTATCAAGCTAAATAATTCTATCATTGAGCTAATCAAGGTCATATCTTAAAGTTATAGGGACACCTCCCTTGGTGCGGCAGAACCAGAAGTAAAGGGGAGGAGCTCATGCAACCTCCCATGTCTGTTGGCCAAATTTTCCCGTGCATTGGAACTAGCAAACCCTCTACCGATTCGGAAAAAATAACCAATAGAATTGGTGACTCTACTAGGGAGATCAATGTCATATCCATGAAAGTTTGAGTCTAAAAGATTGAAAAATCAGACCTGGAGGTGCTTTGTTGTAGCAAAGGAAAAAGTAGAATTGTGACTCTACTGTGGGAGAACCCAGAAAGAAAGAAATCAATTTGCAACTTCAACTTGTTTGAAGCTCATTCCTCTACTAAGGAGGTGGCAACTCTGCATATAAAGAACCTAATAAGAGGACACCAAAGGTGTTGAATTTGCAGTTGCTACAACATATCTAGGTATTTGTACAAGTTTTTGAAAGATTCCCTATTTGGTGAAATAGCAATGGTTAAAAGGGAAACATTGGTGAAAGCAGAGCTTGCATGCTTTTGTTAGAACCTACTCTATATTTCAAAAGAGCATGCAATATTCTTAAAAGACTCATTTAGAGGACTTTAGGAAAGTTGAAACAACAGTCTGATTTTAAGTGCCTAAAGTCATTGTTTATAGAAAATCTGAGTTGAAAAGAGGGTTGCAGAAACACACAATGATGTATTATCAGCCCATGCACCCTTGTGAGGTGTCAAATGCAATAAAGTATAATAATCAGTCCTGACCATGTCATAGAAAAAGTTTCAGTATTGATAGATATAGGCCCATCAATTTCAATGGTATTTGTGGCTACCCAAATGCTTTTCCATCTAAAATCAGAAGGTATTTGCCCAAATTCAATGGTACAAAGGATGAATCAACTGAGAAACACTTGCAGCAGTTTATAAATGTTGTAGATGATTTTGAGATTGACCATGAAGATGTAGTTATGCAATTATTTGTTCAATCTCTAGATAAAGATGCAAGGGACTGGTTCTCCTATCTTCCAGCTTACTCTATCAGCTCTTGGCATGATTTTAAATTTGCATTTCTAGAACAATATGGTGAAAGAATTTTTGAATATGCAGTTATTAGTGATTTTATGTATATCCATATTGAAGAAGATGAGTTGATCCTAGTTTTTAACCTTAGGTTTATGAGGGCATTGAATATAATTCTAGAATGCATGAGACCTAATGATGCATTGTGCCTTGTTGTCTATTTGGGAGCATTTAATAAGAAAATGAGCTATAGATTGAGAGATAAGGAGCCCACCACATTGCATCAGGCACAACAGTTTGCAATAGACATTGAAAATAATTGGAGGTATGGGATTCAAAAATGGTATTTCTCTAAAAACAATTTCTGCCCTAGGGCCACCAATGTTGATAAGGGATATAGTTTGAATGTTGGAGATGAATGTCAAAGTACTCACACCCCTGTTGTCCCAGTGTTTGCATCATTCCAAGTTGATGATGTTTATGTTATAGAGGAGGATGTCCTTTTTTGCCCAGCAAGTGAAGTTGACAACAATAATTCCCAAGTAAGATTTGCACGCCAGTCCTAAACAAAGAGCCTTCATGTTTAAATGATCCAGTTGTGCAAAGTTGTGATCATGTGGATCAAAAGTCAATATTAGTTCATCAGGAAGCATTGGAGGGCTAGAAAATGATGCAGATAGTTCAACTTCAGAGTGCATTGAAGTAGCAAAAATTTTGTATGTGGGGCAATTAGATGTTAAAGATGATAAAGATGATATCCATGACTAGTTCATGGATCAGGTTTGTTCTTCTTATGACTCTAGGTCTGATAATGATGAAAAAGAAATGGATTGTCATGAAGAAGAAATAGAGACCTTTGTAATGAGTATGAATCCCCTTTATGATGAGCCTGCAGATGCATTTGACATTGTGAGTCCTGACATTCATTGGTGCAGAATTAACCCTCTGTTTGAAAATGATGATACTAATTTGCAAACTATGGATGATAAATGCTTAGCATCAGTTGTTTTAGACATGTGCAATGATGGCTGTGTGGATCAGATTTTGTTTCCAATGTTAATAAGTGATATAAATGATATTGAGGGTCTCATATTTTCTGAGTGTTTTCAATTTTTGGATCAGTTGGATATGTGTTTGGTTATATGCAACAGCCAGGTAGATAATGAATATTACCAAATGCAATATGAGGATATACTGCTTGAGGATCATAACATACATATGTTACCTAATGCTAAAGAATATTATAATGTGTATGGTTATATCTCTGATTATAAGGTGCAGAGGGATAGAGGTAGTACTGACAGTGGCAAGTTTTCAAAAATGGTGAAGCATCTAATTGATCAAATTAGCAGATGGGTAGATTGTTTTAATGTTTTTAGCTGTGGTTGGGGTTATTCAGTTTGGAATCAGGCATTTGACAGGATAAAGTTGTGGTTCTTCCTTTTTGGTTGCCCAGGGCTGCCAAAATGATGTTTTAAAAATCTAGTTTGCGATGCAGGTTGGTGCAAGTTTGACTCTGTTGCCCAATGGATAAGGATTGGTCTGCATCCTAGAGTTCTGAAGTTCTCACCATGCCTGCAAGAGGCATGCATCCCTAGACGGAGCCTATGTTAGCACTCATTTGTGTTTAGGGTTTGAAGCTTGAATGTTTGCAAGTTTTCTCATTCAAACCCTGAATTTCTTGAGTTATGGGATATAGCACTGCTTTGCCTTTCCTGATGCGGGTTTTCTATGGTGGGTTCCTAGTTGATTTGTATCATCCTTAGGTTTAAGTGGTCGAGAGTTGACCAGTCCTCATGCAATATGATGATGCCCCATTTGTAATTAGGGTTTCAAAGTAAAAATCAGTGGATACTTTTCATCCCAGACTCTAAGGATTTATATGTCCATAGGTGTACGTTCACCTTTGTCTTGGTGACCACGTTCTTCACAGTGGTATGTTCATTCCATCACTAAGACTTTATCCATTGGCAGCCATGCTACTTGTCCCACAGATGGTGTGTGTGTCAGGCTGATGAGGGTTGTTTAAAATGGCCATCGGCAAAAGTAATGATATCAGTGGAGGTATTTTCAAACCTACCAATGGGATGGGGTCACCCTGATGGAGGTTGCATCGGAGTGACATTGCTTATCAGGCGAGCAGGTGAGAGGTCTGCCAACGTGAGGTGTCTAGCTGATGGATTGTGGTTTGAGGCTTTTCAAGGATATAGCAGTCGGCGAGAGTGGTGTGGTTAGCGAAGGAGATTTTTGTCACTCCAATGGTTGATGTCTGGCCGATGGAGGTGTTCGTCGGTGAAACGATGTGTGTCAGTATGAGAAATTTTGAATGTGCCAATGGTTAGGGTCTCGTCGAAGACCGGGCAAAGAGGGTTGTGGTCAGTGTGATGGGTGATATCGGCAGAAGTGTTTGTGGTTGTTTTGATAGTGTGGGTCACACAGACGGAGGTGGGAGTTACACTAATGGACTACCAGTGGTTGGCTCATGGGTCATGCAGGGTAAAATGCGTAACAGTATGTTTACATGCAACATGATATATAAAGTGATTGGGAGGTCTGTGTTTGGCGAATGTGGGATATTGGGTCAGGCAATGGTTATGGTCTCCCCGATAGTAATGGTCACGCTGATGGCATGACATACAAAGCAAAAAATGCATATGCAAGGTGCCTATGTGGCACAGTTTCGTAGGTCGGCAATTTTTCAACGTGGATTCTATGCCATGGGTTTTTAAGCAATGGGAAATGATCAACGTCTAGGGTTCAAAGTTACAGTGTTGGTTTTTCCTTGCATCCCTAGGAATATTTTGAGTGGGAAAGCTCCATGGATGCACTGCTACAATTTCTAAGGAGGCTAAAGTGGTTGAGCTTTTAATGGTGGTATGTTGAAGCATGGACCAATGGTCGAACGGCCACCTACTAGTTTTATGAGAAGGTCCTCAAGCAGTGGCATAGAGCTCGAGCCCAACTCTTCCTCGCCGTTCCTTCTACCTTCTGCATTCATTATTTTGGGCACCATTTTTGTTGTGCACGGTCTGGCAAAGTTTTTGATGTGTCATGTAATTAATTTGTCGAGTACACTCCCTTGATATATTAAGCAGGTTGTCTTACTCATTTTGTTGTTGTTGAAGACCTCGGCATTTTTGTGTAAATAATGAAATACAGAGCATCTCTTAATATGAAATGTATCTTGATGTATCTTGCATATATTGTTCAGTTTCAGTGTTAATTTTATATTAAAAATGCTAGTCGCATGTATTTCTCTGTTTGTCTCTATTTGTTGCATGCAATTTCTTCTTTTGAATCTGGTTGCTAAGGGTTTCATAGATTCAGGGATACAGGGTCCTGTATTGCATGTCTGATCTTTTGACTTCCATTCAAGGAGTGGATTGAGTTTGTCTTAGGTCAAGCATGGAGAAGATGGTATGTTGACTGGGATGTTTGTAAGTATGAATAGTTAAATACCTTCCTTGGGTGATGTTTGTAAGGCAAGCATCAATATATCCCCTTGAAATTTGAATGCCAATTGCAAGCCATCCTCATGTATATGTCTAGTTGACTCCTTGCCCTGAGATAGGCATTGGTCTGTTCTTGTGAAGTAGTTATGATCCAAAACCCCTGTCTTGCATCCAAACCATAATTTCAAACCCTTTCATAACTTCCACCTGTTCGTGCAGGAGTAGGATTAGGAGCCCTGCATACTCTCATACCTGACCAGACAAATATGTCCAATAATGTTGCCAACCTTGTGATCTATCATGCAGATCTTGGTCCACACATGAGAGTATTCTTCTTGTTGCTGTCAAGCTAAATCATTCTGTCATTGAGCTAATCAAGGTCATATCTTAAAGTTATAGGGACACCCCCTTGGTGTGGTAGAACTAGAAGTGAAGGGGAGCAACTCACACAATGTCTCGTGTCTGTTGGCTGAATCTGCCCATGCATTGGAACTGGCAAACCCTCTACCAATTCAGAAAAAATAACCAACAGGTATGGCTGAAGATGTTGAAGTGCTAGGACCAGGACTATGATGTTTATCAGTTGTATGAGGTCTAAGTCCACAAATTGGTAATTCTTCAAAAGGTCCAATGGATCTAGACCTGGTATTAGACTTGTGAACTAGAGCTTCATAACTTATGGTAGAATATGATTATTTTAACCGAAACTTCACAAAGGTCAAGGTATATGCTCTTCTAAGGTGGATATTTATGATCAAAAGTGTAAAATAACTAGATATTTGCATGGTATTTGTAGGAAATATAGATATGGACGTAGATTTTGAAAGTCCTAATCACTGACTATAAATATTGGGTTAACTAACCACACAGAGGGGATATTTGTAAGGTATTTGCAGGAATGGTAAATATTGGCTTAGATTTGAGGATTCTAGACAATTAACTATAAAGATCATGATATTCATGCAAGAGATTAGGATATTTATGATCAAATCCTTCAAATAACCAGTAATAAGTAAAAACTTTACACAAATATCTAAAGTTAGACCAATTCACATGAAATTTGAAAATATCACCACTTGTAAGCACGAGAATGATATCCAAGCAACCGATCTAGGAAATAGACTAGTCTTAGGCACTCTTTCTAGTGCCAATTTATGTTGGTCATGATTTTAGTCATAAAAAAACATAGATAAATAAATGCAAATCAAACCTTTATCATCTTGAAAGATACAATGAATTCAGAGAATTCATGATCCCAATTCTCTATGGATTGGTTCATAATAATCTAATGTTACTCAGTGGTTTGATGTGCTTTGTTGTTTTCCATTCAAGGGGCCTTACATTTCTAATTTAGAGGAATTCATGTCTAGATGATCTCAATTTCACTTTCTTTCTATAAATTTCTTATCAAAAAAGGTTAAATCCTAATATATTTAAATAGATGATGTAGATATTATGTAAGTTTGATCAATTCTTCTGCATATCAACTCAAATTAACTAAATTTCACCTCTGTACTATAAATATATTCAGATGATGTGCCTATAGGCATATATCTCCATGATTAATGTTATTATTCATGTTCATTTGCATGATATTTGTCATTTCAACATGCTATTTGCTCAATGCTAAAAATGTCCAGTTACTTATGTAATGTCAGCATATTGTCTTGTATTTGCTTAAGATTTTCTATGTATTTGCAATTGTGATGATGATCAAATGAAATTAAAGAAATTTAAATGAATGCTTTCTAACTTTACTAAAATGAGTGAATCTTTAGCCATTGATCCATATACATTCTTGACACTGTCATGAAGAGAAGGAAATCAAACCATATGTTCACCAGGTTATTCCACAGCTAGATATGATTGATGCTAACTTCGATGGAAAGGAATGAAAACAACATGTGCAAACTGAAAAGCACTCCAAGGGATGTAGAAAATCAAAGCACATATCTAGAATCCATTCATAAATTACTCAAATTTTATGATTGTATGTAATCAAGGGACTTCATCTTCATTAAGCATGCAAAAGAAATGTACATTCACAATTGGCCTTGAGAATTAGTCCTAATGTTTCAGCAATCTAATCTCAATTAAGTTTCAAATGAATTACAAAATACACTACATCTCCTTTTATAGTACAAGGATAGGAGGTGGATACAAAAGATCCTATGGTCAGGATGTACTCCTTTTCAATCAATGGTCCATGTTGCATTGACCAGGTCCAAAGACCAAAATACGTGGCACAAGTTGCCAGCTGGCAACCATCTGGTAGTGTACAACTTTCCTTCTTGACATACCCTACACGTGACTCACATTTTTTATTAACTTATTCTATTTCCTCTTCATCAATAGATGGGGCATCTTCTACATGTACATTGACAATCCCCCTGATGGGTTCATATGCTTGCACAATTCTTTCTATTGCTCCCCCATCTTGTATTTTAGCACCTGTAATTGCATGCCCTTGTGATTGGAACTGGGCTTGTAAGGCAATCGACTTGCTCTTCCTACTATTCAACATTTCATTGTATTTATCAACTTTAGACCTCATACTCATAGATTTATCTATTATATCTTTAGATAAGTGGCTAAGTGGGTTATCTGATGCAAGCTTGAAATTATCTTGAAAAGCCTTAGTGGCAAAATCAACATCTTGATTCTCTATCTTCCCTTCAACTTTATCCTCAAGGGTTTCTAGAATATCCACCTCTTTCAACAAGAGTTCATGCACTTTGATACTAATATCTCTAAGTTTAGCATTACACTTCTTCAGGATATCCACTTCAAACTTTGTATCTTCATACCATATACCTAACAATTGTGATGTCTATTTGGACAATATTTTGTTGTATATAAGGACATTCACATCTATATGCTTCATCTCCCAGAGGGCAGTCAAATGTTTCTCAACTTTTATTGACCTTTGTTCAACTTCTTTCTATAACTTATCTACATTACTCTTCAACATGCTTAGCAAATTCCAATTTGCCAGTGAGGTCTTTATCACCTTCTCTCCTTCAATGATGAACTAGATAAACCACTTATCCATCACCTGTGATTTATGCTTCATAATATCTAATCTTGTCATTTCATCTTGAGATATTATGGTTAGTGGGGTGGATGTGCTGATAGGGATATTAGTAGGGGCTAGCAATCCCTTTATAAATGTTTGTATTTGAGCAAGGTGCTCTTTATGCACCTTATTTTTATTCTTCTCTTTCTCTATTCTTGCCTATAATGTATCTATTATGTCTTTGGCCTCTTGGCCTTCTTGCTACTCAGTGGCAAAGCCCAAGTGTACAATGGTTATTTAAAACTCATTGGCACTTATTTCTCCTTTAGCTTTATCCACAACAGGTATAGCCACTTGAGTTGTTCTCTTGCCTCTTGTCTGATCCCTCTTTATTGCAGAGGTGGCCCTTGACCTCCTCTTTGGTTTGGATATTTCAGTTGAAAATAATGTAGATATGTCAAAACTTGAAGAAACACTTAGTGCAGGAGGATTTACCTCATGCTGTAGCCAATACGACACCTCAACTCTAGACCCTTCCTGGTCTATTTGTTCAATGTGAACATTTGGTGACCCTATGCTTTGCTCCACCTTTTTTTGTGGCTGCCCTTTCTCTTCCTTGTTATGAACCTCCTCATGTGTGGAGACCTCTTGCATTGTCCTTATGTTCTTGTCATGCTCATCTTGTGGTGATGGGTTCACACTAGTGTTTTGATGGCCTAGATCTTGGGCATCCTGATGATCCTCTTGACTATCTTTATCAACATTTTTCCCTTTTGTGTTATCATCACCTACCTGTAAACCTTGTTTCCCAACTTTTGATATATCAGTATCTTTAGGACCTTGGGATTCAACTATCCTGGCTTCCTCTATCCCTTTATCATGTAATTGCTCACTATATTGAGCATCAGGCTGACTAGGTACACCTGTATCTATATCCATGGCTATATTATCTTCCAATTCATCTTGCTTCAGAGCTATATCCTCACCTTTATTTTCATCTTCATTAGTGTGATATGCCAAGTCAATAGTTGTCAGGCTGGTGACTTGAGCAACTAGTCTTGCTAGGCTGATTTTCTGTACTGCAACCTCTAGACTATCTTCTTCCATTTCTTCTTCTTCTCTCTCTAGTTGTGTAGTAGGAATACTTTGAGGAGTCATCTTTGTATTTTTCACTAGTGTCTCCATGGGGCTGGTAGACACCTCCCTCACCACTTCATCATCTAAAAGCTCTACAATTTTATCTACTGGGAGAGACTTATCACCCCTTCTATTCCTCATCTCCTCTCTTTTCTCCTCAGCCAAATTAGTTTTAAACTTCACTATGGTGGGGATAGGCACATCATGTTGTAGATCTCATCTGATTCCTTCACCTCCTTTGCCTTTTAGCACAATACCTGGTAGAACATCCACTGACCCCCTCATTTATGGTGATGGATTTTTCTTTTGTGGCACCTTTTGACTTCTCTTTCTTTTCTTCATTATGAGGAGATCCTCTTTATCGGTACTTTCCTCTAAGTCCTCATAAGTAATACTAGGTTCTGTGATTAGCTCATGCTATTCTATAGGTCTTTGGGATGTTGTAGTAGTAGAGGTTGAAGCTGGATTCTTTTTAGGTGGGGGGAACGAATGATTCTTACACCTACATATCGGTTCCCTTTCTTAGCCCCCTTGGGTGTATCTCCTTGTTTTCTTTTTCCTGTGCATTCCCTCTTCTCTTTGAGGAAATCATCATATTCCTCATCTATCAAGTCTTGCTTCTTCCTCTTTTTATCAATAGTGATGGCCACTCCTTTGGCCTTGAGTGCAATAACTTCTCTATCCACCCACTCTTTGGTCAATTGCATAACCCTTTGTGTTATCATTTCTAATGAAGTCTCCTTTGGTTGACTCTAGTCACAAGATGAAATTGTGTCATTATATATTCTCTTGTCTTCATATTCTTGTGATAAAATAATTCCATCATCCTCATGTAGTTGCGTGGAACTAGTATGCAATCCAATGTACAAATTTGCTTTAGAGTGAGTCTTTGGTAGCTTCTCTTTCATACTTCTACCTCATCATCACAATCAATCCAATAATCTTCAAAATGCACTTGGTGTACTGGTTTCTTTTATAATCCTTGCATTCTATTGTAGGGGTCATATTGCTTGGATATAGAGAATGTTTGTATGCTGATTAATTGTAATCCCCCTATTGCCTCTTTAGTAGTCTCCTTATTAGGACACATATACCACCCAATGATGAGTGAAAATAGGACATTGGGCTTCTGAACAAAAGCCTCAAATGAGGATAGTATTTGTCTAGCCATCTCCATCAGTATGACCTTGTTTGTCAGGTATCTTGGCAACATGAGGGGTTGCTCAATGGAACCTTCCATTCTTATGTATGTGAACATGGGGAATTGGATAAATAAGGCCCCATGCTTGTATATCACCACGTGAGCTTCCACACTCAGCCTCTTTGCTATGTCTTCCTCCATGGTTCTGACCAAATGCATAATAAAAGAATCATTTCCTCTCATGTAATGTTGGAGAGATGCCCTCTACTTCAATTATGGATAATGGTCCCATATATTCATATCCCCAAGATTGAGACCAACCCTGCCAACTGTCTGCAGACCATCAAATGTCCCTCAGAATGCACATGCATAGACCACATATGAGGTCATGTGAAACATGTTTGTCTTTCCTCCAAGATTCCTCATGCCTTCTTCAAGGTTATCACAGATAATCTTTGCCCATTGGGGTTTCCCATTAGTAGTTTCTACCATTCTCATGAGGCCATACTGAAAGGAAGCTAGTTTGCGGAAAACGCTTACTACACTAATCTAATGAGGAGAGGGCTATGCAAATTCCAATTTATCCTAACTATTACAGCAATGTTAAACCATTAACATGATATATTGTAGAAAAACACAAGAACTAGAAAGTAGACAGAAGAAGAGAGACAAAGATTTACGGTGGGGAAAACCCTTATTGGGTGAAAAACCCCACACTCAGAAACTTGCACAATGTATTAACAAATCTGAAGGAATGTTTACAATACACTTGCAATGCAAGCTTCAATGGTCTTCAACACTTTTGTCTAGAGTCAATCTGGTAGCATAACAGTACATGTGAACCTGTGATACAAAATCCATCTCCAAGCACCTGTATATAAAGAAAATACAAGGCAATATTAGACCTATCTTGGAATGGGCATCCAACATGGCATCTTGGACCAAAACCCATGCCTAGGGACACTTGGTCAACATTGTAGAATGTGTCTGACACTTTTCCACAATTCCCATCCCAAAGAGGTCAACTATTTCCAAAATGGGCTATGACAGATGCTCTTACGACACTTACGACCATCATAGAATCTGTCATAGCGGTTACAACTTATAGTTGTAAGAGAATCTATCATACACATGCTATAAATAGCATATTCTCTTACAACATGTCATATTCCACCTTGGGGTGCCCAAATATGCCTTATTCAAAGATGCTACATGACACATGTCATCACCTGTCTTACAACCTTCTATTTCTGACTCTTACATGTCATAGATTTGTCATAGGAATTCATCATAACCATTTTGGTCAAACATTCCTTACACAACATAGAAGATGCCAACACATGGTAGAATATTCCTACCACTAAGTGGGATGCCTATCTCCTCATGTCAGGACAAAATAACAAGTTGTCATAATCCATGTAGGATTGAAGCATCACCGTGCCACATCCCACAATATGACAATATGGAATTTTCAATTATGTACAACATAGGCAATTAAATAATAAATACAAAAATTACAAATGTAAAGAATTACCAAGGTTGAGACACCTTAATTCCCAACATTGTCCCACTTGTCGAACACCTTGTAAGAGCCAATAGAAAAATAGGATTTAATTGCTATAGGCCGAGAGGCCCATAGAATCCGAACACCATTTGAACTTCTCTATACCCATTGGTTTCGTTAATGCATCTGCAACATTCTTCAAAGTATCTACCTTCTCCAAATTTACCTTTCCATCATTAACCATGTCCCTCACGAAGTGAAATTGAACATCAATTTGTTTGGTTCTAGCATGAAAAGTTGGATTCTTTGCAAGGCAAATTACACTCTGACTGTCACAACTAATCATGATCTGACCTGCATCAACACCAATATCAGAACACAATCTCTTAAGCCAAATGGCTTCCTTACAAGCATGAGTTGCTTCCATAGACTTAGCTTCTGTCATGGACAAAGCAACAATAGGTTGTTGCTTACTCATCCAACTAATAGCACCACCAAACAGTGTAAAAACATAAGCATTGGTGGATCTCCTGCTGTCAATGTCACCTGCCCAATCTGAATCCACAAATCCATGAATATCAACAGGATGTGGAGGTCTTGAAACATTACCATGATAGAAAATGGAATACTTGGAAGTACCCCTCAAATATCTAAACACTCACTTAACTGCATCCCAATGAACCCGTCCAGGATTAGCCATAAATCAACTAAGGACTCCCACTGCTTGGGCAATGTCTAGTCTTTTGTAGACTGTAGCATACATCAAACTACCAACAACACTAGCATAAGGTACTCTGCTCATGTCCTTCACCTCACTAGGATATTTTGGACAATCCTCAATAGACAACTTTGTCCCTAAAGAGACGAGAACACACAATGGTCTACAATCTGCCATGCTGAATCTATCCAACATGGTATTCACATGCTTACTCTGGCTTAACCAAAGTTTTTTGTTGGTTCTATCTCTTCTAATTTCCATTCCTAGAATGTACATAGCTGCCCCTAAATCTTTCATTTCAAACTGAGCTGACAACTGAGATTTAAAATTAGAAATCATATTCTTACCCTTCCCAATGAGCAACATATCATCAACATACAATGCAACAATGAGAATACGATCACCATCAAATTTATAATACACACAGTGATCCGATTTCGATCTCACAAATCTAATTGACAACACAAAGGCATCAAACTTCAAATACCATCTCCTAGGGGATTGCTTCAAACCATACAAAGACTTCTTAAGTTTGCAAACCAAATTTTCTTTACCTTTCACCATGTAATGCTCTGGCTGTGACATGTAGATTTCCTCCTCCAAGTCACCATGAAGGAAAATTGTCTTCACATCCATCTGTTCTACCTCCAAGTCATAAGCTATTGTGAGTGACAATAGGAATCAAATGGATGTCATCTTTGCAATGGGAGAGAAGATCTCACCATAATCTATACCCTCCACTTGTGAATACCCTTTCACAACCAATTTGGCCTTATACTTCTCAACACTGCCATCTGCACCAATTTTCTTCTTGAACACCCATTTGAATCCAACAAGTTTCTATCCAGGAGGCAAAGGCACCAAGTCCCAAGTTTGATTCTTTTCCAAAGAAGTCATTTCTTCGTCCATGGCCTCCTTCTAGGAACCTGCATCCTTCATATCCAAAGCCTCTGATACAGTTCTAGGTTCATCACTGTTAGTGATTAAAGCATAAGTACAACTAGAATCAAGTAATGTAAAACCAAACCTTTCAGGTTGCCTTCTTATCCATGTAGACCTCCTCAAGAGCTGACGTTGAGGTTCAACTTCTTCCTCTGAGCTTTTAGAGCTGCTAGAGCTCTCCTCAACATCAGGTCCAACATTGTCTTTCTATTCGGTCTTCTCAGGGGTGAGAGGAAACTGAACAACATCTTCTTTCTTTTCTTTTTCTTCTGGTTGTAAAATAGTGGAAGAAGGTGTAAGCTCTCTGGAGATGACACTTTTGCTATAAAACACTTTTTTAGCCACGGGGTCCCAAAGCTTGTATCCTTTCACACCAACACCATAGCTAATGAAGATACACTTAACAGCTTTGTTCTCCAACTTTGACTGCTTCTCCCTAGGCACATGTGCATATGCCTCACAACCAAAAACATGAAGATGCCTTACTGAAGGCTTTCTACCAGACCACACCTCCATGGGTGTCTTTCCAACAAGAGTTGATGTAGGAGATTTGTTTACCAGATAGAAAGTAGTGGCAATAGCTTCAACCCAAAACTTTTGTTCTAGACCAGCTCTACTAAGCATACTCCTAGCCTTCTCCATTAGTGTCCTGTTCATCCTCTCCGCAACTCCATTTTGTTGCAAGGTGTATGGAGTTGTCTTGTGCCTTTCAATCCCAAGTTCCTTGCAATACTTATCAAATTCTGTAGAATAGAACTCACCACCATTGTTAGTTCTCAAACATTTAATCTTTTTACCAGTCTAATTTTCAGCAAAGGCTTTAAACTCCTTAAACCCCATTTGCTTCTGAGAAAATAAATCCATGTCCTTCTATTGTAATCATCTACAAAAGATACAAAGTATACAAATTTTGATAATGAAGGAACATTAACAGGACCAAACACATTAGAATGAATAAGGTCCAACACACCAGAAGACTTATGAGAACTCGAGTAAAACTGAACACGGTTTTGTTTTCCATAAATGCAATGTTCGCAAAAGTCAAACCCAAGATTACAATCATCTAACCCCTCAATGATGTTCTTATTTTTCAGGGTATGCAAACCCTTCTCACCAATGTGGCCAAATCTCTTATGCCATAACATTGTCTTTTCTATAGGAAGTTTAACTTCCAATGCATGGTTACAACTATCAAGACTAGAAACAATAGATTTCTTCACTACTCATTCAGATGGTGGGAATAAAGTGATTGCTGCCCTCTTCCTTGAGTTAGAAGAACTATTGTATTGTGAAATGCATGCCTCCAGCTAAAACAGAGTACCTCTTTGAGTACCCTTAGCAAGTACCATAGATCCTCTAGTCATCTTGCATCCTTCTTTCGAAAAGACAACCTGCACACCTGCATCATTCAAACTACTTACAGAAAGCAAGTTCCTTGCTAAGCCTGGGATGTGCATAACCCTAGAGATCCCCTTCACTCAACCATCAGGGAATCAGATAGAGACTCTTCCATAACCAATGATCTTCAGATGAGAGTCGTCACCTAGATATACCTTTCCACCATCAAACTCCTCATACTTAGTGAACTAGTCTCAATGCAAGGTCATGTGGAATGATGCACTAGAGTCGATTAGCCACACATCATCAGATGCATGGGTTGCCAGGGCTGCGATGAAAGCATCACCGTCATCTTGTGATTTGTTAGAATATAAATCAAGAGCTTTCTTCTTTTTCTTCTTCTCCTCTTTGCATTCCTTTCAGAAATGCCCGATCTTTCCACAGTTCCAACAAAGATCCTTGGAATTTCTAGGAGATTTGGATCTCCCACGGGATTTGGATCTACCCTTCTCAGCTTTCTTGTCCTTCTTCTTCCCTTTCTCCTTGGGTCTTCCACAAACTGCAAGGGCCTCTTTGGCTACCTCAGAAGACTTTCTTCACATCTCTTCAGACAATAGCGAAGAAACCACCTCTTCCATTTTGAATGTGGATGTGGTGCTTCTGATTGCCAATGCAAGATGATCCCATGAGTCCGGTAGAGAACAAAGTAGGGTCATACACCAATCCTTCTCCTCCATCTTTACACCAATAGATGTTAATTGTGCAACCAGCATGTTAAAGGCATTCATATGCTCAGCAATGGATCCTCTGTATTCCATTCGAAGAGAATACAACTTCTTTCTCAGGAAAAGTTTATTGAGTAGGGATTTGGCTTGATACACATCCCCCAACTTCTTCCAAAGGAGTTTTGTAGTAGTCTCCTCATGGACATTTAACAACACAGAATCAGCAAGACTAAGTCTTATGAGACCCTTAGCCTTCCAATCCTTAAGATCCCAGTCAACTTGTGACATTACAGCTGGTTTAGTTTTGTTCACACTATCCTAGAGGTCTCCGTCAACTAACATGTCTTCCATCTTGAGCTTCCACAGCTCAAAATTATTGCCATTGGACTTCTCTACTTCAAACCTTCCTAATGTGCCTGCCATCTCCTTGCTGAAATAAGATACAAAATGCTCTACACAGACTCCCACTCAACCTAAGATTAGCTCAAAAAACCCCTACCCAAAAACTAGGACCAAAGGTGATCAAGCTCTGATACCAACTGAAAGGAGGCTAGGTGTGCAGAAAATGCTTCCTACACTAATCTAATGAGGAGAGGGCTATGCAAATTCTAATTTATCCAAACTATTACAGCAATGTTTAACCATTAACATGAGATATTGTAGTAAAACACAAGAACTAGAAAGTAGACAAAAGAAGAGAGACAAAGATTTACAATGGGGAAAACCCTTATCGAGTGAAAAACCCCACACTCAGAAACTTGCACAATTTATTAACAAATCTGAAGGAATGTTTACAATACACTTGCAATGCAAGATTCAATGGTCTTCGACACTCATGTCTAGAGTCAATCTGAAAGCATAACAATACCTATGAACTTGTGATACAAACTCCATCTCCAAGCACCTGTATATAAAGAAAATACAAGGCAATATTGGACCTATCTTGGAATGGGCATCCAACATGGCATCTTGGACCAAAACCCATGCCTAGGGACACTTGGTCAACATTGTAGAATGTGTCTGAGACTTGTCCACAACTCCCATCCCAAAGAGGTGACCTATTTCCAAAATGGGCTATGACAGATGCTCTTATGACACTTACGACCGTCATAGAATTTGTCACAGCGGTTACAACTTATAGCTATAAGAGAATCTATCATACACATGCTATAAATAGCATATTCTCTTACAACATGTCATATTCCACCTTGGGACACCCAAATATGCCTTATTCAAAGATGCTACGTGACACATGTCATCACCTATCTTACAACCTTCTATTTCTAACTCTTACATGTCATAGATTTGTTATAGGAATCCGTCATAACTGTTTCGGTCAAACATTCCTTACACAAAATAGAAGATGCCAACACATGGCAAAATATTCCTACCACTAAGTGGGACACCTATCTCCTCATGTGAGGACAAAATAACAAGTTGTCATAATCCATGTAGGATTGACACATCACCGTGCCACATCCCACAATATGACAATATAGAATTTTCAATTATTTACAACATAGGCAATTAAATAATAAATACAAACATTACAAATGCAGAGAATTACCAAGGTTGAGACACCTTAATTCCCAACACATACATCTAGTCCTCAAAATAGCTTGCATTCAGCCTTCCCCTCGTATGGCTGAGCATAACCATTAAGTATTGATACTCAGGGGCAAAGTCAAACTTATACACATGCATTGGCAACTTTACAAAGGTTCTATATGTACTATTATTAGACTTCCATGAGAACTTGATCTTTTTGTAGTCTTTCATGTTGTCATTGTATTGTTTTTCTAATGCTTCCAAATCTATCTTGCATATGTTGGTCCCTGATGGCAAATTGAAAGCTGAGGTGATGCCTGCAATTGAGAAATCAACATACACTCGACTGTGTTTTTCTACTTTTCTATTGCAAACATTGTAATTACAAGTGCATTCAACCACTAGCTCAATGGCTTCCATTGCATAAGGAAATCCTCTAGCATGCCACATGCCTAAATTGTATATGTTGATAAGCAAGGGATTCCCACTACCCTTTCCTGATTTCGTTGTCCGTGCATCCAAATCAGTGTTCCCTAGATGTGTATCATTTATTTGGCCATATTTGAAAGATATCCCCTTGGGTTGTATACCCATGGGCTTCAAGAATTCTGTGTCTGATCTATTTCTATAGATATCCATTGTATCCTATGATAAAGAATATATGTATGTCTTACCTTAACATGCATTATGCACATTCAGATTTAACAATTGCATGAATATCATGATGTTTTGACTTTTAGAAAACATAATTCAGATATCCTCATATTAATTTACTTTGGTAAAAACCAACATTTACGTATTCATCTATCCATAAATGATAAAAGGAGGGTTTCATCGTTACATACCTGATATTCATGCTTTTTAAACTACTAGATCTATATCCAAATATATGTGTTTACTTTGTAATTACCCTTCTCCATTTGTCATTTGAAGGTGTGCACTATTCCGTTGTGTTTGTAGGTTACAGTAATGGCTTCTTAATCACATAGGAGCTCTGTAATCCCTTCTTGAATATGTGATAAACTTAAAATGAAATCAAAATCTCATTTTAATCAGTAACACCAGTGAATTAGGGTGTAATTAATGTTAAGTTGTTCATATCCATGGATTTACAACCTGTTCTTTTAAGATTTTAACAGGTGGCGTGATGTGATTTGAAATTTCAAATGTTCACCTACTGTTGGAATAGCATTTAATATAGCATCTGTACATTCACAAATGACAGGGATACTAAATAATATGCATGCTCTTCCTGAATATGCCTATGACATAATTATGACAATGGTCAACCGTTGACCAGCAATCAAAGGATTAGGTCACCTTAATTTTATCCCACTATCATGATAGTATGATGTGCTGATATGGGTCGGTTAGTGTGCCACATGGAAGCATCCTATTGGTTCATAAGAATCTATGTGTTATGTGTCCCAAGAGTGGATACGAGGATATTAAGAGATACCCGGATGTTCAATTATGCATAATGTTCCCCCCTTTTTGAAGATGAGAGTGGCATTAGCATTCTTTACTAATATTCCAAATTGGTGATGAGGTGACATCACCGTCACATTAGTGAAGATTAGGGATCTAAGTTAATGTGCAGGATATTAAGATTTGCCTTCATATTGCATTGGGTCAGGATATTAGTAAATATTTGGGATATTGAAAACGAGATGACCCTTTTTAATGTCAGGGATCACGATGGCATCATCATCATATCAGATTTTCTTTAAAATAGATCAAGATGACATCATCATCACATTAACAAATGTTTACGATATTAAGTTAATGTGCAGGATATTGAAATTTATACCTATGTTCAATTTTGAGCGTTCAGATGATGTCATTATCATATTGGGTCTTCTTCATGCTAATATCGAATGACGTCATCGGGGTGTTCGCTAATATGCATGATATTAAGAAATATGCTGACATTTAGTATTTTCATTACATTTGAGGTAAGTCCACTTATTAGCGAATATCAGGGATATTTAAGTAAAAGTGCACCTTCAAGGAATGTGTCTGAGTATTGATGGGTGGACATTTCCTGAGTTGAAATTTGGCGTCTACATATTAGCAAATATGCAGACACTAGGATTTTCTTTGTTAAAACCTATGTCTGGGATATTAACAAAAATCAAGGTCCTTAGGGAATGTGATGACCTTCTTGTAAGTGACTAGTTTAACCAACTTTGACCAGAATTAACTTCTTATCCTTAAGGAATTTTGGGGTAATCTAAAAGGAAAACCTACTTAAAATTTTGCATTTTTTCATTTGATAAGGTTTGTGAAAGCTGTAGGAATACAATCAACACTGAGAGGGGGGGTGAATCAGTGTTGTTAACAATTTTAATCCTTTTTACTCCTTTTCTTAATTTAAATTCACAAATGTATAATTCTTCAAATAGAACAAGGAAACATATGCAGAGTATCAAAACAAAACTTGACACAAGAAATTTCCCGAGTGGAAAACCCTCCTGGGGTATAAAAACCACTCAACTGCCTCACTGGCTTAACTCAAAATTTCTGTTTACAATTGTCTCACTGACATTACAATTTTGCCTCACTGGCATATTGTACTTCTCTGCTTGTCTCACTGACATTACATTCAATAAAAATATGACTCAGGGGATTTCCCTGTTTCAATGAAAACAAAACCTTATTTCTCCCTTTTAACAATCAAAGATATATTCTTTACAATTAAACTTCAAATCAAATAATTCTGATCTTCAAAAATATTTCATATCTCTGCAAAAACAACCTCAAACTAATTCACCATTTCTTGATCTTTCTCCTTGTGCAAAACTGAACAATTTACCTTCTCTAAAAAATTATTGTCTTTCATCACTTTCACTTTCTCTGAACAAACATTCATTCATCCTGCATAAAATCATTTCATAGCAAAAATCCCATTAAAAGCTTCTCACCACACACAAGATCTTCTCTCTTCTCTGCATTCAATTCACCTCTGAAAAAAATTCTCTTTATACAAATAAACATTCATCATTCAATCTTCTTCAAATCTGTTCAACTTCTAACATCATATATTTTTATCACCTTCACATCATATTCTCTCAAAAATAAAATTCTTTATGATCACAATCTTTTATTTTCTCATAAACTCTCTCATCTTCAAAAACCTCTCATTAAACACTCTTTCTCAAACTCTCAATCATCATCTCTTATTTGCAACACCACCACCTGTCACTAAAAAAAATCTCTATATACAAAATGTAAAATCCATAATACAATATTTTTACCCTCGGTTCAGCTTCCATTTCCTCAAAAAACAAAAAAACAAAACAATGAAAAATAAAATCTCCTTCGTAGAACTTAGCCTTTTCATCTTCAACTCATGTTTGGAAACTTTCTAAAAAAAAGACACTCTATTTCATAAAAAAAACTTCAATATAAACTCCACATTTACTCATTCAAGTTTCCATTTTCTACACTCTCTTGTCGATCCACTTTCCATTCAAAACTTATCTTTTATGAATCTATCTTCAAACAAAAATCTTCTGACTTTCCAAATACACCTTTCGCTGTCACTAAAATTAGAAACAAGTTGATTTTACCACAGAAACCGTCAAAATTAACATCACCTACCCGCGGCATTGTTTAAATTCCCACCATCAGATGTGATGACCCCGCCAACAGCAGTTTAAATATCATGCGTTGATCTTCACTTTCCCGCCGGGCTTAAGAACCATTTACCGGATTACCGAGCACCCTAGGCAATGGGGCCGGTAACACCAACGACTAATCATCCCTTAAGTTATCACTTAAGGGACCTTCACCGCCATAGCCGGTCACTTAACAATTAGAAGAAAAAGCCCTTGACGTTTAGAATAGGTTTTCAAGGAATTTTAATTTATGTCTTGTGAAACAATAAAGAACAACATAAACCTCTATATGTAACCTTTGTCATTATAAGCTATTTATGAGATAATACTAAACAATGAAGTTTAACAACCTGCATACTATGATAATTCCAAACCCAACCTGCATACTGAGATAATTCTTCAAACCATTGTGATTACAACATAATTGTATGAGGACTAAACATAAAGCCAACCTTTGCCTCTTTCACTGAAAGATCAAACTAAGAAGATCATGTCACTATACACCAAAAAAAATCAAACTGAGAAGATTATATCACTGATGAAGACCATGTCACTATACACTGAAAGATCATATCACTGAACTGAAAAAAATATATATCACTGAAATCATTGCCATTGATGAAGACCATGTCACTGATGAAGACCATTCTTAAAGCCAACCTTATGAAAAATCCTTCACAACACTGATTGCAACTTCACAACACTGTTTGCATACTTCACAACACTGATTGCATAACCTGTCAACTGCATCTTATGAAACTGTGAAATGCAACATCCTGACATCCTGATATTTTGACATCAATGAAAAGACAACATCCTGAACTGTAAAAGACAACATCCTGAACTGTGAAATGTGCTACAAAACTCCCCCTTTGTCTTTGACATTGATGGCAAAACCATAACTGATTTCTCCCCCTTTTTGACATAAAAATGTCAAAGGCAAAAAAAAATAACACCACAAACAATAGATTCCTGTTCTTGTAAATACAATCCTCTGAAAAAAAATTTGTCAAAACCAACACTTTACTTCAAACTGATCAAATGTACAGTACTATAACACTACCAACCACAAAAAATATGTACAAAAACTATATACAGGCTATGTACAAATGAGATTCAGGACATTAAAATAATCTAGAAAACAACTCCCCCTGAATCTGATATCTCTGTAACTTACTGAAGAGAGACAAGAGACAGAACTCCCAGTCTCTGTCTCAGAGTTTCAAATGTCTCCTTTGGCAAAGGCTTTGTGAAGATGTCAGCCAACTGATCACTAGTATGCACATATTCCAAAGCAACTTCATTTTCAATCACCTTTTCCCTTAGAAAATGATATCTGATAGCAATGTGCTTAGTTCTTGAATGCATTATAGGATTCTTTGACATATTGATTGAACTTGTGTTATCACAAAGAATAGACACAGGCTTTTTAACCTCAACCTTAATATCAAGAAGTGATTGTACCATCCAAAGTACCTGTGTACAACATGATGAAGCAGCAATGTACTCAGCTTCAGCTGTAGATAGAGAAACACAATCTTGTTTCTTACTCTGCCATGCAACCAATCTGCCACCCAGAAAGAAAGCTGCCCCACTTGTGCTTTTTCTGTCATCAGGACACCCTGCCCAATCTGCATCTGTATAGGCAAGAAGTGTAAAATCATTGTGTCTAGGATACCATAAACCAAAATCAATTGTACCCTTAATATATCTAAAGATTCTCTTAACAGCATTCAAATGTGATTGTTTAGGACAAGCTTGAAATCTAGCAACCAAACAAACAGCCTGCATAATATCAGGCCTAGAAGCAGTGAGATATAAAAGACTCCCAATCATAGATCTATACAGAGATTGTTCTACTTCAGGTGATTCATCATTTTTACTTAGCTTATGCCCTGTCTCCATAGGAGTACCCAAAGGTTTGCAATCATCCATTTGAAACCTTTTTAACATCTCTTTGGCATATTTATTTTGTGAGATGAATATTCCCTTTTCAAGCTGAGATACCTGAAGACCAAGAAAGAAGGACAATTCTCCCAACATAGACATCTCAAATTCTGATTTCATGATGTTAGGAAATGAATGACTCATATCATCATTGTTACTACCAAAAATGATATCATCTACATAAATTTCAACAACCAGAATATCCTCACCTTTGATTAAATAGTATAAATTACTATCCACACCTCCTTTTGTGAACCCTTGTTCCTGCAAAAACTTATCCAGTCTATAATACCAAGCCCTTGGAGCTTGCTTTAAACCATATAAAGCCTTTTTCAACCTGTAAACATGATCTGAATTATCTTTATTCACAAAACCTTCTGGTTGTTCCATGTAGACTTCTTCTTCAAGATCTCCATTTAGAAATGCTGATTTTACATCCATTTGGAAAACTTTGAAATTTTTATAAACTGAAAAAGCTAAAAACATCCTTATAGCTTCTAATCTAGCAACAGGAGCAAATGTTTCTTCAAAGTCAATACCTTCAATTTGTGAATACCCTTTGCAAACCAGTCTGGCTTTGTTTCTAACAACTTTACCTTTATCATCAAGCTTATTCCTAAACACCCATTTTGATCCAATGATATTCTTACCTTCTGGTCTTGGAACAAGTTCCCATGTTTTGTTCTTTTCTATTTGGCTTAACTCCTCTTCCATGGCATTAACCCATGCTTCATCTTTGCTGGCCTCAACATAATTCTTTGGTTCTATTTCAGATATCAAACACACATGTGCTTGATTATGTGCAGCAGCTTGCTTTCCTCTTCTTGTTAAAACACCACTGTCCTTATCCCCAATGATCAACTCATGAGGATGATCTCTTTGAAATGCCTTTGAAAGAGTCTTTGTCTTGACATCAACAGATTTTTCAGGATCTTCTTCCTCTTCTTGAATTTCTTCTTCCTTTTGTGAATGATGATCAACTTCAATGTCATGAATTAACTGCATACAGGGCTGTAAATCCTCATCCACCTTAACATTAGTACTTTCAATTATTCTTTTGAGCCTATTGTTAAAACATTTATATGCCTTGCTATGTGTAGAATAACCAAGAAAAATGCCTTCATCACATCTAGACTCAAAACCACATAAGCTATCATTATCTTTCTTGATGTAACACTTACTTCCAAAAATTTTGAAATACCCAACATTAGCTGACTTACCATACCATAGTTCATAAGGAGTATAATTTGACTTTACCCTTAATTGAACTCTATTCAGAGTATATACAGCTGTATGAACAGCTTCTCTCCAATAGACATTAGGCAGATTTGCATCATGTAGTAAAGTTCTTGCCATTTCTTTTACAGTCCTGTTTTTCCTTTCAGCTACTCCATTTTGCTGTGGAGTTCTAGGAGTGGAGAATTGCCTTCTTATCCCATGTTTTTCACAATACTCCTCAAATTCCTTTGAAGTGTACTCTCCTCCATTGTCTGATCTTAGACATTTTAGCTTGAAATCAGATTCCTTTTCAACCATCTTCTTGAAGATTTTGAATCTATCAAATGCCTCTGATTTATGCCTTAAGAATGTTACCCATGTCATTCTTGAAAAATCATCAATGAAAAGCATAAAATACTTTTCTCCTCCCAGAGCTTTAGTCCTTGTAGGACCACACAAATCTGAATGTACCAGCTATAGAGGTTTTGAAGAAAAATACTCCTTAGGCTTGAAACTAACTTTAGTTTGCTTACCCAGCTGACACTCTTTGCATATAGTATTACCTGGTTTTGAAATATGAGGCATATTTCTGACATTGTGATTCTTGCTAATTCTCACAAGATTGTCAAAATTCACATGACCAAGTCTTCTGTGCCATAACCAGCTTTCCTCAATTTGACCCATGAAATAGATATGACTATCAACACTTTTAGTTTCAGAGTTATGAAGATTGTAGATGTTACCACTAGTCCTTAGACTTGCTGCAATAACTTTACCTGATTTCTTTTTAATCTCACATCCATGTGCATCAAAAACCACATTAAAACCATTGTCACATATTTGACTGATACTTAACAAGTTGTGCTTCAGTCCTTCTACAAAATACACATCATGTAGTGGTGTTTCTTCATCAAGAAGAATTGTACCTTTACCTTTGATCATAATGCAATCATTATTTCCAAACATAACAGAACCTTCATTAATGTCTTCAAACTTAACAAATTTTTCTTTGTCTCCTGTCATGTGATTGGAACAGCCACTGTCAATCACCCACTGTTCCTTCTTTCTGGCATGAAAAGCAGCTTGTGCAATCATAACATTAATGCTCTTATTGATTACCTTAGGTCTCCAAACTAGCAACTTCTTTTCAAAACTTGAAGACGACAAACCTGTAACAGTATTCCTTATAGTTTGCTGCATTTGCAAAGAAGGTCTACAAAATTTGGCAATATGCCCAAAATTTTTACAATTGTGACACTTCAAACTTCTTAAAAACATGAATGGATTCCTTGGAAATAAATGCATTTCTCTTCTGACTCCAAATCTGCATTCACTGGCTTTATGTCCAAACCTGTTGCAACAAAAACAATATCCAGTAAAGTGAGCATTATACCTGAAAGTATCACTTCTGTTGTAGTTTGTTGTCCTTATGATTGATTTGCCATTTGTACTAGCCTTTTGTGAACATTGTCCCTCTTCAAATCCAAGACCTGATTTATCCTTGAATCCTTTTTGTTTATCAAGAAGATCATCTAGTTTATCACTGCTTCTGCACATATCAAGTCTTCTTCTCAAATCGACAATTTCAGCTTCAAGTGTATGACATTCCTTGTCCTTGTTATTCAACTCTTTATCTTTATCAACAATAATTTTCTTACTTTCTTCAAGAGAAAGAATTAGATCAGTAATTTGTTTCTCATAACAAGTTAACTTGTTATTCATGATCTCATTTTCTTTTTGAAACTGACTTCTTTGTGCAATGATTTCCTTCTTAAGTTTCTTGACTTGACTTAATGCACACATCAATTCTCCTTCAAAATCAACAACAGCTTCACAACTGTTTGATTGTTCCTCACACTTTTCATTTTGAACTTCATTTAGAATAGCCATAAATAAAGTCTGTGCATTTTCATCAAGAAAATCATCTGAATCACTTTCAGACATATCAACATTTTTTGTGAACAAACTTCTCTTCTTTCTGAAATTATTTTTCCTTCTAGAAACAAACTGTTTCTTTTTGAATTGCTTCTTGTTTTCATCTTCATCACTGTCTGGATCTTTGTAAGGACACTGAGCTGCATAGTGTCCAATCTTTCCACACTCAAAACATTTGAATGGAAGCTTACCTTTGTACTTACCAACAGATCCCTTCTTTAACTTGCTTGCAAGAGATATTTCTTGTTCATCATCCAATTCATCTGAATCAGAAATCTCCTTTTCTTTTCTGACTGATTTGAAAGTAGCTTCTTTGCTTGAAGGTATGTCATTGCTAATCCTCATCTCATAAGCTGTGAAAGTGCCATGAAGTTCATCAAAGGTAACTTTGCTTAAATATCTTTCTTCAACAGCAGACACTTTGGATTCATATTTTGGATTTAAGGTCCTTAAGATTTTTGTAACAACTGTCTTCTCTTCCAGTGTATCACCAAGTCCTCTGATAGCATTTACAATTTCTTGGACCCTTAGAAGATATTCTGCCACTTTCTCATCATCACTCATTCTGAGACTTTCAAATTTTGCTCTGTAGGATTGCAGTTTTGCTTCTTTGATTTTATCATCTCCTTGATAAATATTGGACAGTTTGTCCCATATTTCTTTGGCTGTTTTACACTCCATGATTTTTACAAGTATGTCATTGGTAAGACCACAACATAATGCATTTTTAGCCTTAGCATTATTTTCATATGCTCTTTTCTCATCAGCTGTGCTAGGAGGATTTGTAGCAGTATATCCAGTAACAATAGCATCATACACATCATACCCCAGAGATGACAAATATGACTCCATCCTGAATTTCCAAAAAGCATAGTTAGAACCATCAAACATAGGTGCCTTATAATTTGAGTATCCTTCTTGACTTGCCATGATAAGTATTCCAGAAATATGATCTACCCAAGCTGATTAAGCTTTGACAGGGTACCAGGCTCTGATACCAATTGTAGGAATACAATCAACACTGAGAGGGGGGGTGAATCAGTGTTGTTAACAATTTTAATCCTTTTTACTCCTTTTCTTAATTTAAATTCACAAATGTATAATTCTTCAAATAGAACAAGGAAACATATGCAGAGTATCAAAACAAAACTTGACACAAGAAATTTCCCGAGTGGAAAACCCTCCTGGGGTATAAAAACCACTCAACTGCCTCACTGGCTTAACTCAAAATTTCTGTTTACAATTGTCTCACTGACATTACAATTTTGCCTCACTGGCATATTGTACTTCTCTGCTTGTCTCACTGACATTACATTCAATAAAAATATGACTCAGGGGATTTCCCTGTTTCAATGAAAACAAAACCTTATTTCTCCCTTTTAACAATCAAAGATATATTCTTTACAATTAAACTTCAAATCAAACAATTTTGATCTTCAAAAATATTTCATATCTCTGCAAAAACAACCTCAAACTAATTCACCATTTCTTGATCTTTCTCCTTGTGCAAAACTGAACAATTTACCTTCTCTGAAAAATTATTGTCTTTCATCACTTTCACTTTCTCTGAACAAACATTCATTCATCCTGCATAAAATCATTTCATAGCAAAAATCCCATTAAAATCTTCTCACCACACACAAGATCTTCTCTCTTCTCTGCATTCAATTCACCTCTGAAAAAAATTCTCTTTATACAAATAAACATTCATCATTCAATCTTCTTCAAATCTGTTCAACTTCTAACATCATATATTTTTATCACCTTCACATCATATTCTCTCAAAAATAAAATTCTTTATGATCACAATCTTTTATTTTCTCATAAACTCTCTCATCTTCAAAAACCTCTCATTAAACACTCTTTCTCAAACTCTCAATCATCATCTCTTATCTGCAACACCACCACCTGTCACTAAAAAAAATCTCTATATACAAAATGTAAAATCCATAATACAATATTTTTACCCTCGGTTCAGCTTCCATTTCCTCAAAAAACAAAAAAACAAAACAATGAAAAATAAAATCTCCTTCGTAGAACTTAGCCTTTTCTTCTTCAACTCATGTTTGGAAACTTTCTAAAAAAAAGACACTCTATTTCATAAAAAAAACTTCAATATAAACTCCACATTTACTCATTCAAGTTTCCATTTTCTACACTCTCTTGTCGATCCACTTTCCATTCAAAACTTATCTTTTATGAATCCATCTTCAAACAAAAATCTTCTGACTTTCCAAATACACCTTTCGCTGTCACTAAAATTAGAAACAAGTTGATTTTACCACAGAAACCGTCAAAATTAACATCACCTACCCGCGGCATTGTTTAAATTCCCACCATCAGATGTGATGACCCCGCCAACAGCAGTTTAAATATCATGCGTTGATCTTCACTTTCCCGCCGGGCTTAAGAACCATTTACCGGATTACCGAGCACCCTAGGCAATGGGGCCGGTAACACCAACGACTAATCATCCCTTAAGTTATCACTTAAGGGACCTTCACCGCCATAGCCGGTCACTTAACAATTAGAAGAAAAAGCCCTTGACGTTTAGAATAGGTTTTCAAGGAATTTTAATTTATGTCTTGTGAAACAATAAAGAACAACATAAACCTCTATATGTAACCTTTGTCATTATAAGCTATTTATGAGATAATACTAAACAATGAAGTTTAACAACCTGCATACTGTGATAATTCCAAACCCAACCTGCATACTGAGATAATTCTTCAAACCATTGTGATTACAACATAATTGTATGAGGACTAAACATAAAGCCAACCTTTGCCTCTTTCACTGAAAGATCAAACTAAGAAGATCATGTCACTATACACCAAAAAAAATCAAACTGAGAAGATTATATCACTGATGAAGACCATGTCACTATACACTGAAAGATCATATCACTGAACTGAAAAAAATATATATCACTGAAATCATTGCCATTGATGAAGACCATGTCACTGATGAAGACCATTCATAAAGCCAACCTTATGAAAAATCCTTCACAACACTGATTGCAACTTCACAACACTGTTTGCATACTTCACAACACTGATTGCATAACCTGTCAACTGCATCTTATGAAACTGTGAAATGCAACATCCTGACATCCTGATATTTTGACATCAATGAAAAGACAACATCCTGAACTATAAAAGACAACATCCTGAACTGTGAAATGTGCTACAAAAGAAAAACCTAACTTTTGTACAACCCTTTTTTATGAGGTACTTACATGCGTAGGGTGATATACTATCACTACATCTAATACATAACTTTTACCATACCACCCAAAGTAAAGGAGAAAAGAACAAGCCAAAAAGGGTTGGGTCCCTATTTTGTGTAGGTAAAATGGGGTGTGTTGTGTAACCAAACAATAAGATACAGTTGACCAATTCAATTGTCACATCATAACTTCTACTGTGGACCATAAGAGACTCTAAAAATCATATCCAATATTCATCATTGACCTCTTAGCATACCTTTAGAACCACAAACCAAAATATGTCACAACGGAGGAATGTTGACCCTTTTACTTTGGTACTGTGTATTGTTCCTGTCTTAACTATGTCCATCCAAACTTAGATACTTCACCATATGACTTCCGGAGGAAGTCAGAACTTGAACATTGGAGAAAATTATTACCAAGTAATTATGAATAACATACCTAAACCACATATAATGATTTTTAACTAAGTAGGCATACTAACCTAGTCTTTGTCACTTATTCTGTATATTGCCCATACTTAGCCATTTTAGTCTCCCGAGCCAAAATCCTTTGTCAGACCAAATTGATCTACCAAAGTAAAGTCTATTTTCCTTGTTGATGGAATCCCTTTGTCTTGTTGCCATCAATGACCACATTTGGTCATTCATCATAGTAGTGTCTCTTGCCAACATGAGGAGGTTGAGATTGATAGTTAGTTATTTTTGTTTGAATATTGACTATGGATGAGATTGATTTAAAACAAGATCAACAGTTCTCATGCATCCCTCACACATTGCCTTTTGTTATAAGGCCCTCCAACACAAATCATGATGCAAAGAAACTATGCAATGAGCTGAGAGGATGCCACGTACTCTTTATACGCTTTAAACCTTCCTGCCAACTTTATTTCATAGTTATTGCACATCACTCTTTGGCTTAGTTCTGGTGATTAGAAAATGTGATGTAATGAGTTTTTGCGATTAGTTGTTGTGACACTTGGAAGAGAATATCCCTTAATTTATACCTTTGTTTCCAACATTCATTGCACATTGTCTTTCTCCATATTACTCCTCCATTCAATTTATGATGCATTGAGGCTATGCGATGAACAAGGATGATGACATGTGGCAGAGATCTGGAGTACCTAGCACATATCGTGCTTTCCTCTATCCTCCATGAGAGAAAATACTGATGAAAGGGTTTTATACAATGCAATGGGAAGTGGACACCTACTGGAATATTCTACTAGCATATTCTTCATTCTTTTTGTCTTTTCTCTTCTCATCACATAACGCACTTTAGACATGGAGCATTGAGTATACAAATGCAATACAAAGGATGATTGCAATGAAACATGATGCAACCACATGGCACAAGAAAGGTGGTGGATGAAAGAACTTAAGTGAATAATTCTACACATGTACTTTGAGTTGTTTTTAAAAAGGGGACATCACTAGGTAATATGAGCAAGGGGGGCACTTGCTACATCACATTCATAACTCAAATATAGGATAAAAGCCATATATTTCAAAAACTAAAACATTTGATAGAATTTTTATGATAAGGGACTAGACGATGTCACTAGGTGAAAGGGGTCGGTCAAAACATGAATAAATGGACACAAGTTATAACTAAATTGATGGGGAACCAGCTCAACCAGTCAATGCAGGATTAGATCAAATTACCTTAGTGACCAAAAGTTAGATTTTTTAGAAGTTCATCAAACCAAGATAAACCCTAGACATTGCTCTAATAAACCCTATCTCACATAAACTAATTAGAAGCTTAGGAATGGAAGAGTTAGTCGAAGGACCACAAGATTTTACACAAGTCCTATCAATGGCTCATGCTTGGGGACATTTGTTCAACATGAATAAAGTGAGATCCTAGAAAACTCCTGGTGAAGTAGACCAGACAAAACAAAAAGAAATAGAACCCAAGGCAAACCCAAACAAAACATAGAAAACCAAACCTCACCAGGCAAAAGAGATGGCAACTATTTACATAGAATTTACATATGATACATTGTACATGGAATATAACATACCTCAAGTGAAGTATGGCTACAGGAATTGACTATGTATTGTAAATTCTGGAAGTTCTCCTATCAAAGTTTGTAGAAAATATGAATTTTATTCATGGGTATTGTTGATCCCTATCCTCAACCTTGGCATTCCACATTAGGACCATGCTCCCAATTTCAAACTTTCTAAGAGAAGACCTCTTGTCATATAGTTTCTTTACTTGCAACTACAAATTCAAATTTCTTTATTGTGCATCCCATCTGACTTCATCTAACTCTATTAAAACATTGATCCTTAGTTGCATATCATCTATGATACTATCATCATACTCCTGAATGAACTTATATACCTACAACAAGTTATTGGTTGGCATTCTAGCTTCCATACCATAAACCAAATTGAATGGAGGTTATCATGTTGCCTTCTTAATGGTCATTCTGTCAGCCCAAAGGGCTTGTCTCAACTTTCAATCCCAAGCCTTCTGGTTCTCCTCCATCACCATTTTAATGATCTTTATTAAGCTTTTATTACAAGATTCAGCTTGTTCATTACCCCGTGGGTGATAAGTGGTTGAGTAAGAGATTTGGATTCCATATTTATTGTAGAAACTTGTGAATTCTTCTAATCTAAAGCACATTGCATTATTTGATACTATCTTTTCTGGCACACCAAACCTGATCAGAATGTTATTCATTAAGAAATCCACCACTACCTTGCTTGTAGCCTTCCTTGTAGGAAGGGATTCAACCCAGTTTGTGAAATAATCAGTGGCTATTAGGATCCAAGAATGTCCACCACTAGGTTTCTCTACAATTTCTCCTATAAAATCAATTCCCCGTTGTTGAAATGGTGCTTGTACTATGACTAGTCTAAGACGCAGATTCCCTTTGAACTTCAATATCCCTAAAAATATTTGACAAGAATCACATGTCTTTATCAATCTGTGTGCATCATTGAATAATGTGGGCCACCAAAACCCTACCCTCAAAACTTTATGTGTAGTTGTTTTAGCTATATAGTGGCCACCAAAAGCACCATTATGCATCTCAGTCAAAATTTCTAAGGCTTTCTCCCCATTAATGCACCTTAACAACACTCTATATACATTCCTCCACCACAACTCATTTTTAATTATCACATATTTCATATCTTGTAGCTTTAGTGTTCTCTTTTGACTATCAGTCATCCCTTCAAAGCATGACATGTTTTGCAGGTAATACACAACATTCCTAAACCACCCTACAATTTTCATATCACAAATAGGAGACATGTCAACAAAATCAAAATTGTTTAGTGTTCTTGAACTTCATGTTTAAGATGCATACTCTTTTAGTTTCATGACCAATGGTGCGGTGAAATTGATAAAAGGCCTTTGAATCAAATGAAGATGATTGTATCTTACTTGGATTGAGAGGATGAATGATTAGAAATTTGATGAGATTGTTGTTCAAAATTTGTTTCATTATAAAGTAGGAGACTCTAATAATGTTTTGAAATGTCTTGTCTTTGGTTTTAATTTATATGGAGTGGGAACAGGAGATGATTCAACTACCACATGTTTTCTTATGTTATTGGCTGAAATTTCATTGATTTTGATGAAATTTTTCTTGTGTCTTTTGAATGAATGATTGTGTGAGGCTTTGGATTGACCAACTAGAGTTGATGATGGATTATTCTCATTCTAACTAACTGATAGTTGGTAATCACAAAGATCCATGCAAAGATGAGTGAAAGAATCATAACGCAACAACAAGATTTTATCATAGATGTGAGGGTGTAAGTTTCCAATGAAGATTCTTTGTACATCAGCATCTAGAATAGAATATTGAATTTGTGAAAAGAGAACTTGATAAGGTCCCATAAAATCTATTACTTTCTCTTTTATTTCTTGTTTGCAATGAACCAAGTCGGTCAAAGAGACTTGAGGTCCAATGTTTTCTTGAAGGTGCTTAAGGAATTCATTTATTAGTTGTAGAAAAGAAGTGATTGAATTAGGAGGCAATGAGAAAAACCAATTCAAGGCCATGTTTGTGAGTGACCTAGGAATGATTTTTGCCAAAATTTCATCTTCAAAGAAGAAATCACTACACATGGTTGTAAAGGCTGTCACATGGTTGTTAAGGTCTCCCTTCCCATTATACTTTTCAAAGTGAAGGGTTTTAAACTTCTTGGGCATTTGACCTCTTAGGATAGGATAAGATAAAGTGTTGCAAATATAATGTGATGTCATAGAGGGTTTGGAGGGACTTTGGTTTATGCTTGCCAATTGTTGTTGGATGGATTTCATATTTTGTAAAAGTTGATTGATGACAAGGTTGAAAGGTGAACTAGGTTGAGATTGGTATGAATGAATAGGTCTAACCATAGGTCATGATACTATATGATTGGCATTTTGGAAAGTCATATTATGCTTAGTTTGATTTGATGTAGGTGGAGTGACACTAGGTGTAGTACTTAGATAATTGAAGGAAATGGTACTACAATGATGAAAAAGATTCCAAGTAGATAACCCAACACATGTGGTAGCACTATTACTTGGTTGTGTAATTGTGGTGAGAATGGTAGAATTATATGTAGGAATAGGTAGTGTTTGTATGGGTGCCAATGATTGAGTCCCTATTTGATTAGAAGAAGTCACATTATTAATGATTTTAGTGCAACTAGATGCAGATACAATGTTGTTGTGCACTATGTGAGCTAGGCCATGCAAGACTTCTAATCCCTCTTGTCCTTAGAGAAATAGACTTCTTAGACTCTTAATAATAGGGATGGCCTCCTAAGCTATATGTTATGATCTTACAAATTGCTAAAAATTAGCCAACTCCATGTATAATCTTTGAATTTGAGCTTTAGGAACACTAGACACTAGATTCATGAAAAGTTGATGCTTCTGGGATATGTGAAATAGGGATATCAAGAAGAAGAGATTGGCCTTGTTGTGTGATTGGACTTGCAAATTAGGGTTGTAATGTGTTGTTATCAAATCTATTCAAAGAATTAGGACCCATAATTTGAAAAGAGAGATCGAGCCTTAAAGATTAAACTAGGTCAAACCATCTTCGATTTAACATTGAGACACAAATCGAGCTTGGCTTCTACCTATGAGGGAGAGACAAACTTTAGGATTTTTCCCTTTTCTTTATAGAAGAGTTTAAACCAAATGCAACCCAAAACTAACCAACCAAACTAGGGCAAAATATGAAACCCTAATTGACCAAGATTTGCAAATAGATGACTGTCTGATACCGATACAGAGATTCTAAAAGTACAATAGAGATCAGGAAACAAAGAAGAACTTAGATCTAAGTTTGGGAGCATAGAAGTAACAGGGTGTTGGGCACCCTAGACCCTAATTAGGGTTTTGAAAAATCTCTAAGCTTCACCTAACATGTACCTATAAAACCTTCCTTCTTCCTGAATCTTATCTTCTAAAACCTATTACTTCAACCTATACATAAGAAAAGAGGAAAAGGTTGTGTTGTGTTTAGGGGCTTGCTTTAGTCAAACCCCATGTTGGTGTTTCCACCTCCACTATAGTGATGATTAGTGATCCAAGAGTGGTTACCCTATGAGGGATGAGGTAAGATAAAGAATATATGATAAAAGTATGAATGAAAATAATAAATATTACCACAATATGTCAAACCCTAGTTGGAGTAGATAACTCAATATCATGCACCAACAAGGAGATAGATAAAGATAGCTTGAACATCCTTCAAGACTTAAAAATGAGCATCAAAACATCCACAAGCATGTAGAAATTCCAAGCATGTAGCAATTCCAAGCATGAAGAACACTTGAGCATAGGAGATCAATCATGTAAGCAATTCTTTTCTTTTCCTTGTCTATCTAGGTGTAAAACGAATGACAAGACTTATTTATATATACACTCCCACTCACCAACAATGAATAAAACCAAATGGGATTGACATGTGAAAGCTAAGGAGGTGTTCTAAGCTAACACCACAAAAATAGGGATAAAGTAACCATCTGGGACCAAGGTGATGGGTGCCCTGGTGCTTTAGCCCCACAACCTCTGGGGACTATCTTTTAAGGTGGGCTTAGATTAGTCCTAAGTTTATTTCGTTGGGTTTATTCATCAGTATTGAGATTTAATTGTTTAATGTTCAAAAAGGTGTTAAAATAGGTCCTGATTAATAAGGGTAAACATTTTACTCCATAACATTTAGTCCCCACTTTAGCATGGGTACGAACTTAAGTTTAAACTCACACTAAAGTAAGGAAAAGACAAATTTCAAACACAAAACATAGAAGCCAAAGAATTTCACCAAGTTGTGGACTATAGTAGCCCCCAAGCTTAAGATTGTAAGGTTGAAAACACATAAGCAAAGAGATTTCAAAAACACAAGACATCATAACATAATTCACACATACATGGAGTACTACAAGCATATATAGGAATACATGCAAGAGACAGGCAATACACAAAGGTAATACATGTCATACACAATGAAAACATGCTTGACATGAAGCATACACATAAGGCATAAAGAATACATATAATACATGTGGAGAACATGATGAAGACACACAAAACACATGGAATCATTAAGAGAATACAAGTTCAAACAATGCATCACACAAACAAACATTGAAACAAATACATAAGGTACATGAATCTGACACTAGCTTGCTCTGTCACTAGGGGTCATGTGAAGAGAATCATTTCTCATGCATCACAAACTAGTAATGACTGCCTAATTACTAGGTGACCATGACAAGTCACATGAAGCACACTGACTAGCAAATTTTTTTGTAATAGGTGGCTCATGCACCAAATGGAAACGTCATGGGCTAGCAAGGACTGTTGAAACACTAGGTGAGTTCTATATCAACTATAATAAATAATTATGTAATCAAAGAAGGATAGCCTAATGTATGCCTCCACCTTAAAGTGATTGCTAACTCCTATTAGGGAGCAATTTCTTTAAGGCAGAACAAACTGTAAGATAGGCACAAGAGCTTTTCGGAATCACATGCCCATATGATATGTGTTCCCAAAGGTGTTAAAATAGGTTTCCCCCATAGAAAGAAAATAGAGGTGATGATTTGAGAATGATACACAATGGTTTGTGTAGTCATGGTATGACACCGAGCATAGAAACAAGGTGCTAGATAAATCAAGTCATTAAAGAAATAAAAAAGTTAGATTGAATTATAAGGTAACAACACAAAGGGATCTACCTATCTAGTGTAGTATATGAATGGTCGTATAATAGATGTCTCAAGACTATAAATATTTGGAATTGTCATCATCTACCAATCAGTATAACTATAGAGACAAAGGAAGAAATATCACTTGAAATCAAATAAAAACCCTTGGGTCAACAAGGAAGGATGCCAAATCAATCATATGCCTTGCATCATCTCGAAAGGAAACAACTTTGCAACTTATGACATATAGAAGAATGTTGATACAAGTAGAGAAAATATCACAATGAGTTTTAGTCCCTTTGTATCCTTACACCTAAAAGAGTGTCAAGGGTCATCCAAAGAGAGCTTAACAAAAACAACAACATAAGTAAAGCATCAAGCAAGACATTACGAGGGAAACAATCACATTCACTCATGACATAATAGAAATAAGGGGCCTCACTCATGAGTTGGCCTAAAGAAAATCATCCTCCTCCCAATCTTGCTCATCACCAATTTGGGAAGGTTGACAAGATTGAAGAGGAAATATAGCAAGTGTTGTGTAAGGAACAAGAACCATACATGTATCATTATTATCTTTATATTTACTATCAAAATATCACACGATAGGTTCCGGTGTGATTTGTTAAGCACTATTCTTCGCTAGAGGAGATAAAGCACTAGCAGATGTCTCTTTTACATCTGTCAGTGATAGACACTTGCAAGGAGGGAGATTCTCTTCTCTTGTGGCATAGCGAGCCATAGCACAACAATGCTTCTTTCTCTCACAATTTTATTTTGCTTAGTTTTGTTTGTGATATTTTTTAATGGAATCGTACTATATTTCAATGTGGATTCCTTTTCTTCCTTTGCTTTAGGAACATTAGAAGAAACAAGAGGAACCACCAAGGTTGAGAGACTATGGAGGGAGGGTTCCTCAATGCATGCTTCTCTTCCTTCTCAACTTGTTAAACAGGTGGAATTACTTGAGCATCCACAAGTGGTTGAGAAAACTCAGGAAATAATAAATGCAGAACCAATTGCTTTCCACTAGTCTCCACAAAAAGGTGGGACAAAAGTAATATTGTGATTGCAGGGAGGTCTATTTTCTACGTGATGTTCATCTCATTGTCCTTGAAGGAATGGTGGAGAAAGAACCTCAACATATCTACTAGACACTCAAGGATGGGGAAGAACCTTTGATTCAAGATTAACTTCATACACCACCTATGGGACAAGGGGAACTATTGTGATAGCCTTAGAAGATCAAGGAGGTCCGAGGACACCACAAGAAGGTATTTTAGTAAGCAACAATATTGCAATTTTATGTGCTTTAATTTTTTGATATTACAAAGAGAATAAATCCTCTCTAGCTTGAGCAACTCCAATTGGTTTTCCTAGAAGTAGTCAAGTGTAAAGTGTCCATGTCAACCAATGGGCCAGTACCGACTATGATGTACAACATGCACACATCCCTCAAATGGAAACATTAAGCACTTATGAACCATAGAGGGGACTACCTTCATGGAGCAAAGCCATGGGTGAGCCATAGGTGACCAAACTTCACATGAAATAAGTTTGATGTGGGTATGATGACAAAATTAGCATCCAACAATCTTGGACAGACCTTGATAGCAAGGGTCAATGCACTAAGAGTTGGAAGGATAGACCCATAATATGCTCTAATGGTAAATTCTAATACATCATAGTTATCATGGTGTAAACCATGCATGTAGAGAAACTCTTCAGTTACTACATTAACCATGCATATATGATCTACCATAGAACCTCTTATGGTTTTATCATTGATTTGAATAGTGATGTATAAAGGTCCATCAAGAGCTTCAATACTAGCATCATGAGGAGTACAAGATATAGTCGGTTCAGGTTTTGCTCGATCTTTATGAACGAGGGCATATACCATACAAACATCACCTTCATAGTCTTGTTCATGATGATTATAAGTATATGGAATCTCCTAATATGGATCCACAACATTAGATTCATTGAGGTAATGGATTTATATATATTTGTAAGTTTTAATTAGGTGGAGCCACTGATTTATTCCATTTATCATTTACACCAGCAACTTGGATGACGTTGGAATCGATGAGTTCTTGAACTTCATCTTCAAGATGCATACATATTTCAATGTCATGACCAGTGGTGCGATGAAATTGACAAAAGGCCTTCAAATCAAAATAAGATGATTATATCTTACTTGGATTGAGAGGACGAACGGGTGGAAGTCTGATGAGATTGTTGTTCAAAAGTTGTGTCATTATATAGTAGACAGACTCTGATAATGGTGTGATATGTCTTGTATTTGATTTCAATTTGTATGGGGTGGGAATAGGAGATGATGCAATTGCCACATGTTTTCTTATGTTATCAATTGAAATTACATTGATTTTGATGAAATGTTTGATGGAAAAGAGAGATCTTGCCTAAAGGTTAAACTAGGTCAAAACCTCTTCCATTAACAATGAGACACAAACTAATCTTGTCTTCTGCCCTTGAGAGAGAGCCAAACTATAGTGGTTTTGCCTCATTATTTTATAGAGGAGAATTCAACCAAATTCATCCAAGAAAACTAGGACAAAAGATCAAACCCTAAATGAGCAAGATTGACCTACAGATGGCTATCAAAAACAAAAATGGAAAATCTAAAAGCATAGCATAGATGAATAGATAGAGCAAAGAAGGAACCTAGAGCTAAATTATTAGAGGTACCAGGGCATTAGGCACCCTAGACCCTAATTAGGGTTTTGCAAAAACTTAGAACTTTACATGAAATAATATCAAACCCTAACCCTAGATGACTCAAGAAAATAGGATGGAATGATACAAAAGATGCTTCACTCAAGGAAGCCTACAACTTCACCTCATGGATGATGATTCAATAAAGGTTTGTTGAATAAGAAGGCAATGCAACCATATCCTTGGAGGGTACTCAAGACAATCTCAAGTTGGTGGTTCCAACCCTTCTCCCAATCATGCAAAGTGCTTCAACCTACTAACAAATGAGATAGACTCAAGATCTCACTTCCTAACCTTCATATACATATTTCCAAGAGCAAAGTCAAACTCCACTTGATCAAATAGAAAATTGCAATAAATCAATAGCATAAAGAGCATAATATTTTTCAATCTAATAGCAAGATCACATCTAGTTTCAAATGAAGAGATTACTTGCCTTTATACAAGGCTTAAGAAATAAGTAATTTGAATTAAAGAGTCGACAACATGTGTTTAAAAGAATATTTGAGTTTAGGGTCAGTATACCATCATAAAAACTGACTTGTGGACTTAACTTGCCACCCTATAAACATGGGAGGGACCAGGGCACTAGGCACACTAGGCCATTTGGGAAAACTAAGTTACAAACCTATATTTAATGTGGTGCTAACTCCAAATTTCAAATTTGTTTTTAGGTTATGACGAAACTTTAACCAAAATCATGACATTTCACAGAATTGGGGCACAATCAAGACTTTGGGGTAGACCTAAAATTGAACTAGGCTTGGGATCACTAAATGGAGGTCCTAAACATAGTGAAATTGTGCTTACACAACCAAGGAGCACAATTTATGACATAACATTTATCCCTCACTTTAGCAAGCATATGGCACTACGTGCATATGCAAGATAAAGGACAGGAAATTAAGACATTATAAAAGGATACCAAAAGGAATATTGTAGAGGACACATATCATCACCAAGAAAGAGGGTGTATCCCCCAGCCTATGATCCTAAAAACCACAGAGTTAGGAAATTGGATCTTGCAATGAGATTCATTAGCGAGATAAAATCATCTTGCAACCAACAAATGTAAACGTTAGTCCAAAACTCTAAAGGGGAAATGTGATGAGACCTGATTAAAGTTAAATTCACAGGTAGATATATCATTCCCTATTTCTACTTGCTTCTTTAGGATGTAGAAATAGGGTGGCAAACTTTCACTTCAACTTTCTAGAGAACAAGGTGATGAATATGCTTTGGTAGGGACATTTTACTAAATAACACTGAGACAAAAAACATATGATTGTAGAAATGGTAGAACTAGGATTTCAACACAACAAATGACATTCAAATTTGAATTTTCTAGACTAAGTCATTGATGTTTAGATTGAGAGATGTCAATGAGATGTGGTCTTCGATCTTAGATAGTAATCAAAAGTTCTTATCTTTTTTACTATAAGTAGTTAAAGAAAGTTCTCACTTTTTACTATTCATGTGTCATTTTCAATTTTTGGAGAAGTTTGAGCAAGGAGGAGAGAAATCATGCCAAGCTAAAGGTCATATCGACATTGGAGGCTAGACGCACTATAGCACCGAGTAACTCAGAGGCTAGACAAGCATGAGATAGGCTTCTGTCCACCTTGTAATTTTGATTTATTCTATTATTTTAATGTATTTTTGTCATTTTGCAAGACAAAATGGGCCCAGGGGACTTTTTTGTCATCCTAGGGTACCATGACCCCCTAGGGTACCCTAGACCTTTTTGAGTGCCTAAGTCCTTCCTAAGCACCCATGTACTTTCAGGGCACCCTGGTTTAATATCAATGCTTCTTCTAATTTGTTTGATTGATTTTGAAGGTTTTTGGATTGAATGTTGATGTATACTTTGTTTATCATGTTTCATGTACCCCCAGGGATGTGAGGGCATGCTGGTGGCCACTTATTCACATTGTTGTGTATATTCTCAGGCACACTTACTGACGCAGAGATGGGGCATCTGTGAGATGTTGGATTGTGGTGGGTGTATATGATGCCCACAATGATATATCATTGTACGATGTTGATGGCACTTATGGAGCAGTGGAACTTAGATACTTCCACCTTTCATCTTCCAATAGGGGAGATGACAATTACATTAGAGGATGTATACTAGATACTACAATTACCTATGCGAGGTGAGACAGAGTCATCAAGCAAAAGTCTAAGGACTACACTTAGGTGAGCTGCCTTGGTCACACCATGTCATCAAGTGATCAAGGAAACATTGATATTCAATGGCTGGAGAAGGTTGCGGTGGTTACACCAATCATTCATTGCATCATGATATCTACCATTGCACTAGTTGTCACATTGGATGGGAGAGGCACTCACCTTCATGAGGACCTAGTCCATATGATTATAGAGATGCAGGAGTAGAGGATGACATACTCCTAGGGATAGATTATGTTAGCTCACTTGTATTATGATTTGGGTTGCTATGTGCACTATGAGGCACTGGGTTGATTATATGGATGCTCCTACAGGTGTGGGCATTTGATCACATCATGTGCACATGGCTAGTGGGATATCCAATAGACCCTATCAAGACATGTCCGTGAGCACATGCCTATGAGCTGAGGAAACCATGGAGATGGGGTGATTTGTTATATTAGAGAGTAGTATTTGATAGGTTGCAACCAAAGGTAATCTTGTGGAGACCATATTGATTATGCAAGTCATGGATGGGATAGACTCAACACCTAGTGAGCATGGAGAAAGATCAGTTTTTAGTCAGTAGCATAGATCACATCATAGTTCTATTCTATTATGATAGAGTGATGAGATAGTTTAGTCTAGTGCAGGGAATTCCTATCATGTGACCATTCTATGCATGATCTTCACATTGCAGGGTACAACCTTGTGATCAAGCATGACTTACCATCACTAACATGGTGTTGAGTGATCTAAATGTTGTTACTAAGGATAATGATCCTATCTTTGAGTCTAACAATGTAGGTGTTAGCCTAGCATACACAACTTGGTAAGAGATAACACGTCTTGATCTAGTCCTTCCTGCAGATCATCTCACTAGCGATCCTAGATCCTAGGTGAAGTGAGGGGATGAGTCAGAGGATTGGGAGGGAGATAGTGGAAAAGATTATGCTAGAGATGATGAGGAGGAGGAGGAGGAGAAGGATCCACTATTTCTAGTGTCAGTTTCAAGAGGGAGACAGTGCTAGAAAGTGGAGGGTGTAGGTGTCAAGGAGGAGAGACCTAAGTTCTGACCTCATAGCCAACAAACATTATGAATTGCCAGAGGTGTACAACATTGATTCAAGTGCAGAGATTCAAGTGGTAGTGCCACTACGGTGCCCCCAATAATGGGGATGACTATATCCAATTGTGTAGTCATCATTTCAATCAATCTAGATTGGTAGGAGGGTGATCTTGATGAGTTATTATACTTGTGTTTTTTAAAGTATTGAATGCATTATATGATTTTGATTCAGTTGTTGATATGATTCTTGTGTTTTCTTTTTATTTGGTAGGTCATGGTGCACCTTTGTGGGTTGTCATAGTAGATATGATACCTACTGAGCTGACCAAGAAGCTAATCTAGGCTTGTTATAGGCCACTACACATAGTGGGTCAACATGCAGAGTTATTTAATCTTGTCACATGACTGAGAGTAGCCTATGAGGAGGGATAGGTAGAATGAGATCAATTTAAGGTTGAGAGAGATTAGGTGATCTAGATAATAGTAGTTCCAAGGAGGCATGGGATGCACTTCAAATACAGCTAGATCAAAAACTAAAATGTTTGATGGAAAAGAGAGATCTAGCTTAAAAGGTTAAACTAGGTCAAACCCTTTTCCATTAACATTGAGACACAAGCCAAGCTTGGCTTCTACCCTTGAGGGAGAGCCAAACTACAAGGGTTTTTCCTCTTTGTTGTATAGAGGAGAAGTCAACCAAGCAAACTAGGGAAAAAGATCAAACCATAAATGAGCAAGATTGACCCATAGACAATTGTCAAAAATAGAAATGAAAATTTTGAAAGGATAGTAGATATGAATAGACAGAGTAGAGTAGGAACCTAGAGCTAAATTGTAGAAGGTACTTGGGCACTGGGTTCCTTAGACCATAATTAGGGTTTTGTAAAAACTCAAAACTTCACCTAACCTGTACCTACAAAACCTTCCTTCTTCCCAAATCTTGTCTTCCAAATCCTATTACTTCAACCTCCACACACAAAAGAAGGAAAAATGGTTGTGGCTATATAGGATCTTTCCTTAGTCAATCCCCCGTTTCAGTATTCCTACCTCACGAATAGCCAAGATTAGAACAAGATGTGTGTGCTCATAAACCCTAAGTGTGAGCAGTAAAATACAAGATCTAATAAAGTAATATCAAACCATAACCCTAGATGACTCAAGAAAATAGGATGGAATGATACAAAATATTCTTCACTCAAGGAATCCTATGACTTTACCTAATGGATGAAGATTCAATGAAGGTTTGTTGAATAAGAAGGCAATGCAACCATACCCTTGGAGGGTACTCAAGCCAAACTCAAATTGGTGGTTCCAACCCTTCTCCCACTCATGCAAAGTGCTTCAACCTAGGAACAAATGAAATAAACTCAATATATCTCTTCCTAGGCTTCATATAAATCTTTGCAAGAGAAAATTTTAACTCCACTTGATCAAATAGAAACCTGCAATAATTCAATAGCATAGAGAGCATAATATTTTTCAATCTAATAGCAAGATCACATCTAGTTTTAAATGAAAAGGTTACTTTCTTTTATACAAGGCTTAAGAAATGAGTAATTTGACTTAAATATTTAACAACATGCATCAAAAAACAAATTTGAGTTTAGGGTTAGCCTAACCATCATAAAAGCCAACTTGTGAACACAATTTGTCTCCCTAAAAATATGGAAGAGACCAGGGCACTAGGTGCTTTAGGCCCTTTGGGAAAATTAAGTTTCAAGCATGTATTTAATGTGGTGCTAACTCTAAATTTCAAATATTTTTTGGCTTAGGATGAAACTTTAACCAAAATCATGATATTTCATAGAATTAGGGCCTAATCAGGACTTTAGGGTAGACCTAAAAATGAACTAGTCTTGGGATCACTAAAGGGATGTTCTAAACATAATGAAATTGTGCTTATACAATCAAGGAGAACAATTTATGACATAACAAGAACTACAAAGATGAAGGAAAAAATGTCACATGAAAGAAAAATAATTTTTTTGAGTCAACATGGAAGGATGCTAAATCATCCAACACTTTGCATCATCCCCAAAAGGCATAAAATTGCATTTACAACAAATGGAAGAATGAAGATACATAAAGAGGAATCTCACAATGGATTCATTCTCCTTGTATCCTTGCACCAACAAGATGATCAAGGGTCATCCAAAGAGAAGTAACAAACAAAATACATACCAAGCAGCACATATAGGGATAACAGTACATACAAGCATAACACAAATATTACACATGAGATGGAGGTACCACCCTTGCGAGTTAGACTATAACAAATCATTAGCCTCCCAATATTTCTCATCATAAAGGCATGGGGGCTAATATGATAGAGGGACTACAACAAGCATAGTACATGGAGTGGCATCTAGTTCATCACATGCAAGATCGGTCACTGGGGAAGGATCCTCATGTAAGCCTTCAGAGGCCAAGTCCATCAATTGTGTGAAAATCAAGGATAACTTTGAAATATTTTATATTGGTTCAAGGGTGTCTTCTGAATCACTGTCAAAATATACCACAATTGGTGATATGATGGTGCTAACTGTGGGGTCATGAACACTATCCATCATAGAAGAGCAAACTCCAAGTAGAGGAATAGAAGACCTATTCAGACCCAACAGTGGCGAAGGCAATGGATATTTAAGCATTTGAGATGGCTAGTAGGGATATGGATCTTGCTTATGCTTTGGTAATGGACATGGAATGTTTATGTCAATGGTGGTGGGATGCAAGACATCAAGGAACACCTAGTGTTGGGTACACTAGAAAAGAACCATTTGCGATAGAGCACTACTTGAAACAAATTTGATGTTTGGTAGGTCCAAGGGCTCAGATAATGGTGGAATATTTGGAATAGATGATAGAATAGGATTCTCCATAGAAGGAGCTAGGAATACTTAGACTATGGGAATGGTCCTTTTAGCCTACTCAGTGGTCGAAGAGATGGGAAATGATGGATTAGAGGGTGGGGCCAAGTCAAGGGTCATATGCATAGGAGAAGAACAAGGAGAAAGGGGTTTAACCTCTGCAACAAGTTGGCAAGCCATAGTGTGATTTTGTCTCTCGCATTATTTTGCATTTTGATTTCATCTTGTACAATTTGAAGCATTTACAAGAGGAACTGGGGTGCTTCTCAACATGGGTTTTTTTTCTTCCTCTACTTGAGAGTAGGAGTAACAAAAGAAACTATCAGAGGTTGGGAGACAATGGGAGGAGGGTTTCTTAAGGTGTGCTACTCTTCTCTCATAGCCTCTGGAACAAGTAGAGCTACTAAGACATCTACAGACGATTGAGAAACTACAAGAAAAATCCTCCACATAGTGGATTGCTTTCCTCTAGACTCTGAGGAGATATGACGAACAAAAGAAAACCCCAAAGTGCGGGGAGGTTTGTGCTATGCAAGACATTTACCTCTTGGTCTTGGGTAGAATGGTGAAGGTGGAACTTGAACATAGACAACAGATGCTCGAGGTCAAGGAAGGAATCTCGATTCAGGTTATGGTTTGTCCACCACCTACGAACAGGGGGATACTGTCACAGGCATAGAAGACTGAGGGGCCTCAAAGGTAGCAACTGGGATGGCACATGAGGAGACACCAACAAATAGTTGAGAAATTCATCTCACTTTGAATTTTTGATAAGAGATAATTAGAACATCATTGTGAGGCCAAACAGGCTCAACTGGATATGGCCAAAAGTAATCAAGTGAAAAGTTTTCATGGAGGGACAAAAGCTGAAACCCACTGTGATATATAGTATGCATACATCCTTCAAATGGAAAATTTAGACACTTATGGATTACAAAGGGGACCTATTGTGTGGTTACACAACATGCCCCATTTTGACTTGACAAAACAGGGACCCAACCTTTTTGCTCCTTTGGCTTGTTGTTATTTTCTACTTTTCGGCAGTCTGGTAAAAATGAGTCATGCAGATAACCTTGCAGGGGGTGGATAGATCACCATGATGAGGTTAGTTTGTCAAATTTAGTATTTCATATCATTAACCTCATAGTTGAAAAGTGCATAAAATTCCATGCAGGTTTGCCTTTTGGATCACCCCAAAATTCCTTAATGGGAGAAAGTTATGATGAGTCAAAGTTCTGGTCAAACCTGATATCTTGAGAGGAGGGTCACATTTCAAACATCATTCATATTATAAGATCACCCTGATACTAGTTTACCACCCGATAATCACTTGGCCCTGAAACTCCGGACGTCAATCTTACATGATAGTGGTATTTACCTGTCAAACAACTTCATATATTTTGTGGGGGGTCATATTTGAAAATCACCTGATCTTGCTAAGATCACCCCCTCACAAAATATCACCCTAACACTAATATGATGATGATGTCATCCAAACCCAACGAACAAAGAAAATCACCTTGATGGTGATGTCATCTTCCTTTTTGCCTCGCGGATGTATATTGCTAGCGATCACCATATCCAATAACATGACGATGATGTCATAGTAATACAATGATAAAACCAAGTCATCAACCTAATGACATCATCTAGATCTTTCCCAGGGGGGTCATTTTAGTCATAGGGGTCACATTTCAAACATCCCCTGATCTTAAATTCATGACCCGATTATACACATGGTTAACCTTTGACCACATCACCCGATCCTTTGCATTAGTTTTGCCGCTCGAAGGCGGAAGGTCATTTTACATAGAGGGGGTCATATTTGTAATATCACCTGATCTTTCAAAGATCACCCCCTCCCTTGTCTCCTGACATTAAATGAACTTAAATGTGGTAGGTCAGTTCTCGTCAATTGCGAACGTGATTCAAACACTTGGCAGCATCCATAGGTTCATGGCAGAAGATCAATGGAGTTGATTGATTTAACCTGATTTTACCCTAATTTTCCATATGGATGCATTTAAAGGTAAGTCTTCAAGGTTATTTTCATTTTACCTTGTGATAAAACAAGAATTTACAAAGCACAGAACACTCAAACCCTCATACAAGCTACTAGTGTATGGACAGGATCTTCCAGCACAATAGATTAGGTGATCCTCAGTATTTGCGACCCATTTCCATAATTATCCATCTAACTCAGAAGAAAAGTGTGATCAAGTAAGTAATTAGAAACTCTCCTGTTGTCATTTTTGTAATATTCGGGTAGCATGTTCTTCTTATGGTTTATCTCCTTAAATGGGCAAATCATGATAAAGTAGAGACTAATAGATGTAATATGCATGATGCCATAGAAATATAATGTAGTGTGAATGCATATGAATATCAAATGGTAAGACCATGCATGTTTTGTTGCAGGAATCCATGGCAGACCTTCGGCGGAACAAGCCTGATTCAGAATTTATTAAGCCTATGTTTGTTCAACCTGAGGGAGTGCAGTTCAAGTATGGTGGCATTGGGGATACTCATCAGGGAGATACAAAGTTAGTAGCATGGTCATCTAGATTAGATAAGAATGAAGAAAATGACCTCCTGGATGTAGTATATGCATTAGGAATGTGGAATGCAGCAAGATTCTCCTATGCTATGGAGACCCTAGAACTGGTAGTTGAATGTGCTAGAAATTATAACCCTTAGACTAGGCAGGTTGAGAAACATGGAAGGGTTTATGTAGACTTTTCAGTTAAGGGCACCACAACTACTTTCAATTTGCCAACTAGAAAGAAGGTAGTTAGTGTGGATCTGCATAAACTGGAGACAGAATATGAGAATAATAAAAAGAATGCAAGGAAGAGGATGTACTAGTGGAGGTCTAAGAACAACACCTACACTACCTCTACCAAGTTGCCAGTACACCTCTACAAATTTGATTTTGATGAAGAATATCAATATATGATTGCCCTGCTCAGTAGGATGACAAGCCAGCCTCATGCTGGAAACTTCAGGAATTGGATGTTTGGAATCATCCAGATGATCCTTTACACAGAAAATAAGCCATTTTGGGCTAAGGTCATCAGTGATGCTTTAGATGAACAGATGAGAACCCTGGGAGGTCAAGAATGTGCATTTTACATGACTTCATATGTTGTATATTCATGTGCATACAAGGGGACATTTGATACCTTAACTACAGTAGGTAAAATTGGCGGTGGTATAGATGATGCCCATATATGGGATCATTATCCTTAGTTACAAAGAAGAAACTATCTCCTTAACTACAAACTAGTGAATGATGCATTTTCCATGCATTTGGTAAGAACTATGGAGGAGGATAGAACCAAGAGATTGAGCATGGAAGCTCAAAAACTAGTATACACACATGGCACCTGGTTCGTCTAGTTTGCCACTTTTTCATACATCAGGATAGAGGGATTTGAAGATCAGCCTTATATGCTACCTAGGTACCCTACTGATGGGGTAGTCCTGATGGAATTTGTGAGACAGATATCTACTATACTGGATGCATACAAAGCAAACAATAAAATACCTCTAGTATTATTTCCAGTAACTATGGGTTGGTACATATGCCCTGATTCAAAAAGCATAAAGAAGGCCATAGGAGGTTTGAACCTGATGTACCTACATCCATTTCCATTGGCTAGATCATATGACCCCTATGGTAGAATGCAAAAAATAATGGGGAAGCCCATACATCAGAAGCACTTAAAAGATTTCTAGACTGATTGTGAGGATGAGGCTGAAGTAAGGAGAAGGAAATATCAAAGGCTCACCCTAAATCAGATAAGGACATTTGACTGCATCCTAGTGCCTGCACAGCTAAGGAAGGATGATGGTAAGACCATGTCAAATGAATACAAGGAAAAGAAGGTGTATAATGACACCATCTCAACCCCTGACCTAACACAGCCTGAAGACATTTCCTTGGATCAGTTTACAGGTGGGGTGCTACATTTAACCCAATCATGGGTAGAAGAATAGATAAATGCACTGAAGAAGAGAGGTGTAGCCATTACAGTGGATGCCAAGAAGAAAAGGCATGATATCCCTGATGAGGAGTATGATGACTTCCTCATAAAGAAAAGGAAATCTAATGGGGAGAGGCTACCCACTCAAAAACAAGGAAAAGGCCCCCCTAGAGGAAAGAAGATTGGTGATGAATCTAAGGGGGTGATAATTGAGAGAATGGAAATAATAGCTACAGGTGCATCTACATCAAGACAGGCATCAGCCTCATCTACACTGCCTCTAATGGATAAACCAAAGACCAAAAGGATCCTAAGGCACGTTGAAGAAACTACAGAAATACAAGATGAGGGCCAAGCCTCACAACAAAATATAGAAGACATCCCTCTTGAAGAGGAACCAGTAAGTAAGGAGCCTGCAGGTGATGACCCAATGATGGTCACCAGAAAGAGGAGGGTGCCCCCAATAATATCTCCACCTAAGAAATAAAGAACATCAATGAGGGGTGAGATCAGGGTGGACCGTATAGTATTGAGAGGAGTTGGTGGTGAAGTGTTCAGAAAAGAAATTCAGCATGACGTGCCACTTCCCACCATTATTAAGTTTAAGACTAAGAAAGCAAAAGAATAGATGAAGGAATCCTCCAAAGCAGGTCAAGGTGGTCCTTTCTCATTGGAAGAAACTGTAGACCTATCAGATGATGAGGTAGTTCAAAATGTAGCTTCTCAGCAGATGGAAACCCTTGCTTCTAGGACCCACATGACCCCACATGGGACCCCATTAGCATAGATGGTGGTATTAGAAGAGTTGAAGCAAATAGAGCAAGAGAAAGAAAATAGCCCAGAAAGGGCAGCCCAACAAATTAGGCTTGATAAGCTGGTAGATCCGGTGACTAGCCCTGTAGTGATAGACCTAACATATAGGGGGGATATGACCCCTGAGGACAAAGCAGGTGCACCTGATAAAGTAGGAAATATCGAAGAAGCCAAGCAGGTAGAAACAAAGAGAAGTGCTCCAGATATGGTCCAGCAACAACAAGAAATACCAGCTGAGCCCAAAATAGTAGAAGTCCAACAAAAGGGTAGAAATGATAAAGACACATTAGGTGATGATGCCCCCTAGACTCAAGAAACCTCAGGTGATAAGGATACATCAGGTCATGAGGACCTTAAAACACAAGAGGTAGGTACATGAAGTGTAGAACAAAATGTGATCCAGGATCAGGGTGATGTACCTAGTCTGAACACAATGATAGCCATGGATACAAATATGCCTCAAGATGAGGAAATTCTCAAAGTGGATGAAATACAAAAGGAGGGAGTACAAGATCAGGTCTAGGATCATCATGTGGGCATTCCATAGGATCCTCCCATACAGAAGGAAACCCCTCAAGAAGAAGAAATGTTACAGGATCCCCCTCATGAGGAACATTATGAGGAAGAAATAAGGAAATCACCCTCTCCACTGAGAATAGAGATAGATACTGGAGATCGGGGTGGACATGATGGTGATGATAAACAACAAGGATTCAAATATCAAGTACCTCAGTGGCTTGAAAAGGAAATAGGTATGGAACAAGGATTTGAGATTCAAAAATTTGATGTTTCTACCTTATTTGTAGAGATGATCATGAAACCCAAGAGGAAAGCAAGGTTAACCTTGGCTATCAGAAGAGATCCTGCTACAGGCAGAAGGATAGCCCAAGTAGCACTTCCCACTATTAAAAAAGAGAAGGGTAAGCTCACCCTGGAGGGATTCCAAATCACCATAGTTGATTTAGGTTTTGCTAATGAAGACCAAGAAGGTCAAGAAGGAAAGGATATAATTGATTCTTTAACCCAAAGGGTGAAGAAAGAAAAGGAGAAGAATAAGCAGCATAAAGAGCACATTGCTCAGCTACACTTATACATAAAAGGGTTGATTAACCCTGATAACACATCAATTGATCAGGTAGTCCCATTGACTATCATATCTCAAGAGGAGGTCAATAAGTTAGACCTTATGAAGCATGAATCAGTGGTCATGAGGAAGTGGATGTTATCAGCACTCACAAGAGCTGAGGGAGTAGTGAAAGCCTCTTTGCAGAGGTGGAATTCTTTGAGCACCTCGAAGAAGAAAGTTGATAAAATGTAAAATGAAATGGGTAGAAGATCATTCCAGTCAGAAAAAGCCTTAGGTGCTCTAAGTGAAATAAAGAGGATTAAAAGTCCTAATAAATAATCAAGTATTGAATAATAACATTGCCATGCTAGTGGATATTTGGTATGAGCACATCAGGTTTGAATGCAATATACTAAAGAAGTGCAGTAGTAAGCTAAGAGATATTAGTGTAAAATTGCACATCATGATGTCCTATGAAGCAGAAGTCCTGGAAGCCCTAGAGGGAAAAGTAGAGGGGAAAATTGAAAACCAAGATGCAGACTTTGCCATAAAATCTTTGCATGATAATTTCAACCGATGGCTGATGATCCTCTCACCCACCTAACAGAAGAGGCGATGAATAAGATCATGAGGATCAAAATCAGGGTGGAAAATTATAATGAAACATTAAGTAATAGGAAAGGTAAGTTAGAGGCCCTTAGAGATAAATTTTAATCCCACAAGCATGCCATTGCTAAAGCCAAAACTCAAGATGGCAGGGAGGTTGATAAAATAGTGGAAGCCTATGAAAATATCTGAACGATAATGAAGGTCCATATACAAGATGATATTCATTAGGGTGATGATGATACCAAAGGTGATGAAGAGCATGATTCTGATGATGAAGAGGAAGAACCTAAAGAGTAAATGAAAATGCGGCACAAAGGAGGTATATGCTTCAGGTACTTAGAGGAAAATAAGTCACCTAGATGGTTGCCAGTTGGCAACCTGTGCCATGAGAAAGATGTTGACTAAGTCAAAAGTGATTGTATACCATTGATCTTAATTAACAAATCTTGACTATAGGTCATTTGTAACCGCTCCCTCACCTTATTCTATAAAAGGTGAAGGGATGCCATATTTTGAACATTCGGAAGCTTAATTGAAATTTGATTGCTAAAATATTAGGACTTATTTCAAAGTTGTTGTAAACATACATGTTTTGCATACTTAATGAAAGAGAAGACCATTTGATTACAAATCATCATAAATCCTAAGTAATCTGTGTTTTGAATTCTTGATACATGCTTTGATTAGCTGCATCCCTTGGAGTGCTTATCAATTTGCATGTGTTGTTTTCATTCCTTATCCTTTGAAGTTAGCATCATATGTATCTAGCTGTGGAACATCCTAGTGAAAATATAGTTTGATTTCTTCTCTTCATGACTGTATCTAGTGTGTATGTGGTTCAATAACTAAAGATTCACCAAGATTTGAAGTATTCTTTTAATTTTCTTTGAATTTCGTAACAATTTACCATCATAATTGCAAATAACAGACAATTAGAAGCAAATAACATGAAATATACTGACATCTCATAGATAATTGAAAATACATAGCATATTTAGAGTTAAAGCATGTTAAATTGATAAATATCATGCAAAGATCTAAGTATAGACATATTATTTGAGTAAATAGAGTAGCAGTAACCTCTTTGTGTAACATCTTTATAGGAAACAGAATCCTACTGATAAACAAATGTAAGACCCCTTGGATGGAAAACAGCAATGCACATCAACCACTAAGTAATGTCAGTAGATTATGAACTAATCAATAGAGACTTGGAATCATGAATTCTTTGAATTCATCGTATCTTTCAAGATAAATAAAGGTTGTTGTGTAACTTTTATTTCATGTTTGCTTATGAGTAACATCATGATCAACATAAATTGGCGCTAGAAGGAGGGCCACTTGCTCATCATCAGTAGGTTTTGTTTGATTTGATGATGCAGACAGAAAGGTAACACTCATGATGCTCTGTATTTCCAGTTAGATGCAAAGTTTTGCTATTTTAAATATGTGCATGCTAATCCTTTGCAAAGATTTCAAAATTAATCACAAATATTGCAAGCTTTGTGGCCGATCATCATGAATTTGCAAAGATAAGTCTCATTTCAAGTCTTCCTACTAAAACTTTGGGTAGTTTGCTTGAGAAGCATGATATCCTGCTACTTGTGACCAAAAGCCATGCATCACTTCATATTTGTAGCATTTCTACAAATATTGCATAAATATCTGGTCAATTTCAAATCTTGACCATAAATAAAGCCATTTCTAGTAAGTTTCAACTGATCTTTATAGTAAACCAGCCAAATTTCCTTAATTTTAAGAAATCCTAACTCTTAGGCCAGATGCTAGGTCCAGATCCAGTGGACTCTAGGCCTAGAACTATAGACATTCATCACACTCCTAGTTCTAGTACGTCAGGAGATTCACCTAAACGTCCATCTGTAACTCCTGTCGGGTTACAAACACTTATAGGACCGCCTGTCACATCTCAAGCCCAACCTCAACTAGTTATACCCCAAGTCCAACCTCCACCAGTTGCTATGTCATTCTTTGCAGCAGAATCACCTTTGACTTTCAATGCATATCATACTCTGCCTAAGAATCTTGATAAAATTTGTCCTGAGTATCATCCATATCAGGTTGCTGATGATCACATCAGAACTTTCAAGGAACCCTGTTGTAGGGCTAGAATTGAGCATCAGGATGTTATATGTAGGTTATTTCCATTTTCCTTAGGGGAAGAGGCTTATAACTAGTATATTAGTCTTGGTTGGGGTTCAATCGGTTCCTTGGCTACTTTGGAGAAAGCCTTTACGAATAGGTTCAAAATACCTATAGATCCTTCAATGAACTATCATTTGTTTGCCATGATCAAATGATTTGAAGGAGAACCTATTGCTAACTTCATTGCCAGATTCCAGAAGATGCTATCTAAGTTAGTCACCCCTTATGTTGTAGCAGATGAATCTACTAGGAGCATATGTTACTCAGCTTTAGATCCTTTAACTTCCATGTTTATCAGGAGAGCACATCCTGGTGTCACAACTTTAATAGGAGCTTTCCAAGAAGCTATCAAAGTTAGTCAACAGCTAGTTCCTGCTCCAACACCAAACATTGCATTTCCAACACTTCCTGGTTATCCCACATATCCTGCTCACCAACAAACCAATGGAGCCATGATGCCTCCAGCTGTGATGCCTAGTCCATTGCAAATACCTCCACTTAGTATCATGCCTCCTCCAAATGGAAATAGCCAGATGTTACAATATCCAAGACAAAATCAAATACCTCAGGTTGTAGATTAGTCCAATAATAACAATGGATCTTCCTTTTTCAAACCTCTAACAGAGAATGTAGTGGCCAAGGTTCAGGAGGAGAAGGAAGAAATCAAAGAAATATCAGCACAGTTAAGGAAACTTACTACTGAGATCACTCATCTAAGGAGTTAGAACTTCTATTCTCAGCCAAATCATAATAGAGGCTATGCTAATGATAGGCCTAATTATCTTAATAGAGGATACAACAATAATTTCAATAACAATAGTGGTAACAACAATCCTCCTAGACTGCCCAGAGTGTGGAACTCTAGACCAAAGAATGGTTCCTTGCCATCACCATTAGATAACCAACCTCTGAGTGAACCCAAATAGACTACTAGAGTCAACCTTGTAGAGGTAGCCCTTACAAATTGGTGCAGGATACATAATACCAATGCTCATGTAGAGCTAGATTGTCCACAATTTAGGATTGCTACCAGTATATTTCAGACTGAAGTATCCAATACTTCAAGAAATCCACCTCATGTAGAAGGAAATGAAATTGTCCCATGTGGATATGATTCTGCCTTAATGCTAGAAAGTTTCACTAATCAGCCTTATCAGCAGGCAGTGTCTTCTCACTAGGATTACACCCTAGCATGTGAGGAATCAACCATCACTTTTGAGACTAATTATGTGTTTCCATTTGAAGATGAGAATGAGCCATCAAATGAACATGAGGAGGTACATGCTTATCAGCAATATTAGGGTAAGCATAACTACAATTTGAGAAATAACTCAAATAGCCCTATTGGTCCTTTGACCACATCCTTGCCTTCAAACAATTTTAACACTCCATCTGATCCCAAGACATGTAATAACCCTAGATTTCCCAAAGTTAATGCTTAGTATTTGGCACCACCAAATACAACATTAAAAATTATTAGTCTGCCCTCTGAGATAGATAAACTAGTCACTTACCTCGCAGATGAAATGAAAAAGATTAAATTCAGCTTGTCATTGTCAGAGTTGCTTAAAACCCTTGCCATCAAGAAATCTTTCATGAAATCATTAGATGATCCTACTCCAAAAGAGGATAGTCATACCTCAGGTCAGTATGGAGGTAAATGTTGGTGATTGTTTTGATGCAATCACAACAGTAAGTTAAAATTCACATATAATGAACTGAAACTATACTTGAAAGATAAGACGGAATCACTTAAGATTCAACTAATCCCAAGTCTACAATGGTTCGGTTGGTCAAGTTTAGTTGGTCAATGTGAAGCTGTAATGTTAAAGGGGTCTTACGTAGTTTAGGGTTTGTTTGTGGTTTACTGGACCAAGATTATGCAAAAAAGATCATAGACATCAACAAGTATTTTGTTCATTTGCATACAAGTGTTACTGTGCTACAAATTTTAGGTGGTTTTCTTGAATTATTGCAGCTTTCTCCTTTATACATTTATGAAAACTGTCTACCTTAAACTCTGTTATGCATGCTACTTCAAATTTTGAGACAATTTCCTTTTGATTTCTACGTTTTCAGCTAAATATTTCAAATGGGTTGGGAAAAGTTAGAAAGATCTAATCTACACCTCATTTACTGTACCAAAGGATCTAATTGTTCTGTTATGCACTATGTAAATACTACAGTAATTTGATCAAATCCACAGTGAAAACCTTAAATGCAAGTCCTAAGCATTTTCACAAACATACATTTAAAATTGTAAGCTCTTAAAGAAAATATTTCAAAACACAAAGAAGAGTAGGAGAACACTCAGAAGATAGATGCAAAACTCCAAATTCTATTGTATTAGAAACAAATAGTCATACATGATTTATAATGTAGGAATGACTCTTAGTTTCATTGATCAAACTGCAGAGAACTTACAAGCTTTACAGATACAATAAGGAAGCTAGACATTCCACGCACACCTTACTACAGACAACAGGCGACCTCCTTCTTCTACTTCTAATCTAAACTAAGCTAACTTGCTGTATGTTCCTAAAAAATTTCCTGTGTAGCCCCTGTGTTTTCCTAAAATCCCTGTTGTAAAGTATTATAGTGTAGAGAGGCACAATATAAAAGACTTTCTGATTGTCCTCACTACAACAAAAAAAACTAACTAAACCCCTGGTTCAAACCTTTGGTTACAGCAATAAATGCAGGTGAACCAGTTCTCCAAAATATCTCTGAGCAATGTCAAATCTGGGCGAAATATTGCCCCTTCTGAGAAGCTCTGGTAGCTCAGCAATAAGTTCTGTTCGTCTATTGAAATAATACCTTTAGTTGCAACCTTGTCCTCCATTTGAATGTCCTTGACTTCTTCGCACTTTGTCTTTACTTCTGGCTCCTGAGATCAGATTTTCTTCCTCCATGATGTCACTGTGATGAAGTTCCAGCTGCTTCCTCAACTGCAAGCCAATGAATAGGGAGTTCCAAACCTGGTGATGATGTTTTCTTCTAGGAACTTGATAACTACCTCAGTTGTGAAAAATTTGTAGCAGGTGGCCTCAGTCCACCTTGTACAGTAGTCTGTTACCATCAGTATAAATTTGTGTCCAGCAAAAGATGGGGGATTGATGACTCCAATAAAATCCAAGCTCCACTGTGCAAACGGTCTGGATTCAATCACATGTTGTAGTGGATTGGCCTGATTTCTCCCTTTATCTACTGCAGTCTGACAGGTGTGGCAACTTTTGATGTGACTCTTGGTGTCTTTAAACATTGTGGGCCAGTAATAGCCCGCCCTCAGTATTTTGTGTGTTGTAGCTAGATGGGAACCATGGCCGGTTCTGTACTTGTCATGTAGTTCTGTCAACACTTTATCAGCTTCAGCTCTATTTATGCATCTCAGATAAATTCCATCATGGTTCCTCCTGAATAGAAAACCTCCTTGCACCATATATTTCTGTGCCTTAATCTTCAGAGCTCTCCTCTGAGAAGCTTTCATCCTTTTTGGGTACTTTCCAGCTATCAAGAAGGTGTTTAAATCATCATACCAGCCTAATGCGCTCTAGGAATTCAATACATATTGCTGTTTTATCAAATCTGGATCCATATTTGCTATTGTCTGCACCAACGCCTGCCCTCTGACCAGCTTCATGGGAATAATTTCCATGTCGAATTCTTGCAGCGTGGTGATCCACTTGGCTCTTTTTTCTCCAGGCTCGTTCTGCATCACCAACAGTTTTCTGGCGCTAGAAGGAGGGCCCTTCCTGAGTTAGGGTTTATTTCAAACTGGCTAATAATAGTAATAGAGTGACTAGGTTTAAATCCGGTTCAGAGGATATATTTGTGCAACTACCTAATACAAGGCGAGGTAGGAACCCTTTAATTTGGAATCCAAAAATATCGCAAGTTGGAAATTCATCTGGAACACCACCTGGGTCACCTTTTAACATCTGTAGTATTGTGAGTCCTGACAAATCCCTGTTCAGATCTTTAAATCTTGGTTCAGGCACTCCCAGAGGTTGCAATCCTCCCGTAAATCCTAATCCACCAATCAATCCAGGTATTCCTACAAGTTCAGGTCAAGCTCAAACACCTGCAATGGCTTATTTCGATGTCAATTCTCCCATATTCTTCAACGATTATCATGAGATGCCCAAAAATCCAGAGAAGATATGTCCCAAATACCAGTTGCATCAGGACCTAGAAGATCATATTAGAATATTTAAGGAAGCATGTTTTAGAGCTAGGTTAGAGCACGAGGATGTGGTGTGTAGATTGTTTCCCTACACCTTTAATGAACAAGCCTCTAGCTAGTATGTAAACTTACCCAACGGTTACATTTCTTCCTGGGCACTTATGGAAAAAGCATTTCTGTCAAGATTTAGGGGACCCATTGACCCTTATGCTTTGTATCATAAATTGGCTGCTATAAAACGTGGTGAGGGAGAGCTGATTGATAATTTCAATGATAGATTTCAAAAGGCCTACTCTAGGCTGGTAGCCCCTTATACCATAGATGATGATCCCTTATTGGCTATGTACTATGCTACCTTGGATCCTTTAACTGCCATGTTTGTCAAAAGAAAACCTGACATAGATTCAATATCCAAAGCCTATAAGGAGGTAGCCTCAGTAAACCAAGAGATGAGGCATACAACTTATAACCCATTTGTTAATGGAGGAAATTTTGGGGTGCAGAATTAGACACAACCATGGAATGGAGCCTCTATGCAACACACTCCACTATTAAATCTGGTTCCTTCTTACACACCTGTGTATAGTCCTACCCCAATCCAAGCTATAACTCCTTACACGGTTAGTACTTCCAGTAACAGTCAAAATAATGGTCAGCCTTTCTTCCAACCTCCTAGGGATGCAACTGTGGCAAAAGCACAAGAGGATAGGGAAGAAATCAAAGAGATTACTACACATTTGAAAAGGTTAACCACTGAAGTGACACAACTAAGAAATGAGAATCTCTATGGAAGAGGCAACCAAAACTACAATCAACATCAAAATCACAACCAAGGCCAAAATCAGAACTATAGTTTCAGTCAAAATCAGCAGTACAATCAAAACCAAAACTATAATCAGCATCAAGGCCCCAATCAGGGGCAACCAATGCAAAATAGAGGGCCAGTAATAGATAATAGGACCTGGGGCAATAATAACAGAAATCAGAATCAACCTAGGCCGCCCAAGACATGGAACACTGGGCCCAACAATGGTACTCTAGCTTCTCCTTTTGAGAATATAGATAATCATGATGCAAAACAAATGGCTGGCATACAAATGGCCAACACAGCACCCAAAAATTGGTGCAGATTTCACAATACCAATGCCCATGCTGAGCACGACTGTCCACAATTCCACTTAGCAGCCAGCATTTTTAACATAGAGGTGCAGCCCCCTACCTCTGAATTTCTCATTCCTAAGGGTAATGAGGTAGTACCCTCAGGATATGACACAGCATTAGTCTTAGAAACATTTACCTTTGCAACTGCAGAAGAGAATGAGGATGAATTACTAGAGGATGAACCATACTGTTGTGAAAATCTTTATCCTGAATCAGCCTTTGTGTTAAATGCTTTTTAGTTTCCCTTTGAATCTGAAAATGAAGTATTAACTGAAACAGAAGAGGTGCAGGCCTTTCAACAGGCAAATAAAAAACACACCTACAATTTGAGGAACAACCCTAGGTCAGGAGGACCTTTTACCACTTCCACTCCTCTGAATAACATCAATACACCCCTAGATTAGAATGCTAGCAACAATCCTGCCATACTTAAAGCTAGTCAGCACACAGATAACGGAACAACAATACAAAAGGATCAAACAAGTAAAACTAAAGCAATAGAGACAACAAGATTAATGAGTTACTTGTCAGAGGAAATAAAGAAAATTAAGGTCAGTATACCTCTAAATGAATTATTGACGACCCCAGGGATTAGGAATGCTTTTATAAAATCCCTGGATACATACATGACAAACGAGGTGTCTGCTGATATAACTGTTCCTAATAGAGATTCATCACCTAGAGTGAAAAATAAGAAAGTTGAGCAGCCTTCCAATACAAATGTAGTGATAAATGCGGATAAGAGGGATACTCCCCCTTTCTTGTTAACTGTTAGATTGTGTGGAAAGAATATACACAATTGCATGGTAGATTCTGGTGCCTCGACCAATATAATGCCCTTAGGAATATGTAAAACTCTCGGGTTGACTCCCACCAAATCTGCCAAGGTTGTCACACAATTAGATAAGACTGAGGTTAGCGTGATAGGAGAACTCATAAACATTCAAATGCAATTAGCTTCAGACCCTAGGGTAAGCCAAATCATTGACATTCAAGTAGTGGCTATACCCATAAATTAAGGAATGTTGCTGAGTAGGGATTGGTCCAAGACATTAAATGGATATATGGCCACTGACTTTTCACATATGTGGTTACCTTGGAGAGGTATCCCAAACCAGATCAGAATAGAGGCAAAGCCCAGAATGAAACATATGATAACAGAGTATAATCGAACTAATGAAATATTATATGCTGCTATTGAACCAGGTGTGTATAGAATTACCAACAATGGGGTGCAGATTGAAGAGATCATGATGTTAAACATTAGAAAAAAATGTGTTAGCAATAGGACAGCATCATTCATTGAGTCTAATGGAAATTCTTCAGATGAAGAAAGCAATGCAATAGGCAAATTTGGTCATGCCATTAGACAAGAGGTGGAAGAATGTGTTAAACACAATCTGCCGGTCCAATGTAAATTGTATAAAAACAGGTGTAGAGTCCATGATAGGCAACATTCTGAGGAGAGTTGTGAAATATGCAAAGACATCATTGAATATGAATACAAAAAATGCATAGGGAGGGTAGAGTTACAAGAGGAAAGTGAGAGTCCTGATCCAACACAGAAATATGTTCAGGATGATATAGATGCATTGATTCCAGATTTAGGAAAAGAAATAAGAGACAAGGGTAGTTGTTTTTCTGAGTTGCAAATTAAAAACACACGTATGCAAGTTAACCAAATAGAAAAACCCATGAATAAATAGGACAACACCCCACAGGCAATAAAAGAGACCATGCATGCTAAGATAAAAAGGTCAGAAAAGTAAAGATGGCATGTGGATGTTAAAATGTGATGGGTCTAAATCAAAACAGGGCACAGGTGCAGGTGTTGAACTCATAGATCCTCAAGGTAAATCACATCTGGCAGCATATAGGTTACAATTTTCCTGTACTAACAATATTGCTGAATATGAGGCCCTAATTTTAGGACTTGTCATGGCCATCAAGAAAAGAGTGAAGACAATCAGAGTATTTTCAGACTCTGAATTAGTAGTCAGACAAGTGAGGAAACTATATGCCTGCAATTACAAGAAAATGATTAGTTACAGACATAGAGTATGGGGTTTAATAGATTCGTTTGATGCTTTTAACATAGAGCACATCCCCAGAGAGATGAATCACAGGCCAGATGTGCTAGCAGTTGCTGCTAGTACATTAGAACCATTGACACTGTCAGGATTGAGATGATTTGTTGTTGAGCTAGTTAACATACCCAGTATACCAGACAACGTTACACACTTTCAGGTATTTGGAGGGGATCAGCAAATTATTGATTTTTTGACTTGTAATGAGGCATTTGAGGCTCAAATCATTGATGAACAAGAAAGGCCTGAAGTAACATGGGACGAAGAGGATATAATCGACTTAAAGAGCAGCTTCTTACGAAGAGGAGTAATTCAATTAGAACATATCTTTGACTTTGATGGAGTAGTGAGACAGAGGGAGTTGCCCAAAACAAAAGGGGGTAAGTGTGATTTACATAACTTAGGGACAGAGCTAAATCCACAAAATGTACTAATTGGGAAAGCTTGCTCTGAGAAAATTAGAAAAGAGGTTTTAGACGTGCTAAAAGAATATAAACGTGTCATAGCATGGACTTATGAAGACTTGAAAACATTTGATGAGTCCATCATAACTCACGTAATACCTTTAAGAAAAGAAGTCAAACCATTTAGGCAGAAACAGAGGCCTGTGAATGCCATTCTAGAACCTTTAATCTTTGAGGAAGTTAAAAAATTACTGTCTGCTGGAATAATTTTCCCAGTCAGACATTCTGTCTGGGTAGCTAACTTAGTACCAGTGAGGAAGAAAAACGGAGACATCAGGTTATGCGTAGACTTTAGAAATTTAAACAAAGCTTCTGAAAAGAATAATTATCCTCTGCCCTCAATAGACGAAGTACTTCAAGCAGTAAATGGCTCGAAGATGATGTCTTTTTTAGATGGTTTTTCAGGTTATAATCAGGTCTTAATTAATAGAGAAAGACTGAAAACCACCTTCACTTGTAAATGGGGAAATTATGCGTATAGAAGAATGCCTTTTGGTCTGATCAATGCAAGTGCTACTTTTTAGAGAGCCATGGACATCGCATTCTGTGGATTATCAGGTAAGTGCATTGTTATGTATATGGATGATTTGACTATGTATTCCAAGGATGCATCCACTCACGCTGAAGATCTCAGGAAAGTACTCAAGCGGTGTGAAAGGTATGGGATTTCCCTTAATCCCAAGAAATGTATATTTGGCGTAACTGAAGGTAAATTATTAGGCCATGTCATTTCTGAAGGTGGAATTTCAATTGATCCAGATAGAATAGAATCCATAAAAAATTTGCAAATACCAAACAGTATGAAAGAGTTGAAATCATTTTTTGGTAAAATTAACTTTGTTCGAAAGTTTATAACAGGTTTTGCAGAGATCGTGTAGCCATTAAATGCCATGTTGAAGAAGGATGCACAGATGGAATGGACGCCAGTGGCCAGAGCTGCATTTGAAGATATCAAGGAGGCAATTTCTGATGCCCCTGTATTGGCAAGTCCAGACTACACAGGCCCGTTTTACATCTACTCCTTTGCATCTTCTCATTCAGTCGCGGCTGCCTTGACACAGAAAGGTGAAAATAATGAAGAGAGGCCCATAGCATTTATGAGTGCGCCTCTGAAGGATGCACAGCTGAGGTATCTAGACATTGAGAGGCAAGCATTTGCATTAGTAAAGGCTGTTAAAAAATTTAGACACTACATTCTGCGCAACCAAATCAAGGCCATAGTACCAGACGCAGCAGTAAAAATGTTGGTGATGCAGAATGAGCCTGGAGAAAAAAGAGCCAAGTGGATCACCATGCTGCAAGAATTCGACATGGAAATTATTCCCATGAAGCTAGTCAGAGGGCAAGCGTTAGTGCAGACAATAGAAAATATGGATCCAGATTTGATAAAACAGCAATATGTATTGAATTCCCAGAGCGCATCAGGCTGGTATGATGATTTAAACACCTTCTTGATAGCTGGAAAGTACCCAAATAGGATGAAAGCTTCTCAGAAGAGAGCTCTAAAGATTAAGGCACAAAAATATATGGTGCAAGGAGGTCTTCTATTCAGGAGGAACCATGATGGAATTTATCTGAGATGCATAAATAGAGCTGAAGCTGATAAAGTGTTGACAGAACTACAAGACAAGTACGGAACCGGCCATGGTTCCCATCTAGCTACAACACACAAAATACTAAGGGCAGGCTATTACTGGCCCACAATGTTCAAAGACACCAAGAGTCACATTAGAAGTTGCCACACCTGTCAGACTGTAGTAGATAAAGGGAGAAATCAGGTCAATCCACTACAACCTATGATTGAATCCAGACCGTTTGCATAGTGGGGCTTGGATTTTATTGGAGTCATCAATCCCCCATCTTCTGCTAGACACAAATTTATACTGATGGTAATAGACTACTGTACAAGGTGGACTGAGGCCACCTGCTGCAAATTTTCCACAACTGAGGTAGTTATCAAGTTCCTAGAAGAAAACATCATCACCAGGTTTGGAACTCCCTATTCATTGGCTTGCAGTTGAGGAAGCAGCTGGAACTTCATCACAGTGACATCATGGAGGAAGAAAATCTAATCTCAGGAACCAGAAGTAAAGACAAAGTGCAAGGAAGTCAAGGACATTCAAATGGAGGACAAGATTGCAGCTAAAGGTGTTATTTCAATAGACGAACAAAAGTTATTGCTGAGCTGCTAGAGTTTCTCAGAAGGGGCAATATTTCACCCAGATTTGACATTGCTCAGAGATATTTTGGAGAACTGGTTCACTTGCATTTATTGTTGTAACCAAGGGTTTGAACCAGGGGTTTAGTTAGGTTTTTTTCCTGTAGTGAGGACAATCAGAAAGTCTTTTATATTGTGCTTCTCTACACTGTAATACTTTACAACAGGGATTTTAGGAAAACACAGGGGCTACACAAGAAATTTTTTAGGAACATACAACAAGTTAGCTTAGTTTAGATTAGAAGTAGAAGAAGGAGGTCGCCTGTTGTCTGCAGTAAGGTGTGCATGGAATGTATGGCTTCCTTACTGTATCTGTAAAGCTTGTAAGTTCTCTGTAGTTTGATCAATGAAACTAAGAGTCATTCCTACATTGTAAATCATGTATGACTATTTGTTTCTAATACAATAGAATCTAGAGTTCTGCATCTATCTTCTGAGTGTTCTCCTACTCTTCTTTGTGTTTTGAAATATTTTCTTTGAGAGCTTGCAATTTTAAATGTATGTTTGTGAAAATGCTCAGGACTTGCATTTAAGGTTTTCACTGTGGATTTGATCAAATTACTGTAGTATTTACATAGTGCATAATAGAACAATTAGATCCTTTGGTAGAGTAAATGAGGTGTAGATTAGATCTTTCTAACTTTTCCCAACCCATCTGAAATATTTAGCTGAAAACGTAGAAATCAAAAGGAAATTGTCTCAAAATTTGAAGTAGCATGCATAACAGAGTTTAAGGTAGACAATTTTCATAAATGTATAAAGGAGAAAGCTGCAATAATTCAAGAAAACCACCTAAAATTTGTAGCACAGTAACACTTGTATGCAAATGAAAAAAATACTTGTTGATGTCTATGATCTTTTTTGCATAATCTTGGTCTAGTAAACCACAAACAAACCCTAAGCTACGTAAGACCCCTTGAACATTGCAGCTTCACATTGACCAACTGAACTTGACCAACCGAACCATTGTAGACTTGGGATTAGTTGAATCTTAAGTGATTCCGTCTTATCTTTCAAGTATAGTTTCAGTTCATTATATGTGAATTTTAACTTACTGTTGTGATTGCATCAAAACAATCACTAACAGTAAAGACCATACTGCTAGGGATGTTAATGTTAAACACAAAGTGCCAGCTATTGTTCAAGCTGCAGAGACCTCCCACATGACCCTGTACAAAGACAAAAGCAAGTCACCTCCTTTTCTCCTTACCATAAGGATGTTTGGTAAAAATTTGCACAACTGCTTAGTAGATTCAAGAGCATCTACCAATGTAATGCCCCTATCCATATGCTCTGGGTTACATCCTGCTAAGTAATTAAAGAAAATGACACAATTAGACAAAATAGAGGTGAGTGTGGTAGGAGAACTAACTCACATTCATATGCAGCTGGCATCAAATCCCAGAATTTAGTACTATATTGACATTTAGATAGTTGATATACCTGATACGTATGGGATGCTACTTAGTAGGGACTAGTCAAAAACCCTTAATGGGTACATGTGAATTGATTTCAGTCACATGTGGCTACCTTGGAAGGGTATACCAAATCAAATAAGAATAGATGCAAAACCCAGCATGAAACACATGATCACTGAATATAACAAAACCAACGAGATCATGTATGTGGATGTAGAACCCAAAGTTTACTCCATTAGACCCTAGACCATCAGGATAGAAGAAATCCTGATGTATGATGTTCATCGTCATGATGATGACCCTAAGGATGATAAAGTAATTGTAGAATCTGATTGTAATCTTGAAAATGAAATAGATATAGATCATTTTGAGACTTTTGAGATGCACCTGTCCAGGTAGGTGAAATGATGTCAATTGTTAAACATTCCTGTTCATGATATTCTGATTGATGGATGGTGCAGGTTGCATGATGAACCTCATTCTAAAAAGACTTGTGATGCCTACATAGACATGGAGCAAGCATGTAGTGAGGCAGCATCATCATCATCAGAGATAAGTTCTGCAGATAATGATAGTGACACTAATTTTTGTTTGCCATCTACAAGAACAAGGGAAGGAACAGATCAGGATACAGATCTTATTCAGATGACAGATGAGATTTTGGTATGTAACAAAAGTAACGTTAAAAGAAACAAGAGAATCATCCCAGGGAGTGATTGTTTGGTAGAATCAAATTATGAGTTATCTGATGAAGATAGGGGTAGTAACTCGTCCAAATTTGAGGAGTTTTTATCAAAAGAAATCCAAAAGATGATACAGCAATAGAGATCTCCACAAGATGCCCTGATTGAGGGGTGGTGCAGGTTACATGAAGCACCTCATTCAAAAACTGCTTGTTCACTATGTTTACATATTCTGAGAAGACAGATGTTACCTAGTCCAGAAGATTTTCCTTCTGATGGAAAAAAGAAAGAAGAGATATCATCTTCACATAAGATAGATGAGGTAAAGTTTGAGAAAGCTGAGACACCAAAATTAAAAAGGATATCAAGTGGTGTAGCTACCAGAGCTAGAAAGAAAAAGGAAGGTTTAGATAAGCCTTTGATTGAAGGTAAGCCATGGATCCTTAGATTTGATGGATCCAAGTCAAAACAAGGAGCTAAAGTAGGGATAGATCTTATTGATCCATCTAGAAAATCCTACTTAGAAACATACATATTGCAATTCCCCTACATGAACAATGTGACAGAGTATGAAGCTCTAATTCATGGGATATTATTTTCTCTTAGGAAGAAAGTGAAAATTCTACATGTCTATGGAGACTCAGAATTGGTTGTCAGGTAGGTAAGAGGTATATACTCTTGTAATTACAAGAAGCTATCCAATTATAGACATAGGGTGTGGGACTTGATAGAAGATTTTGATGCATTCAACATCACCCATGTACCCAGAGAACAAAATCATAGGGCAGATGCCCTAGCCCAAGCTGCTAGCACCTTGGAACCACTATCCATATCTGGTTTAAAGATATTCTCAGTAGAACTAGTATTAGTGCCATCTGTGCTTGATAATGTGACTAACCTCCAAGTATTTGATGATGATCAGCATATTCTAGACTTCATTTCCAATACACATAGGTCATTGATGAAAAGAATGTGAAGGACCACATCTGGGAAGAAGAAGAAATCATGGAATTGCCTAGTAACAAGATTTCCAAGGGAATGATAGAGATTGAAAGAGCATTTGATCTAGACAACATGCTAAAATAGAAAGATCTTCCAAAAGCAGATGGAGGAGAATATTCACAAGTCAATGTAGGACCTGGTGATGAAAAAAGAAATGTCCTGATTGGCAAGGTTTGCACAGAAGAAGAGTTGGAAGGAATAACTCAAGCGCTTAAAGACTACATCCATGTCATTGCTTGGACATATGATGAGTTGAAAACCTACTAGACATCTATCATAACCCATACCATACCTTTGAAGCCGGATCCCAAGCCCTTTAGACAGAAGCAAAGACTTGTCAACGCTTTGCTGGAACCTATCATTTTTGAGGAAGTTAAGAAACTATTGAATGTCGAGATCATATTTCCCATGAGGCATTCCATATGGGTGGCTAATCTAGTTCCAGTAAGAAAAAAGAATGGTGATATCAGATTGTGTGTAGAATTTAGGAACTTAAACAGAGCTTTTGAGAAGGATAATTATCCTTTGCCTTCTTTGGATGAGGTCCTGCAGATTGTGAATGGTGCCAAGATGATGTCCTTTCTGGATGATTTTTCAGGTTATAACCAGGTGATGGTTGACAAAATAGATAGATTGAAAACTACATTCACTATGAAGTGCGGGATATTTTCTTATAGGCGCATGCTGTTTGGGTTAATAAATGCTAGAGCCACATTCCAGCGAGCGATGGACATAGCCTTCAGAGGCTTGATTGGTAAGTGCATAGTCATATACATGGATGACTTAATAGTTTTTTCTGAGAGAGGAAACCATATAGAGGACCTAAGAAATTATTAGGCCACCTAAACCCCAAGAAGTGCATATTTGGGGTAACCACATGGAAATTATTAGGCCACCTGATAACAGAAAATGGGATCATCATTAATCCTAATAGGGTGGAATCAATCATGAAGATACAACTTCTTGGAAGCAAGAAAGAGCTTAAATCTTACTTTGGTAAGATTAATTTTGTTAGAAAATTTATTACTGGCTTTGCAGAGATTGTCAGACACTTGAATGCTATACTGAAAAAAGATGCCAAAATTGAGTGGACACTAGAAGCTAGAGCAGCTTTTGAAGATATTAAGAAGGCTATATCCAATGCTCCAGTTTTGATCAATCTAGATTATACCAAAGACTTTTATATTTACTCATTTGCTTCAGAGCACACTTCTGCAGCAGTATTGACACAAATAAATAAATAAAAATAAGAAAAGCCTATAGCCTTCATGAGCTTCCCTTTTAGGGATGCAGAGCTTAGGTATATGGACGTTGAAGGGTAGGCACTTGCTCTAGTTCAAGGAGTTAAGAAGTTTAGACACTATATCCTGAGGAGTAAGGTGATAGTTGTAGTACCTGATGTAGCAGTCAAAATGCTTCTAATGCAAAGTGAACCAGGTGAGAAGAGAGCTAAATGGATCACTGTCCTTTAAGAATATGATATGGACATTACACCTATGAAGTTAGTAAGAGGACAAGCACTAAGCTAGATGATATCAGAGATTGATCCTAATATTATGAGCCAGCAATATGTTATAAACGCAAAGGAAGATGGAGAATGGTATTTAGATATTAGGCACATCTTAATCACTGGGAGATGTCCTCCAAGATTGCAAGCCTCACAAAGAAGAGCCTTAAAGATAAAATCACAGAAATACATGATAAAAGGAGGATTCCTTTTTAAGAAGAATTATGAGGGGATATACCTAAGGTGCCTAGAAAGGCCAGAAGCAGATAAGGTGCTATCAGAATTGCATGATAAGTTTGGGACTGCACATGGATAATCCTTAGTGACCACTCATGCTATCCTCAAGGTAGGATATTATTGGCCCACAATTTTCAAAGATACTACTGAACACATTAAAAGTTATCATATGTGTCAGGTTGCTGCAAAAAAAGAAAGATATGCTGCTCAACCTTTACAGCCAGTGATGGAGATGCGCCCATTTTCTCAATGGGGAATGGACTTCATAGGACCAATCAATCCTCCATCACCCTCAGGCCACAGGTATGTTTTAACTATTACTAATTACTATACTAGGTGGACTAAAGCTGTTAGTAGCAAAACATGTAATGTTGAGGATGTCATCAAGTTCTTGGAAAGCAATATAGTCACCAGGTATGGAGTTCCCTATGCTTTGGTATGTGATAATGGGTCTACTTTTGCTTCCATAAGACTGTCAAGATGAGCATTTGATCATGGAATCATCTTGAAATTCTCCTTAAATTATTATGCCCAAGGGAATGGATTAGCAGAATCCACAAATAAAAATTTACTGAATATCATAAAGAAATTAATAGAAAAGAACCCAAGGGAGTGGAACACCCTATTGAAGTATGCCTTATGGGTAGATACAACCAAGATGAAAGCTGCATTAGGAAATTCACCTTTTCACTTAGTATATGGGGTGGATCTTATAGGCGCATGCTGTTTGGGTTAATAAATGCTAGAGCCACATTCCAGCGAGTGATGGACATAGCCTTCAGAGGATTGATTGGTAAGTGCATAGTCATATACATGGATGACTTAATAGTTTTTTCTGAGAGAGGAAACCATATAGAGGACCTAAGAAATTATTAGGCCACCTAAACCCCAAGAAGTGCATATTTGGGGTAACCACATGGAAATTATTAGGCCACCTAATAACAGAAAATGGGATCATCATTAATCCTAATAGGGTGGAATCAATCATGAAGATACAACTTCCTGGAAGCAAGAAAGAGCTCAAATCTTACTTTGGTAAGATTAATTTTGTTAGAAAATTTATTGTTGGCTTTGCAGAGATTGTCAGACCCTTGAATGCTATGCTGAAAAAAGATGCCAAAATTGAGTGGACACCAGAAGCTAGAGCAGCTTTTGAAGATATTAAGAAAGCTATATACAATGCTCCAGTTCTGATCAATCTAGATTATACCAAAGACTTTTATATTTTCTCATTTGCTTCAGAGCACACTTCTGTAGTAGTATTGACACAAATAAATAAATAAAAATAAGAAAAGCCTATAGACTTCATGAGCTTCCCTTTTAGGGATGCAGAGCTCAGGTATATGGACGTTGAAAGGCAGGCACTTGCTCTAGTTCAAGGAGTTAAGAAGTTTAGACACTATATCCTGAGGAGTAAGGTGATAGTTGTAGTACCTGATGTAGAATGCAAAGTGAACCAGGTGAGAAGAGAGCTAAATGGATCACTGTCCTTTAGGAATATGATATGGACATTACACCTATGAAGTTACTAAGAGGACAAGCACTGAGCTAGATGATATCAGAGATTGATCCTAATATCATGAGCCAGCAATATGTTATAAACGCAAAGGAAGATGGAGAATGGTATTTAGATATTAGGCACATCTTAATCATTGGGAGATGTCCTCCAAGATTGCAAGCCTCACAAAGGAGAGCCTTAAAGATAAAATCACAAAAATACATGATAAAAGGACTCCTTTTTAAGAAGAATTATGAGGGGATATACCTAAGGTGCCTAGAAAGGCCAGAAGCAGATAAGGTGCTATCAGAATTGCATGATAAGTTTGGGACTGCACATGGATAATCCTTAGCGACCACTCATGCTATCCTCAAGGTAGGATATTATTGGCCCACAATTTTCAAAGATACTACTGAACACATTAAAAGTTATCATATGTGTCAGGTTGCTACGAAAAAAGAAAGATATGCTGCTCAACCTTTACAGCCAGTGATGGAGATGCGCCCATTTGCTCAATGGGGAATGGACTTCATAGGACCAATCAATCCTCCATCATCCTCAGGCCACAGGTATGTTTTAACTATTACTAATTACTATACCAGGTGGACTAAAGCTGTCAGTAGCAAAACATGTAATGTTGAGGATGTCATCAAGTTCTTGGAAAGCAATATAGTCACCAGGTATGGAGTTCCCTATGCTTTGGTATGTGATAATGGGTCTACTTTTGCTTCCATAAGACTGTCAGGATGGGCATTTGATCATGGAATCATCTTGAAATTCTCCTTAAATTATTATGCCCAAGGGAATGGATTAGCAGAATCTACAAATAAAAATTTATTGAATATCATAAAGAAATTGATAGAAAAGAACCCAATGGAGTGGAACACCCTATTGAAGTATGCCTTATGGGTAGATAGAACCAGGATGAAAGCTGCATTAGGAAATTCACCTTTTCACTTAGTATATGGGGTGGATCCCATCCTCCCTATTAACTTAAAGATTCCTACCCTACAGTTTGCACAAGAATACCTAGGCATAGATAATAAACAAGAAGTTAGGTTGCTTCAGCTGATGCACCTAGAAGAAAAAAGAAGTAAAGCAATAGATCAATTTGCTAAACATCAGGTTTGGTTTGACAAAAGAGCCAGCGTTAAGGCCTATAGAATCTCAGATCTGGTCCTGATGTGGGACAAAGCTCATGAGAAGAAAGGAGATCATGGTAAGTTTGATAAACTCTGGATAGGTCCCTTTTAAATTTCAAAAATTCTAGGAAATAGAATCCTACTGATAAACAAATGTAAGACCCCTTGAATCGAAAATAGCAATGCACATCAACCACTTAGTAACGTCAGTAGATTATGAACTAATCAACAGAGACTTGGGATCATGAATTCTTTGAATTCATCGTATCTTTCAAGATAAATAAAGGTTGTTGCATAACTTTTATTTCATGTTTGCTTATGCGTAACATCATGATCAATAGGACCTTCCTCATGGAAGTGAGCCATGGATGACCCAACTTCACACAAAATTAGTCTAAAGTTGGAATTATGGCAAAAGACACATCTAGGACTTTTAGTTCGACATGGATAGAGAGGGTCAAGGCACCGAGAGTAGGATAGGTAGAACCATCATGTGCTCTCACTAAGATTTCTGATTTCTCATACTTGTCTTGGTATAACTCATGTACATAGAGGAAATTTTTTGTAACTATATTTTCCAAACATACAAGATCAACGAGTACTCCCCTTGTGGGTTTTTTGGTTAATCTTGGAAGTAATATAAAGAGGAATGGCAAGTGCATGAATAGAGACATTAAGGTGGGTGAAGGAGATGGTTGGATCAAGTTCAAATCATTCTTGGCGAGGCCGAGCATCTACCATGGAAACTAGGTTGTTTACATTTTTGTCTTAGTGATTAGAAGTTATAGAAGTAGGTACTCTATCGACAGATGGTTCCACAAGGTTAGCCAAATGGTAGGGCAACATATTTGTGTAAATTTACAAGTGTTAATTAGGTGGAGATATGGATTTATTTCCTTTGTCATTCTCAGCAGCCACCTGAGTAACATTAGATTTGATGAGGTCTTGTACTTTATGCTTAAGACACAGCATCACTCGGTATCATGTCCTGGTGTTTGGTGATATTGACAAAAGGCCTTCATGTCATAAGAAGGAGGTAGTAGTTTGGTAGTGTCAACAAGGTGAATGGGTGGAATTTAGATGAGATTTTTGTTAAGAATCTACATCATTATGGAATGGAGAGATTTAGAAAAATGAGAAAAGTGTCAATACTTTGGTCTAAGCTTATAGGGAGCCACAGTAGAAGTTGTTGCGAACCCAACTTGTGATTGAATATTGTTGGAAGAGTGAGAGTGAATTTTGATAGAAAAACTATTTCTTAAATGATTGCTATTGTGAGGCAGTGACTTCAGACTGGCCAATAGAAGCCAACAAGGAAGAGCCCTCAAACTAGCTAACTGATAATTAGTAGTCACAGAGAGTTGTACAAAGATGCATGAATGAAGGATAGCACATCAATAATATTTTTTCACATATGTGTGGCTTCAAGTTTCTGATGAAAGCCCTTTGCACATTAGCATCTGGAAGAGAATATGAGATTTGAGAGAAGGCTTGGTAATTCCCTATGAAGTCAATCACTTTCACTTTCACTCCTTGCTTACAATTAACCAAATTGGTGAATGTGACTTGAGGTCCAATGTGTGGCTTTGAAATGTTGAAGAAATTGATTGATGAGTTGTTGAAAAGAATGAATTGAGTTATCAGGTAACAAGGAAAACCAATCCAAGGCCGTGTCTTTTAGCCACTAAGGAAAGAGCTTAGCTAGGAGAGCATCTTCGAAAATAAAGTCACTACACAATGTGGTAAAGGCTGACACATGGTTATTAGGGTCTCCTTTTCCAATGCATCTCTCAAAACATGGTGCTTTAAATTTATCAAGCATTAGTGTTTTTAGCATAGTGACTGATAATGGGATTTGAGTGTAATAGGATGGGATGGTGGGTTGGGATTGGATTTGACTGGCGTTTTCTAATTTTTGTTTCAGGGAGTTGACAATTTGCAAGAGTTGTTTGATTATAGGATCGACAGGTAGAGTGGTTTGAGAGTGGCTAGAATATGAAGGAGTGTAGATAAAAGAGGTTGAGAATCATTGTCGTTGGCATTTTGGTAAGTGAATTATGGATGAGGCTGATTGACAACATATTGGGAAACATTTGGGTTAGTGTTTTGATAGGTAAACTAGAGGCTAGAGGAAGGTGGGACAAAGCTATATTGGTTTATAAGGTTCCCACTTGTTACCCTAGAACTAGTGTTCGCATTGTTACCAAACTATGCAGTGGTGGTGACAATGGAAGAAGTAAATATTGAAATAGAAGATGTCAACATGGGTATCAACACTTGTGTCCCCATTTGGTTTTGAGAGGATGTGTTGTTGAGGACTTCCATGTAGCTAGTTGATGACATAATGTTATTATCCACTATATGAGCTAGGCTTCATAACACTTCCACACATTGTGGATCATCAAGTAACAATCTTTTCAGATTCTCTATGAGAGGGAAGGCCTCTCCAACCAAATGTTCGGTGCCCAAGAATTGTTGGAAACTAGCCAGCTCTCTATCTTGCTTTTAAATTTAGGCCTTAGGAACATGGGCCCCAGAGTTGTCTATCTTAAGAGAATCATGAGTTTAGGTTGTGTCTCAGAGGTCATCGGTAAGGTGGGAATGTGATCTAAAGATGGTTTCATTCTAAAACTTCCTAGGACAAATAAGTTAGTGAATTCAGGTTTCAATGTTGAAACATCAGAGTTACTCAAAGCACGAGAACTCACTAAAATTTGATAACTTCTTAGTAAAGGGAGATGGGATTCAGAACACCGAATAATGAAACTCAAAAAGTAATTACAAGTTTCAGGACACTCATATTCTCCTAGGAAGTGATAGTGAGAAGAAAGTGATGACAAGATAGATATGCCGATGATATGTTAGAAGAAAGCAAACTTTTGTTTGGTTTTTTATTTATAATCTAAAAGAAAAGAAAAATGTTTAAGTGTTTCTTGTTTTCTAAGCTAAATACACAAGACAAAATAATATATATAATACAAGTGTCTAATCAATTTATCAACTAATCAAACATAACAAAGATAAAGAAGGTTGCAAGCACGTCAAGTTCACCAAAATGTGTGATTTTGGTAACCATGACAATGAAGATTTATAAGTGTAAGACACGTCGGGTTCACCAAAATGTGTGATGGGAAAAGATGACCTAATCAATTATGAACTAACTAGATCAATATTTCCTATCAAACATTGGAACACAAGCCACCAACAACTCATTTTCCCCAGAGAAGAGCCAAACTATGTTGGTGGGAATTATGTTCCTTTGTTGCAATGATGAAAGATTAATAACAAGTGGGTTGATTAAACTCAGCAATGTATAGAAAAAATTGAGTAACTGAGAAAATGTATAGACAACTATTATTATTTACAGAAAATAAGTGCATAACAAAAATAAGTAAATCATATGGAACCTAGCACCAAAAGTACGAACAGACTAGGCAAGACACTAGCATGGAGTGCTAGAGTTCTTAGGGTTTATGTATGGATAGAACTTCCATCGATGATCTCTCTCTCAAATCCTTCCATCTTTCTATCACTTTTTGATGTCTGAAACTTTTTGTAGCAATCTACACACATGCAAAAGGCAAAAAATAGTTTTGTTATATAGGGGATTGCCTCAGTCAAACACCATGTTGGTGTTCCCACCTCCACAATAGCAATGATGATGATGATAGAGAGTGTGTGTTTGCAATGAACAGAGGCAAAACAACTAATAAAGATTGTAGTAAATAAATACAATGAAATAGACTTACCATAAGCATGAAACCCTAGTTGGATTGGTGTCACAACACAAATCACACACAAGGAGTTGATGGAGAAGGAATAAGCTTCCTCAAATACCTATATAAAGGTTAGTGCATATAATAATAGTATTTCACAATTAGAGAGCTTCAAAATTGTAGAGAATAATAGAGAGCTTATTGATAGATAGATCATGTATTCATCTTATATCATATGTGTCTAAATGAGGGAGAGAGGATTGTTTATATATCAATCCCAAGTACTTTTCAAAGGAGTCATGCTAGGCTAACAAGCAAGGTACATCGCTCAATGCAACAAAGCTGACACTTCAAGATTCAAATTCTTTTGGTGCCAATATACAGGATGCTAGTGTGGGGTGCTAGTGTCCTGGTGAAATTTGTCCTTGAAAGTAGGTTAACAAGAGACTTAACCAAGTTTCTTAGAAAAGTAGTGATATATGCACATATTAAGTGGAGACATACACACTAAACTGAGTGCTAAACCTAGCGTGAAATTATGAGTGGAAACAATTTGCGATGCTACACATGGATTATGCATAATAATGCATTGATAAGTGAGAGCCATCTTTATTTGATACAGAATGAGATGTTATGAACCAAGGTACAAGGAATTAGGGTGACAATGTGTCCAGTGTGTAAAATCTAATAGATAAGGTCACAAGCAACCCTGTGTCTTATAGCACCATGATATGGAAGACCATGATACTATTGTGGCAAGTAGGTTACAAGGACCAATGCTGATGCAAGATAAAAAGATAATACACACACATAAGAAAGCATGCATGTAGAAAAAATGATTCAAAGACAAACATGATGTTTCCCCTGGTCAAGCTAAAAATCCAAAGATTGATGGATTGATAATGTTGGATTGTGTTATTGATGATAAGAATAAGACAAGGATTAGGAATGATATATCCCGATCATGGTGATGGATGATTAGATCAAAGGCTGGGAACAAGACCATGGATGTGATTAGATGATTGTGATTATGTTCCTTAGCTTAAGATGTGCATTGATAAGGATGTTCTTGCAATTTTGGATGCTTGGGAAATTTGGATATTTGATAGAGGGATGGCATTGGTTTGCATGTACATAGTCTTTAGCTAGATACCAATGACAAGGGAAATTTGAGTCTATCGACGAGGCATGATGTGATAATTGGGATGAAATGATAAGGTGATAATGGATAATGGATAGGAAGGATAAGGGGATAAAGGGGTAATGGATGGTTTGGATAAGGTGATGAAGTGATTGAGTGATAGATGAGGGAGTGGAGTCAATAGAGGATTGAGGATAGTGTTGGCCATATGTGTTGTCATTGATGTAAACATAGTATACATTGATGTCAATATAATAGATGGAAATGTATATACATACTTGTACAAAGGAAGAGCTAGTATGGTCAAAGAAAACCAGTCCTAGAGAAGAGTAAATAGCCTAAGTATGGATCAGTTTTGGGTTTGAACATGATATAGAGGTAAACACTCATATCCTTGCATGATTCCTACATACACACATACATATCTCATCAGTTAGGTGTACTGTACTCAAGGGTAAGAAGTGGAAGATTGACTAAGGCATTCACAACACAAATCCTAAAGTACAGTATACTTGAATTGCTCTGCATTTTTTTGCAAAGAAATATATCTTACATTACAGTTCTAAAGATAGCATCTTGCATGTATTAGCATGATATATCCAAGGTTTTAGCCTCTCATATATTCAATATGAAAAGTTACAAAGGATAACACATCGACCATCACCCAGACATAGCAGAGCAATAATGGGGAGACAATGGAATGCTCTGCATTCCTCCAAAAGATATTTGTTTGTCATTTGGTTCTAAGTAATGACTAATATTTGTATTGTATATGCTATGATGAAGTCTTAAGTGCTCTAGTGGTCTGCAAAGACATTGCTCAAGTGATAGAGGTATCACAATGTATTTTGGAGCCTAAATGCACAAGCTAAGTTCTACACAAGTTGAAACATATACAGTTCTACTTCTGAGCTTATGCAGAGGTTCTACATGGTCCATAATACATCAAGTATGATCTACATGTAGACACTCTTCATTCTCTAGTACCGCATCAAGCATTCAAACAAAGTTCAAGCATAACTGTCCTCCAAAACTATGAATACTTAAGCCATTTTTAAATCCCTCTAGAAACTTCAGACAAAGGTGTGCAAATCTGGTAAGTAGCATACATTTATGTCCATGACCATTCTTAAAAGGTTTTAGGCCCTGGATTATGCCACAACATCATATCTTGGGTTGTGAAGCATCACATAAGGTCTAGAAGACTCTCTCTCTCTCTCTCTCTCTCTCTCTCTCTCTCTCTCTATATATATATATATATATATATATATATTTCTTGTCTTATGGATACACATTTTGGTATGATATTTCTTCTACAAGGAGTATGGATGTTGTTGAGTTCATGAGTGATCAAATGGTCCACATTAAAATTTTGGCTTCTCCTCGATAGTTGAAAGATGAATAGTCAACAGTGCTAAGGAATATGAGCTGACTGGTTAAGTACCTATTGCATGTGGAGGCTCCTAACTAGTTTCTCCAAGTTTAGAAGGTATGGAAAGGTGTGTCTTGATTTTTTTTATAATACTTTGAGGTCCACAACAAGTTTTCTCATCATTTTTCATGTGTTGAGGCTAACTAGTGATAAGCTACATGCTACATTCAATATTGTTCTGGATGCCAACCTAATCAATGTTTCAAGATCTTGTGGAGGATATATATAGAAGATATAATTCATTTGAAAACCAATTAAGGTGAATGTGAATAGTAGAGCAAAAGTAGAGAGATGAAATGTACAAAATCAGTTTGAAGATGTATTGAGCCAGAATAGCAAACTGTACCATCAACATACAACAGATGTGTTCTCCATAGCAGTCCTTATATCTATACTATCATTGTAATAGCAATGAGTTGTGCATTCAAGAAGTATTATCTTCCTTGGGTTGTAGCCCTAAACCAAAGCTGTAAATCAGGGAGTAGTAGCTTCCTTGGGTTTAAGCTCTAAAATAACGTTGTAATTCCTTTTGTAATGAGCATATTATATTGTGAGCTAATCATCACCATGGTTTTTCCCTATTTTGGGTTTTCCACATAAAAACTCTAGTGTTATGTGTTGAATTTTGAAATTACATGTTTTCCTTTATGTTTTCAAAGTTATTTAGTTTTATCAGCAAATGTTTGGTTAAAGTTTTTAAAGGTGTTGATTCACCCCCCCTCTTAACACCCTATTGTGTTCAACAGATAGGTATAGGAAGTATGATATAAGATGGATGAAGGATAGAGGATAAATGGATGAAGGAGTTCAGATGTAATGGGGGATACGGGATGTTTTAGCCTCTGGGACTGTAGCAAAACCATAAATCAGGACTAGGCTGATGGAGGGGAGGTGAACTAGTAGATAAGAGGAAAGTATAGGGGATTTGGGATAGTGGATAATGGATAGGAGGAAATGATAGGGGAGAGGATGGATATAATAGGATACATGGTATTAGGATAGATGGATGGAAGAAGTTTGGAGGTGATCTCCAAGGACAATGTTGCATAGGAATAAGATGCCCCACTCAAGAGATGTGTTTTTCTCATGATGAGGTGTTATGATGGTGGGGATGGATGGACACATGTAGGATATGTGTGGAAGGATGGATGCATGTCAAGAGGTGTCCAAGGCATGTCTCACATATTTTGCCCATGTCCTTAGTAGGATCACAAGTGGGGAAGAAGGATGAAAGGATGATAGTATGGATATGGAGATAGTGGATAGGGATAAGGGATGGAGGGGAAACGATCAGATAGATAGTAGAGGGGGTGAATGGATAAGTAGAAGAGAAAGGATAGCATGATAGGATAAGGATTTGCAATGGATGGGGAAATGATAGGCTAAGAAAGATTTACCCCAAATTGTAGGGTGCAAATGGATGGAGGATTATGTATGACACACATGAGGGGTTTTCATTAGGGTACATGTCCAAGGCACCACAAGGAGTGGTTTTCACCATTGGACAAATATTTTATCTTTACTATTTTGATTTTCTTGCTTTTGATTTTTCTATTTTTTTTAATATTTTTAATGTTTGATATTTGAATGGGATGGATGCATTAGGATAGAGGAAGTGATTTTGAGGAGGATGGGGACTCAAGCATTTTTTCCATAGCAAGGTAGAATTGTCCCATTTTGGATGGATTTTGCATGTGTACCATGTCAAGTGTTACTATGCGTAGATATGTTGGTAGATGGTTGCATGAGATGGAGATGGAGTGGATGGGATGGATGGTGGATGAAGGATGGATGGAAATAGTGGATTATGATGTGAATTATGGATGATAAATAGATGATGTATGGATGGATTATGTGAGGGCATGGACCATAGGGACGTGGTGGGGGAGATATGTAGAATAGGTGATATATTATGGGGGATGAAGGTATCTCAAAATGATGTGGGGTCAAGGGGAACCAATACCAATGGTTGCTCACACTATAATGGATTTAATTTTTTTATTTAGAGGGGGAGTAGGGAGTAATGGGGATGTTTTACTATGGGATCAAGATGAAGGATTGGAGGATTGTAGATTGGGGAATTTAGGGACCCAAATGGACTTCTAGGATTTGCAAGATGTTTTGATGGGGAGTGGTTTTTTGGGATTTGGGAATGGAGTGGAATTTGGATGCTCCACTTGGGATTTATCACTTTTTCTGTGGGACCCACACCATTTTCATTTTAGCAATTGGGGGTGTGGGCTTTTGTAGCCTTTTAGATTTTGGATTTTTCTTGGATGTGATGTATCGATGCCCTACAACATGATAATCTTTAAGCATTTGATTTTTTATTTATGGGTGGAGGCATTCAAATGGTTATTTTAAAATCCCATGGGGTGTTTGATAGCTTCAAGGTTTGGTAATGTGTGCATTCATTGATCATGATGAGGGATTTTGGGAGATGAGGATTTAGGGGGATGAGATCTATGGAGGGAAGGATTAGGAAACTTGAGGATGGGGATATTAGGAGTTGGGTAAAGGGGAGGAAGCATGGATTTGGATATGGGAGTATCTTTGTATTTGTGGATAGGATAAGATGGGGGATGTATGAGTTCATGTGTTTTGGATTGATGGATGAAATATGATGGAGGAGGAGGGATGGTAGTGTTGAAATGAACCAAACAACTAAGAGGGGGGGTGAATCAGTTGTCTCAAATCTTTAACCAATTCTGGATCTTAAAATATTAAACACTTGTCCACTATTTGTTATTATTAAATCATGAAATCATAAACTCATAAACATAAACACAATTGTAAGATCATACACAAGAGACACCAAATTTTTACGTGGAAAACCCTATTAAGGGAAAAACCACGGTGGATGTTAGTCCATAACATATATAAGTTATAACAACACCAAAAATTAGAGGCTCACTACCACTAGGGCTCACTACCCAGAAAAAGGCTCACTACCAAGAGGTGGCTCACTACCAAGGGGTGGCTCACTGCCAAAGGTTTTGAACTGAGATAAAAGCATCTACTTCATGTCAGAATTTAGTTCCATTGAAGTGCAATACTCTTCCTCTGCTCTGCTCTACCTTCTTCACTTAACTTCACATATTGACACAAGGACATATTTTCCATGACCAAATTTCAAGTATATATATCATTCATCAACCTTGGAATGTACATCAAGGTTGGTATTACAAACATCAACCATTGGAACAATCTCCAAGGTCAGCATTACAAACATTTACAAAATAGGTCTTGACCTAATACAAAATTATGCTAAGGAAATGTAGTAAAGATGTATGCAAATCATGCCACACCTTAGCTGGGACTCAAATATGATATTCCATGACACAACTCACTTCTACAATCTTCATTAGATCTCCAGATCCACTGGAATTAACCAAGTCAACTAAGACTAGTTACACACTATGTTATCTAGGAATAATCTTAAAACATGATCTTAATTCCTTAATGTGGACCAATGAAAAAGGTAGGAACACGATCAGAAGGCATCCACAAGCATGTTGTAATCACCAAGAGCAACCACACAAACTCTAACCACTTTATCTATGAGATTCTTCATACCAAAGCACATGAACTTCACTATCTTCAACTGTCATAAAAGAAAGATAGCGTGCAGACCACCAAATCATGAACCATTGTAGTTGTAGGCACTTATCATGATCCTAGAATTCCCTCTAGAACCGTAGAGAAAAATACATCAATGCAGAGGAATGTAGAGTAAAATACTTTCTCTTTGTCACTAGTGAATAATAAAAAAAGTAGGTTTTACTCTGGTGCAAGTAACTCACTCAATTCTTCATACTAGAGGCTTAAACTTAGGATTTATCATCTTCAAACATGTCTCTAAATAACGTCCAATCCACAAACCAAGATCTTCAATCTACAATAAATTTAGAGCAATCTTCTCGACTGTTCTTTAGTATGCAACTCGCTATCTTCACTGTGATTCACTATTCCCTTTCTAATTCTTCCAGAGGTGCTAATTTTCTCAATGTCCTCAACATGTAAGGCTTCTAATCAATCAAAAGATAAGGATACAATCAACACCAATGACAACACCAATTAGGTACATACTTGCAACAATATCCCCCTTTGTCATTGATGGCCACATATGATGTGAAAAATTGTAACTTCCATCAAGACAAGATTCTCCTTCTTACTCTTCACATATCTGCATTCTTTCCTACCTGAGTTTTTCACATGAATTCTCTCCCCCTTTGACATCAATGGCAAAGGGCACATACTTGCATTCTTCTGCTCTAAACAAAACTCTCTTCTAAACTCTCTCCATCTGACTACTCCCCCTGAGAAGTAGCCCGTACAAGCATCAATATGGATCTAGAGGTGAAATTCTAAGTACCACTGGACTAATGCACTCTTGTGCATCTTAGTTTAGAGCAAGAGGGGTGATAACCCCTAACATTTCTCTGAGATACTCAAAAGTATCCTTAAGTAGAGGCTTGGTGAAAATGTCTGCAATGTGATCTTTTGTAGATACATACTCCAACTTGACCTCATTCTCTATCACCTTTTCTCTTAGAAAGTGATATCTTATGGATATATGATTTGTCCTTGAATTCATTATTGGATTCTTTGATATGTTTATGGCACTTGTATTGTCATAAAAGATTGCAATTGGATCTTCATACACAACTCTAATGTCCTTCAATGTCTTCTTCATCCATAATACTTGAGTGCAACTGCATGCTGCTGCAATGTATTCTGCTTCTGCAGTAGATAGAGATATTGAGTCTTATTTTTTTCTTAACCAGGATACCAACCTTTTTCCCAAGAAGAATGCACCTCCACTTGTACTTTTCCTATCATCCACATCTCCTGCCCAATATACATTAGTGTATGCACTAAGAATGAAATCATTGTCTTTTGGGTACCACAAACCATAATCTGATGTGCCTTTCAAATATCTCAGTATTCTCTTGACTGCCATCACATGTGACTCTTTAGGTTCTGCTTGAAATCTTGCCACAAGACAAACTGCATACATTATGTCAGGTTTGGTTTGAGTCAAATAAATCAATCCTCCAATCATGGATCCATACCTTTTCTGATCTACCATGATAGGTGAATCATCATTTTTGCTTATTTGCAACCAGTCACCATGGGAGTGCTTACCGGTTTGGAGTCCTCCATCCCAAAAAAATTCAACAACTCTTTCAAATACTTAGACTGAGAAATGAAGATTCCTTTACTTGATTAATTGATTTGTAGACCTAAGAAGAAATTCATCTCACCAAACATAGACATTTCAAATTCACTTTGCGTATCATCAGCAAACTTCATGCACATACCTTCATTGCTTCCAAAGATAATGCCATCAACAATGACTACAACAATTAGGATTTATTCATCATTGATCTTGAAATAGAGAATGTTGTCAGTAGTAACTTTATTGAATCTTAATTGTATTAGATACTTATCCAACCTTGTATACTAGGCCCTGGGAGTATGTTTCAGTCCATACAATGCTTTCTTCAATTTGCACACCATGTCACCCTGATCTAATGATTGAAATCCTTCTGATTGTTCAATATAGACTTCTTCCAATTTTCCATTCAAGAATGCAGACTTCACATCCATTTGATATACCTTGAAATCTTTGTAGGTTGCAAATGCTAAAAACATTCTTATTGCCTCAATCCTTGCCACAGGTGCAAATGTTTCCTCAAAATCTATTCCTTCAATTTGAGAGTATCCTTTGCATACGAACCTTGCTTTGTTTCTTACCACTTCATCATTCTCATTCATCTTATTCTTGAAGACCCATTTGGTGCCAATTACATTTTTATCTACTAGTCTGGGAACAAGATCCCAAGTCTGATTCTTCTCTATGTGCATCAGTTCTTCTTTCATAGCCTTTACCTAATTCTCATCATTGCAAGCTTCATTCATAGTCTTAGGTTCAATCTTGGAAATTAAACAGAAATTTACTTGTTCTTCTACAACTCTTCTTCTGGTCATAATTCCTTTGCTCTTATCTCCTATGATTTGATCTTTAGAATGATTTAGTTTTACATACCTCGGTGTCTTGGAGACAATTTTCAGAGCTTGTTTCTCTTCATATGAACTATCTTCTATCTGCACCACTTCTTTGCTTGTTGAAACATCTGGTTCATTTGATTCATATCCACTTGATACCTTTTCCTTGCTTTCATCAACTTTGACATTTGAACTTTCAATGATCTTCTTCAACCTATTATTGTAGCACTAGTAAGCCTTGCTCTTGGTAGAGTATCCAAGGAAGATACCTTCATCACATCTTGCATCAAACTTACCTAGATCTTCATCTCTTCTAATATAACACTTACTACCAAAAAATTTGAAATATTTCACATTAGGAACTTTACCATGCCAAAATTCATAAGGAGTCTTAGAACTATTACCTTTGACTTGGACTCTATTTAAAATGTATACAGTAGTGTGAATTGCCTTTCTCCAATATACTTCTGGTAGGTCAGCCTCCTTCATCATTGTTCTAGCAGCCTCTTGAACTGTCATGTTCTTCCTTTCAACTACTCCATTTTGTTGTGGAGTCCTAGGTGTAGATAATTGTCTCTTTATCCCTTGTTTCTCATAGAAGAAGTTAAACTCATTTGATGTAAACTCTCCACCTCTATCACACCTCAAGCACCTAATCTTCAAATCTAGCTCATTCTCAACCATTGCCTTGAATGCGTTGAACTTTTCTAGGGCTTCTACTTTTTCTTTTAAGAAGGTAACCTAAGTCATTCTAGAATAATCATCAATTAACAACATGAAATACATGTCTCCTTGTAGACTTCTTACTCTGGTAGGCCCACATAGATCTGTATGCACTAATTCTAGTAGTTCATCAATAGATTGGTCCTTGCTCTTGAAATTTGTTCTTGTCTATTTTTCAAATTGGCACTCCTTGCACAATGTATCAGTAGGTTTCACAAGCTTGGGCAAATCTCTTACAACCTGAGTGAAATTTATTTTCAGCATGTTGTCAAAATTGATATGACACAAGCTTCTATGCCACAACCAACTTTCATCATTCTAATCCAACAAACAATATTCATTAGTCCCTTTCAAATGATAAATGTTACCTCTTGTCTTCTTACCAGTTGCAATCACTATTTTGGAGCTTTCCAAGATCTTACATCCATTGTCCTTGAATCTAAGTTCATAACCTTTCCCACACATCTGATCGACACTCAAGAGATTATGCTTTAATCCCTTCATATATAAGACATCATCAATGTTATGCTTGCCATCAAAAGAAATAGATCCTTTTCCACAAATCTTACCAGTTGTATCATCACCAAACCTAACCAGTCCTCCATCATATCTTTCCAAAACTTATGAACTTACTTTTGTCTCCAGTCATGTGATGAGAGCATCCACTATCAATAACCCATTCATCTTTGTCTTGCACAACCTAAACAGCCAAGGCACTTTCCTCCATTGGTTTTTCTTCCTTCACATAGCTAGCAAGATTAGTAGGCACATGTTCTTCTTTAATAGAAATGATCAAGCATTCATTTCTAGTAGTACTACCATTATCTAATTCATCATTTGTTACTCCATCATCAAAAATTTTAACATAATAAAATTTCTTTGGAATCCTAGGTCTATTCTCAGACCTTTTTGGAACTTTCTTAGGACATCTAGAGGCATAATGACCAATTTTACCACAAGTAAAACATTTAAAAAGTAATTTGCCTTTGAACTTACCAACCTCTAGGTAGACTGCTGATAAAATTTGCCTCCATTTCTTCAAGCTCATAATCTGGTTCCAACTTCTACTTATCAAGTCTAGAAGGCCTTTGTGAAGTGATGGCCTTGAAAGCAGTCTCTGTCTTAGGAAGTGAATCACTAGGTTCCCTCATCTCAAAAATTGTTAGCTTCCTAAGCAACTGATCTTTTGTAATTGTTGTCACTATCATTATTTCTTCAATTTCATCCACCTTATGACAATAGGATTCAGGCAATGATCTTAGAATTTTATTCACAATTTCAGGGTCTTCAATCTTACCTCCCACACTTTTGATACCACTTACAAGCTCATCAATCTTTTGCATATAGGATGGAATGTTCTCATCTTGACTCATCTTCAAACTCTCATATTTTGCCTTCAAGCTTTGCAACTTGGCACTTTTCACAAATTCATCTCCTTCATATATGTTCTTCAACTTCTCCTAGATTTCATGAGAAGTATCTAGCTCCATGATCTTTGTCATGTGAGTGTCAAATAGGACATTTAACAGTGCATCTTTAGCTTTGATATTCAACTCATACTCCTTAATCTCATCTTTAGATTTAGGACCATCCAAGTTGGCACTTCATACTTTGATTGGGTTATTTTCCATACATCAAAACCTAAGCATATGAGATGGGTTTGCATGCGGATCTTCTAGATGGAATAATTTGTTCCATCAAACTGTGAACTTTCCTTCTTTCTAGACATCTTAGATTTGCCTCAAGTAGTTAAACTTGCCTTCGAGGAACCTTTCTCTGATATCAATTATTGAAATGAACTAGACAACTAAGAGGGGGGGTGAATCAGTTGTCTCAAATCTTTAACTAATTATACATCTTAAAACATTAAACAGTTGTCCACTATTTGTTATGATTAAATCATGAAAGCATAAACTCAGAAACATAAACACAATTTCAAGATCATACACAAGAGACACTAGATTTTTACGTGGAAAATCCTATTAAGGGAAAAACCATGGTGGATGTTAGTCCACAAGATACATAAGTTATAACAACACTGAAAATCAAAGGCTCACTACCAATAGGGCTCACTACCAAAGGTTTTGAACTAATATAATAGCATCTACTTCATATGTGAATTCAATTCCATTGAAGCACAATACTCTTCCTCTGCTCTGCTCTACCTTCTTCACTTAGCTTCACATATTCACACAAGGACATCTTTTCCACAACTAAAGTTTTAAGTATATATATCATTCATCAACCTTGGAATGTACATCAAGGTCAGCATTACAAACATCAACCATTAGAACAATCTCCAGGGTTGGCATTACAAACATATATAAAATAGGTCTTGACCTAATACAAAAATATGCTAAGGGTAGTAAAGATGTATGCAGATCATGCCATGCCTTATCTGGGACTAAACACAATCTTCCATGCCATAACTCACTTCTACAATCTTCAATAGATCTCAACAATCACTAGAAATAACCAAGTTGACTAAGACTAGTTACATGCTACGTTATCTAGGAATAATCTTCAAACACAATCTCAATTCCTTAACATGGACCAATGAAAAAGGTAGGAACACAATCAGGAGGCATCCACAAGCATGTTGCAACCACCAGGAGCAACCGCACAAACTCTAACCACTTTATCTATGAGATTCTTCATACTAGAGCACATGAACTTTAGTGTCTTCAATTGCCATAAAAGAAAGATAGCTTGTAGACCACCAAATCATGAGCCATTGTAGTTGTAGGCACTTATCATCATCCTATACTTCCCTCTAGAACTATAGAGCAAAATACTTCGATTCAAAGAAATGCATAGTAGAATACTTTCTCCCTATCACCAATGAATAATAAGAAAAAGAAGGTTTTACTCTGGTGAAAGTAACTCACTCAATTCTTCATACCAGAGGCTCAAACTTAGGATTTAGCATCTTCAAACATGGTTCTAAATAACTTCCAATCCACAGAACAAGATCTTCAATCTACAAGAAATGCAAAGCAATCTTCTGGACTATTCTTTAGTATGCAACTCATTGTCTTCACTATGATTCATTGTTTCCTTTTTGATTCTTCTGGAGGGGCTAATTTTCTCAATGTCCTCAATATGTAAGGCTTCTAATCAATCAAAATATAAGGATGTAGTTGACACCAATGACAACAAAGATATGTTGACATCAATGACAACACCGATTAGGCACATACTTGCAACAAGTAGCATATGTTTTGGGGGTGCGATGAGATGCACTAGGTTTGGGATTGGAAGAATGGGTTTTGGAAGGTGCATGGGTGGTATCAACATGTTTGGATTGTTTTCCTTTAGATGTATACCAAGGCCATGTTCACATGGATGGATTTTGACATCGATGGGCTCCAAAATGCCATATTCATAAAGGCCTAAGCCTTTACCTTGATAGTTCATGTTTTGGAGCATGCGATGTGCAATGGGATTTTTGTTGTTTTGGAAACAAGACACAAGTCCATTATTAAATGGAGGGGGATGGGTGGTGGATATAAGTTATTCCTCTCCTATGAGAGAACCACCATGGAGGAAGGTAGTGGAACCAAGAGGATAGGATGGTGGATTTGGGATGGAGTCAATAGGCGAAAGTGAAGGGTCAATGGGAGATGGTAAAGGAGTGATGGGGGATGATGGAGGATCAAGAAAAGATGGTGTGGGATTGGGAATGGAAGGAGATAGAATGCTTTGATTTTTATTAGAAAGAGGGGTGGATATTTTGACATCCTTTGGACTAGGCTCTTGATATAGCTAGATTTATGTGGATGGTGTGGTGGGGGAGGAGCATGTAGTTTGAATAGGCTCCTCATATTGAGTAGATGGGGAAGTGGGAGATGTTTTGGATAGGATTTTGGATAAGAAAAAGGGAGATGATGGTGTGGTTTTCATGTGTGATAGGTAGGTGATAACATCATCAAGGACACACTTGGATGGACTTGGAGAAGTGGGGTGGCATGACGGCACAAGTTTGTTTTCATGAATTTTCTTGCTACTTTTAACGAGGAGTCCTTGGAGAAAGGATGGCTTGGGTTTAGTAGGAGAATTAGATGGTGGAGTAGATAGTTTATTGGATATTGGGGTTGATGGATATGGAGATGGTAGATGGATATATGGGATAAGAATATGAAGGATGTGGATAAGCGAGGTAAGGATAAGAAGGGTGTGATGGATTAGGGGATGGTAGATAGAATGGATTTCCCTTTTCAAGGGTAGTGTAAGGATGACCATAAGGTATGCAATTAGGTGTAGGGGCAGAGCTTATGCTATCCAATGCATGTTTATAAGGTGATTGCATGCTTAGAGAAGGGTGAGGGTAGTTTATGGAAAGTTTGCTTGCAAGGATTTCATTAAGGATTTCAATTTTAGCTCGGTCAACAAGACTATCATCATCATCGAAGGTATATGAAGCTATGATTTGATTTGGATTTAAGATGATGTGATGTAGGCTAACTTGATTATTTTTATTTGGAGTCTAGATTAGAGGGGATCTTGGATTGATTTAGATTAATTGGGATTTTAATTTAGATATCTCAAGGTCAATGATACATGACTCTTGATGCTAGGATGGATGTTATTTGATTTGATTAGTCAAGGTCAACGATATATGACACCTGACTAGATCTGGATTGATTGGGGTTGGATTTAGATTGATCAAGATCAACGGTATATGACACTTGATGCTAGGATGGGTTTAATTTGATTTGATTAATAAAGTTCAATGATATATGACACTTGATCGTGATTGGATTTGGATTTAGATGAGGCCAAGGGCCCTTTGGATAGTGATTTGGATGATGATTTGGTAGAAAATGATTAAGATTAGGTGGATTATGATTAGGATTTGGAGAGGGTTGAAAGGGGTTAATTCATTAACCAAAGTTTTATTTACAATAGATAATTTTGGATTAAAAGGATTGGGATCAAATGTTGGTTGAAATGGATGTATAGATAAAGGGTAATTGATTTAGGATGAGGATTTAGATGTAAATGGATTAAATGTGATTAGATTAGGATAGATGTGAATGGGATTAGATTAGAATGATGGTAATGGATAAAATTAGGATGATAGATTAGCGGTTGGCTTAGGATAAGGATAAATGATGAAAGTAGATTAGGATAAAGGATGCAATGATTAAGATTAAGGAAACAGTGGATTATGATGCGGATAGATGAAGGATTAATCTCATTAACGAGATTAAGATTAGTAGGGATTTGGATGAGATGATTAGGGATGAAGGATAATTGTATTAAGGTGAGAACATGATGTGATGATTAGGCTATGATAAGTGGATGAAGTGATTTAGGATTAGGCAAAATGGATTATGATTAAGATGGGAGTAAGATAGTGATCAAGAATTGGATTAGGAAATGGATAAGATGATTAGGATGATGGAAAGTAGATTAGGAAGATAACAGATATTAGATTAGAAAGTGATTAAAATGATAAGGTGGGATTAAGCTCAAAGATACAATTGATTAAGCTCAAATGATGGGATTTGATTAGGATAAGGATAATGATGAGGGAGTGGATAGGATGGATTAGGATTAGGACCTTGATTAGATTAGGCAATTTTACTAGGATTAGGGTCAAACTGATTGTATTAGGGATGGATTAGGAGGATGATTAGGATGATTAGGATAATTGGATGAGTGATTAGGAGGAAAATGTATTAAGATAACATGGATTAGAAAGAAATTAGATTAGGATACTGTGGATTAGGAGGATAGAAGATTTAGATAACTTGGGTTAGGAATATGGATGATTTTGATGACTTTGATTAGGAAGTTGGAATATTTGGATTTGGATTAAGATGGGTGATTAGGAGGTGATTAAGGATGGCTAGGTGCTTGACCTTAGACAACTTTAAAAGATAAAAATCCACACACATACATGCACAAACTTGAAAAGAATGGGGATTTTGGATTAAGGGGATGTACATGCTTCAACAATGAAGACATGCCAAACACAAAAACACCCTAGATTATTCAAGCCAAATTGACTCCTAGTATGGGCCCACCAAAATACCATTCCTAGGAGTGAATATCTAGGGAGTGTCAAATTGCACAGGATCCCTTTCCTTGGAGGCCTTAATCCCTTCCCCAAGGAGCCTCTATATCAACTCAAGGGCATAGGGGTGAGTAATTTTAGGGTTGATACTGACCCTTGTACCACACTAAAAGATCATCTGAAAGGTCTTAGCTAGGATGAATGGGCTTCTAGGGGTATATATACACTCAAGGTACATGAGGCCTATGTCCATGAAATGAGGGGTATGTCTAATGGTGTGGTGTGAGAGGGTAACCTACTCTCCTTCAATTTTCAAGGTATAAAGTTCTTGCAAGATTCACCTAAAATGAAAAATATCCCCCGATGGAACACAATGGTTGAGGTCATCCCCTTGGTGATGAAATCCAAGGCAGGCCCCTTAGAGGAAAGAATCCAAGATGTTTTATCTCCAAGGTTGCATGAAGCACAAGGAGAGAGCATACACACCAAGGACCTTTAGGATTAACAATGATAACAAGATTAAATCAAATCAATGCTTTTGATCCCCAAGATCACACAAAATGCAAGGGGAGAATATACACTTAGATTGATCCCAAACAAAGAAAACAATGTTCTTTTTAACCCTGAAAATAGATGTTCCTAGATTAGTGGAAAAAGGATGGGTCCTTTGACTTGTGTGATACAAAACCAAAAGATTATTAGTTGAATTATAAGCCTTGGACCAATGATATCTACAAAAAATGATTTTAGTGACCAAGGAACATGCATAAGATGCCAAGTTACAGGGGTTAGATTGCATAGATTTCAAGAAAAATGCAGGAAATTGATGATAGAACAGATCCATTGATTTTGAGATAGATTCACTAAAAAAACAATTAGAGGATGAAAAGGAGCTTAGATTATACATACAGATCTGTTGAAGTTGGTAACATATCCACTAATTTTCTTGTAGAAACATTAAACTATGTTTAGAACCTAAAATTAGTGTTTTTTAAGGGAAATGATTAGATTTTTTATGAAATTAAATGATTTAGGGAAATTTTAGCATTATTACTCCTATAAAATGGACCCCCCTTTAGAAAATAGAATGATGAAAAAATAGAAAATGATGGGAGAGATTTAGGTATGGTTGAAGGTGGATTATTTGCTTAGGAAAAAAATATGTTGAAATAGGTACAGATCCATCCAAACACCTACATATTCACTGATTCAAAGTTAAGTGTAGGGAATAGGAGCTAGGCCTAAGACAAATTTACCCAAGCAGGTGATAGATCTACCCAAATGCAAACATATTTGTTGAACTATACTAGAATATCCAAAATGAGACATACAACTTCAAAACAAGATCTTGAAATAAAAAAGAGGTATGATAAGGACACTAGGGGGTCCCATTGGGTGTGCCAAAATGTATGCATGTGAAAATGAACATAAGGAAATAAACTAAAACTATATTAGCCTACTTCATTCACCTCACATACACCTCAGATTGCATAAAGGAAGACATGTAAACATGAAATGAAACTATCTCATTCACCTCATATGAAAACCTTGTTGTTGTAGATGTACTCCTTTGATGTTGGATTGTAGGTGGCTCCTCAAAATGGTGGCATTACTTTGCAATTCATAGATTTGAAAACAACTTGTGATGGGTTAGATTTATAGGTTTTTTGGATTGAGATTGGATGGTCAAAGATTGATTTTGAAGATCAATGGATGATGATGCAGAAGCATCCTTGGTTCAAGAGAAATCTTGTATCAACCAAAAAATTTTGCATTCCATTTGTTTCCTTCATTTTCCTAGTTCAGTTCAATCAGTAGCAGTTTCTGTAGTTTGGTCCACAACCTTCCGTAGTTTCATTTCAAGCCTTATGGAGTTGTACTTAGCATTTACACACTATCATCTACATCATATCCAAAATTTAGATCATTTGGATTAGTTTCTGGAAAGTTATCACTATCAGAAGATCAACTATTTTCTTATAACAAAGCATTCAAATAGCCTCAGATAGACAGTTGAAGGAGAAGACTTGTGAAGCACTTCCACAAATTGCGAAGCTAAAAGACACAGCATTCAAGATATTTTGGAACCTGGTCGACCTTCCTTGAGATCCGCATGTTGCTTCATTCACTTGTGGAGGGATGCAAGTTGTTTAGGGCTGACCTATCCATGTACACACATTACATCTCTTTCATTGGAGTTTGTAATCACTCTTGGTCAATGCAGAGGATTCTTGTGATCTGGAGATGATATATAATCATGTAATAGATGCATAGGAATTTAGTCAGTGATAGTTAGAATAATTCATGAGATTGATAGTTTGAATTCTTTTGTATCAAGCGCTTCAAAGCCATATCCTGTGCATATATTGTAACTAGAGAATCAGGCCTATGAGCCCTAATTTATAAACCCACATGTTGCCTGCATGTTAATATTTTGAATCTATGATATTACTAAATGACTGAATCTGCATTTACATCCTATAATTGATTTGCTTCCATTGTGTTTACTCTTGTTGCATGGTTTGGACTATTCACTCTGTGGACCCTCCTAACCGTGACTACACCAAGTGGTATCAGAGCAAAGTTTGAATCCTTTGGGAGTAAAGTGAGTGAATTTTGTGAAGGCATTCCATAAGATCTTATCATGAATAGATCACTGAACCTGAGGCAGACTACCTATGTTGTCAACTAATCATTGATTGTGAGGTAGTTGTCACCTTGTAGCCTGATCACTGAATGTGAGGCAGTTACACTTGATCTGAGGAAGAGATGCCACTGAGGAGAATACATGTTGTTGGCACTATGGCTAGAAGAATGGATGAGATGATGGAGATGATGAAATAAATGCAATTTTGATTGGATTTTGTTGAAGAAGATCAAAGAAGAGGACTTAAACCTTGACCTAATGTTGAAAGTGATGATGATGAAGAATTTCAATCCGCTAATCAAAATGAAGAAACCCTAGAAGAAGAAGAAGAATCAGATCAAGTGATGATGTTGTGAGTTATTTCAAATATTGGGAAAAGACTTAGAGTTGATGTACCAAACCATACTAGCAATTTGAATCTAGAGGAATTGATTGATTAGATAAATGACCTAGAAGAATACTTTGACTATGAAGAAATTGAATATCCAAAGAAGGTGAATTTTGCAAAGATAGTTAAAGGACATGCTGCTATTTGGTGGAAAGAAGTTTAGTTGGATAGAAATAGGAGAGGAAAAGAAAAGATCATAAAATGGGATAGAATAGTGACAAATTTGAAGAATAAGTTTATACATGCTGACTATGAGCTAGAATTGTTGAAGAGATTGCAGAACCTGAGGCAAAAGCAGAAATTTGTGAAGGAGTATACTAAAGAAGTTCATAAGATGATCATATGGATAGGACATAGTGAAGCAAGCAAGGATAAAGTGGCAAGATACATCAATGGACTAAGATTGGACATTCAATAAGAATTGAGTCTAGTGAGGATGACAATATTGGAAAAAACATATCAATTTTCCCTGAAAGTTGAAGAAAAGTTGAACAAGAAGCATGAGCAAAGATAGATAGGAAGAGGAGGTAAATGTCAGAGAGGAAGAACATTTTCCAGAGAAGAGAGATCATATGCAAACCAAAATGGACAAGATAGCACATTCAAGAAGGAGGATAGAGATAACAATTCATATGAGAGAGATGACAAAACTTTCTACCGTAGAGGAAACCTAAATTCATACTAGAGTGAAGGATACAGAAGAGATGGAAGAGGACTTGATACGAGAACATTCAGAGGAACTTGTTTTAAGTGTGGAGGTGAAGGACATAGACCATTTGAATATCATCAAGGAAGTACAAGTAACATGTGAGGCCTACTATTTCACTCCCTTATTTTGATCATTTCATATTTATTGTTGGAGACACATTTTAGACTTTTGGGTACTGTTAATCCTGATATGTGGATTTACTAGACTATATGCTTTTATTTTGATTAGTTATGTTTAGTATGTTGTGATGAGACTAGATCTTGATTTTATTTACTGATGATGATTTGACATATGACATGCATTATGATATTATTTGAGATACTAGTTGTGAGATTATGTCATGGATTTATTATGCAATTTTATCTTGAAATGGATTATTAAAATGCAAATTATGAATCTAATTATGATGTGATTTTTATGATGATTTATATGAATATGCGATGGTGTGAGTGTATGTTTTCCTTGCTTTGGCTATAATATACATGTTGGCTTATTCTTTTGTTTAAGTGCATAGGTGTTTTTCCCAAGCCACGGATAATTGGAGATCATCCCAAACATTTTGTGAAATTTTGTGTTAAGCCGATCTAGTTCCAAGAGGAGCCAAGATCAACTATGTAAATGCATGATGAATTTCTATAATGTTTGTGTATGGTGTCTTTTGGGCTACATCTACCCTTTTTCAATTGATTGTATATTGGTGTTGTAAAAGTGTAATGTTTAATTGATTTTATTTTTTAGTTTTTATTTTTGTGACCCCTTTTCATGTGATTTTTCTCATCCTATGGTGCTCAAATTGGGTTAAAAGTGACCTTGGGTTGTACCCCTAGGGTCTAGGGCCCATTTGAGCTTGTCTAACCCTAGGATAACTCCCATTTCATCACTTAAACTTCACCTTGAAGTAAAGTGACGAAAATGGAAGTTTGGGAAGGAGTGGAAGGTTGGGTCAAATACTCAACCTTGTCCACACCTCTTTCCAAGCATTGGGATACCTTGTTTGAAGGCTTGGGGAGTCTTCAAGACCCCTAATCGTGGAGGACCCAACTCCAAGGCTCTCTCATATTGGTGAGAGTACCTTGGGGTTTTGTGGGCTTTCATGGGAGGATAGGATTGGGACACTTGTACCCAAATCTTTTTTGGGATCCACCTTTCTCTCCCACATGTGTGAGAGAAAACAAGTGGAGGGGACAAGACTTGGTGGAATGGGAGGGTGACATGTGTCACCCCCACATTCCATGAAGATTGCAAGTGGATGTGAGGAGGAAGGAGAAGGTAACATGTGTCACCTTCTCATTCCTCAAGGCTCATGAGGAGAGCCTATTTTAATCCCTCTTGAAGAGAGGGAGAGGGTTGTTGATTTCATTTTTATTTTTCTAATTTTATTTGAATTTGGGGAGAGAGTTAGAGGAATCTTTGGAGACTCATTTGGAGGACTTGGAGGTGGAGTTGAAAGAGATCTTCTTCAACTATCTTCCTTGTTGGGCTATTTAAGGTAGGATTCAAGGCTTAATACCTTTCCTTATGTAATTACTTTACTTGTGAGTTTGCATTGTGATTGTTTTATGTTTTGTTGTTGTGGGGTCTTGAGGGTGTAAGAGCCTCTCCATTTGGAGAAAATACTCAACATGTGTGGGGTGGGCAAGGAGTGAACCTCCTTGAGGTCACCTCCTAGTTTTGGTAATTTGGCCTTGAGGGCAAGTTTATGAGTATGAGCATTTTGAATGGCTTGAGAGCCATGGAGAAATATGTGTGAGTTTGGTATAAATACTTAGGCTTGAGGCCTTCTAAATGTTAAGTATTGAGATATATTGGAGTGGCAGTCTTGAGTTGAGTGATGTCCACTCCCCTACCCCTTCAAACTCATTTTTATGAGTTTTGTAATGAGTTAGCCATGGGTGTTCTTGTTTTGTTTTGTGGGTTGTTTGTTGTTGTGCTGTAGAGTTAAGAATTCTTGTGTGTAGATGACCTCCAAGCTCGGGGGTGACTCATGAGTGAGTCTATGGTAGGAAGGAGAGTGGTATTTTGTGGCTTGGTTCCCCTCCCTTGTTGTAATCTTCTTGCAGGTGCTATTGTAGGTTTTGAAACTTGGAGGGGGAGTATTTTTTTTAAAGTCTTGTTCATTGTTGTTTGGGCTACTTGAGAGCCATGGCCAAGTATGGCTTTTGTAAAGTTTGTTTCAAGAGAGAGAAAAATGCTCTTTTGTTTATGTAAAGATAAATCATTTTATATTTTGTTGTAAATACTCTATTTTGAAGTTGTAGAACAAATATAAATTGTTGGTCTTTAATTTGGTTTAATGGTGAGAGTTGCAAAGGAGAAATCTTGTAATTATTACTTCTTCCATTAATGTTTAAAAAAAAAAGAATAGTATGGTTAAGTGGTTGATTTAGATCTCTATTTAAAATGTTTGGTTGCTATTTTTTTGTTAAAAAAAAAGAATAAAATAATTTTCATTGTTGTTGCTTCCTTTCCAAAATAAAATATATAAAGGTGATGTTTCACCTTTCAAAAAATATATATAGTTGTTGCTTCATTTCAAAAAAATATATCACATTAATATGTAACCTACTCATGCATTTTATTAGAATGTGACTTTATTGTCCTTGTGAGAATACATTTGTGGATACATTTATATAAATATACCTATACACTTATATATATATATATATATATATATATATATATATATATATATATATATATATATATATATATATATATATATATATATAATAAACAATATTTTGTTGCTGGAAAATGTATTGCAAAAAAAAGGAAGACTGTGTATTTACCATTTGGATGAATATATATATATATATATGTATATATATATATATATATATATATATATATATATATTTGCTGATAAATATTCTTTTCTTTTTTGTATTGAAGAGACCTGGGAGTATATACTCTAAGTGTATATATATATAAACATATAAACTGGTATATAAAAATATTTATGGAAAAACTATCAATAAACAAAATATTTCAGTAAAGCTATAGATTACAGCGAATGAAACCTTGGGTAAGATTTATGTTTTTTTTTTTAAGGGGAAAATTTTGAGGGTTCGGGGGGACAACGGCATCACTATCCCCCCCCTTCCCCCCCCCCCCTCCCCCCAACACCATACTCAGCAATTTTTGGGGCAGCGACAGTGATGTCATTGTCCCCCCCAAACCCTCAAAATTTTCTCTTTTAAAAAAAAAACATAAATCTTACCCAAGGTTCCATTCACTCTAATCTACAGCTTTACTAAAATATTTTGTTTATTGATAGTTTTTCCATAAATATTTTTATATACTAGTTTATATATATATACACACTTAGAGTATATACTCCTAGGTCTCCCCAATACAAAAAAGAAAAAAATATTTATCAGCAAATAAAAATATATATATTTATATATAAGTGGAGTGGTGGGTGGGGCATCTGCCCCACCCCCCCTCTCATTCCTCTTTTGTTGCTTAAAACCAAACAAATGGATCTTCTCTCGGCAACAACGCCGAGACCCTTCTAGTCGCTCCCCCTCCTTGACATGATCGTTTCACCTGTAGCATCTTCACTACCTGCAAAATGAACCTTATGCTATATATTATATACTATAATATATATATATGTATGTATTTCGGTCTACAACTTTTACTCCTAGTATTTATACATTCTTTGTTGTTTGGATATTTTCTTAGTTTGCATCTAAGCACAGAGATGAACATATATATATATAAAGGGGGCCTTCAAAAAATGTGAATATACAATGAGTATACCTCCTTAGAAGTGGCGGCCATGGCTGCCCATGAACTTTAGCCCTGCAACAAAGAAAGAAAATGAAGAGAAAGGAGGAAAAATAGAAGAAAAGAAAGAATAGAGAGGAAGTTAGGGTTAGGGATTCTTTTCATAAGGATAATATTTTTTTTATTAAGGGAACTTTTAGGGCTTTTTGGATTATAAAATTAGTTCTTTTGTTTAGGTGGGAATTTTTATTTTAAATTTTTCCTTGTGTAAAATGGGTGCACTTTATTTTGTTCTTAGGGTAATCAATTTTATTTTACCTCATTGAAAAATTAAATGTATTTTCACTTTAAAGTGGGGAAATGTTTTAGATGTTTTGAGCAATTTATTTTCTTAAGTAAATTATTTTAATTATACTTTTGGGGGTGGATTAAGTTAAGGTTGCTATTTTATTTATTCAAAGGTCACTTAGAGTTAATTAAATTGTAATTTTGAGGGACTATTGTTTTATTTTAATTATGTTTTTGGATATAATTTTAATATTGTGACCTTAGTAATTGTAATGCAACTTTATTTTTTATCAAGGTCAATTTAATTAAATTAATTGTATGTCAGATTTTAATGAAGCAGATTATTATTTAATTTAATTAACCTCATTTATCGACTAAAGAACCTTAGTGTGACAATTCAATTCCCCTAGTACAACTATTTAAATTAACCAATGTTAGTAGGTTTAGTGGACTTTTGTGCAAATTTTATTTATTAGCATAATTCCCATACACGCCCTAGAGGCATTATTCTATCAGATTTTTCTGAGAAATTTAGGGTTATTTATCTTAGAAATCTTACCCCTTTGCTAAGTAATATTTTAATGTTTCCACAAATTAGATGTTTGATTTATGTGGCCATTTAATTCTTTTAATGCTATAGAATTAGGGTTTTAATTTTGACTTGTGTCAAAATCCTGTCACTCTCTTAGGAAAACTTATGGTTTCAATCAATCGATCCTAACCCTAATGGCGACACTTCTCACATCACATTGACCCCCTTAGTCAGCTATCATCACACAGGAGATTGCACTTGTGATCGCATTACCTTGAATTTGATTGACATGTTTACGCCTTATGTGTATTTCCACCAAGCATGCTGATGCGTGCATGGGGGTTTCTAGGGATGCATGGAAAAAATTTTATATTTTGTGTCAGGACCACATGACAAATGTGGACATGACACGTGTGTTGCATGTCATGACCACATGGGAAATGTGGGCATGACATTTGGCATCAAAGCCCAAGTTTAAACACTAGGCTACCTTATTCTACATTTTCGGTTGATTTGTAATTACCTTGTTCTTGCAGGATGCCTCCCTAAACTAGGCGAGTGTGCTTATGTGCCACATGATCCATAGAGATACAGAACGAGTCTTTGATAGATGGTCAGGGACCATTAGCTTCACCAGAGCAGCAGGCACCACAAAGAACCACCAGTACCTGATATAGAACCACAGATCTTATAGGCATTACAAGCAATGTTAGAGAGGTTACATCTGGCTATAGCAAAGCTGCACTTCGAGCCCCGCATTGATCCACATGAGGAGCCACATGCTAAGTCATGTACTGAGCCACGTGTCAAGCCCCATGTCGAGCCGCGAATGGTGCCACATGTAGAGCCTTTTGTAGAAATACCTGACACCACAGTGGAGGAGGTTGGTTCAGCTTACAGAGCTCATAGCAGGAGCCCTCAGCATCATGCAAGGCGAGAGGAGGCTGTGAGGATAGAGCAGGTTTATCATGGTCCTTATGACTATGGTGTGGATGAGCCTATCAAAGGACACAGAGACTGAGGAGACCCAATCAGAGACTTACTTAGGCTGAATCCACCCACCTTCATAGGGACCACAGAGGGAACTAAGGCTGAGGCTTGGCTTATTAGTTTAGACAGGTGCTTTGTGTTACATCCTTATGGGAGCAACACAAAGGCATGCGTGGTAGTTCACCTTTTGAGAGACATAGTAGGGACATGCTGGTGCACTGAGGAGTGCAAGCACTGTCTATCTTTGGACACTCTTACATGGGACACCTTCATAGAGCACTTTAATGTGCGTTATCTATCAAATCACTATAGGCAACGTCAGATTGACGAGTTTCGTGACTTGTAGCAGTGAGGTTCTACTGTAGCATAGTATGAGAGTAGGTTCATTGAGCTATCATGGTGTGCAGAGTACCTCCATGATGAGAAACTTCTGGTTCACAAATTTATCAGGGGTTTGAATTATGAGATATCAGGACCAGTGCGCATAGCAGACCCCCAGACCTTGAGTGAGGCTACCGAGAAGGCATATATCGTAGAGGAGATTCAAGGATGAGGTTAGAGTTCACATCCCCAATTTCAGGGTCATAGCTAGCAGCAACAAAAAATTTGTCGACCACCACCACCACCATAGAGAGGAGGATTTAGTTCTGCACCGTTACCTCCTAGGCCTCCACAGCAGCAACAGTAGTAGTATCAGTAGAGGTCTAGGCCCTAGTAGAGGGCACAAGGAGGACAAAATTGTGGTTGGAAGTAACAAGGCCCGTGTAGAGATCAGAGACAATAGGGACCACCTGCAGGACCTACTAGATCACAGCAGTCATATAGGGGTTCTTAGGGGTCCACTATTCAGACTGGACAACAGTAGAGTAGTAGGACACATACTAGATAGGTACAAGCTCGGGGCCATGCTATGTTTGTGGTGGGGTAGGACATTTAGCTAGAGAGTGTCCATAGGGCTTTACAGTAGGGGACAGCCTTATGCAAGAGGATTAGAGCAGATAGTAGGAGATGTGGGTAAGTCCCACCGTATGTTTGTAGCAGTCGATAACTACCAAGCTGACTTCTAGGCCTCAGTGATCAAGACATTAGGCATGATTGGGGATGTCCCCATTGCTATTTTATTTGACTCTAGTGCTACTGATTCATTTATATCTCCATCATTAGTGGAATGTTGTAGGCTAGTGGCCTCTAGGCAAGATGATAGGTGGGAGGTTGAGTTGGCCACTGGGGCCAAGATGTCAGTAGATGCTTTGGTTCAAGATTGTGAGATATCTTTGGGGACCTTCACTACATTATGCTACCTTAGGGTTATGCCTTTAGGATCCTATGGTGTAGTTTTAGGCATGGATTGGCTTGCATCTTATAGATCCAAGATAGATTGTCACTGAAAGGTGATTAGATGTTTAGATGATCATGGCATGTCATTCAAGGTAGTGGGCATTCAGAAGCCCATGGTAGTTTGTATGATATCCGCTCAGCAACTTAAGTGCTGCATGCAGAAGGGATGTTAGTTGTTTGCCATCACTGTTAGCAATAGATCAGAGGAGCCAAAGGTGTCATTAGATGATCATCCTATCTTGATGGAGTTTGCTGATGTCTTTCCACTAGAGTTACTAGGTATGCCACCTCATAGAGAGGTAGACTTTCAAATTGATTTAGTGTGGGGTACCGAACCAGTGTCTCGTGCACCCTTCAGGATGACCACACATGAGATCGCAGAGCTCAAGTTGCAGTTGGAGGAGTTTCTTGAGAAGGGGCAAATCAAACCTAGAATTTCACCTTGGGGCACATCGGTCATCTTCATGAAGAAAAATGATTGGTCTCTTCATATGTGCATGGATTACAGGTAGCTTAATGAGGTGACGGTGAAGAACTATTATCCTCTGCCTAGAATTGATGATCTTTTCGACCAGATGCAGGGAGCCAGAGTGTTCTCTAAGATAGACCTGAAGTCTGGTTATCATTAGTTGTGCATTATAGAGGTGGACATCCATAAGACCACTTTCTAGACACGTTATGGCCATTATGAGTTCACTGTGGTACCCTTCGGCTTGACGAACGCCCTTGTAGTGTTCATGAGTCTCATGAACTGGGTGTTCCGTACTTACTTGGATCAGTTCGTGATCATTTTCCTTGATGATATTTTGATCTACTCACAAACTGAGGAGGAGCATGAGAGGAACTCACGTCAGGTTTTGTAGTGCTTGAGAGAGTAGCAGCCCTTTGGCAACTTGGCAAAGTGTGCCTTTTTTAGATCCAAGGTGTAGTATTTGGGGCACATCCTATTTGGTGATAGTATCTCCATAGATCCATCAAAGATCAAGGCTATCAGAGATTAGCTAGCACCCACCAGTGTGACTGAGGTCAAGAGTTTCATGGGATTAGATGGGTATTATCACAAATTTGTAGAGGGCTTCTCCAAGATAGCACACCCCATCACTTTCCTTCAACAGAAAGGGAAGAGCTTCACTTGGACTTAGAAGTGCAAGAGGGCCTTTGGGGTCCTCAAGGAGCATCTTACCAGCACTCCCATCTTAGCGGTTCCTGATCCAACAGAGGATTTTATAGTTTATATTGATGCATCACTTGAGGGTTTGGGAGCTGTACTTATGTAGGGTAGTAAAGCGATCATGTATGAGTCGTGAAAGCTCAAGACCCATGAGCTGAACTACCCCACTTACGACTTAGAGCTCACAGTAGTGGTTCATGCTCTAGTTCATTGGAGACACTTTCTCTTGGGTCATCACTTTGAGCTCCATTTATATCATCATAGTCTTCAGTACATATTCACACAACCGAATCTGAACACCCGTTAGCGGCATTGGATGGAGTTTCTTTGCAAGTATGACTTTGATGTCCACTACATCAAAGGGAAGGAGAATGTGGTTGTCGATGCATGGAGTTAGAGGCGCCATGAGATCTTGACCTTGACCTTGAGTGTGGACTTGAGAGGGTGCATCATACAGCATCTACCTAAGGATGAGTGGTTTCATGAGGTGTAGTAGGAGATCCAATCACAGAGAGCCCTTGTGGGCAAGTTTGCAAGATATCCTCTAGAGGTAGATGGGTTATTTAGACATTGACAGCACATCTATGTACCCCATGCAGGTGACCTACATATAGTAGTACTTTTAGAGGCTTATAGAGCACCTTATGTAGCACACCTGGGGTTGAAGAAGATGCATGCTAACTTGCAACAGTTGTACCATTGGGCAGGTGTGAGATGAGATATTGCAGAGTATGTTGCTCGATGCCTTGAGTGCTAGAGGGTCAACACCAAGCATCAGCATCTAGTAGGTATTTTATACCCTCATGAGAAACCTGACTAGAAATGGGACACCATTTCCATGGATTTCATTCTTGGTCTTCCTATGTCATCTCACCGCCATGATGCCATCATGGTGATGGTTGACAAGTTGACCAAGGTGGCGCATTTCTCATCTATATGCACAACATACAATGCACCATCAGTGGTGAGAGTATTCTTGGATGAGATTGTTAGATTACATGGGGTACCTTGCCGCATCATTTCAGACAAAGACTCAGTGTTCACATCAGCCTTTTGGAGGGCATTGCAGCAAGCATTGGGCACTCAGCTCAACTTTAGTTTAGCATATCACCCTGAGACAAATGGTCATATGAAGAGGGTGAATTAGGTTCTAGAGGATATACTTCATCTGTACATTATGGATCACCAGTCCAGATGGGAGGAGTATCTATATCTAGTTGAGTTTGCCTACAATAATGGGCATTACAGCTCATTAGGTATGTCTCCTTTTTAGGCCTTGTACGGTAGACCTTGCAAGACACCATTGAGTTGGGACCGTATTGAGGACAAGGTTTCTATTGGACCAGATTTGGTGCAGGATATGGAGCAGTAGGTGACCTTGATTAGACTGAGACTTCAAGAGGCACATGATTGATAGAAGAAGTATGCTGATGCTAAGAGATTAGATTAGAGCTTCTCGGTCGGTGACAGAGTATTCTTGAGAGTGTGACCGCACAAGAGTCCAATCCATTATGGAAAGGGCTCTAAGCTCGCACCATGTTTTGTTGGGCCTTTTGAGATCTTGGAGCGGATAGGACCAGTAGCTTACTATCTAGCCTTGCCACCTAGCCTGTCGTGCATCCATGATGTTTTTCATGTATCTATTTTGTGGCATTACATATCTGATTTATCTCATGTATTGGATTGGAGTACTCTATAGGTAGAGGCATATGGATACCTGGCTTTGGAGCCAATTCACATATTGGCTCATCAAACACTGGGCCTTCGAGGTCAATAGCTGGACTAGGTTAGGGTCCAGTGGGACAGGTATGATGAGATGATGATGACATGGGAGGATGCAGCTAGATTGAGGATACTTTAATCTCACCTCTTTGATGACTTCCAGGAGGAAGTTTAGTCTTAGGGGGGAAGGATGTGAGGCCTACTATTTCACTCCCTTATTTTGATCATTTAATATTTACTATTGGAGACACATTTTAGACTTTTGTGGACTATTGATTTCGATATGCAGATTTACTAGACTATATGTTTTTATTTTGATTAGTTATGTTTAGTATGTTGTGATGAGACTAGATCTTGATTTTATTTACTGATGATGATTTGACATGTGACATGCATTATGATATTATTTAAGATACTAGTTGTGAGATCATGTTATGGATTTATTATGCAATTTTATCTTGAGATGGATTATAAAAATGCAAATTATGAATCTAATTATGATGTGATTTTTATGATGATTTATATTACTATGTGATGGTGTGAGTGTATGTTTTCCTTGTTTCAGCTATGATATACATTTTGGCTTAATCTTTTGTTTAAGTGCATAGGTGTTTTTCCCAAGCCATGGATAATCAAAGATCATCCCACACATTTTGTGAAATTTCATGTTAAACTGATCTAGTTCCAAGAGGAACCAAGATCAACTATGTAAATGTATGATGAATTTTCGTAATGTTTGTGTATGGTGTCTTTTGGGCTATGTCTACTCTTTTTCAATTGATTGTATATTGGTGTTGTAAAGGTGTAATGTTTAATTGATTTCATTTTTGAGTTTTTATTTTTGTGACCCCTTTTCATGTGATTTTTCTCATCCTATGGTGCTCAAATTGGGTTAAAAGTGACCTTGGGTTGTACCCCTAGGGTGTAGGTCCCATTTGAGCTTGTCTAACCCTAGGATAACTCCCATTTCATCACTTAAACTTCACCCTGAAGTAAAGTGACGAAAATGGAAGTTTGGGAAGGAGTGGAAGGTTGGGTCAAATACTCAACCTTGTCCACACCTCTTTCCAAGCATTAGGGTACCTTGTTTGAAGGCTTGGGGAGTCTTTAAGACCCCTAATTGTGGAGGACCCAACTCCAATGCTATCTCACATTGGTGAGAGTACCTTCGGGTTTTGTGGGCTTTCATGGGAGGATAGGATTGGGGAACGTGTTGTACCCACATCCTTTTTGGTCTCCACCTTTCTCTCCCACATGTGTGAGAGAGAACAAGTGGAGGGGGCAAGACTTTTTGGAATGGGAGGGTGACATGTGTCACCCCCACATTCCATGAAGCTTGCAAGTGGATGTGAGGAGGAAGGAGAAGGTAACATGTGTCACCTTCTCATTCCTCAAGGCTCATGAGGAGAACCTATTTTAATCCCTCTTGAAGAGAGGGAGAGGGTTGTTGATTTCATTTTTATTTTTCTAATTTTATTTGAATTTGGGGAGAGAGTTAGAGGAATCTTTGGAGGCTCATTTGGAGAAGGACTTGGAGGTGGAGTTGAAAGAGCTCTTCTTCAACTATCTTCTTTGTTGGGCTAATTAAGGTAGGATTAAAGGCTTAATGCCTTTCCTTATGTAATTACTTTACTTGTGAGTTTGCATTGTAATTGTTTTATATTTTGTTGTTGTGGGGTTTTGAGGGTGTATGTAAGAGCCTCTCCATTTGGAGAAAATGCTCAACATGTGTGGGCTGGGGGAGAAGTGAACCTCCTCGAGGTCAGCTCATAGTTTTGGTATTTTGGGCTTGAGGGCAAGTTTATGAGTATGAGCATTTTGAATGGCTTGAGAGCCATGGAGAAATATGTGTGAGTTTGGTATAAATACTTAGGCTTGAGGCCTTCTAAATGTTGAGTTTTGAGATATATTGGAGTGGCACTCTTGAGGTGAGTGATGTCCACTCCCCTACCCCTTCAAACTTATTTTTATGAGTTTTGTGATGTGTTAGCCATGGGTGTTCTTCTTGTTTTGTTTTGTTGGTTGTTTGTTGTTGTGTTGTGGAGTGAGGAATCCTTGTGTGTGGATGACCTCCAAGCTCGGGGGTGACTTATGAGTGAGTCTATGGTAGGGATAAGAGTGGTATTTTGTGGCTTGGTTCCCCTCCCTTGTTGTAATCTTCTTGTAGGTGCTATTGTAAGTTTTGAAGCTTGGAGGAAGAGCATTTTTTTTAAAAGTCTTTTTCATTGTTGTTTGGGCTACTTGAGAGCCATGGTCAAGTATGGCCTTTGTAAAGTTTGTTTCAAGAGAGAGAGAGAGAGAAATGCTCTCTTATTTATGTAAAGATAAATGATTTTATTTTGTGTTGTAAATACTCTATTTTGAAGTTGTAGATCAAATATAAGTTGTTGGTCTTTAATTTGATTTTATGGGGAGAGTTGTAAAGGAGAAATCTTGTAATTATTACTTCTTCCATTAATGTTTTAAAAAAAAAAGAATAGTATGGTTAAGTGGCTAATTTAAATCTCTATTTAAAATGTTTGGTTTCTATTTTTTTGTTAAAAAAAATTGAATAAAATAATTTTCATTGTTGTTGCTTCCTTTCCAAAATAAAATATATAAAGGTAATGTTTCACCTTTCAAAAAAATATATAGTTTGCATGGTAAGAGGAAGAAAATATATATAGTTGTTGCTTCATTTCAAAAAAATATATCATGTTAATATGTAACCTACTCATACATTTTATTAGAATGTGACTTTATTGTCCTTGTGAGAATACATTTGCAGATACATTTATATAAATATACCTATACACTTATATATATATATATATATATATATATATATATATATATATATATATATATATATATATATATATTTGCTAATAAATCTTCTTTTCTTTTTTGTATTGGGGAGACCTTGGAGTATATACTCTAAGTGTGTAAATATATAAACATATAAACTAGTATATAAAAATATTTATGGAAAAACTATCAATAAACAACATATTTCAGTAAAGTTGTAGATTACAGTGAAAGAAACCTTGGGTAAAATTTATGTTTTTTTTTAAAGAGAAAATTTTGAGGATTTGGGGGGGGTGATAGCATCACTGTTGCCACCCCTAAAATTTCTAAGTATGGTGTTGTGAACCCCCCCCCTCTCATTCCTCTTTCATTGCTTAAAACCAAACAAATGGAGCTTCTCTCGGTGGTGGCACCGAGACCCTTCCAGCTACTCCCCCTCCTTCACATAGCCGTTCGGCCTGTAGCATCTTCGCTGATTGCAAAATGAACCTTATGCTATATATATATATATATATATATATATATATATATATATATATATATATATATATATATATATATATATATATATATATATATATATATATCGGTCTGCAACTTTTACCCCTGGTATTTATACATTCTTTGTTGTTTGGATATTTTCTCAGTTTGCATTTTTTTTGTTATATATATATAACAAAAAAAAGGGGGGCCTTCAAAAAATATGAATATACAATGAGTATACCTCCTTGGAAGTGGTGGCCATGGCTGCCCATGAACTTTAGCCCTGCAACAAAGAAAGAAAATGAAAAGAAAGATAGGAGGAAAATTAGAAGAAAAGAAAGAATAGAGAGCAAGTTAGGGTTAGGGATTCTTTTCATAAGGATAATATTTTTTTTATTAAGGGAACTTTTAGGGCTTTTTGGATTATAAAATTAGTTCTTTTGTTTAGGTAGGAATTTTTATTTTAAATTTTTCCTTGTGTAAAATGGGTGCACTTTATTTTGTTCTTAGGGTAATCAATTCTATTTTACCTCATTGAAAAATTAAACGTATTTTAACTTTAAAGTGGGAAAATGTTTTAGATGTTTTGAGCAATTTATTTTCTTAGGTAAATTATTTTATTTATGATTTTAATTATATTTTTGGGGGTGGATTAAGTTAAGGTTGCTATTTTATTTATTCAAGGGTCACTTAGAGTTAATTAAATTGTAATTTTGAGGGACTATTGTTTTATTTTAATTATGTTTTTGGATATAATTTTAATATTGTGACCTTAGTAATTGTAATGCAACTTTATTTTTTATTAAGGTTGATTTAATTAAATTAATTGTATGTTAGATTTTAATGAAGCAGGTTATTATTTAATTAATTAACCTCATTTATTGACTAAAGAACTTTAGTGCAACAATTCAATTCCCCTAGTGCAACTATTTAAATTAACCAATGTTAGTAGGTTTAGTGGACTTTTGTGCAAATTTTATTTATTAGAATAATTCCCATACACGCCTTAGAGGCGTTATGCTGCTGAATTTTTTCAAGAAATTTAGGGTTATTTATCTTAGCAATTTTACCCCTTTGCTGAGTAATATTTTAATGTTTCTGCAAATTAGATGTTTGATTTATGTGGCCATTTAATTCTTTTAATTAGGAAAACTTAGGGTTTTGATCAATCGATCCTAACCCTAATGGCGACGCTTCTCGCGTCGCATTGACCCCCTTAGTTGGCTATCATCACATAGGGGATTGTGCTTGTGATCGCATTACCCCAAATTTGATTAACATGTTTACGCCTTATGTGTATTGCCACTGAGCACGCTGACGCGGGTGAGGGGGTTTCTAGGGATGCGTGGAAATTTTTTATATTTTGTGTCATGACCACATGACAAATGTGGACATGACACATGTGTTACGTGTCATGACCGCATGGGAAATGTGGGCATGACATAAGAAGACAGAGAATAGTGCAAGAGCATCTTATGTAGAAGAACCTATTGGATCACTAAATTCAGTTGGTAAACCTAAGAAAGGAGAATCACTATTGATGAGGAGAGCACAATTTCAAGCAGAGACAAATGAGGAACCACCATAGAGGAAAAGTTTGTTCTGGACCAGATGCAAATAAGGAGGTAAATGTTGTAAGATTGTAATTGATAGCAATAGTTTTGATAATTTGGTTTTAGAGGAGATGGTAACTAAGCTAAAGTTGGAAAGATTGAAACACCCTAAGCCATATCAAATAGCATGGATTCAAGATGATCATAAGGTATTGGTGAGTGAACAATGTTTGGTAAAATTTCATATTGGATCTTATCATGGTAGTCATAAGGAGAGCACTATTTCAAGCATAGACAAATGAGGAACCACCACAGAGGAAAAGTTTGTTCTAGACCAAATGTAAATCAAGAGGTAAATGTTGTAAGGTTGTAATTGATAGTGGTATTTCTGATAATTTGGTTTTAGAGGAGATGGTGACTAAGCTAAACTTGAAAAGATTGAAACACCCAAAGCCATATCAGATAGCATAGATTTAGCATGATCATAAGGTACTGGTGAGTGAACAATGTTTGGTAAAATTTCATATTGGATCTTATCATGATGAAGTATTGTGTGCTATTATGCCTATGGATGTTTGTCATATATTGTTGGGTAGGCCATGGTAGTATGATAGAAAAGCTATGTTGAAAGTAAGGAATACTGAGATGGGGGGTAAATCAGTATTCCTCAAAACCACTTCTTAACTTGATTATTAATCTAATTTCCAAAAATAATAACATGAAAGCAAAACAAGCATAAGAACAGCAACCATAAAGACATAACACATAGACACTAGGATTTTTACATGGAAAACCCAAGGAGGGAAAAAACACAGTGAGTGTTAGTTCACAATATATTATGATAGCTCAATACCAAATTATAAGAAGGCTCACTGCCTTAGGGCTCACTACCCAGGGCTCATTGCCCTATGAAGAGGTGCTCACTGTACAAAGGCTCACTACCAAGAAAGAAGAAGATAGAAGAAGGATTGGCTCACTTCCAGAAGATGAACTATTGTAAATGCATCTACCATATGTTAGATTACAATTCCATTGAAGGTTCAATATATAAATTCAAAAGTCTTCATTTATTCTTCCTTGCTTCCCAACTTAACTGCACATACTCTATTTTCTACTCTTGCTCAACCTTTATTGCTCTGCATTCTACTCATAATAATTCACACTTTTAATTTGCACATTTTTCCACACAATCATACACCACACCCATACTCCAACATCAAATTCCATCGAGTATATATATTCGCTACAAGATTTGTCTCCTAATCAGGTTGGCAAGAAAAACATAAACCATGTACACAAATATTACATCTTGTCAGCTTGAACTCATGTACAATCTTCAATGTGGACTTAAACAAACATACAAAAGTCTCCATATAGGTTGGCTTCAAGCATACCACCACTTAGATTTACTATTCAAACAAAATAACTTCTCTACATAAGAATCTAATATGTTTGTTAGCTTGTTCCTTAAGAGTATACTTGATCAACTCATCTAGCAAATCATAATTCCCATTACAGATCATATGAGACTCTGAGATGCATAACCAACAATCATCCTTGACCTCTTAGCATACCTGCAGAACCACAAGACAATATATGCAACTACAGTGAAATGCAGACCAAAATACACATGCACTTTGCACTATTCCTGACTTAGCTGAGTTCTTCCAAACTTAGACCAATTATTGGTTAACTTCCAAAATTCATTAGGACTTGTAATCTTGACCATAGTATCTTCAAACAATCTTGAATAGCATACCTAAACTGCATATCTAGACTATCAACTGCAGAGGAATACCACTTGAGTCTCTACTACTAACTCTGTATTGTTAGTACTTAGCCATTCTGCCTTAGTCTTTTGTGTCTGGACCAGAACCTTGTATGCAAACTATTCTAATTTGAGTTTCCAATCATCCTTAGTTCCATCATGCTATGTTTGCCTTGTTTCCATCAATGACAACATTACCCAATTAGCAATGTCTCTTGACTACGTTGCCAACAATCTCCCCCTTTGGCATCGATGGCAACACTTAGTGAAAAATGTGTATCTACTCCCCCTTACTCTATGTCTCTTCTCTTCTTAAGGTGTTTTCTCATTTTTCACTAGTCTTCTTCTCCCCCTTTGACATCAATAGAAAAGGTGTATGTACAAGAGTCAAAATTGGACCAAAATTGCAAAAATCTTCATATTCTGCCACATATGTACACATACAAATTTCAACTCAATTTGATGAAAGAATATCTTTATACACAATATTTAATTGTGTAATCTCTTCATCCCATTAATTCTTGTTCCAAAATTTTGATGTGACCATTTATTAAGAAGACTTATTCTTCTTCCTTGTGCATATCAGAATTTGTGTCAATTTGGGAAGTTGCCTGTACTTCTACTGCAATACTGATCATTTAATCTAGCTTGGGACTAATTAGTCCTCTCAACTGACACATTTTATTCTTCATCTAATCCCTCTTATTTACAATATCACTTAACTCATTATGAATATTAATTACTTGTATTTCTTTGTTGCTTACCGATTCAGCTGTTGGATCAAATGTTTTGGAAATATTTAATTAGCTACAGTTTATGTTCCTTTATCTTTTCTTCTAACTCTTTTGTGGCTTTCGGCCAAGATAAAAAAAATTTGTACAAGTCACTTGCTTCTTTGATAGCACTTTGTATGCCTTTTATTTTATTTTCTAGTAGAGCTTTGTCATTTACTAACATAGTCTTCAGGTCTTTGTTAGGGTTAGCTAGCAGAAGATATCAATTAAATGCAAATAAAGATTAAACAGAGGAAAGAAAATACACAGAAATAATAACAGCAAGAAATAACTTTTAATGTGGTTCACCCAAAATCGGGCTACATCCACCAACAGAGAGTCCAATATTATTATCTAGGAAATCAAACTGATTACAACTAGCAATCCCTACAACTCAATACCACTACAAATGCTACAATATAATATCCACCAAAACCCTAACCCTTAGCTATTTTTATCAAGCCTTATGCCGGTTACCAAAATAGGGTTTTTTTTATGTCGCCTCATGGAAAAAAAAATTTGGGGGCTATGCCCTTGAACCCCGATGAGGATACATAACTAGTGTACAGTATTTGCATAATTAGTCACCACCTACCAACACTCTTTTAATATTTTCTCATCAAATTCTTGTCTTACTTTAGTCTCAGCAAATTTCTTAAAAGATTCAAAATGCTCACTTACAGATTTTATGAGCCCTTTTAGTTGAATTATTGAAGACAAGGAGGTATCCTTATGATATGATGGCATCAGCTTCTCCAATATGTTGGATGCCTCACCAATTAGTTCACTATCCTGTATGTGAGATTTCAAATTTCTTCTTGTGTCTTTGCTTGTACAATTGAAACCAATTTAAATTTCTATATAGGAGACATTGAATCCAGATTTATTGGTCCTTGCAAAAATTTAGGCTCATCCAAGACTTGTTTCTCTTTCTCCAAAAAGTCCTTTATCAATTCTGCAGTGTCTCTTGTATCAAAGACTTCTTCTTGATTTAACTCAAGAGGGTCTAAATCCATGTCCTTGTTTGTATCTACCTTTTGTTCTGGTATAGAAATTTCCTCTTCTTGATCCACATCTTGATCATTAGGTTTGATTTGTTCCCTTGTCATTTCTTTGACTGCCTGGTCAACGGTTAGTTCAACAGTATCTGAACCAGTAGCAGGGTTTGTATCTTCTTTCACTTTTGGTTCTTCATCAGGGCCTTGATCCAAGATCACATCTAGAATAGAATTCATCTTAACAACTAGAGAAAAAATCTCATCAAAATCAACGCCTTTTTTCTATGCAAATTCTTTTACTAGTAACCTGGCTTTAAATCTTTTCTACCTTCATCTTCCTCTTTCAGCCTTCAAACCCATTTGTTTGGTAAAGCCTTTTTACCTGCATGCAACTTACATAATTCCCAAGTCTGATTTTTCAGCAAGGAGTCCATTTCTTCTTTCATTGCAAGCTCCCACTGAACCTTGGTATCCACCTGCATAGCTTCATCATACCCTTCTGGTTCACCAGCATCTATTAACAAAATAGAATACAAAGAGGGAGAAAACCTTTTAGGAGGTCTACTTAGCCTTGTTGACCATCTAACATTCACTAGAGTTTGTGGTATTTCTTGTTGCTGTTGTGGAGAATGAGGAACCACTAAAACATCACTATTTGGAGTATCATCCAGCACCACATAATCCTTTTCTTTCTTCTCATGCTACTACAATTGATCTTTATACAACACCTTCTCATTGAATACATCCCTGCTTCTCACAATTTTTTAATTTTCAAAATCCCAAAACCTATAACTAAATTCATCAATGCCATATCCAACAAAGGTACACTTTTTTGATTTTGCATCCAACTTGGTTCTATTTTTATAATCTACATGTGAAAATGCTTCACATCCAAAGGTTTTAAGAAAAGAATAACTCACCTTCTTACCTATCCATGCTTCCTCTAGAATACCACAGCCTAAAGGAACTGAAGGACCTCTATTAATTAAATATACATTGGTGTTGATAGTCTCTAGCCACATATTTAAAGGCAGCCCAACATGCAATCTCATGGTCCTTGCATGCTCCATTATTGTCCTATTCATGTGTTCAGCCACTCCATTTTCCTTTGGAGTCCCTGGAACCGTTTCCTACCTATGAATTCCATTAAAGGAACAATAATCCTCAAATTCTTTACTACAATACTCACCACCATTATCAGATCTGAGACATTTTAATCTTTTGTCTGTCTCATTCTCAACCAAGATTTTCCATTTATTAAATGTTTCAAATACATCAGATTTATGCCTAAGAAAATAAATCCAAACCTTCCTAGTTGCATCATCTATGAATGTAACATAATACCGAGAGCCATTGAGAGAAGATACCTGAGCCGGTCCTCATACATCTGTATGCACAAGCTCCAACTTTTCATCTTTCTTTTGCTTCCCATCCTTGAGAAAACTAACTCTCTTTTGTTTGTCATACACACAACTTTCACTGAAATCGATATTAATACATTTCAAACCTAGTAAAACTTTCTTAGAATGAAGTACCTTCATACCATTTTCACTCATATGCCCAAGTCTGTTATGTCATAGTGTTGTCTTAGAACCTGCAGCAACTATTTCAGTCTCTTCTTGCAAACCTGCAGCAACTGTTCCTGAACCTGTTTGTTTTTTCTCTGCAATAGCTAAAGTAGAAGGAATAGTATGACCTGTACAAAGATATAAGGTGCCTACTTTCACACCTTTTTCTACTACTAAGGCACCTTTTGAAACCTTCCAATTTTTATCACTGAAAGTAACTATGCAACCTTCATCAGCTAGCTTCCCTGCTAAAATTAAATTCCTACTCAACCTTGGAACATGCCTTACCTCTTGTAGTAGCCAATGATTCCCATTTTGCAACTTAATCTTGATTCTTCCCTTTCCAACAATCTGACAAGGTTCATTATCTCCCAAATAAACCAACCCAAAATCCCCTTGGACATAATCAAGAAAATAACTTCTATGGGGTGTAGCATGAAATGAGGTCCCTAAATCTAAAACCCATGAATCATCAGCACTATCTAGGGAAAGAATCAAAGCATCATCTTTAGATTTATTGCTTACCACATTTGCCTCCTTATTGCCTTCTTGTTTGTCTCCTTCTTTATTCTTCTAAGAGAAGTAATCTTTCTTTAGATGACCTAGTTTCCCATAGTACCAGCAATCCTTCTATCCTCTGGATTGGGATCTCTTATCCTTTAATTTTTATTGTGACTTCCCATGTCCTCTAGAACCTTTTCCTCTCTCCTTTGATCTGCCCCTACTTTTTGCATTCAAAACACTACCTGATGTGGATCCACCTGAGCTTTTCCTACAAATTTCCTCACTCAGAATAACACCAACAACATCATCAAATTTCAGGGTATTTGAACCAAAAATAGAGTTACTAACTGTCATTACCAAACTATTCTAGCTTTTAGGCAAAGAACATAATATCAAGAGAGCTCTAACTTCATCAAATTTTACATTTACATAAGTCAATTGACTAGTAATTGTATTAAATTCATTTAAATGATCTGTCATAGATCCACCTTCAATCATTTTCAAATTAAACAAATGCTTCATGAGAAATACCTTATTTGAGGCTGAGGATTTTTCATACAATTTAACCAAAGTTTTCATCAGACCATCTGTTGTCTTCACTTCCGTTATATTGAATGCCACCGATGGTGCCAGGCACAACCGAATGGTTCCCAGTGCCTTTCTGTCAAAAAGATTCCAATCCTCATCAGTCATTATTGCCAATTTCTTGGCTACTCCTTCCAACGACATCCATAAATCCTTCTGATAGAGATAATCCTCCATCTGTATCTTCCATAACTGATAGTTCTACCCATTGAATTTGTCTACCTTCAATTTACCCTCATCCGCCATTGCTCCCACTCAACCATGAGATCTTCCTACAAATGATAATCAAACACAACCTACTCTAATACCACTTGTTAGGGTTAGCTGGCAGAAGATATCAATTAAATGCAAAAAAAGATTAAATAGAGAAAAGAAAATACACATAAATAATAATAGTGAGAGAAAAGTTTTATTGTGGTTCACCCAAAGTTGGGCTACATCCACCAATAGAGAGTTGAAGATTATTATCTAGTAAATCAAACCGATTACAATTAGCAATCCCTGCAACTCAATACCATTGCAAATGCTACAATACAATATCCACCAAAACCCTAACCCTTAGCTGATTTTATCAAGCCTTATGTTGGTTACAAAAATAGGGTTTTTTTATGTCGGCTCATGGAAAAAAAATTGGGGACTGTGCCCCCAAACCCCCGCTTCTTAGGGGCTGTCGTCCCCAAACTTCGGCAAGGATACATAACTAGTGTACAGTACTTGCATGATCATCGCCACCTACCAACACTCTTTTAATCTTTTCTCATCAAATTATTTTCTTACTTTAGTCTCAACAGATTTCTTAACAGATTCAAAATGCTCACTTACAAATTTTATGAGCCCTTTTAGTTGAATTATTGAAGACAAGGAGGTATCCTTATGATATGATGGCATCAGCTTCTCTAATATGTTGGATGCCTCACCAATTAGTTCACTGTCCTGTATGTGAGATTTCAAAATTTCTTCTTGTGCCTTTGCTTGCACAATTGAAACCAATTTAAATTTTTGTATAGGAGACATTGAGTCCAGATTTATTGGTCCTTGCAAAAATTTAGGCTCATCCAAGACTTGTTTCTCTTTCTCCAAGAAGTCCTTTATCGATTCTACAATGTCTCTTATATCAAAGACTTCTTCTTGATTTAACTCAGGAGGGTCTAAATCCATGTCCTTATTTGTATCTACTGTTTGTTCTAGTATAGAAATTTCCTCTTCTTGATCCACATCTTGATCATCAGGTTTGATTTGTTCCTCTGTCATTTCTTTGACTGCTTGGTCAATGGTCAGTTGTTTAGCAGTATCTAAACTAGTAGTAGGGTTTGTATCTTCTTTCACTTTTGGTTCTTCATCAAGGCCTTGATCCAAGTTCACATCCAGAATGAATGTGTCATCTCCAACACTTGTTTCCTTATTGACATATATTGTTGGAAGACGAAATTCCTTCAACACTCTTAAAGTGATTTCCTCAATCTCTTTTACTACTTTCTCAATATCATCTGACATGAGAGTATTCATTCTTCTCTTTGTTCTGAACTCTTTGTGGAGCTCATTGGAAATTTTTGTTTTATCTTTAGGAGTGATCTCTGGACATAACCTTATCAATGTATGCTATCTAATTTCAATGTCCTTTTCCATAGCCGCTTCTTTTCTTGCAGACATTATACTTCCCAAGGTGTCCGGAAGATCAATAATTATCTCTATAAGAGCTTTGTTGTATATGTCCAAGTATCTAATGACAGCAGTCTCAATGATTTTCTTATTTGGATCTTCATATTCATCATATAATTGGGCTATGAGTTTTAAGTTTCCATCAATAGTTATGGCCTTTAGAACATCTTCAAGACTTATAGTGGCTTCACCTATCTGAGACTCATCAATTTTTGTCCTTTTCTTAGATTTACCCTTACCAGAGGATGCCTTCTTTTTGCTCTCAGAGGCTTCAGTAGCCTCTCTTTTCATCTTATTTACTTCATCATCTTGTTGGATTTATGACAAACAACTGAGAGGGGGGGTGAATCAGTTGTCACCAAAATCCTATTCCTTATTCACTTAAAACCTTCTTATATTTCAACAGCATATCAATGATTGAATCATGAAAGCATAATGCAATAATTCAAGAATAGAAATAAATTCAACACATATAACACCAAGATTTTAACATGGAAAACCTAGTTAAGGGAAAAACCATGAGGTGACTAACCCAAGAATGTATTCTCTATTAAAAGAATAAGAAGTATAAAATGGCACTTGTCAGTTAGGGCTCACTGCCTGAGCACATTGCTCACAAAAGGCCCACTGCCTATAGGAGACACACTGTCTACAGAAGAATATGAGTATTACATACTTGAATTAGAGATTAGCATCTTTACTATGCTTGAGTCAGTTCCATTTAAGCGCAATACCTCTGCTCTACTTTTCACTCCTCTTCACTACCACCTTCTCATCAGGACCACATGGATACATTTGAATGACTTCGTAACTCTTATTTATACATGATATCGGCTTTGGAATGATCATCAAAGTCGACACAACACACACTTATTTTATTACAGAGCAATTACAAAAATACAACTTGACTTATTACAAAAACTTCATGTGCATCACTACACTGTTGGCTACACATAGCTGGGACTTCAATCTTCTTCAAGGAACACACCATGCTTCACAAAACATCTTCAAGATCATCCACAACATGCGCAAATCATCTGGTCGGCCAAGACTAGGAAGAACACCATCACCCAAAGGTAAATCTTCAATTACGAGCTCAATCTTCAATGCGGACCATCAACACAAACTAGACACAATCTAGAGACCCTCACAAGATTGCTTGAATCACCAAGAACATCCACACCACTTCTGCTTACTATAATCATTCACGTCTTCATCCAAAACCTCAAGAACATAGTTGGTCATCACTATCACATTAGAAGGATTGCTTGTGGACCTCCAAACCATGAACTAGTTGGGTTGTAAATTCACATTAGCCTCCCAAACATGCCACCAGATCTATAAAACATGATATTGTATTTCCAAATCTCACTGGACCTATTTGTGTCACTCTGTCACCTATAATATAGTTGCCAAAACCAATTTTACTCTTATGGCCATAACTCCTCCACATTTTCATGTGGACCTCTCAAATCTTGACTGGATCATCTTCAGAGACATATCTACAAACCCTTTGATGCACATACTCTGATATTTATCTAGCTGGGATCTTCACTTCATAGAGCTTCACTATCTTCACTATTCTTCTATGTTTCTAATAGGACTAATTTTCTCAATATCCTTAGCACACAACTCATCCAATCCTTGACATCAATGCAACAGGAGTATGTTGACATCAATGACAACATCTGTTAGGCCCATACTTGCAACAATCTCCCCCTTTGTCATTGATGGCAACATATGATATGAAAAACTATTTAACCATCAAGACAAGAACTTCTCCTCACTGACTAACATGGCTCCTCCTATTAACATCAACCATTCACATGTCTTCTCTTCCTTTACTGCTCCTCCTTTAATCAGCAACCACTTTTTGTTTTTCACATGTCTTCTCTCCCCCTTTGACATCAATGGAAAAGGGCACATACTTGCAACAACTTCTCATACTTCAAAATCATACTGACTGCTCCCCCTGAGTAGAAGCCTCCTAACATCAATCTAGATCAAAAGATATGACTGTGGGATCCACTGGATTGATGCACATTAGTGCATCTTAATTCAAAACCAAAGGGGTAATAACCCCTAACTTCTCCCTAAGATACTCAAAAGTGTCCTTAGGTAGAGGTTTGGTAAAAATGTCTACAATCTGATCCTTTGAGGGCACAAACTCCAATCTGACTTCATTCTTGTTCACCTGTTGTCTCAAAAAGTGAAATTTGATGGATATATGTTTTGTCTTTGAATGTAACACACTGTTTTGAGTGAATTTCTCGTGAATCACTCTGCGGATCTTCAAATTATTATCCAAGTGAGTTGACAACATAATTTTATCGTTTCAAAACATGCCTCTAAATCCGTAGACCATAAAATTGCATTTTCAGATCATACCAGATCTATTTGTGTAATTTTGTTTTTACTAGATAGCTGTCAGAACCAGATCTACTCATAACTTCTTCAAATCTATATGCAGATTTCTCAACTTTTAACTAAATGATTTTTAGATGAACCTCCAAAAGCCCTTTAATCCGTAACCTCTAATTCTTACTTAATGTTTCAAATTTAGGCACTTATTAGCTAGCTAGGGGAATTTGATCTTCTTTGCAGCTCCCCCTGAGCTAGAGCTCACTTTTTAATTTCTAGAAGGATTATCAACACCTAATTCCAGTGTAGACCCATCACCAATGTTCATCACACTCTTCTTTACCCAAGTCTTTCTCATCTCCTTCTAAATCTCATCTACATTCACTTTACCTTTGCCTTTGTCTTGTTTCTGATCATGTTTCACTAGACCTTTTCCATCATGATTTCTGTTCCTACCAAATCTAGCTATATGACTGGATTTATTGCAATTGTAACACAAAACATTTCCTTTCTTATTTGATTGATATCTTCTTGATCGACATTGATTAACCATATGCCCCATTCTATTGCATGCAAAACATCTACCATTGAAAGAATTGTCCATTTGCATATTTCTGCATTCATGAGATTTGTGACCATACATTGACCAGAGAAGGATGGATTATTTTGATTCATTTTTCTCCTACACTGAGTTGCTTTATGACCAAATTTGTTGCAGTTGAAGCAACTTCCACTGAAAGATGGATATCTTTGAGCATTAGGTTGTCTTACCAGAGGTCTTCTAGGCCTGTTTCTTTGTCCTCCTAACCCAAAGTTCTTTTGACTAGATCCAGAGCTTTCACCTTTCTCATATCTCAAGCCATGCTTATCATCTACCCTCTTTTGACTTTCAAGTAGTACTTCAAGTTTGGTTGATCTTATCTTGAATTTTTCTTTGTATTCATTTATAGTTTCAAGATCTTGTTTAAGAGTGTCAATCTGTCTCTCAAGTTGTTCTTCATTGTATCTAGCTTCTCCAAGATCAGACTCAAGATGTCTAATTATTCTGTCCATTTTGTAGCAATCTTTTGTTTTCTCCTTGAGGGACTGATTTAAGTTTTCTTTAGTCTTTCTCTTCTCTTCAATTTCTTGGGTAAATTTTATAACCCCTGATTCCATTTCATGTCTTACCATAACAACTTATTTTGATAGCTTTTCACATAGCTTTGTTTTCTCATTTAGGTCTTCATCAATATTATTGGCTTCATTCTGATCCGCTAACTTCTAAAGTAGTTCCTTTCTCTTTTTCATGGAATTACTGAGTTTTTCTTTCAGCTTATTGATGAAATCATTAGCTATCTTAAGTCACTCTCTCAAATTATTTACTTCATACTGCAATTGATCAAGATCATCTAAGGTAGACTGTAGTTGTTCTTTCATACCATATGCATCCATTGAGATTCCCATATCCTCCTCAAGCTGTTAGGCTTTTTCTAAAGAACTTGGCTCTAATACCAATTGTTGGATTTAGGACAAACAACTGAGAGGGGGGGTGAATCAATTGTCACCAAAATCCTATTCCTTAGTCACTTAAAACCTTATTATATCTCAATAGCATATCAATGATTTAATCATGAAAGCATAATGCAATAATTCAAGAGCAGAAACAAATTCAACACATATAACACCAATATTTTAATGGGGAAAACCCGGTTAAGGGAAAAACCATGAGGTGACTAACCCAAGATTGTATTCTCTATTAAAAAAATAAGAAGTATAAAATGACACTTGCCAGTTAGGGCTCACTTCCTGAGCACACTACTCACAAAAGGCCCACTGCCTAGAGGAGACACATTATCTAGAGAAGAATATGAGTATTACATACTTGAATGGGAGATTAGCATCTTTACTATGCTTGAGTCAGTTCCATTTAAGCACAATACCTCTACTCTACTTTTCACTCCTCTTCACTACCACCTTCTCATCATGACCACATGGATACATTTGAATGACTTCACAACTCTTATTTATACATGACATCAACTTTGGAATGATCATCAAAGTCAGCGCAACACACACTTATTTTATTATAGAGCAATTACAAAAATACAACTTGACTTATTACAAAAACTTCATGTGCATCACTACACTGTTGGCCACACATAGTTGGGACTTCAATCTTCTTCGAGGAACATGCCATGCTTCGCAAAACATCTTCAAGATCATTCGCAACATGCGCAAATCATCCGGTCGGCCAAGACTAGGAAGAACACCATCACCCAAAGGTAAATCTTCAATTATGAGCTCAATCTTCAATGTGGACCACCAACACAAACTGGACATAATCTAGAGACCCCCACAAGCTTGCTTGAATCACCAAGAACATCTGCACCACTTCTGCTTACTGTAATCATTCGCATCTTCATTTGGAACCTCAAGAACACAGTTGGTCATCACTTTCACATTAGAAGGGTTGCTTGTGGACCTCCAAACCATGAACCAATTGAGTTGTCAATTCACATTAGCCTCCCAACCATGGTACCAGATCCACAGAACATGATATTATATTTCTAGATCTCACCGGACCTATTTGTGTCACTCTATCACCTCTAAACAGTTGCTAGAACTAGTTTTAATCTTATGGCCATAACTCCACATTTTCATGCAGACCTCTCAAATCTTGACTGGATCATCTTCAAACACATATCTACAAACCCTTTGATGCGCATACTCTGATCTTTATCTAGATGGGATCTTCACTTCATAGAGCTTCACTGTCTTCATTATTCTTCTCTGTTTCTGATAGGAATAATTTTCTCAATATCCTCAGCACACAACTCATCCAATCCTTGACATCAATGCAACAGGAGTATGTTGACATCAATGACAAAACCGGTTAGGCCTATACTTGCAACACATCTGACTCTGTTTCTTCATCATCAATTACACCAATACTGACATACACTCTTCGACCTTTGGTTTTCTTCCTCTTGCCTATTTTCTCTTTGACAGTTGTTGTGGAGGGAATATCAGAGGGTTTAGATGCTATTCCAGAGGAACTAGCACTTCTTGTTCTTCTTTTTGGTGCAGTAGGTGCCTCTGTTGTGTCTTTTAAACTTCCAGAACTTTACTTGCTTCCCTTTCTTGCTCCTCCTTTTGTTTTGCTACTCTTTTTGCCTCAGCTCTAGCTCTTGTGGCTGATATTTGTTCTTTGGTGAATCCCTTTCTCTTAGCATAATCATCTACCATCTTCTATGCTTTCTTTGAAATTTGTAGTTTTCTTACTTCAACATGGATTTTTCTGAATAGCTCCTCATATGTCCCAAATCTTTCTTCCTTGGGATCCCTTAGTTTGCTTAACATATGTTGGGCATAATTTTCCAATATCTCTCCATCTACTTCGTAGCCCATTGGAATAACCCAAATTGTTCTGGGCTCAACGGCCTCCATTAGGCATTGGTCTTTTGTCACAATGAAGCATATGGTGTCCTTGTATTTTTTAACAATTGATCAAGGGATCCTTTCTCTAGATTACATTGACTTTTGGAAGTTTTTGAAGTAACCCCATAGGGTTGTAGTTTGAGCATCATGATTTCCTATTCCATTCAAATAATTTCTAATTTGTACTGAAACAAGTTTATCACTAGTCCAAAACAAACTTTTTATTACTAGTAACTCTTGCATGAAATAGAAGAATAGGTAAAGAATCAAAGTATCTAACTTGAATGGATATTTCTACTCCTTTGTCCTCTTTAGATTTTCCATCAACTATTGCTAGAACAACTCACAAAGATCATAGTCTGTGTTTTTCTTCACCATCTCATATGTTGTGTAAATAGCAGTACTAGAGACAAAGTTCTCTCAATTCATGAAGAAGATATTATAGCCTATCACCATGGAGGCAAACCTAACTGCATGGTCTTTAATGTCATTGATTGTTAGAGCCCTTTTATCAAATTTGGCTCTAGTGGCTTTCATCGCTATGTCATTTTTCACAGCCTTCAATACAGGCACTAAACCGGTAGAGTTTAATCCCGTGACTACCCTTATGGCATCCTTAGTGATCTTTAATGTAGAGTTGAGCCATATAAACTCATCATGAATTTGAATTAGGACATAGCAGACCCATTCATCTTCTGCAAAAACTAGAAAATCTATATACTAAATGAATTTCTTTTCCTCCAATGCCTTGTATTCTTCCTTCAGAACAAAATTATCATTGGTTAAGTGATCTAGATACAAGTTTGTAATTTGGATTTTGCCAGATTCATCTAGGGCAACATGAATATAGGCCCTAACATCTTCCACATGTATCACACCAAATGGAATCCCATAAAATGCACCATTTAGATCGACCTCTGTTGATTTGAATGGATGCTTCTTGAATTTTGGTGGTGCTCTTTCAGTTATATCAATCACATGTGGGGTTTCCATCCTTTGTAGAAGTTCAAATAAATTCCCAGTAGGGTTTTGAATTAGAAAAATACCTCTTTTCATCAAATTAGGGTTTCCTTCACTTGAATCACTTTGATTTCTTTGGATCTTCTGGAAACATTGATATTGCTCAGAGTTTTGCTTCAATCTCTCTTGGATTGTCACTTTATTGAATGCAAGGTAAGTTAGCTATCAAACAAGCTCCTTTTTTATCATCCATAAGGATGACCTAGTCATCATAAATGCCTTTGATGAAAAAGTTTTTAAACACTTCTCTATTAACCATAGTTAATTCAAATTTCTCTATAATGCTCTGCATTAGATCTTTTTCTACCATAATTTATTTCAGACGATTTCCCATAAAGTACTTCACAACATACTTTAGTGCCAGATTTTGGCACTAACTTTCTGGCTGGGGGTTTTGGATTTTCAACACAGCTCCCCCTGAGCTAGAGCTCCCAATTTACTTCCTAGAGGAAGTATCTACACCAGAATCTGGTGTGGATCTATCCTTGACTTCAATCACATATTTCTTAATCCAGATCTTGCCCATTTCTTTCTTAGTTTCAACCGGATCAACTTTTCCTTTCCCTTATCATTCCTCTACTATGTTTTCCTTTCTTTGGCATAGTAGTTTCTTTTCACATTCTTGCTCCTGCAAAATTTTGTAACATGTCCAAACTTGTTGCAATTATAGCACATAATGTTTCTCTATCCTTGATTTCTTTTTCTGAATGAATTCATTCTTGATCTACATTGATTAGCCATGTGTCCAAATATATTGCAAGAAAAACATCTTCCATTGAATGATTGAGTATTCCTTGAGTTTTGAAAGCCATTTCTTACTAGACTTCTGAATTCATTTGATCTATGACCAATTTTCTTGCAGTTGAAGCATTGACCAGAGAATGATGGAACATTATGACTTATTCTACTCCTACATTGAGTAGCTATATGACCAAACCTTTTGCAATTAAAACAATAGCCATTGAAAGATGGGTACCTTTGAGCATTTGGCTGTCTCATCGGAGGTCTTCTAGGTCTTCTTCTTTGATTCCTAAATTGGTTGTCTTTGTTTTGCTTCATCTGAAAATTTTCTTGACCTGATTTTGAACTTTCTCCTTTTTCAAATCCTAAGCCTTGCTTGTCATCTGAACTTTCTCCTTTTGCAAAACTTATCTTGAACTTTTCTTCATAGCTATTGGCTTTTTCCAAGTCTATTTTCAGGCTCACAATTTTTTTTCCAGTTTGACACATTCTTCTATCTTGTCGTTTATCATCAGATTTAGATCTTCTTCTACTTTAGCTCTTTTAATAACTTCCACTTTCAGATCTTCCAGGGTCTCATTTGCTAATATCAATTGTTCACTAACATCTCTATATTTTTCTTTGAATTTCTCAACTTGTTCTTTCAGCTTTAGAATGCATTTGTCAACTTCTTGAATGGTAGCCTTTAAATCCCTGATTTCTGCTTCAAATTTTTCAAGATCAATAAAAGCTACTTCTAGTTCAACATTGTTTTCATATGAAAATTTTTCATACCTTCTAGCTGCCACGAATCAACTTTCCTAGATCTTCTTTAAGCTATTAGGCTTCTTCCAAGGAACCTTTCTCTAATACCAATTGTTGAAAGTAAGGAATACTGAGAGGGGGTGAATTAGTATTTCACACCACTTCTTAACTTGATTATTAATCTAATTTCCAAAATTAATAGCATGAAAGTAAAACAAGCATAAGAACAACAACCATAAAGACATAACACATAAACACTAAGAGTTTTACATGGAAAACCCAAGGAGGGAAAAACCATGGTGAGTGTTAGCTCACAATATATTATGATAGCTCAATACTAGATTACAAGAAGGCTCATTGTCTTAGGGCTCACTACCCTATGAAGGGGTGCTCACTGCACAAAGGCTCACTACCATGAAAGAAGAAGATAGAAGAAGGATTGGCTCACTACCAAAAGATGAATTGCTATAAATACATCTACCATATGCTGGATTACAATTGCAATGAAGGTTCAATGCACAGATTCAAAAGTCTTCATTTATTCTACCTCACTTCCCAACTTAACTGCAGATACTCTATTTTCTTCCCTTGCTCAACCTTTATTGCTCTACATTCTACTCATAATCCTTCACACTTTCAATTCACACATTTTTCCACACACTCATACACCACACTCGCACTCCAACATTGAATTCCATCGAGTATATATATTCGCTACAAGATTTGTCTCCTAATCAGGTCGGCAAGCAAAACATAAACTGTGTACATAAATATTACATCTTGTTGGCTTGAACTGATGTACAATCTGTAATGCAGACTTAAAAAAACATACAAAAGTCTCCATATAGGTTGGCTTCAATCATACAACCACTTAGATTGACTATTCAAACAAAATAACTTCTCTGCATAATTATCTAATATGTTTTCAAATTGTTCCTTAAGAGTATACTTGATCAACTCATCTGTCATATCATAATTCCCACTATGGATCATATGAGACTTTGAGGTGCATAACCAACAATCATCTTTGACCTCTTAGCATACCTCTAGAACCACAAGACAAGATATGCAACTGTGGTGAAATGCGGACCAAAATACCCATGCACTTTGCACTATTCCTGACTTAGTTGAGTTCTTCCAGACTTAGACCAATTACTTCTTAACTTCTAGAAGTCATTAGGACTTGTAATCTTGACTACAGTATCTTCAAACAATCCTGAATTACATACTTGAACCACATATCTTGACTATCAACTGTGGAGGAATACCACTTGAGTCTCTACTACTAACTTTGTATTGTCAATACTTAGCCATTCTACCTTAGTCTTTTGTGTCCAGACTAGAACCTTGTACACAGACTATTCTAAGTTGAGTTCCCAATCATCCTTAGTTCCATCATGCTCTATTTGCCTTGTTTCCATCAATGACAACATTACCCAATCAACAGTGTCTCTTGACTATGTTTCCAACAAGCTATACATGATGGGAGAAATAATACCTATACTATAACATCAAATAGAAAGAGAATTACCTTGATTCCTTGGAAGATGATCCTAAAAGTGAAATATGTGAGAATACTAGAATATGTTTGGTAGATGGAAGGAAATTTCTAGATGGTTTGAGACATGAGAATATGTGTTATACTTTGATACCTACGAAGCCTAAAACCCTAAAGAATCACAACTTGAGGAGATAATTGAGTTGCTAATAGAGTATGAAGACATCATATCAAATAATGTACCTGAAGGATTGCCACCAATTAGGAGTATTAGTCATCATATGGATCTTATACTTGGAGCTAGTTTGCCTAACAAAGCAGCGCACAAAATGACATCAGCAAAGAATGAAGAATCGAATAGACAAATACAAGAGTTCTTAAGGAAAGGTTTGATCAGAGAAATTTTGAGTCCTTGTGCAGTACTTGCAATGCTAGCACCAAAGAAAGATGAAGAATGGAGAATGTGTATAGACTCTAGAGCAATCAACAAGATCATAGTTAAGTATAGATTTCCATTGTCTAGGATAGATGACATTGTGGATTGTTTGAGTGGAGAAAAATATTTTACAAAGATAGATTTGAAGAGTAAATACCATTAAATCAAAATCAGAGAAGGAGATGAATGGAAGACTACTTTTAAGACAAATGAAGGATTGTATGAATGGTTAGTGATGCCTTTTTTATTGACAAATACACTGAGTACTTTCATGAGATTGATCAATGAAGTTTTGAAGAAATTCTTGGGTAAGTTTGTTGTTGTATGCTTGGATGATATTATAATTTTTAGCAAGACAAAAGAAGAACATTTGTGGCACCTGAGACAAGTATTGCAATGGTTGAGAGAAGAGAAATTGCTAATAAATATCAAGAAGTGTAGTTTCATGAAGAAAGGATTGGTATACTTGGGATTTGTGATTTTTGTTGAAGGATTGAAGATGGACCTTGTGAAAGTTAGAAAATTTGTTGAATGGCCTACACCTAAGAGCATTGGAGAAGTCAGATCATTTCATGGATTAGCTAGTTTCTACCAGAAATTCATCAAAAAAATTAGTTCGGTATGCAAACCTATGGCAGAGAGAATGAGAGGAGACAGAAAGGACTTTAAGTGGACATCAAGACCAAATAAGAGTTTTGAATTGTTGAAGAAAAAAGTGTCAAAACAACCAGTATTGGCATTACCAGATTTTAATAAAGTATTTCAAGTAGATTGTGATGCAAATGGAAATGCAATAGGAGCAGTGTTAAGTCAAGAAGGTAGACCTATAGCATATTTCAGTGAGAAGTTGAATGATGCAAGGAGAAGATATTTAGTTTATGAACAAAAATTCTATGCTATAATTCAAGCCTTGAAGAAGTGGAAACATTATTTGTTTCCTAAGGAATTTGTGTTGTATATAGATCATCAAGCTTTGAAATATTTGAATAGTCAAGGAATGTTGAATCAGAAACATATGAAATAGGTAGATTTCATGTAGAGTTACACTTTTGTATTGAAGCATAGGAGTGGAAAATCAAACAAAGTTGTAGATGCACTAAGTAGAAGAAGGAATTTGCTGACAGAGATGAGAGTTGAAGTACTAGGTTTTGAAGAATTGAAGAACATGTATGAAGAAGACCTTGATTTTGTAGAACCTTGGAAAGCATGTAAGGAACCTATTGTGATAGATAGAAGTAAGTGGTTAGATTATTTCATTTAGGAGGATATGTTGTTCAAAGGAAATCAATTGTGTATACCTAGGAGTTCAATGAGAGATAATTTGATTAAAGAGAAGCACAATGGTGGATTGGCAGGACATTTTGGAAATGACAAGACAGTAGCTTTGGTAAGTGAAAATTAATTTTTTCCTCAAATATATAAGGATGTAAGGAAATTTGTGCAAAGTTGTAGAGTATGTCAAGTTGCAAAAGGGAGTAGTCAAAATACTAGGTTTTACAAATCTTTGATAGTAATGGAGAGACCTTGGGAAGACATAAGCATGGATTTCATATTGGGATTGTCGAAGACATAGAGAGGATAGATTCTATATTTGTAATGGTGGATAGATTTTCAAAGATGGCACATTTCATACCTTGCAAGAAGACAACTGATGTAGTTCATGTCGCTGACCTATTTTTTAAGGAGATTGTGAGATTGCATGGATTACCAAAGAGCATAATTTCAGACAGAGATACAAGATTTCTTAGATACTTTTGGAAGACATTGTGGAAGAAGATGAAGATAGATTTGAAGTTTAGTTCAGCATTTTATCCACAGACAGATGGATAGATAGAGGTAGTAAATAGGAGTTTGGGTAACTTGTTGAGATGTTTGGTTGAAGAGAAGGTAGGAAATTGGGATCTCATTCTATCACAAGCAGAGTTTACATACAATAATTTAGTGAATGGGAGCACAAGAAGAACACCATTTGAGATTGTGATATGAACTAACCATAGAGGAGTAGCAGAGTTGAGAGATATCAGCATGGAGATAAAGAGGAGTGTAGAAGTAGAAGAATTTGAAGGACACATGGAGATAGTGCATAATCAGGTTAAGAAGCATTTGGAGGAAATGAACAATAAGTATAAGGAGAAAGCATATGAGAAGAGAAGACACAAAGAATTTTCAGTTGGAGATGAAGTGATGGTATATTTGAGAAAAGAAAGATTTTTAGTAAGGAAATATAACAAGTTGAAGATGAAGTAGTTTGGACTATGTAGGATACTTAGTAAGTTTGATTCAAGAAATGCATATGAAGTGGAGCTACCAAAGACATTGGGTATATCACCTATTTTCAACATTGTAGACTTATATCAGTATCATGGAGGAGAGTTCAACGATAGCATTGAAGAAGACTTGAAGAAACAGTCAGCACAACAAGCACCAGAGCAGATTGAAGACATCTTGGATAGCAGAGTTGGATGCAACACCAAAGGCAAGCAATACAAAGACTATCTTGTGAAATGGAAAGGCAAATCGAAAGAAGACTCATCTTGGATTTCTCATGCTGAGGTGGACCATCTTGGTTTTCCTCTAGCCCCAACAAAGTGAGGGACTCACTTTTTCAAAAACCCTTGGTGTCTAATGTAGGAGCATCCCTAGTTCAAGAGCAATCTTGCATCAACCAAAAATATTTGCATTTCATTTTGTTTTCTTTCATTTTCCCAATTCAGTACAATTAGTTCAATTAGTAGAAGTTTTTGTATTTTGGTCCGCATTCTTCCATAGTTTCATTTTAATCCTTGTAGAGCTAGATTTGGCATCTACACACTATCATCTACATCATATCCAAAATTCAGATCATTTGGATCAGTTTCCTAAAAGTTATCGCTATCAGAAGACTAACTATTTTCTCAAAACAAAGCATTTAGACAGCCTTAGAAAAATAGATGAAGGAGAAGACTTGCAGAGCACTTCCATGATTTGTGGAGCTAAAAGACACATCATTCAAGATATTTTGGAACTTGGTTGACCTTTCCTAAGATCCACACATTGTTTCATTCACTTGTGGAGGGATGCAAGTTGTTTAGGGCCGACCTATCCGTGTACACACATTACATCTCTTTCATTGGATTTTGTAATCAATCTTGGCCGATGCAGAGGATTCTTGTGATCTAGAGATGATATATAATCATGTAATAGATGTATAGGAAGTCAATCAGTGATAGTTAGCATAATTCATGAGATATATAGTTCAAATTATCAAGTGCTTCAAAGCCATATCCTATGCATATATGGTAACTAGAGAATCAGGTCTGTGAGCTCTAATTTATAAGCCCGCATGTTACTGACATGTTAGTATTTTGAATCTATGATATACTGAATGACTAAATCTACATTTACATCCTATAATTGAGTTCCTTCCATTGTGTTTACTCCTATTGCACAATCTGGACTATTCACTCTGTGGACCCTCCTAACCATGACTACACCAGATGAGGATTGTTGAGAAGCTTGGATGCATGAGAACTTTCTAAGTGGGAAGCATTGGTTGTTTGAGAAGGGATGTCCTTGGATTGAGAAGAAATCAAGGGTGGAAAAGTAAGTTGAAAAAAGGGGATGGTTGAGATGAAGTGAGGACAAAAGGACTCTTGTACAAAAGACTTTGACCATATCTTTGTAAGAGACCCATGTGGTCTTGTACAAGAGGTCATGCCTTTGTATACATAGGAGGATGTGAAGGATTTCACTAGGGTTAGGTTAGGATAATGAAATGTGCAAGTAGGAGATTAGCTAATTAATTAGGTTTAATAAAGGTGGTTAAGGGGTGTCTAGAGATGATTAGTGATGGTTTAGAGATGTTTAGGGATGGTTTAGAGATGTTTAGGGATGAATAGGGATGACTAGTGTTAAATAGTGACTTTGATCAAATCACTATTTAAAAAAAGTGATTTGGATGACTAATTTAATAAATGGTAATTTACCCAATCTATTATGGTGCTTTTAGGGTTGAATTGTGTTGAGATGAAAGAGATGGACAATTTTATGTGTCTACACTATGCACCTATCTTCCATACCTTATGATCATCATCACCTACTTATGATATCAACCTTTGCTCACATGCTTAACCTACCTTGCTTATGTGCCTTCTCATGCCCTTATTTTACATCTAGTTGCCTCCTACACTCATTTCTCACATCTTATGTTGTCATATTGTGCTTTTATTGCCATGTCACACTATTACATTAGGAGGCACCATGCTTCCCCCATGCTATATTGTGCTTCCATTGGCATATCTTTCTCTTAGAGCTATCCTACCAGATTAAGGGTGTCTTGCCTTCCCACTTCTCTATTGTGTTGCTATCACTTATCCTTTTACACTCAAGGAATTATGCTTTCTCAATATCATGTTGTGCTTACATGCCTAATTTTGTACCTAGAGCTATGTTACCACTAGGGACCACATGCCTTCATTGTACTCACACACACTTGGAGCCACGTTAGGAGCATATGCCTTTTGTAGTGTTATATGTACTTTATAGGGCTACACCACTCTTCTTATTTTCCTATACCAAGGGAAAATTCATGTACCTTCACGATTATCCTTAGCTAGCCATATACACACCACACCTATCATTTGGGATGTCTTATTTGTTTGTTCATCACATAATGCATTCATTATATTGATTTACTTTACATGATACACATGCTCTATGCTTGGTTACATTTACATTTCATATTATATTTTTCTCTCTACTTCAATTCGTTGCATTTGATGGATGTAACCAATTGAAGGGAGACATATCCTATTGTTAACACTCATTTGTTGAGTTTATAAATAGTTTTAGGTATTGATACAAAGAGACATCACCATGTCCAAAAGGATCATTCTTCATGACATGGAGCAACACTTGATATTCTATTACCACTTTTTGTATAGGCAAAAAAAATAACCACACTCTCTCTCCCTCTCTCTCATGGTCAGAGACAATAAATTCTAGTCACAAAATTGACCAAAATTCAAAAATTCAAAATTCAAATCTTTGTTAGCTTCTACTTATTCCACTAGCCATTATGACTTAACGTGGTACATGTATGCATGATTAATTGTAATATATTATTATTTAAAGGAATCTAGTGTGAATTAGGTTACAAGCAATTCATGTTCAAAAATCGTATGCATTGAAAAATAATCTTTCTAGGACCACTTTGTTTCAGAGCACTAAAAGGAACTTAATTCTAAATCCAATAATTCTAGGAAATTTGCATGACTAAAGAGTGTTGTCTTTGATCATTTCTATGACTTTAAACCTAGTCCAATCAAGGAGGTTGACCTAGGAGAACTTGGCCCTTACGATCCAATGATTTCTCAAAGGTATTTTTCAATACCACTAGTCTTCAAACGAGAGTAGAAATAGGAGTTTTAGGTAACACAAGTCATAGGAGTCTATATTTATCTAGTTCAAATCTAAATGTCATAGGTAAGATCCATGTGTAGAGTTAGATCCAGTAAACTTGAGATCAATTTTCCTATGTGTAAGATTGTTCTACCAAATTCTTAGAACAACCCAATTCAAATTTCATTATTTTACTTCCAACTCATTTTTATTTATATTTTTTAATTTCAAATTTTTATTCTACAATCTATTATATAATATCTCCAAACTTTTAATTAAAATAATTAATTATTTTATTATTAATTTTTTTTAAAGATAATGCATCTAGTAAACTTTTTAAACCTGACCAGTGATGCTGGTATGACACGCCCTCTGGCTCCACGTGAATACTTTTGCCTAGAGTAATGAACCAGTGAGGCCACAACACGAGGGACCTCATCCCCTAGCAAGAACAATTCAAACCTACGAGCTCGTTGGCCCAGCGAAGGCATAAAGCCTGCGAGCTCGTTGGCCCAATGGGGTTTTGAACTCTGGTGGCCGCCACTACAACCAAGTGACTTAAGCACTGAACCATGCCCTCATTGGCAATTTTATATTAAAATTTAATTTTAAAAAAAAAAATATTTATTTACAATAACATTTTCACTTTTAAGTGCCACGTAGTGGCCTATGTTTATAGTATTGTAATGATAAAACTTGTCTTGTAATTAGAAAATAATGTAAGTTTAGAATAAATTAAATTGCATTAAAGAAGCCTAAATCTTATTATTTAATAGTTAAGCTGTTTAAATTTTTTTTTAAATTACTATATAAGTATATTTATGTTTACAATATATGTTAGGAAATATTTTATAAATGATGTTTAAATGCTGGAGTTAAATTCATTAATTAATGAAAGTGAATAATGAAATGAAGATAAAGATGGTGTATTGTATGTTATCTTGAAAAATTAGGAGTTTGTTTAATTTAATTGTGGAACTAATTAAAAATTACATCATCAAAATAATAATATTAAATACAAACTAATAAAAAATGAAAAAAGTTCCCATAAAACAGGGAATGATGGAGATAATATAGGGGAGTAGAGGAGACATTCAAGGAACATGGGGGAGAATGAGACCCTCAATCAATCAGCCAAGAGAAATTGTATCTCCTAAATTCCAATCAAATTGTAGATACAAAAATTATTTAATATTTATGATTACAAAAATTCATTTTTAGCAAAATTTAATATAAACTTATATAAGAAAAAAATGCTCTTGCCTATGAAATAATATAATAATAATTTAAGTAAACATGGATATTAGAAATGACAAGTGGCATCCCAATAAGACTTTGAAGTCAAAATGATTATGAAAGAATTAATTAGTCTCGTTCAATATTTGAAATGATAATAGTATAGACAAGTGTCAATCCAATAAAACTTTGAAATCAAAGGAATTAGTGGTGTATTATTAGTTTCTACCAAAAAAACTATAGGTGAGGCCTATTCTTAACTAGTTATTAATAATTCTTTTTGCAACCAATGAGAACTGAAATAGTTTTTCTATTTAAAAAATATTATAACAAAACATATTTGAAAAATATTTTTTCTTTAATCTAATTGGCAGAAAACTTTTACCCGATAAGGGTGATTAATGTGCATCCATTACAATAATGGTGATAATATTGGCTTATGGAAAGGGAGTGGCATAAAAAGTGAAAACAGTTGAAAGCAAATAACTTGAAAGCAAGCATATCAAATTGCAAGATTTGAGGTGAGCTGAAGGGAGCTCCAATAGAACACAAAAGCATCACCTTCCAAGCAATCAATCCAAGGTCGTGGAGAAAATCTTCATTTTTTTAGGTATTTGCATCAATATTTTTGTTTTTCCACCACAAAAACTAAAATCTATTTACTGTAGTTTTTATATTTACATTGCTTCTTTCCTTGATTTTTTTTTTACATGTAGAACTATTCTCTTAATTCTTTAGATAAAAGGGCTTTTAAAGAAAGATTAGGTGGTTTTTGATTCATAATTTTTATGTGAAACTAGGGTTCAATCTTATAGAGAATATAACGAGGGCATCCATACAAAAAGACTAGGATGCAGTGATAGAGATTGAAGAGATCTAAGTTTTTCTTTACTTTTTTCTTGTACTATTTTCTAAGCAAACTTTAATTTTTATTTGCAAAATGTATGATAGCCAATCAAAACAAAAATCAGATCTCTTTAAACACTACATCCACTATCTTTCTCAATAGAAATGACATGTCTCTCAAGGAATTTGATCACATTATTGTTGACCTATTTTTTCCTCTTGCTGGAGTCAAATAATTCAAGCAGCATCAGTCAGTGTGCATATCCCCAATGTAAGCTATATTTGTGATCCTAAAGTCTAAACCCAAATCTCAAGGTCTGAATCTTGCCTGAAGAAGCTTACCATGTGAAAGAGCTTGAAAAAACATGCATGTTTGCTTTTTACATCACCCTGAAATTCGCTAAAAAAAGGAAGTTATGTATGGTCAAAGTTTTGGTCAAATCTAATTTTCCAGAAGGGGTGATATTCTGAACATCGGGTGATATTCAAAGCATCGGGTCATATTCTGAACATTGGGTGATCTTTGTAATATCACCCCGATATCCAAAATATCACCCGATCCTTTGAATATCACCCCAATATTTGTATATCACCCTCATCTTCTGAATATCACCCTGATATTCCTATATCACCCTCATCTTTCAAATATCGCCGTGATATTTGGCTATCACCCCTTCATCCTAATATCACCTCGATATCTGAAATATCACCCTATCTTTTCTATATCACCCCGATATCCAAAATATCACCCCGATATCCAAATATCACCCTCATCTTCCAAATATCACCCTATCTTTTCTATATCACCCCAATATCCAAAATATCACCCTATCTTTTCTATATCACCCCGATCTCTGAATATCACCTGATATATTCAAGCAGTTCACCGAAGCTTTGACCGCCTATATCTCCTCCCTCCTGGCAAATTTTGACATGATGTAAAAGGCAAAAATGCATGTTTTGGCCTCCTCTTTCATATGGCAGGCTTTTCAGAGGAATATTCTCACTTTTCAATTTTAGATCTGGATGTGCATGATTCAGTGAGTGGACTTTTCAGCGACTATTTTGAGTAGATGCAGATATTTCTTGCATTCATTGCTGCACAGAGACGAAGCAGCTCACATTAATGATCATAAATATCTTGCCACCACCTTGTTTCAGATATTTCTCCGCCGCCTAGTTTTAGATCAATGAGTAAGCTACTGCATTAAAGACTGAAAAATATCTTCCATCTGCATCAATTCTAGATCTTTTGCGCCATAACTCCTGGCGGTTGGACATCATTTTAGCAGATATTTCCTACTACAACTCATAGAGTGAATTTTGTAACTAACTTAGGGCATTAGTTTTGGAATGCTATATATATGCATTTAGATGATATAAAAAGGGTTGGAAATTTTTTGGCATACTGGTCTTTTTATTTCCAAACAGAGATTTCATATACTATAACCTTACCTTTTTAGTGGATATATGCAAGTTGTTTTACCTCCTTTGTTGATTTTCAAGTTTTGTGTGAATCTGCATAAGGTTGCATGTGAACATTTTGTTCCTCTCAACCCTATCACACCTTACCTCTGCTAGAATCATCTAATCTATGTATGTTTACTTGTTGTAACTGTTTATATTGTACATCTTCTCAGTGTTGTGGAAATCTCTTTAAATCTATCTAGTGCATCACCCTTTTGTGTTTTTCAAGTTTTGTTGCTTCATATTTCAGTTTAAAAGCATTCCTTCTCCCTTTTCCCCTCAAAAAATTTAGTAGTTTTAGGTGACAATCAGGCAAGGAAGCCGGCCTTCTCTGGAGGTCTAATCTCTCTGAGCAAGGTCCCACACTTGGAGATCATTCCCATTGTGTCATTGGAATGCTTGGAATCCTTCCAATTAGGGTGTAAATTTCATGTGATAATAGTTTCTGGCACGCCCGGTGGGACAGTTCGATCAACTTCTCATCAAAATACTGAGAGATTTGGTGTTTCTCCTAGTATTACCAGCCTTTGGAGGCAATACAAACAACACCATGGTAACTCTACTGAATGAAACAGTTGTTTTCAACAGCCCAAGTACCTAAAATTTTATCAAAGGTCAGGATTTTGGAAGTTTTTCTGGTCTATTCAACTTTCAGAAGCATCTCAATCATTTGGCAACTCCTTCTCTAGTATGTATCCAATTTCTTTTGGTTGCAGACCTATTTTGCTCTAATTCTAACCTTTTTATGAATATATAGTATTTAGATGCTATAAAATGTCAAAATTTTATGGGAATTATGGCTATTTCCCTACCCCTAATCCAGATTCAGGCTATTGGCCCCCATATCAGCAATATCAGGCCCCAAATGCCTCTGATTTTATGCCATAAGTCCTGCTGTTGTAGAATATCAGCATCTTCATGATGCTTACCCTCCTAATTCATCCCAAGTTGTTGCCCCTGAGAATATTGATGCTTTAAATGAGCTCATGAACAGTTTCCTAAAGATTGATAGGGTTTTAGACAATAAAAAAAGAGAAGCAGGATACAATCGGCCTCAGTAGTTTTATGATCTCAGTATCATAAGCTTGTATGGTCTTGAGAAGTTGTACCTAAATCTATATAGGGAGGCTGATTAATTTATGGAAATGCTCAAACATGACTGGCAACGAGAGGCACAAGGGGGGGTTTTTCAAGAAAACCTTGCTATAAGGATGGCAGCTCAAGAGCACCCTTACCAAAATGTATTGGATCTAATCCAAAAGTTTGACTGTTTCTTGTGGAATTTGAGCCAAAAACTTGAACAGATGAAGATCAATGATATTAGTAAGGAGTTCTCACACATGTATTGGATATTGGTTGAAATTAAGAAGCAAAAAGAGATTACCTTGCAGTAGTAAGAGTTAGTTGAGCAATCTATTGTTTATAATCAAGAGTGGGTGACAAAAAGAATACAGTTTGAAAGAAATCTTGAAAGAGAGATAGCTATTAAAAAGGAGCAAATGAAGCTTTTGTTACCCAAGTGCAAGAGCTCAAGGTAAAACATTTCTCTCCTATCCCTAGTTTCAAACAAATCCATCCTTCAAACCAAGGTGAATCTATGAAAGAGCCTCAAATTTCTCTACCATGGCAACCTTCTTGGGCCTAGCATCATGATTACAAAATACCAAACCTTGTAAAGGCCAATCCTCTCATACCAATTCAAAATCAGGCAGAGGAAAAAGTTGTAGAATCCAAGCCTATCATAATTCCAAGCTTCAAGCAAGCCTTTTCTCATGCATCCGAACAAGAAAGCAAGGTTGAAATGCAAAGTGTGCATGGGGAAAACCCTTAGCTGCAAAGGCAACTTCATCAAAATCTAGAGGAGCAGCAGTCAAATGATGAAGGCATAGGGGAACAAGCTGCTAAGGTCACTTCAGAGGTGGATAATGCTGCCCTACTTCATGAGCTACCTAACCGTGTTGAAGATGAAAAAGGTGGGCAACTAGTTGTGGATATCCAACAACAAGAGAACACTGAAAATAATAACAATTTGTTGCAGGTTGAGGTTGATGAAGCTGATTTGCAAGATATCAGTTTGCTGGAGGAGCTTCCTTTCTGTTGTATAGAGGAGTTTGAGGCTGATATAACAAATGAAAGTTTGCAGGAAAAGGCTACCTCATTGTTTGAACTTTTTCCCTTCTTTATTGAAGAATAAAAGCTTGATTTGGAGGGCACTTCTTTGAGTAGTAATGGGCATGTTGACCTTGGGCCAGCTATTTGTAAAAGTTTTCTAAGAGATGATAGCTTTGATGAGCTACTGGCTGTCCTAGTAAAAGAAGATGTTCCTTTGACCATAGAGGAGGAATCAATATGGCAAACTATCATGCAAGGTGAAGATAATGATATCATTTCTAAGCTTTCAAATTGTCTTCTCTCTTGTCCAGCCTTAGTCATGAATAAGGACAGCCATGAACAAAAAATAGAAAGGTTTGAAGAATGCAACCATGATGACATTATATCAGCCTTCTTGGTTTCTTTGAAGGAAGAAGGACAAATCCATGAGGTCCCAATTCAGTTGTTTCACACACAAGAGCAACATGAGTGTCAAATGGAGGACACCATCGTGCCAAATGAGGAGCTTGGGTTTTCAGACTAGCAAGAAGAGAAAGAATTAGAGCAGAGACATGAGATTAACCATGATGTTTTGCATGTCACTTCAAGGGGATGCCCAATCAGGCATCTAGCCTAGCTGGAGACATATCAAGAAAAGTCACCACTTGTCATGCTTACCTCTAAGCATGAAGTTGAACATTAAAATGAGTGGGATCAGCCCATTTATTCACCACAAGCTAAACAACATCAGCAATCAATTCAAGTGGATAGGTGAGTTTATCTCCATTTTGTGGGGGGTGTTTTATCAATTTATCATATGTCCATTTCCCCCTCACCTCTTTTTAACTACCCACATGCATCAAAAATATTGTAAATTGTTAAGGGTAGTTACTTTCAAGAACTAGTTAATGGCTTTGTTTAAAGTCACCTTTGACTAGTTAGTGTAGGGTTAGATTAGGTTTTATTTCTGCTTTAGTTTTCCCTTTTCCTAATTGCTTTTGCACAGGCTGCATTGTCATTAGGAGAATGCAGGCCTTTTCCCCTTTTTGTGTAAGAGGCAGGTTCCAGTTTCCCAACATGTTTTAGACTTGACTCCATGCCCAATGGATGCTTAAGGCCACTGATCTCATGTTTAGCAAGCAAACATCCCATAGAGGTCACCAATTATTGACCTATTTTTTCCTCTTGCTGGAGTCAAATAATTCAAGCAGCATCAGTCAATGTGCATATCCCCAATGTAATCTATATTTGTGATCCTGAAGTCTAAACCCAAATCTCAAGGTCTAAATCTTGCCTGAAGAAGCTTACCATGTGAAAGAGCTTGAAAAAACATGCATGTTTGCTTTTTACATCACCCTAAAATTCACTAAAAAGAGGAAGTTATGTATGGTCAAAGTTCTGCTCAAACCTAATTTTCCAGAGGAGGTGATATTCCAAACATCGGGTGATATTCAAAGCATCAGGTCATATTCCGAACATTGGGTGATCTTTGTAATATCACCCTGATATCCAAAATATCACCCAATCCTTTGAATATCACCCCGATATTTGTATATCACCCCGATATTCCTATATCACCCTCATCTTTCAAATATCACCCCTTCATCCTAATATCACCCCGATATCTGAAATATCACCCTATCTTTTCTATATCACCCCGATATCTGAAATATCACCTTGATATCCAAATATCACCCTCATCTTCCGAATATCACCCTGATATTTGTATATCACCCTATCTTTTCCATATCACCCTGATATCTGAAATATCACCCTATCTTTTCTATATCACCCCGATCTCCGAATATCACCTGATATATTTAGGTAGTTGACTGAAGCTTTGACTGCCTGTATCTCCTCCATCCTGCCAAATTTTGACATGATGTAAAAGGCAAAAATGCATGTTTTGGCCTCCTCTTTCATATGGCGGGCTTTTGAGAGGAATATTCTCACTTTTCAATTTTAGATCCAGATGTGCATGATTTGGTGAGTGGACTTTTTAGTGACCATTTTGAGTAGATGCAGATATTTCTTGCATTCATTACTGCACAGAGAGGAAGCAGCTCACATTAATGATTAGAAATATCTTGCCACCGCCTTGTTTGAGATATTTCTCCGTCACCTGGTTTCAGATCGATGAGTAAGTTGCTGCATTAAAGACTAAAAAATATCTTCCATCTACATCAATTCCAAATCTTTTGCACCATAACTCCTGGCAATTGGATGTACTTTCAGCAGACATTTCCTACTATAGCTCATAGAGCAAATTTTGTAACCGACTTAGGGCATTAGTTTTAGAATGCTATATATATGCATTTAGATGATGTAAATAGGGTTGGAAATTTTTTGGCATATTGGTCTTTCTGTTTCCAAACAAAGATTTCATATACTGTAACCTTGCCTTTTCAGTGGATATATGCAAGTTATTTTACCTCCTTTGTTGATTTTCAAGTTCTGTGTGAATCTACATAAGGTTGCCTATGAATATTCTGTTCCTCTCAACCCTATTGCACCTTACCTCTGCTAGAATCATCTAATCTATGTATGTTTACTTGCTATATCTGTTTATATTGTGCATCTTCTCAGTGTTGTGGATATCTCTTTAAATCTATCTGGTGCATCACCCTTTTGTGTTTTTCAAGTTTTGTTGCTTCATCTTTCAGTTTAAAAGCATTCCTTCTCCCTTTTCCCCTCAAAAAATTTAGTAGTTTTAGGTGACAATCAGGCAAGGAAGCCAGCCTTCTCTAGAGGTCTGATCTCTATGAGCAAGGTCCCAAACTTGGAGATCATTCCCATTGTGTCATTGGAATGCTTAGAATCCTTCCAAGCAGGGTGCAAATTTTATGTGACAACAATTATTTTTTTAAAAAGAAATCAAGATTTATAACTCCTCTAGCAATTATAGTTCAGTGATGGGTTTAAGGTGTGCTCTATGCCAGTGACTATCCTCATTATTGAGGTCTCAGTGGAATTCTCTATTGCCATTGATTTGATGCACACAAAACCTACCATTCATCAAAGATGTCAAGAAGTTTTTGAATCTTCTTAATAACTCTTCTTAGTTGTTGATTTGCGAGGAGTCAATTAGAATTTAAATTGGACACTAAAATTTGGGAATTTGCTTCAACCATACTCTTGTTTAAGGCCCTTTTCTTTAGCCCAAAATAGGTAGCATAAGCTTCTATGGACTTGTTTCATCCAATCCTAAAACCCAACTATACCAAAAAAACATTTTGTCCTTATAATTTTGACACATCCCTCCATCTCTGTATTGGCCTGGATTGCCTCCAAAGGTCCCATCTGCATTCATCTTGACTAAAGAGGGTAGAGGAGGAATCCATGATATAGCTTAGTTTTTTTTTTAATTTTAGCCACTCCATCACACCCCCATTTTTATGTTTATCAATCTTTTTTACTTATTAATATAGGCTGATGTATAACCTCATTCTATTATAGATGTCTTCGTCTATTTTTAGAATATGTAGGTTGATTCAGCTCCAGTTGAACTAGTGTCTCCAAGCAATTTTCTTCTAGGCTTTTTGATTTTCCCATTTATTTGGTACTTGTGTGCATTTCTATTGGCCCCTCTGTAATATGCATGTGTAGTTCATAAAAGCACCAGATAGATCTTATGTCTTTACTTGTTTAATTTTCAAGTTTTGGACCCTGTATTATCACCCTTAGGGTAAATGTAAAGAGATGGGGGACCAAAATGTTGCCACCATGTCCAAAAGTAGAGAAAAATGTGAGTGCATTATAACTTGCACGCATTTTAAAATGTGTGTGCATTATAACGCGAGTGCGTTATAACGTGCTCACATTTTGCTTTATATAAAAGAAAAAAAACCTCATTTCTCCTCACTCACAACCACGACCCACTCAATCTTAGCAGCAAAAAACTTAGTTGAAAGCATGATCACATTGAAGAAAAGGCTATCTAATCAAGTGTAGGAGAGAAAATGACAAATTCACAATGCCACCTCACCACCAAAGATGTTGTCATGCAAATTTGGAGGTTCCAGCATAGGAAGAAGGTAGGGTTTGACTAATTTTGTTAGTTTGAGAACAATTTTTGAGTTTTGTAATGTTTGATTTGTTTTTATATTACATTTACAGTTATTGGGGAAAGAGAAAACCTAAATGTAGCTAAGGAGGGTGAAAACAACCCCCAAAACCCTCCAAACCCTCAAAACCCACCTTCACCTCCTTTTAATGTAAGGGATAGTCAAGAAAACTACCTACAGATAATAGAAGAAAACAACATCTTCAAACTATTATTCAAACCCTAAACAATCCAAGTGGAACCACTGATCGTAGGAGGGCACTTGCAAAATCACTAGAGGAGATTGTTTCCCACATGGATTCAGTGACAAAACAAATCATGAAATTCCAAGACTATAGGGAGAGGTGTCAGTAATATTACACCGACAAGTTGTCATATGAACAAGTCAAGAATGAAAAAATTACAAAATCTCAATTATGTGCACACTTTATTAATCCCAAAACCGGCCAAAGATTAGAAGAAAGTTGCAAACGGTTTCCTATACATTGGTGTAGGAATGAAGAAATGTCCCAAAACTTTTGGGATAGATGGTACATGGTCTTTGATGAGCGCCCATGTAACAACAATGAGGTACCACAATATTTCTTGGGGAAACTCCATTACAAGTTCATCCTCAATAAGATTCTGAATTATTTTGACATTCGTGAGTTCCAGCGTAGAGGTGGTGGCTCTTCCCAAGATAGGCCTGGGGCTCAGTGAGATAAAAAATATGTGCCTATACCCCTAGAGAGGCCAAAATGTAGGTCACTCCCTTTGGCTTTGAAGGAAAGTGTTGAGGTGGAGACATTACATTCATTGACTACTCTCACCCAAACTCTATCATAGCATGCCAGTGATCTTACCCAGGCCAATGACGGTGAGAGTAGTAGGCATCATGTGTCCCCACATTTGTGCAGTTCATGTGGGAACCTATGTGATTATGGGACGCAGGATGCACAGCAGGACTCTCGGCAGGATGTTGCGACATAGGGACGAGATGCTGCAACACAGGGGCAGGACATATTGGATGAACTTGTTCTTAGTGATGATCTCTTATAGCATACATTTGGTATTGACTCTCAAGTAATTTGTTACAAGTTTCATCTTGATTTAGTATATTGTTATTTGAAATTTGTAATTAATTTTATATGATTATCTATATTATAAGTCAAAAATAATGTATGTAATTATCTACGTAATGAAATTGCAAGGTCAAAGTCTTCATCCTACCTTCATTAGCCATCCATTAGCGGGTTATGATAGGAGATCAAGTCAGTAGGTATGTAATTTTTCACATAATCGTAATTATTGTAGATATGTCAATGGTAATATTATTTTGTGACAATTTAATGATTTTAACAGTCACTAGCACCTCCACGGTTTCCTTGGTCCCCTGGATGCCAACCCACCACTTTTACAGAGGTAAATTTAACCATTTCTAATCATTATGCATTTTTAAAATAATGTTATGTATTTATTTTGTTTGAATAATCTTGAACTTGATTTTTAGATGTTGAATACAGTGGAGACTCATCCTCATCTTCATGAGTTAGCACATATAGGAATTGCTGCAACCATGATGTCTTCAAATCCGTTGACCGAGGTATGAGCCAATAGCATGAAAATGTCATAATTTTGTATTTCTTGTTTTATCTCATGTCATTTGATGTACATAAATGATATTTATGTTTAGTCAATTTTGCTTCTTGATGCTTCTCACAGGAGGTCACAACTCCAATCCGTCCAAGTACAGACGTAGAGAGAGACAAGATGATGGAGAGTGATCATCAGGTGGCAATAAGTGATCGATTACATATGTGATGTTATATATTTCATACATTTTCTATATTAATGTGCATATATTGTTTGATTCTATTAATAGGTGGAGCTAGATCAACTTCTGTTGAAGAGGTCTACTCGATGACAGAGAGAGGATGAGTCAATGATTGGCTCTACATCTTAATGGTCAAGCAAGGGCCACCGATTATTTCATAAAAGTCCATAGGAAACTAGTTTTTGGGATATTTTTTGTATGCCTAGATGGTTTTGTATACATACTTTTGTATGACCTACTGATATATATTTTTGAATATATGCCTGTATGGCTTTGTTTGGACATGCCTATATGGCTTTGTATATAAACTAGATGTTATGTTTATGACATTATATATATGATGTAGCATATATTAAATATTTAACATGCTGATCAATTATTGTTTCAGGAATATGGTTTTACAGATGCTAATTGTATTTGCTTGAAAGTTTATAAATCATTTTCAAATAATCCATTTTGTGCATATCTTGCAATCATTGCATTCTATGGGACTATGCATTTCTTTGAGGCATCATTTCAAATAGTTCATGTGCCTTGTCTATGCCTCCACACTTTCCATATAGTTCATGTGCCTTCATGAGGTGACATTTCTTTGGGGCATCATGCCAAACAATTCATGTGCCTTATCTATGCTTCCACACTTTGCATACATGTCTACAAGGGCAGTTGCAATTACAACATGTGACAAATTTCCTATATCCTTTATGCTTTGATGGTTGTCTATATGTTGTTCCAAACATTCTTGTTTTAAGTAAAATTTGGATTGTTTAATGTCTTAATTGTTAGATGTTTGAATCCTCCTTTCACCCTTAACATCCAAGGACCTAGGGTCAAGTGGCAGTGCACTATCATACCCTAGGTCACTATGAGATGTAGAGAAATTTGGATTAGGGTGTTTAATTATCAATTTTCCTTCTCTTATGCTTAATTGACCATTAAAACCCTAATTTTGCAAATGCGACAGTAAAGGGATGAATTACAGAAAAAGCTCTTGCAAAGGGATGTAAAATGGCAAATCATAGAATACCTATTTTTAGGGTTCTGAGGTGAAAACATCGAGGACACAAGAGCAAGCACCCAAGTCTAAGGCCCTTCTTTTTGTCAAGATCTACAAACAAGATTTGTAACCTATTTCTGCTGTACCGAAGGTTTTTCTATCATGAAACTTTGAGGACTAATGAGTGGGCACCCAAGTCCAAGTAGTTGTTTCTTTCACTGATCTGCAATTCTGACACTTCAAGATGTCTTCTTGCAACTTCACTTTGTCCAGCTCCTCAACCTATAACCTGCAACCATGAAAACTTTGGGAGGGGGTTGTGGTGTTTAGAGGCTTGCCTCAGTCAAGCCCTAAAGGACACTTAAGTCTTCGAACACCTTTGTCAGATAGAGAGTGCGTGCCTAGGGAGGCAAAGGCAAAAATTCAAATGAAATAATGATGAAAACACAATATAATGTCACCTTGTAGTGAAGATCTCATGGGAGGAAGATGCTCTTCATTCCATGAGGAAATGGATGCTCAAATCTACAAACACAAACACATAGACCACACAAATTTGCTCTTGCAACATAATGAAAGCCTTAAATCACCTTGAGAGTGCACAAACATCACAATGATCATCTAGTTTACAAATGAATGCCTAAACATGCTTTTATATGCAACTACAAACACTCCCACCAAGTTTTCATAAATTCAAACTTATCGTGTCAGCATAGGACCCAAATAATGGTCACAAGCTGACACGCAAAAATTGGGACTGCCCCAAAATAGGGCAAGACTAGGGCATGAGCACCCAAGTCCTCCCCCCTATTTTGGGTAGGGTCAAGCTCAAGGGGTCCTCCTAGGTCCCATTTGTCATGTTACCTAGGGTTCATTCCATCGGGATGCCAAATTATGAAGTAAGATGTCCTAAATGCATGCAAAAGACCTGGAAGCTAAACCTTATGAGGGAAAAGTGCCCAAGGGGACATTTTCTGACGTTACATTTAGTCCCCACTTTAATGTATGTATAAACACAAGGCCTATACATGCATTAAAGTACGATCACAAACATAGAAAACATGCCAAGCACAGAGAAGACACGCCAATCACAAAGAAAATAGTAATAGGCATGAAAAACATGGAGAAGATAGTTACAGTCATGTAGAACATGGAGAAGACAATAAATGCACAGAAGACACATTAATGCATAGAAGACAGGCATGATTATATATGAAATGCAAATGCAAGTACTGGAAAGTAAACAAACCTCCCATAATGCAGGAAGCACTCATCGCGCTAGTCATTATACTGTATATATGGGGCAACACACATGCAAGACATGCAAAACCTCCCAAAATGCAGGATGCACTCATCGCGCAGGTCTTTATACTACATATGAGGCAACGAACATGCTAAACAAAGCAAGCACACCAAAACACACACTTGCAAACATGGAGAAAACAAGGTAGACAAGCAATGGAGTGTACCTATTTCTAGGTCCAACACCATCTCAGGCACATTACAAGCACACACCGATGATTGGGCTTTGCCACAACAATCGTCAAAAATACGCTTAAGGGCTAAGTTAGTCACATAACCGCTCCTTGCCTCTACGGAGGACTTTTGAAAATGACAAGATGATGCAATTTGCTCTGAGAAATACACCATCCTAGCCTCTGTAGAGGGCTTAAGAAAAAGGATATGCTCAATATCCTACCTCCATAGAGGGCTTACATGATTGATTGATTGATTGCAAACAAACTTAGGATGTAGGATGCACTCATCGCACAGGTCTTTAAACTACACCTGAGAACAAACACATTGCTAACATCTACAATAGACAACTTACCTTATATATGCCCCCACCTTAAGGTAGTAGATATTAGATATCGATATCAAGTACGTTAAGGTAGGAATAAAACACACAAGGGTACACTAACTTTCACAAAGCCCATGCACCCTGGAGGTGACATGTACTTTACGATCGCCAAATGTTCCCACAAACACATCCCTGCAAGAAACATGTTAGTGTCTACACAATCATGATAAACGACAACATCAATGCATATGATTAACCACACAAAGAGCCAAGGTTATACCATGAATTTAGAGTTTGAGGATAACCATGGGGATATATCACGAAGTTCTCTGAATCGAGTACTACCAAGGCTAGATTCAAAGACAAACAAAGGTACACAGAGCAGCAGTATTGTTAACGTTTGTAAATGAGATAAAGGCATCATCAAATTCACTGTGGAAAGCATGAGTGCTTCCACTATCCAAGTGTTGGATAAGCTATACAACCCCATCATCATTTTAGGAAATAAGTCCAGTTTTTGATTACTCTCGAAAGGGACACTAGGTCCACATCAATATAAATGTTTGTCGTCATCTGCCTGCTAGATGGAAACACTAGAGGAAGGGAAACAATAAATAAGAGAGGAGAAACAAGTGTCTTAGGGATAGTCACATATGAGAGTACCCCTAGTGTCACCAACCGCGATGCTATGTCCCCAAGACACAACACACAACAATGAAATCAGAGAGAGGCAATATAGAAGAATGATAATACAAATAGAAGGTCACAATAGAGGTGGTCTCCCAATATCCTGGACCTTACGAGAGAGTCAAGGGTCATCCCAGGAGGCCTAAACAACACAACACATCATGGGGGAAGCACATCAAGAGAGAGATAAAGGATTAGAGATACTTACTTGTAGGGTCTTCGTATTAGATTTTGGAAATTACGAACCTCTTGGAGAGGTACTCGATCATGTTTAATGCGAAATTTGAGTGGTTCTTATGAAAGTCTTGTTTATTATGACATGATGTTTGTTTCTCAAATTCTTGTTTAAATGAGACTTTTTGTTGCTTATGAGGGGGAGAACACTATTATTTCCAATTGTTGATTGTTGTCTTACTCTTTTATGATTTTTAGCGAGTTTTCATTGTTGAATCTTTCTAACATGGTAACAGGAATCATCATGTACCATCTTACTCGTCTGTATTAGTTGTTGTTCTTGCTTTTCTAATGTATTCTGATTATCTCCTAATTCATATAAGGATAATAGAGAAGGAACCTTAGCATAAATTCTATTTATTCATGGATGAGGTGGATTATCCACTTGTTTCTTATCTACTTCAATCATCCCCACGATACTATCATAGTCCAAGTAATCATCCTCGTCTACTTCTGTTAAACCCTGTTCCACCATATTGTTTTCAGTATGGTTAGGGAAAGGATTAGTGAAGATTTGTAAGTTCTAATTTGGTGGAGCAACCGACTTGTTTCCATTATCATTCACACCTAATACCTGGATGACATTTGAATCAATAAAGTCATGTATCTCATGTTTAAGATGCATACATCATTCAGTGTCATGTCCTTGCATTCGATGATAATGACAAAAGGCATTAGCATCAAAGTAAGGTCCTTGTTTACTAGGATCAACAGGCTTGATCAGGGGAAGCTTCAAGATGTTATTACTCACAGCTTGATTCATGATGGAATGATAAGACTCAAATATCAGAGTAAATTTTCTTGTTTGATATGATGCTTTCTTCGGATTGGTGATAGCTGAAACATTTGAAAAGTTGTTCATATTTGGTCCATTAATCTTGATGAATCTCTTTTTATTATTATTCCTGTCAAAGTTGTTTTGTGATTATCCACCCGTGGATTGACCAACTTGAGCTAATGAGTTTTGGTTTTCATACTGACTAGACAAAAGTTGATAATCATGAAGGGTGGTGCACAAATGTTGAAAAGAGTTATACTTCATCAAGAGGATTTTGTCATGAATATTAGGTTGTAAATTTGTAATAAATATCTTCTGAACATCCTCATCTTTCATCTGATATTGAACTTGTGCATAAAGTCCTTGATACTAACTAATGAATTCAGTCAAATTTTCTTTCGGACCTTGTTTACACTGAACCAAGTCAATAAGAGTGACTTGGGGTCCGATATTTGCTTGAAAATGTTGTAAAAATTGATCAATTAACTGTGAAAAGGAGTGTATTGAATTTAGAGGCAAAGAGAAAAACCATTCTAAAGCAATATCTTTGAGAGATTGAGGGAAAAGTTTTGCCAACAAATCCTTTTCAAAGTAAAAATCACTACACATAGCTGTAAATGTTGCCACATCGATATTAGGATCACCTTTTCCACCATATTTTCCAAAGTGGGGAGTCTCAAACCTCTCGGGCATAGGAGTTCTCAAAATTGCATAGGAAAGGGGATTTCAGGCATGATATGTTGGTAGAATAGGCTGCGAAGAATTTGTCAAATTTATTACCTTTTGTTGTAAAGCATTCATGCCCTATAGAAGTTGGTTTAGGATGGCATCGTTGGGAGATGTAGTTTGTTGTTAGGAATTGGAACCAAAGTGAGGTGAATGAGCTTGAGATGTGATAGGCGGAGGCTAAGAATATGTCAACAGTGGTTGGACATAATGGTAGGTGGAAGATGGTTACGAGTAGGTAATAGGTGGTTGGATATGAGTGGAATAGATAGGAGGTTGAGAGAAATTATGCATAGAATAGGTCCCCTTAGGAACCAAATTCTAATAATCAAATCCCACAGCTTTGTAATTAGTGCCATTAAATATTCCAATACCAATGGTAGCATTACTACAAGCATTTGCATCAGTTGTTAAGATCGTTGATGTGAAAGTAGATATTCCTATAGTCAGTATAGGTACCAAAACTTGTGTATGAGATGGTGACAAAGTGTTATTTATCACTTTTACACATTCAGTCACTGGCATAATGTTGGTTTGTATAATATGTTCTAGACCATGAATTGCATTTACACCATCTTGTCCCTCTTTTATCAATTCTCTTATATTATGAATTGTAAGGAAAATTTCTTCAGCTATTCTCTCATTTTCCATAAATGATTGAAATTCAGCTAGCTCTTTATCCAAATTTTCTATTTTCTCATAAGATACATAACCTATTGCCTCAATAGTATCATTAACATCATGAAAAGTTTGCTCTTCTATTGTACTTGTAATGGGTGTAATATGTTGTAATATTTGAGTCTCTCCTTTTGTAAAGAAGGTGTTCAATGTGCCAACTTCTTCAAGAGCACTAGATCCCACATGTCTTATGCTTCTTCTTAAAGGAATATTTCTCTTAGGGCAACAGGTTATTAGACTCATGTAGCAATATGCTCAAATTTTAGGCGCGAGGTATGTTGTAAATGCTTGATTTTTTGTACTTTTTCCAATGCAAGTGAATGAAACAAAGGGTGTTGTAAGGATTTTGATTAGAGGAAAAAAATTAAGTCTGATATCAGTCCAAAACATCAATAATATCCTTCACAACACACTCTTGATGCAAATCTAGTATGATGATAAGTCAAAATATAGTGAAATATGTCAAAATATGCAATTTTTTTGCCAAATCTTGATTCAAAAGAGCATGACAAAGGGTGTTGTGAGGAAAATTATGATGGATATAAAATAACATCAGTAATAACAGCCACTTAATGCTAAAATACCCATCACAACACACTTTTAGTGCCACTTAAGGTCAAACCTTAGTGAAAATATAGCAAAAATAGGTTATTTTTCATGGTTTTTCAACTCCAAGACCTAGCAAAAGGGGTGTTGTAATGAATTTTAGGAGGTGAAGAAAATAATACTGATTATATCAGTCACCTCAATCCATAAAATATGTCACAACACAATTGGAGTGCAAACTAGGCCAAACCCTAGGGCAAAAATAGCAAAAATATGTAGTTTTTCACCAAATTTTCATTACAAGAGCCCGATAAAAAGGTATTGTGAAGATTTTTAGGAGGGGAAGAAAATTATTGACCTGATAAAAGTCAATTCATGCAAAAATACTCTTCACAACACACCTATGGTGCAAGTTTGTAGAGTCGATAAGGCCAAATTTAGTGAAAATTGATGTTTTTCAAGCCCTAGGTTTGAGATCTTGACACAAAAATGCTACGTGAATGTTTTGAGGTCTGATTTATGATGAAAATAAAATACTCTCAGATCTGAAAATTATTTCCAAGGTTTAATTTGCAAAATACAAGTGCAAATCTAATGAAAATACATGAAAATTGCTAGTTTTTTGTTAAAATTTACTATGCAAAAATGCAAATATTTTAAATCTAAATGCAAATTTACACCAAAACTCAAGACTACAGACAAATTCTAATTTTAATGAGCCTCTAAAATTAGTAGAAAAATATGAAAAAAGATTTTGCCTACTGACCCTAGATTTTGGAATTACTAGATTATATGAAAATTGTCAAAATTTCTACAAAACCCTAGCAATTATATGATGAAAATGCAATGCAAATTATTGTATTTTTGTAATTTTATGTAGTTTATATTAGATCTGATGCAAAAATCACAAATTAGGGAAAATTAGAAAGAATTGATGCAAATTAGTAAACCTAACAATGCAATTTTTTTGAATTTTTCAAAATTTTCAATTTTTTTTGTAATTTTCTCAATGCAATGAGATGAATGACTATATGAATGAATGAAATCAATCCAAATCTAAAGACACACACTTAGAAAGTTGCAATTAAGTCCAAAAACATGGGTTCACCAAAATGTTTTAGGTAAAATTTGGATTGTTTAATGTCTTAATTGTTAGATGTTTGAATCCTCCTTTCACCCTTAACATTCAAGGACCTAGGGTCAAGTGGCAGTGCACTATCATACCCTAGGTCACTGTGAGATGTAGTAAATTTGGATTAGGGTGTTTAATTATCAATTTTCCTTCTCTTATGCTTAATTGACCATTAAAACCCTAATTTTGCAAATGCAACAGTAAACAGATGAATTATAGAAAAAGCTCTTCCAAAGGGATGTAAAATGTCAAATCATAGAGTACCTATTTTTAGGGTTCCAAGGTGGAAAAGTTAGGGACACAGGAGTGGGCTTCCAAGTCTAAGGCCCTCCTTTTTGTCAGGGTTTGCGGACAAGATCTGTAACTTGTTCCTGCTACACCGAAGGTTTTTCCGTCATGAAACTTTGAGGACTAATGAGCGGGTGCCCAAGTCTAGGTAGCTATTTCTTTCACTGATCTACAATTCTGACACTTCAATATGTCTTCCTACAACTTCAATTTGTCTAGCCTCTCAACCTGTAACCTGCAACTATGAAAACTTTGGGAGGGGGTTGTGGTATTTAGAGGCTTTCCTTAGTCAAGCTCCGGAGGACACTTAAGTCTATGAACACCTTTGTCAAATAAAGAGTGCATGCCTAGGGAGGAAGAGGCAAAAATCCAAATGAAATAATGATGAAAACACAATATAATGTTACCTTGTAGTGAATATCTCATGGGAGGAAGATGCTCTTCATCCCATGAGGAAATGGATGCTCAAATCTACAAACACAAACACATAGACCACGCAAATCTGCTCTTGCAACACAATGAAAACCTTGAATCACCTTGAGAGTGCACAAACATCACAATGGTCATCTATTTACAAATGAATGCCTAAGCATGCTTTTATATGCAACTACAAACACTCCCGCCAAGTTTTCATAAATTCAAACTTACCGTGTCGGCATAGGACCCAAATAACGGTCACAAGATAACACCCAAAAATTGGGACTGCCCCAAAATAGGGTAGGATTAGGGCATGGGCACCCAAGTCCTCCCACCCTATTTTGGGTAGGGTCAAGCTCAATGGGTCCTCCTAGGTCCCATTTGTCATGTTACCTAGGGCTCATTCCATCAGGATGCCAAATTATGAAGTAAGATGTCCTAAATGCATGCAAAAGACCCAGGAGCTAAACCTTATGAGGGAAAAGCCCCCAAGGGGACATTTTTTGACGTTACAACTCTGTTTTGGTGTACAGATAGGGAGGATGTTGGAAAAGGTTGTGGAATTTGTCTTTACACATGCTAATTTCTTTTACTTGTACAAAAGTTTCTAAAGTCTTTTCAACAAATCCATTTCGTGCATATCTTGCAATCATTGCATTCCATGAGACAACATTTCTTGAATGTTCATTGTATATGCTTCCACAATTTGCATACACGTCTTGCAGGGTACTTACAACTACAACATTTTACAAAATTCCTATATCCTTTATGCTTTGATGCAAGATAACTCCATAGTGAAGGGTGGTTGATTTGTTCTAGTGGGGATGAGGGTGTAGGGGTGGGGTGGGGTGTTGCAAGACATAGCATCACTAGGAAAAGGGTCTTTGTTAACCATAGCATTGGTGACAATAACATATATGTCAACCTATATTATGAAAGAAGAAAGTCATGAAATGGCTCCCATAGGGAATAGCATTAGGTCTTTAATTGTCCATTTAGTCATGTACACAATGTCAAAAGTCGTATTTCAAAGTTCATAATTAGTGGAATTGATTTTAAGTGATGGGAGTGGGCTATTGTGAAAAATAAGACAATATGGACTAGGTTGATAGTTGGTATGCATGTGACTTGTATGCATTTTAAATAGCACTCAATTAAAGATTTTAACCTTTTTTCATAAAGGCATAGTTGTATTGTAGACAGTCATGCCTAACTTGATTCAAATAGTGACACATTGCAATGTCATAGTGTTTCTTGATATTGACAAAGATGTTACTTATTGCCTGCCTAAACATGTTTTGTCTTTGCCTTTCCTTCTCTCTTATCATTTGTAATGGCACCACTAAATTGAGTCCTCCAGCAATTACTTGGGAAGGATCTATGAAACTTTCTTATTATATGACTGGCTTTCTTTTGAGGAATGAATTTTCTTTCTTCACTTGGCTCAATAAAGTTGGAAGTGTGTCTATTCATCTAAATGTGCATTGAGATGTGCTTTCTACATCTTTTAAATTTTTGGACCAAGGAGATGGTATTTGTTGAAGAATAGTATGATTTTTCTTTATGTGGTCACATTCAATGCTTATTCACTAGCATGTTGGCAATTGGATTTTAGTGCTTTCTTTGGTGTATGATTTGAATGTTCTTGTAGTCTTATAGAAATTGGGATGAGTAGGGAAGAGTTAATATCCAAGGTGTCTAGATTCGATTGTTCTCACCTTGAATGAAACCTATTAAGCCACAATCACTCACCATCCCTCATGGCTTGTGGATCAAAGGGTGGCATTCCCCTATACTAACATGACAAAGATCCTACATTAGGGCAATCCTTTATAACTGTACCTTGCATTAAAGATAGTCCATCAATAATTCATATCAGCATAATAGTCCCCACAAGCATTGAGCCACTTTACAAACATTTCACCTCTTGCTTACAATGAAAACCCTTGAAGTAACCTTTTTAGAGCCTCATGACTATTCCTCTTCTTGTAATTTGTTTATAGGATGGCTTTGTGAACTTATTTGGTCTTGATCCCCTCAGTGATTACTAGATGAAAGTCTAAGGAGTACTCAAAACCTTTCTTGCAATAACACTTCAGTCCAAATGATTTAAGATAGTAATTAATGTTGCTCACAAGCAGGTTGGGGTTAGCTAGATAGTATTGTGATGAAGTTTAGTGAGCTAGACACATGGGGGCATTCCTTTAGAGACCTTGATTACATATCTATACTCCCCAAAACTCATAGGATAGTCTTTTGGAAAGTTTATTAGAATAATTCTATGCATGGTTTTAATGGTAAATCAAAGCACAAAAGTTGTTACAGTGTTGGCCCTATTTAGCAATCCTATATTGGTAAGGTGTCGGAAGTCCTTTGATAAAATTGTATGTTTATTCCACAACAATATCTCCTAATTCTCCATAACCTATGAACCTAGATAAAATATATGATGATATAGTTGATCCCCTCTCAAAATATTGTGATATTAATGATCTTAAATCATCCTCCTTGATCCAAGTCATTGTACTCAATCTCATCACAACCATGGCCACCCATAACATCCATCTTATGTGATTGCACTTGAAGTAGGAATGATATAAAAGGTAACCCAAGGTGGATGGTTAATACTATTCCCTTAACTTGCAATGACTTAGAGCTAGGTAATTGGAAAACTGTATCAGGATAGTGGGTTAAAGAGGGTTGTTTTGCACATAGTGTAACAACTAGTATTCAATGGGTGGGTTTGGACAGTGCTTGAAATGTAGATGACAATGTTGAATCTTTCTTTCTCCACAAGTAATCAATTTCTTTACTCTTGAACATCTCCCTATCTTGACACAACTTTTAACCTTGCTTTCTATAATAACTATAAGATTAAGGAGTCTGATAATAAATAGTAACATCCATTTAGGGCTATGTGGTCAAGGTGTGACAATCTTTCACAAGGATTCCAGGCAGTCTTCTTGATTAATTTCACCAGTATTAATATGAAGATTTAGGCTTAGGTTTTGATGGATTGCCCTAGGAAATCAAACCCTAGACTTCATATAGATTATCCATAGTCTTGATACTCACACAAAATTAAGTTCTAATGACTCTATGGATTGGTATACCATCCTCAAAGTATGACAAACTTCTATTAGCTTTTAAAACCCTTCATAATCATGTTTGAACACTAATCTCCCTTTGCGTGACTCTATGGCAACATCAAAGCATGATTGTTTTACCTTGTGACTATTTTATTACCATTCTTCTTCATGGTATTTTGATGACTACCTCATCATACTGTCTCAGTATCATCATTAAGAGAATATGCCCACTCTCTCACATTGATTGAGGACCACATTAACTAAATAAGAAACATGACTACACCCTACCTCTGTGATTGTCCCTAAGATCTACCCTGCACAATATCAAACAGATGGTTGGGAAGGATTGTCTCAAGGGTAGCATATTCAAAAGTATAGGTGTGATAATCTTGTTGTACCATAATAGAATCAATGACTTCCCTTAGAGACTTATCCTAAAACCACTTAATGAAATTAGGGTCCAGAAAACCCTCCTTCATCAAACATAAGCCTCAAAGAATGCAGTCATGAATTTACAGTCATGATCCTCATATAAAGAAAGAACAACACAGATTCCCCTCAAGTTTATTAATATTTTCTCCTACAATCCTGAGACTAGCCCTCCTAGACAACCTGTAGCAATAAAATTAGAAAGGTAATAAGTTTATCATGAGAAATAAATAGGGAAAAATCAGAAAATCATTTGCCAAAAGGAAAAACTAACCCTAAAATTAGAAATCCTCGCCCATTTTAGAAAAATAAATAAAGGAATAGGATTCCAAATTCCCAAAATAAATGTAATTAGCTTTATATCCATACTAGCCATGTGTGTGAGGTCATTATATGAATATCCATACTAGCCACATGTGTGAGGTCACTATTAAAGCAAGATGGGTGTAGAAATTAACCTTCAATAGTTGCTTCTGACAATAAAAAGAGTCTAAAGAGAGTTCAATGTTATGGTCCTATAGAGGTACACCTAGGAGCATAAATGAAGATGGTGTAAGAACACCTTGTCATTTTGTGTTGTTGTCCTAAAGAAGGTCCTTCCTCTGCATCAAGATCCCACTTTGGTACAGGTAGAGAGGATGCAATGTGGAATTTAGCTTTACACCCACTGATTTCTTTTTCTTGAAAGTTTCTAAAGCCTTATTAACAAAACCATTTTGTGCATATCTAATTCAGAGACAGGGTAGAACACAATGGTGTCAACATCCAAAAGCAAAATTTGTAGTTTATATTCTCATAGCCACCCTTAGGTGCATACTAGGCTCTAAGGTCTTATGGGTCATTAACACCTCAAACACCATAACCTACACCAGGAAGGTCTTACACAAGATGGAGACAAAAAATACAATGCAATGATGCTTCACAAAAAACTTAGGAACAACAAGATTCTAAGGTTTCCTTATTTGGCTGACCCTAGGCCTACTAGTATAGCAAAATGACATTTTCTTGCATAATTTTTAACTTAGGCCTGATACCCATAATATAAACATAGATTTAGATACACATTTGGACTTTACACAACATACTAAGATTTCAGGGGTGGTCACTTTGTACGGAACCCTCCAAAAATTGACTGTTCTTCTGCAAATTAGGCTTAATTAGGCCTCTAGGCATAACACCAAATGACTTTAAGGCTTCAAGGTTTCCCAATTCTTGTTCCAACACCTCAGACACATTCAACAAGGTCTCAAACAACTATTACAACTCTAGGGATCCCTCTCCAATGACATATAACAAGATTTCACCAACTCATCATCATTAGTAAGAATTAATAAGAAAGAAGCATAATGGCAATTATTAGCATTCAAGGATTTCTAATGAAGACCCAAGGTGTGGGTGCCAATGGAAACTCACCAAACCCTTGGATCAATCTTTATTTGAAGAAATTTTATGATTTAGACTAATATAGATGCTTGGGTATATCATGATCATATTGAGATCTAATCATTGTTTTGTTTCTTGTAGGCTTTGTTTCCATGCTTCTAATCATAATAATCAAGGTTATGGGATAGCAAGGTTATGGAATAGATCTTTTCATGTCATGCAAGGATATCATGGCCACAATACCATCCAGATGTTGTGAATTTCAACAACAAATTTCCATCTGTCCAAACCCTACCATCATACACACTCAAGAAGGCTTTAGTTTCATGCAGTAGAAAGTTGTTAGGAGTGATATTTTGCATTCCATAGCTCATGGGGTTGAATAGACTATGCCAACATGTCAGTTTGGGTGGGTAAATGCCAAGGGAGGTCTCGTTTCATGTGCCAAGTGCCCTAATCATTCGGGGCAGCAAGCTACCTGCAAAGTCCCTTAAGATCCCTAAGATGAAAAAACTGCCAAACTTTGACAATGTAGTTCTCAAAATTTGTGGTAGCTGGGAATTTTTTGTTTGGACCTACAAGTGCATATGGGGTCCATCTACAATAACCTCTCTCAGTTTCATTCAACTCTTGTCTATTTGACCATGCCAGAATCAAATGCATTCTTACAAAATGCTTCAGTTCCATGTAATGGAAAGGTTGCTATGTGCCATATTTTTTGTTCTGCTCATCATGGGGCCAAACCAACTATGCCAACACATTCGAGTGGGCAATTAAATTCTAGGGGAGGTCTCGTTTCGTGCACCAAGTGTCTTAGTCGTTCTGGGCTGCCAACTACCAGGAAACATGAAAGGTGCTAGTGTCGGTAGCTTGCAGGCCAAAATGACTGGGACACTTGGCACATGAAATGAGACCTTCCCTACCATTTACCTGCCCACCCAGACATGTTGGCACAATTGTTTCGCCCCTAAGACCTATGGAATGCAAAATTGTATTGCTAGCAATCTTCTACTTTATCGATAGCTTATAGCCTGGAATGACTAGGATGCTTGACACACAAAATGAGACCTTCCCTACCATTTACTCACCCACCCCAATGTGTTGGCATAGTTGGTTCAGACCCGTAATGAGTAGAACAAAAAATATGGCACTGGCAACCTTTCCATTGCATGAAATTGAAGCATTTTGCAAGAATGTGTTTGATTTCAACACGGTCAAATGGACAGGACTTGAATGAAACTAAGAGAGGTTATTGTAGACAGATCCCACATGCAATTGTAGGTCAAAATGAAATGTTCCCAACTTCCATGAATTCTAAGAACTGCTCCATCAAAGTTTGGCAATTTTTTCATCTTAGGGATCTTAAGGGACTTTGCCGGTACCTGCTGCCTCGAATGATTGGGGCACTTTGCACATGAAATGAGACCTCCCCTAGAATTTACCCTCCCACCCCGATGTGTTGGCACAATCCATTTGGCCCCACGAGCTATGGAATGTAAAATGTCACTCATAGCATCTTTCTACTGCATGAAACTGAAGCATTTTGCAAGAATGCATTTGATTTTGGCATGGTCAAACAGACTGGAGTTGACCAAAAATGAGAGAGTTTATTATGGATGGACCCCACATGCACCTGTAGGTCCAAACAAAACATTCCTAGCTACCACAAATTTTGAGAATTGCTTCGTCAAAGTTTGGCAATTTTTGCATCTTAGGGATCTTAAGGGACTTTTTTGATAGCCTACTACCCCAAATGATTGGGGCACTTGGCACATGAAATGAGACCTCCCCTAGCATTTACCCACCCACCTCGATGTGTTGGCATAGTATGTTTTCCCACACGAGCTATGAAATGCAAAATGTCACTCCTATCATCTTTCTACTCTATGAAATTAAAACATTTTACAAGAATGCATTTGATTTCGGTACAGTCAAATGACTGGAGTTGACCAAAATTGAGAGAGGTTATTGTGGAAAGACCCCATGTGCACCTGTAGGTCCAAACAAAATGTTCCCAGCTGCCACGAATTTTGTGAACTGCTCTGTCAAAGTTTGGTAGTTTTTGCATCTTAGGGATTTTAAGGGACTTTGTCGGTAGCCTACTACCCTGAATGATTAAGACACTTGGTACACAAAATGAGACCTCCCCTAGCATTTACCTACCACCCCAACATGTTGGCATAGTTCGTTCGGCCCCACAAGCTATGGAATACAAAATGTCACTCCTAGCACCTTTCTACTGCATGAAACTGAAGCATTTTGCAAGAATGCATTTGATTTCAACGTGGTCAAATGGACTGGAGTTGACCAAAAATGAAAGAGGTTATTGTGGACAGACCCCACATGTACTTGTAGGTCCAAACAAAATGTTCCCAGTTGCCACTAATTTCGAGAACTACTCTATCAAAGTTTGGTAGTTTTTGCATCTTAGGGATCTTAAGGAACTTTACTGGTAGCCTGCTGCCCCGAATGATTGGGGCACTTGGCACATGAAATGAGACCTCCCCTAGTATTTACCCACCCACCCTGACATGTTGGTGTAGTCCATTTGGCCCCACAAGCTATGGAATGCAAATTGTCACTCCTAGCACCTTTCTACTGCATGAAACTAAAGCATTTTGCAAGAATGCATTTGATTTTGGCATGGTCAAATAGACTAGAGTTGACCAAAACTGAGAGAGTTTATTGTGGACGGACCCCACTGTACCTGTAGGTCCAAACAAAATATTCCTAGCTACCACAAATTCTAAGAAAACCTCTGTCAAAGTTTGGTAATTTTTTTGTCTTAGGGATCTCAAGGGACTTTGTCGTAGCCTACTGCCCCGAATGATTGAAGTGCTTAACACCATATCTTGTGATCAACATCAACATCATGAGGACACTGAAGAAATATTTGACACATGAAGACACTAAGAACACTGAATACATGGAGGACAAAGACCCATGAAGACATGAACAAACTCCTATCATGAGGAAGAACCACAACCCAATCCAACTCCTAAAAGCATGACATGTTATGATGAAGAACCACAACCAAATCCAATGATCCAATGGCATGAACCAATAACATAAGAAACTATGTCCTACTATTGTAACATGATAAACATGAATGTTATGAACTAACATCCAAACCCTCTGACATCAATCTTGATATGACATGAGTGAATAGGATTAAGACCAATAAGAATCAACTTCAAGAAAATGTAATTGGCATGTGTAAAACTAAATTCATGTAAGGATAATTGATCATCATATTAAATATTTAATATAAACTATCATATACATAATGTCATGAACATAACATCTAGTTTACATACAAAGCCATATAGGCATGTCCAAACAAAGCCATACAGGCATATATACAAAAATATACATTGGTAACAGACAAAAGTATGTACATAAATTCGTAACATACAAAAGTATGTCCCAAAACTAGTTTCCTATGGACTTTTATGAAATAATTGGCAGCCCTTGCTTGACCATGAAGATGGAGAGCCAATCCATGACTCATCCTCTCTCTGTCATTGAGTAGACCTCTTTGGCAGTTCAAGCTCATGCAGCTCCACCTATTAATACAATCAAACAATATGCACATTACTATAACAAAATATAAATGAAATATATAACATCACATATGTAATCAATCGCTTATTGCCATCTGATGATCACTCTCCATCATCTTTTCTCTAGCTTCTTTATCCATAGTTGGACAAGCTAGAGTTGTGACCTCCTATGAGAAGCATCAAAAAGAAAAATTGACTAAACATAAATAGACTGGAGGGAAGCAATTCATACTACTATTTATATACAAAACAAAGTACAATTAACCATCTAGGAAAGTTTTATGCATACTTAAAAATTAATCCAACAAACCATCTGGGTCTTCTCTACTCTTTATTGTGTCAAGTATTGCCTCATGGTCAGACTCACGCACCTTCCACAAGGTCTTGTTCAAAGGTCTACCTCGATATTGTATCAAATGAACATTGATTGCCACGAAAACATTGGAGTAATGAAGAATCTTTTGATGCATGTCAAAGTCCTCAAATAGACAAACATTAACACTCTTTTGTGGGTACCTTCTAAGCCATGTTCTAGTAACAACCACCGAGCATGTAGGGTATTCGATGTTTTCTCTATCTATAACTAGGGCTTCCAATTTCTTTTTAGCCTCAACACAACAACACAAGTAATATTTTGTTCCCTCTTCATTATCTTCATCTACAATAACTAAATAAACATGCCCTACAATGATATGTGTAGAAAATTAGATGAAATTAGTCAACATTACAAAAATAGTACAAAGTTTAAGATAACATTAGGAATTTCAAAAACTATGCAAGTAGATATATTATCTGGTTGAACTTAGATCTGATATGTGGTCAAAGTCAACTCATGATTCCAATGTCATTGGGGGTTGATACATGTCAAGTGGGCTAAGATAACTTAACTGCCATTCGTCAACCCACTCTTTTGACTCACACTCCTTCCAGGCTTGAATTGTACATGAAGAACAAAAGCATGCCATCTTTCATAAATGGATACTCCATGAATCTACAATTGAGCTTCTAAAAGAGTGTAGCTCACTTGATCTTGTCAATGTACAATAGTCCTCATATGGTGCAATGTTAGTATCATCTATCAACCAAAAAAATCTATGAACTGAAGACTTACCTTCATTACCTAGACCCATCGAAGTATTACACCACTCGACAATTGATTTTCCATTTGTCAACTTTGCATTCTCTTTATACTTTAACTCTTCTCATGCTATGGCTCTTTTGATACATGCTCCTACACCATCATGCTCCCCCTTTCCATGCCCGGCCTCACAAAAGTTCCACATATGTTGAACACCTATAATATTATGCCTCCTACTCAGCCAATAGAAATTTTGTGAGTTCTTGAATTGTGATGCATAGTTATCTAACCATATGATATGTTGACTAAATGATATGCCCTTTCTAGCCAAATCATTGTAGACCACCTAAAAGCAACCTTGCATGAGCTCTACGGAATGCATGTGATCATCACTTATATAAAAATGATACTCCCTTATGATCTTTCTATCATCCTCTATACTATCATTCACATGAATGAATGCGATGTGCACAAATATAGAAACCTATGTCGAGTTGTAATATTGGGAGTGCACCTCATGCTGTGACTGTAGACTATAGTTCTCTACAAAGTCGATGACTGAAATAATGCTACCAACTGGAAATGTGTCCTTGTATAACTTGAATTGCAAGTCCAACCATTGAGCTCTATGGGCATGTCTTACATACTCATAGACTATACTGTCATAAAATATAGACATAAACTAATACACTAGAATCTTTTGAATAACATATTTAGACCTCTTTGCTTCTTTATGATCTTTTATAGTGTATGCCACTGTTTTATACTTGTCAAACTCTACTAGTTTGTTTCCAAACACATGTGTTCTTTCCATATGTTCACATATTGGCATACGTTGCAAGCCACCGCAATGCTAACATATGTCATCCAAGCATAATTTCCTATAGAATATTTGACCTTCCTCTCTATCACATAAATTTTTTTATATGATGTCTCTTGAAGTAGTTGGTGGGTTTGCAAAACATTGTTAGTATGCAAATCTAAACATATAGACCGATAAACATCAAAATGGTTAGAAAATTTAATATGTAATCTACAACAAGTAGTGTGTGTGTGATTTATTTTGATAAAGAAAAGTTTTAGCATTTCAAAATATCTTTGAGAAATTTTAATTTGAGGATACATCTCTAAAAATTTACCAAAAAATTGTGTTTGAGTCATATGCAAAAAATGCTTTGGATGTGACTCACGGTTTCAACTACTGATTCTCCTTACCACATCCCTTTGATTTGGAGATACCCTTGTGTAATTCTTCCAAAAGTTTTCAATTAGTGATCTCAAAGCTTCAACAACAACTTTTTCTTTTTGTGGGAGTCTTCTAGAGAATGCCCACAATTCATTGGTGTTTGCATCCTCAACTCTTTGACATCTTCCAACAGCTCTCATTAGAGTTTTTCTATTTATTTTCAATGCTTGACTTGTCTTTCTAATGAGGCAAGGTTTTTTTGTTTGTTGGCTTACTATTGTCGATGTAATGACATATCGTGTGACATTACTATCCTTTGTGCGTGAGGTAGAACCCACACTCTCATATGCACTCATTAGATTCTTGAGAATTAATTTTTCACTTGAGGCATTCAATGTTCTTAGGCCAAGAATCTTCATAGTGGGCCTAAATTTTAGATTTCTCATCAATTCAACAAAGAGTTGACATCTTCAGGTTTCATTTAGATTCTCAAATATTAATTTCCATATCTTATTCACATATCTTTGGCAAGTGCACATGGGAATCTTATCCTGCATGGGCTCCAATACATTCTCATCAATATCAATTAGAAACTTGTCCTATGCAAAATTCTAGGAGGCATTTTAATTGGTAAAGTAGAGTCAACATTAGGAATTTCTTCAATATTTACTTGAGATGGGATAGATGACGTACCTTCGATTGGAGGTAAAAAAGATGAAAATGACATACCTTCAACTTGAGGTGTGAATGATGGCATGCCACCAACTTGAGAAGAAAATGCAGATGTACCTTCAAATTCACCTGTGAAAGATGGAGTGTCTCCAATTCGAGAAGATAATGATGGTGTTCCTTCAACTTGACCTATGGACGATGGAGTGCCTCCAACTTGGAGATTCCCTTTCCTCATTGTATGGAGGTTTTACATTCATTCCCTTTGTGCCACCAATTCCATCTCTCTTAGCTTCATTAGATGTGTCATATTCCTCTTTAATTGGCAATGGTGGAATGTCTTCTTGTATGGTTGACAATTTCCTCCTTTCTCGAATTTGCCTCATTCTTTCTCTTTTCCTCTCATTATCAGCTTCATGCTCTTCTGGTGTTAGAATCTTTGCTTCTTTCCTTGGCATGATGATGATTTCTACAAGCATGATGAATAAGACAATGATAATTAGAAATTTTATAATGATAATGAATAGCATAGTCAAAATGAATAACAAGGTTCTACAAACTTCTGAATAAGACACCTCGTATCAAGATAACTTGAACATACATAAGTCATGGAGTATGCATTTGAACACACAAATAAGTCATGTAGTATACACTTGAACACACAAAGTCATGGAGTATACACTCAAATACACGAAGTCATAAATGATGCAGAGGAAGGGTGGAGTTCATGAAAACAGACCCAAAAGATAAATTGTTCTTGCACGTTCTCCATTGTTGCTCCTATGTACACCTTCCTATATGACTTCAATAAACTAAGGCAAATCCACTTGGAATTCTTTCAAAAACCTCAATACAGATTTGGGGGCCTCTTTCAAACATTCTAAAGGTGATTCCAATAGGTATTAAACAATTAGAATCAAAAGCAAACTCTAACTTGCTTGGGTACCAACACTTACTCAATGATTGTAAAACTAGTCCTCTTGGGACAGTCATAATAAAAATTGTCTAACCCTTGAAGAATGCTCTAAAATCCTTTGTTCAGGTCTGTAGAACCTTCTAAGACCCCTTCCCAACAAGGAATATGCACAAACAAAACTTTTAGACTTAGATTTGTTGAACTTCCAATTGCTGCCCTAACATTGTCATACACAATCATTTAGGATAGTCATCACACTTTGTCAAATAATGGCCAAGAAAGCTTCAAAACTCCTTGAGCAAGTCTGAAATACCTTCATATAGATTCTTCACACCTTTTTCCCAATCAAAAAATGCACTAAGTATACAATGGAATACACAAAGTCATGAAGTATACACTTGAACATACAAAGTCATGGAGTATACACTCAAATACATGAAGTCATAAATTATGTAGAGGAAGGGTGGATTCCACGAAAATAGACCCAAAAGACAAATTGTTCTTGCATGTTCTCCATTGTTGCTCCTATGTACACCTTCCTATATGACTTCAATGAACTAAGGCAAATCCACTTGGAATGCTTTCAAAAACCTCAATATAGATTTGGGAGCCTCTTTCAAACATTCTAAAGGTGATTCCAATAGGTATTAAACACCTAGACTCAAAAGCAAACCCTAACTTGATTGGGTGCCAACACTTACTCAATGATTGTAAAACTAGTCCTCTTGGGACAATCATAATAAAACTTGTCTAACCCTTGAAGAATGCTCTAAAATCCTTTGTTCAGATCTATAGGACCTTCTAAGACCTCTTCCCAACAAGTAATATGCACAAACAACACTTTTAGACTTAGATTTGTTGAACTTCCAATTGCTACCCCAACACTGTCATACACAATCATTTAGGACAGTCATCACACTTTGTCAAATAATGGCCAAGAAAGCTTCAAAACTCCTTGAGCAGATCTGAAAGACCTTCATATAGATTCTTCACACCTTTTTCCCAATCACAAAATGCACCAAGTATACAATGGAATACACAAAGTCATGGAGTATACACTTGAATACATAGTCATGATATACACTTGAATACAGGTCATAGAGTATACACTCAAATACAAATACTTCAAAACTATTTGAAACCATAAAGTGTTGAGAGATCACTATTTAAAGGTAAAAATACATGCATACATTGTTGATCAAGTGTCATAGGGGACTATCACAATCAAGAGACAATCATAAGGTCATGTTTGTAACCTTCATTCATTTGATGATTCACCATCCTCCATGCAAGGATATCTCTAATACTAAGCCTCCCTTTGACCCTATCAACTCATAAGAACATAACCTTGACTATTCTTGATTGTCTTGCCCCTTGAAGGCCATTGTTTGGACTCTTATATGAGTATCAAATCATTATTTTAGGTTTGGAAATCATGAATTGTATGGTTAATTTTTTACATATATGAGTTGTATGGAGGTGATTTTAAAGGATGAAAAAATGAATGCCATCAAAGGGGACTATTAATCAACATAAATTGACTATCCTAATAGTCATAAACTAGTCCAAAAACTTTATGAAAGTCAAAAGAACATTAACCCTTGAAGATAACCTTCTGGATACTCGTGACAAAAGATCAAAGACATCTTAAGTAATGCATAAATTAAAAACAACTTCATGATGGTCATGACTATGATAGTGGACTGTTATATAGACTTGTGATTGTCGTACACTCATGAAAACCTTCTTTTTAATGTTTTATCTCCTTATAACTCCCTTTGTATCATCTTGTGTATACTCTAAGACAACCTCTAAACCTCTTTTTCATGGAGATTTCTTAGACAATGGGCATGATACAAATCGTATATGACTATCACAATGGCAAATCTAGCCTTGAAACCCTTTATGTAAATTGTCTTCTTCTCCTTTACATGGATTGTCCTCTCCATATCTAGTTGATGGTATCTTCAAATTTTATCTAAAATGAATGATACAACCTAAATTTATACCCTACTAAGGTCACAACCCGAATTTATAACATAAAAAAATGATCCTAAATGAATTATGGTAGCCTCTTAATATGACAACATAGTCATGAAGGGTCGAGACAGTCATGGTAGCCTCTTAATATCCCAAAATAGGAAAGTAGGGCAAATTTCACAATGGTCATGAAGGGTTGGGATAGTCATTGATCCTAGAGAACTATCATCTGACCTCTATGATAGATGATTCATGTCAAACATTATAGGGGTTGGATATGTTGTATGTTTGGATTCTCTATTTGGGTATGATTATGATAGTAGGGTTAAAGAAGAGGATAGTCACAATCTAAAATGGTTAAGAAAACTATAAAAACACTCATAAAGTAAGCATTAAGATGATCTAAGATCTAGGTTTGCATGGATTGTTGAAATATCTAACATGAGCAACATCTGGTATGAGTAGTTTAAGGATAGTTGAAACAAGATGAAAGACATATATATAAGTGAATTAAAATTTAGAACATATATATATATATATATATATATATATATATATATATATATATATATATATTAGAACATACCTTAAAGACTTCTCTATTGGAGTTGACCAATTCTCCAAATTTTGGCTTCAAAATCCTTGAATTCTTCTTTTTCACAAGTTTGAATTTATGGAAAAAACAAACATATAACTCTAGAATAGGATTACTGAATTTATGGAAAAAAACAAACATAAATATCATAAAATTCAGTCTATATATCAATGGTAATTAGCTTTGAAACAAAATCACACATGGAACATGAAATTTTAGGTTTAAATAATCAAATTTTCTCCATAAACATGCAAAATCAGATCCTCTATGTTGAAAAAACAAAAAAGGTGGTGGATTGATCTAAAAATTATTGTTAATATGTCAACCAACATGAAAAGTGTTTTCTTGTCCAATATACTACATGAAAAGTAGGAATAACAGGCATGTGGGGTCTAAATCATGGATCCCAGATGTTTTTTGCCCATTTTTTTTGCTTCCCATAACGCGAGCGCAGTATAACGCATTTGTGTTATAACGTGAGCACGTTTTGGGAAGCATAAAAATATTTACCTCTCTTTCTCTATATCTCTCTCCCTCTCTCTGTCGACCCCTTGGAATGTGAGGGAGAGAGATAAGAGATGTGAGGGAGAGAGATATAGATATATGGAGAGATAGAGATAGAGTTAGAGAAAGGAAAAAATATAGAAAGAGGGGGAAATAGAGAGATATAGAGGGATAGGTGGAGATAGAGATGGGGAAAGAGATCTTGAGAGATGTGGACAGAGACATACAAAGATAGATTTGAGGTAGAGGGATTGAGAGAGTGATAGAGAGGGGGAGTGAGATAGTGAGGGATGGAGAGATAGAAAGGTATAGTTAGAGAGAGGGGATTGATAGAGAGAGCAACCCTAAACCCTTAAACCACTAAACCCTAAACCCTCACCCCTAAAACATAACCCCTAAACCCCTAAACCATAAATAATTCCCCTAAACCCTAAACTTGAGCAACCCTAAACGTGAGAGAGATAGAGAGAGAGAGAGTTAATAGCGGTTAGGGGTCAAGGAACTTAGGGGAATTATTTAGGGTTGCCCAATTTTAGGACCTTTAGGGGAATTATTTAGGGTTTATGGGTTTAGGGTTGCTCAAGTTTAGGGTTTAGGGTTTAGGGGTTTAGGGTTTCTTAGGTTTAGGGGTTAGGGGTTAGGGTTTAGGGTTTAGTAAGAGATAGAGAGAGGGGACCAATAGATATTGGGAGAGATAGAGGAGATAGAGGGGAGGGATAGGGAGATAGAGACTAAGAGTAAGAGATAGATAGTGTTTAGGGTTTAGGGGTTTGGGGTTAATAGTTTAGGAGCATTATTTAGGGTTTAGGGAGAGAGAGAGAGAGAGAGAGAGAGAGAGAGGGAGGGAGAGGTTTGGGGTTGCTTGAGTTTAGGGTTTAGGGGTTAGGGGTTATGATTTAGGGGCATTATTTAGGGTTTAGGGGTTTAGAGAGAGAGGGAGAAAGAGAGAGACTACTTTTGACATGCAACCCTAAACCCCTAAACCCTAAATAATGCCCCTAAACTCTAAACTTGAGCAACCCTAAGCCTCTAAACCCTAAACCCTAAACCCAAAAACCCCTAAATCTCTATCTTTCTATCTTTATCATCCCTCTACCTCTCAATCTCTCTCCGTAAATTTGAGCAACCCTAAATAATGCCCCTAAACCCTAAACCTCTCTCACTCACTCACTCCCTCTCCCTCCCTCTCTCCCTCTCCCTTGTTGTAGCTCTCCTCTCTCTCTAAGAGGGAGAAAGAGATAGGGAGATAGGGAGAAAGTGATATATAGGGAGAGAGAGAGAGAGAGAGAGAGAGAGAGAGAGAGGGAGAGAGAGAGAGAGAGAGAGAGAGAGAGAGAGAGAGAGAGAGAGTCATAGTTTTCTTTTTTCTATTTCCTTCATTAATAAGGGATAGGGAGAGATAGGGAAATAAAGGAATGATAGGGGAGGAGGTAAGAGATATGGAGATAGAAAGAGATAGATAGACCTAGAAAGAGAGGAGACAAATAGGGAGAGATAGAGAAGAAAGAGGGGAGAGATAAGGTGATAGAGAGCATGAGTGAGATGTCTAGAGAGATAGGGAGATAAGGGAGAGATAGGGAGAAAGAGGTTTGGGGTTGCTCGAGTTTAGGGTTTACAGGTTACAATTTAGGGGAATTATTTAGGGTTTGGGGGTTTAGGGGGAGAGAGAGATGGCTTTTGACATGCAACCCTAAACCCTAAACCCAAGCAACCCTAAGTTCCCCTAAACCTGAGCAACCCTAAGCCTCTAAACTCTAAATAATTCCCCTAAACCCTAACCCTAAACCCAAGAAACCCTAAATCTCTATCTCTCTATCTTTATCATCCCTCTACCTCTCAATCTCTCTCCCTAAACTTGAGAAACCCTAAATAATGCCCCTAAACACCTCTCTCTCTCTCAACCCTAAACCCAAGCAACCCTAAACCTTTATCTCCTTATTTCTCCTTGATCTCCCTATCTCTATCATCCTCCTACCTCTCAATCTCTCTACCTATGTCTTTGGCCATGTCCATCACTCTCTATCTCCCTATCTCTCCCATTAGTCTCCTCTAGATATCTCCCTATCGGTCCTCTCTCCCTAAACCCTAAACCTCCAAACCTTAACATCCAAATAATGCCCCTAATATCTAGATTGAGAGGTAGAGGGATGATAGAGATAGGGAGATAGAGTTTTAGGGTTTCTTGGGTTTAGGGTTTAGGTGTTTGGGGTTTTGTGCTTGGGGGTTTAGGGTTGCTCAAGTTTAGGGTTTAGTGTTTAGAGATTAGGGACATTATTTGGATGTTAAGGTTTGGGGGTTTAGGGTTTAGGGAGAGAGGACCGATAGGGAGATATAGAGGAGATTGAGGGGAGAGATAGGGAGATAGAGAGTGATGGACATGGCCAAAGACATAGGCAGAGAGATTGAGAGGTTTTAGGGTGTTTAGGGTTCCTTGGGTTTAGGGTTTAGGGTTGCATGTCAAAAGTAGTATCTCTCTCTAAACCCCTAAACCCTAAATAATGCCCCTAAATTGTAACACCTAAGCCCTATACTCTAAACCCGAGCAACCCCAAACCTCTATCTCCCTAGATCTCTCTAGACATCTCACTCACTCTCTATCACCCTAGATCTCTCCCCTCTTTCTCCTCCATCTCTCCCTATCTATTTGCTCTCTCTTTACCTATCTATCTCTTGCTATCTCCATATCTCTTACCTCCTTCTCCCCTATCATTCCTCTATTTCCCTATCTCTTCCTCTCCCTTATCAATGAAGGAAATGGAAAAAAGAAAACTATGACTCTCTTTCTATCTCTCTCTTTCTCTCTCCCTATGTATCACTTTCTCCCTATCTCACTATCTCTCTCCTTCTCAGAGAGGGAGGGAGGGAGATATCAAGATCAAGAGTTATTTTAGCTCACCATAATGCGAGTGCATTATAACGTGCTCGCATTATGGATTTCACATAACGCACATGCTCGCATTATGGTGAGCTTGCTTTGACATGTTTTTAGTAGTTTTTAGCAAAATTTGGAGCATTCTTCCCATTAGGATGGCACCTTTTTCAATAAAAACTAAAAAAAGTACCACCATAATTTTAAGCTCTCTATTAGCTATCTAACCGTATATTTTTTTTCACATTTCGAGTAGGTTAAGGGTTTCATCTTGAATTTCTTTTGTTAGTGTGTCCATTTTTTGTCAAAAACCAATATCTAGTATTTTTGACTTGTTTTTTTAACCGTTCATTGAAATTTGAAATAAGTTACATTTTTAGAAACTAGACTCCATTCTACATGTATTAAAAAAAATTTTGATTTTCGATTAATTTTCAAAAAATTTAGGGGGGAGCACACTCAAATTTCTATTTTTCAGGATGTGTCCACTTTGAAAATTACTAAAAAATCAATTATTTGAATGAAAAAATTATCAGAAAAATTAGGGATAAACTACATGGTGTTAGCTAATTTCTCATCGAAGCAATTATTGAAATCCTAAAAAAAAAAATTTAACATTTTAGGGAGAGCACACTAGATGCTATGTTATGTTTTTTTGAAAAAAACAGGACCAATTTGTGTGCTCCCCCTTTTTGAACCCCTTAATCTCAACCATTTTTAGAGAAAATTAGTAGTTTAGAAACTAGATTCGGAGCACTACGACTCTTGTTTTTGTTCCATCTTCAAATTTTGAGTGTAACTATCTTCAATTTCTCATCGAACATTAATGTTTCCTGATTTCAGAAAAAAAGTGGCATCTTAAGACCCCATTTTGATCCCTCATCTTTGTGCACTTACCCTTAATATGATTTTATTTCAGCTTTAATTCTATTTTCATAGGCATTTATCTTTTTTGGGGCCTTAATGTTTTGTATAGTGTAAATGGGATTTCACGGTGTGCAAAGAACATGATGTTATTTTATGTTTTGTTATTTTCTCAATATTATATGAGTAAAAATACAAGAAATAGAGATGTCTTTATGAGGTGTTTCTGTATTTGTTTTTCATTTCTTTAAGGACTAAAGCAAGTCCGATTGTGTTCTTGTCTTCAATGTTGGGAGTTGCAGAATATCAAAACTTCAGAGCCACTGTTAGTTATTGTTTTGATGATTCAAGTGGAAATGACAGTCATATGGCAGCTAGTCAACATTCAGTTGTTCACATTGGCTCACAAAGGCCATCTAGAGGCCCAATTCCTGGGCAATTGAATCCAAGCACTCGATCCTTTAAATTGTTACAGAGTGCCCATTAATCGTAATGTTCCTTTTTTAGCTATATAGTCATTATGTGTAGACCAACATACCTATCCTTCTTCCTCTCATGGTGACTGCCATTTCAATTCCTGGTCTGCAACATGTTCCTCTAAACTTGAAAAATCACTATGTTGAATTGAAGGGTGCACAGGTCAAGGTGAGATTGTTTGTTGAATATTGGCCATGTTCTTACGTTATTGAGATTAATCAAATTATTTGTCATACTTACTTTATGTAAACAGCATGCCAACATTTTTCATTGAATGATTATTGTAAAAAAATATGCACCAGTGGACTTGTTATTGACATTCTATTATTTTAATGTTATCTTGTACACATTTGTAATGTATGTTAGCCTTAAACGGTTGGCCCATGCAAAACATTGCTCACACTTTTTTGGTATTGTCATTGAATTTTATAAGAAGAGAAATCTCGTTAGCATTGTTATGTTTTCGTGGATGTTCTGTTAGATTCCACAATGTAATTCAAATGCTGATAAGTGCAAGGTTTATACTGTTTTACATATGGCTTTCTAGATTCTAGGGTGAATGGCTTTCCTTTCCATTTAGACTTCATTTTTTGCTAAAAATAGCTATAAAGGAATTGTTATCCAAATGTAAATTAGAGTGTTGTAGCTTCACATCTTTTCTCAAAGTTTACTAGCTTCTTATAAAGTGCACTTTGCAATACATCTTTTATTTACATTTATCATGTGTTTATTGGGTTCATTGCTTTCATAACACATTATTATTTTCAATTCAGTATTTTGTCCACTACAGTGCCAACTTGAAGGCCAACTTTGCAATTTCCATTTTATGCCATGACATTAAATGTGATAAAATGTACTAGGCATAAATCTATGAAACCAAAAAATTGACAAATTTCAAGATTATTATAAAGTTATTATATTATCAACATTTTGCTAAAACTAAGCAAACACAACAAATTAAAACACGACTATTCATGAACATTTCACTGCTCAATTTCAACATTACAATTTTATATAAATCCTATACTAATCACATTAAATTGACACAAATATATATTAATATTTCATTGTACTATGATATAACATAAATATAAATACATTATAATAGTAATTCTACTAAGTTAATATATATTCTATTATTAATATTTAATTTTATTTTTAGTAATTCTACTAATTTAATAAATTTTTTTAAATGTAAACTTGACATGCCCTCCGGCTCCACGCAATTTAATATTTTTTTAATATTTTTTTTTTTAAAATGCGCCTGGTAAACTTGACACGCCCTCCGGCTCCATGCAAATGCTTTTGCCCGGAGCCTCATCCCCTAGCAAGAACACTTCAAACCAAACTTGACACGCCCTCCGATTCCACACAAATGCTTTTGCCTGGAGCAATGAATCGGTGAGGCCACAACACAGGGGACCTCATCCCCTAGCAAGAACACTTCAAACCCGCGAGCTCGTTGGCTCAGCGAAGGCGTAAAACCTGCGAGCTCGTTGGCCCAACGGGAGTTTGAACTCTGGTGGCCACCACTACAACCGAGCGACTTAACCACCAAACCACGCCCTTATCAACATTATTAATATATAATTAATTATATTATTTCATTAATATTTAAAATATCATATTTATAAATAATATATATACAATAAATCAAAAATAAATATGAATATTAACATGAATATTATATTAATATAAATATTAAATTTTTATTATAATATTTCCATAAACTTAAAGAAAAAAAAACCAATCAAATATAGATAAATAATTTTAAAAATAATTTTTGTTAACATTTTCTCATCTAAAACTTTTATATATAAACATTATATGTTTAACCAATAAACTTTTATATGTGAGCACTATAGTGTGGGGAATTGTTCACACAATTAAAAAATTAACACCCCAAAATTTTCTAAACTCGTCCTTGGTACCTATCGGCGTATTCCTTGAACCTCCTATGGCTGAAGTGCTAGTTATGTTAAACTCCTCTTTGAATCTACAATAATTATAAATGTAGAAAAATAAACAAACGGTAGGAAGTACATTACACAACTTTAAAGGAGATTTAAAGGCAATTTTCCTGCTAAAAATTCGGCGGCTCCTTGTTTTAAACAGAATATTTAAATAAAAGAAATTTGTAAGACTTTGTTGTTGCTGGGTCGTCTATGTAAAGTAGGTATTTTGACTGAAGGCGTTGGTAGGTGATTGAGATTCCGTCATTATTACTTGTCACTGAAAAGTTATAGCTATTTATAGGTCGGGTCCCACACTCCACTTCCAACAATTATTTGCCTATTTACTCTTCTGAGGGCATTGGACCTCTTCTGAGGGCATTGGAATTTAAACTTGACATACACGTGCACCCACTTTTCTAGAGTTTTGAGAACCTGAGACAAAATGTGGAAAAAGTTTACTGAGATTTTACACTTTTACATTGTTAAATTAAAATTGAAAATAATAAATGAGTCACACTATTAGAAAAAGAGAAATGGAGAAATGTAGATGTTTAGTTGTTGGGTGGTAAAAAAATGAAAAAATAGATTTCCTTCTTAGAAGATAAGTTGGAAGATTTGATATGGGTGTAGAAATCATTTAGGAATATAAACTAGCACTTGCACCCATAGAAGGTTCAAGGAATACGTCGAGTTTAGAAAATTTTCTAGCATGAATTTTTTTTATAGTTTGAGACAATTCCCAACACTATAATGTTCACATATAAAAGCCTATCGGCTAATTAAAGGGTGGATATATGAGTTGAAATCTATTTTCTTTTCTTTCTATCATTCAACTTCAAAAAAGAAAGTACCTCAAATTTTCTGGTACATTTTAAAGTGATAATTATGATGTAGAGTGTAAGGCCCCACCTTACCTGTGGCTATTATGACACCTTTTCCATTGTGATGGAACCTAATTTTCTATTTAGAGGAATTATTTGGTGAAACCTGTGACTTTGGTTCTAGTATGGTGTTGATATAATCGACCTTGGTGAACCCTTCGGACAACTCCTCTAAACACCATGTTGTGAATGTGTTCTAAGGATACGATTTTAATGTTGTCTCTTGATTTGTTTTATAGTAGGAGACTTCTTGTCATTTAACACTAATCACCTTTTTTCATCTCAACATGTTGCTATCTCTAGTAGATGAGAATTATGCATCATACCGCTTAATTTTATAACTTTAGATCATACTAGTTGTGTGTTATATCAACTTCAAAGTGGTGATTATCTAAATTAGTAAGTTTGGATTTAATTTTCAGTGAGTAAGTTCAATTTGAACAAGATGGAAACAATGACATATTATACTAATAATTGTTCAAATGAATTGACAATGTGTTTATGTTACTTGAGGAGAACCATCCATGATGTGAGATTAGGAGCATCAAAATTGTCAAAGTGGTTTGTGAGATATCAACACTAGCCATGCAAAAGGAGAAACTCAGGTAAGAAAATTTGGTAAGTTATGTACATTGAGTATCTTGTTGGTAATGATCTTATATTATGCAATCATTCAACAATAAATTGGGTAGAATAATGTCATGTTTTTTATTAGATAAGCGGCAAAAAAGGGTGCCGATCCCATGACAAAACAGCCAACAGAGGCTCACCAAAAAACTAAAACAATTCAGTCTAAACCATCAAAGTATTGCAAAATAACAAAAGACCAAAGAAACTAGACACCACAGTAACAGCAGACCGACAGCGAAGCAAAACTAAACCTCCAAAGGCTATGCGAACATCTTGTCGCAATCATCCACAAGAAACTGAAGCACATCCCCGTATTCCTTCAGGTTTTTGTCCTTCTTCTCTTGTCCCTTAGGAACCATCTTTTCAAGAGCCACCAGAGTAGTGGCAGACCTATGCATAACTCTAGCCGAGAATAAACCTAACTCTATGATCGTATTATATTAGAAATGATGATTCAATTTTGACCTAAGTAGGACATGATCTATATGCATATTGCTAGATGAGAAGTGAGTTGATGATTCTAATGCAAGTAGAAATGCATATGATTAAGGTATGATTAAGGTGCCTCAGCTATGTTTATTTGGACATATTAATGTCATGATGAAGGTGCATGAATAAATTGTCAATGGGGGGAAACAGGGGAATCGTCAGAACCCTAATTTGAACCACTTCATATAATGAAGTTTACTATTGTGATCTTAAAGCCCCTAGGGAATTAAGGTTGTGGCTTGATCTAACTAAGGTCTTCTAGGAAACCTTAATGTTGATTTTTCCTTAGTTTTTGCTTGGACCTTAGCCCATGAAGGGAATAGGGCCTACATTTGTTAAGATATGTGGTTATGTGATTTAATGGTGATGTTAATTCAATTTTATCTCTTGTGTTTAAGTTGTTGAGTGTTCCATAGGTGGTGAGTGTCATCTTATGTGTCAAATTTTGGATTTATTTTTAAGGGTCTTAAAATGTCTTTTCCTTAAGTATTTTAATGGTTTTAAGTTCCTAGGTCAAGTACCTAGGGGCACCTTTCAAGCCTTGAAATTTTGATTTTGGAAAAGATTTAACCAATCCCTAGCCCCTTGGGAAGGGAGTGGCGTGGATAGGTTTTGGGAAGAGGGATGGTGGAGTTATCACCATCCCATCTTCCATTTCTAGGCTCATGGATGAGGGTTGGGTCAAACACACCCTATCCCAATGCCCCACATGTGGGAGAAAAACCTAGGAAGATTTTTGGAGAAGAGTGTACAAGTACACTCCTCTCCCCTAAGTCTCACACATGTGTGAGACCATGAGGAGTCAAATCACTCGTGTTTTGGGATTAAATGAGGGTAGATGAGTTGTAATCCATGTGGCACCTCCTCATTGAAGAAGAAGAGTGACATGGAACTCAATACATATAGCCCTTCTTGCAAGTTGAGAGGGGACTTTTGGACTTCATTTTTTCTTTTATTTATTGCATTAGAAGAGAGAACGGAGAGCTTGAGAAGAGAAGGATTTTGGATAAGGAAGTGAAGAGAGTTGGAGAAGGAAGGAGGAGCACATCCCTCCAACTTCATGTAGAGAGATAAGTTCTTCCATTCCCTTACCATTCTTGCATGGTGTTTTATTGAGTACTCTTCTTTTAATTGGTGTAAAAATTGTTTCTCTTGATGAGAAAATTTTGGTGAAAGATTGTGTTCATAAATTGGTGCTTTGTATTTTGAGATATATGTGAGTTAGATGGGCAAGAGTGTCCCATTGAAAACTTTGAGTAGGCTTGAGAGCAATTTTTGAAATGTGATTGTATGTTACTTGCTATCTTCTTGTGCTTGTTTTATATTAGCCTTGGTCTTTTGTTACTTATGATGGGTTCTAGACGATTCTCCTAGCTCAAGGGATGGCCAGGACCTCTTACAATTTCTTGAGGTCATATAATTGGTTATATTGGTTGGGTGGAGAGCATTTCTCCTTCTGTTGGCATGTCATCTATTTGGTTCCTCCTAGCTTATCTTGGAGATGTTGCTTGATTGCATAGCATGGAGAATATCCTTTGTAATGGAGCTAATGTAAGTTTTAAATCCTCAACTAGTTTGTAAAAGAGAGTTTTGTAATAATATCATTATTGTAAGGATTTGTATGGTGTATGATACAAGAATGGTATCTCATGTCTTGTACAAAGTAAATATTAGTTGGAAGGAAAGTTTTATTTTGAACATGTTAGGCCTATGGACCCTAAAATGGGATTTACCCTTCATCTCATACCCATATGAAATGTATGTATTTTTGGTAATCATTGCATGAGTAATGCTATGAGTTAAAATTTCATTATGGAGTTAGCAACCACTTATCCCAACTCCTCCTTAGTTTGATTGTTGTGTTCAAATAATTTTTGGGCTATCACATTTATAGGATCTTTAAAGAATACTCTAGATTTCCAACCCAAGCAAAATACTCTCATACTTCTTTCAAGTAATAATCTTGCAATTTTTGCATGCAAAATAAAATAGATAGGGTAGTGGTCAAATGAATATGCTTGATCATTATATGCCAAAGTCATGATCACTTATTTATTTCACATAACCTCTTAGTAAATATATATTAATGCTAATTTTAGGCTGGTTCCTTCACTTGTAATCATATGCAAGAGTTTTGAAAAATATTATGGATGCAACTCATGCAACCTACCTTATAGAGTTAGCAACTACTTAACCCTATCTTTTAAGTTGAAGTTTGTGTTCAAAGGTTGTAGACTTGAGTGGAATTGTATCCTATAAGAATCTTAATCTTATCATTCATTTGGAAAGTAATTAAACAATAATTAAATCTGTAAATTTTGAATAGAAAGCTGATACTACTACCCATAAGTGAGGATACTCATGTTAATTTAGGCAACTATTTAGTTTCATTGGTTTAAAATGAGTAAATAGAATCAACTGACAAACATGTATTAGCAAACAAATAAGTATTTCTACCTTTCCTTTATTAACATGCTTCAAATCTTACATTTAGCATTTGGTTAAATATTATATAAATATTCATAATTATTAGAATTTATAAAAATAAAAAAAGTTATATACCTGAATATTTAATAAGTGTGTATATATCCATCTATATTTTCATTAAAATATATAATATTCCTATATATATAAAAATAATATATACAAACAAATAATTAAACGTTATCCACTGTTGCTGTTTTAAAGAACAATAAATAATGATAAAAAAAAAAGTAACTCAGATATTTTTTTACAATAAAAGAAGCCTCTGTATAGGGTTTAAACCCTGCTACCCCAGCCCTTGAGGCCACAGCCTGCAGCCTATACCGCAGAGTTTGCATCCCCATTGAAATCATTGCCCCATGAGAGACTGAAGCCCTCCTGCCATTGTTATTATCATATAAACAAAAACAATATAAAATATTAATATGCAGATACAAAACAAAAAAGAAAGAAAAATATATCAAATATGTAACTGTAAATGAAGGCAGAATTGCTGCATTCATGCCTTCTACTATTCTTCCCCATGGCCGCCGCTATTTCCCTCTCCACCTTAACCTGTAGATTTGCAAACTCAAGCATTATGTTCTTGTTTTAGGTTTTAGGCTTTATATTGTTTTTTTTTTTCATTTAATTAGTTTTCTTTTCTATTCTTCCTCATGTGATATGTGTATTTGAATATTAGTTATTATTTTTTATATGTAAGTTAATGGTGGAAGTTCAGTCAAATGATTTCTTTATTTATGAATTAGTTACTTTATTAGTGCTTGTTATGGTATGGTATTCTTGCAGTACATTTTAAAAATTTTGTATTAATCTTTTAAATTATTGATCAATCATTTTCTTTGATTTTTCTTCTCACTATAGTGTGTAGTGTTGGCCAAATATTGTGATTGGCTATGAAACTTTAATTAATCTATGTAAGCAATAAATACTTGAGTAGATATCACCCATAGAAAAACCAAATTAAATGAATATAACCCATACTGAAAATCAAATCAAATAAACTTTGTCGTGCAAAAGTCAATAGTAAAATAAATGAGAAATTACTAGTGATTGAGGCCACTCCACTTGGCACACTGATTTGATTTTATTGTGGTACCCAAAATCATTTTAATTTGATATTGAAGATATGAAAAATCAATTGAAATAAAAAAAACTTCCAATGTTAAATAATATTAATTGAATAGGTTAACATATGGGCCCGAGGAATAGGGATTTGACATTTATATTGAAAGATTGAACAATTTGTAGTTCATTTATCTTTGTCTGCATTCGACGTTCATTGTTTTACTGTTCCAGGCTTGATTGCCTTTATGAATAATCACCAGATTCTTTATTAGATCGGCGCAGGAAAGCATGTTCCCCATGCTGTGTTCTTGGATCTGGAACCAACTGTCATCGATGAATTTCAAACCGGGACTTATCGCTAGCTTTTTCACCCGGAGAAGCTCATCAGCGGCAAACAAGACACCTTAAACAACTTCTCCCACGGCCACTATACCAGTGAGCGACACTTCTCAAATTACGATGCCAACATTATGTTTTCTGTTGTTTTCAAACACTAAACTGAGTATACCAGTTTTTGTATTGTCCATTCAAACGCTAGTGACATTATTTTTATTTTTATGTGTTTAGTTGGTAAGGAGATAGTGGATCTGTGTCTGGATCGAATCCATGAGCTTGTGGATAATTGCACGGGTCTGCAGGGGTTTCTTGTATTCCACGCAGTAGGAGGCAGGACCGGATTAGGGTTGGGATCTCTTCTTCTGGAGAGGCTTAATAAAATTCCCAAAGTTTTCTTTGATTGCTTGACTGCAGGCTTCAATAGTTTATATCAGGCAGGTTAATAGGATGTTTAATTGTGATTTCAAGGAAAATAGACGAATTTTAGTCAGTGGATCTGACCACTTCTTTCTTTCTGTATTTTCTTTCTTTATTAGGATGCCTGAGTTGAAAAAGTCATGTATGCCACCACATTGTTCACAGCCTGTGGGGTCTGACCAAAACATGGCTGCATCCTTGTGTTATTATGACCTGCCTGGTACCAAAAAATATTATAATGTAAAGGCATTGTCTAGTTAAAGAATTCACGGTGCACCCTAACATTCAGCCCCTACTGGGATGTTCCAACATCCTCTTGCATTTTTGTAAAGGAAAAAAAAAAAAACAAACAAGAACAGGAGGTAAGTTCTATTTGTAGTTTTAATTTTTCATGTCTTATATCATTTAGGTTGCAGATAAAATGAGTTTCAAAAATACAATAGAAAAATGAATTTAAGTCATTTCTTCCCATAGTGTCCAATAATAAAGATTAGATCTATTTTTACTTTCTATTCAAGGTTCAGTTCTACTCCCAGGTTCTTCTAGATCAGATTTCCTGATCTAGGCCTGATGGTAGTTTGACTGTATTGATTTCGGAGAGGATCATAACAGTGCTAATAGACTTTAGATTATTACCGCATCTAGTTTTTGATTAAGGTAAGTAGGGATTTTGAAAGGGTCCCAACCCTTTTACAATAAGGAAGATAAGACAATGGAGTTCAATAAATCAAACAAAAGGCAAACACCAGACACCGTCAACAAGACAGCCACAGAACAGCTAAAAACAACTACAAAAGACAATGTATCAATGCCCCACAATCAGGGTGGTTTGAAGCCAAATTTTTCCAAAGAGTTTAAATCCACAATCTTATTTTCCTTAAAGCTAAGGTCCTTTACACAAATCTCCTTTTATTTTCAGGAAGAACCAAAGGGCAACCATCCTTTCAAGCTCCTAGATCATAAGCCTCTCCATGACCCAGCATCAAATGGGGCAACACCACAGTAGGAGCACTCCCCTTATAACCCTCCTCCACAACCTCAGTATTGCTATTACAATTTTTATCAGCAAAAGACATTTGATCTTTTTTCTGCCATACAAGATCATGTTTCTTCTTGCTAAGGCAATCCACCATTGCATGTCCCACTTTGGAACAACAGTGACAAACAACTGAAGAGTTTTCAAATTTAAATTGCTGCACCCACTTCTCCATATGGAAGATAAGATAATCTGAGACAATAGATATGGAAGATAAGATAATCTGAGACAATAGATACAATAGATTAGTTTATTAGCAAAATGCGAACATGTTCTTTTTAGTTTAACACATGAATGTCTAAATATGAAAAAGGTAGTTTATCTTACCTTTTTATGTGGGAATGTCTTATCATATATATTGGAGTCGGAAGATTGAATTGTCTAAAAGCTAAATGGTGTTCTTTTTTGCCTAGAGTGTTTACCATTGTAGCTTCTTTACGTTTGTTTAACTAATTTTTACTGTTTTATTTTAACATCCACCTCAAAATCTAAATTAATCTTTTTTGTGTTCTTTTTTGCCTAGAGTGTTCACCATTGTAGCTTCTTTATGTCTGTGTAACTTATTTTTACTGTTTTATTTTAACGTCCACCTCAAAATCTAAATTAATCTTTTTCCGTCCCTAAAACCTTGTTTCCGCATCTTGCACTCAAAAATGGATTTTGAATATTTGCTTATAATTTCATTGGCACTATTTCAGTAGTTTTTATTTTGTTTTTATAACATGTTAGGGTTCTTCCCTCCCCACCAAAAAAAAAAAAGAAAGAATTTAATTTTGCTAAATCTTTTGAAGTATACACAGGTTCGTACTCCAAAGCACTCTAGAATCTATCATAAAAGTCCATATCGAAAGCTATATTCTGAAAGAAGATGGTGCTCTTGAGGTTGATGAAAAAGCGGGCTATGTCTAAGAAGATGTGTTTCTCTACAGGGGTTGAAGTATGCTGATTTTGAGGGTTTCGAACACATCATTGTAGCCTACTTTTTTATGTTTGCATAGAGCCTCAGGGCAATATCTAATGTCTTTTCTCTCATATAGGGATGTGCATATAACTAGCATATCTATATTAAATATAATATATCTAAAGTATGCCAAGAGATATCCTTCTCAAGGCACCTATTAAATATAATAATCACTAACATTAGGCACGTCGAGAAGGATATTTCTCGACATACTTTAGATATATTATATTTAATATAGATATGCTAGTGGCATTCAGAGCGCAAATATAATCATAACCATAACACTAACCCTAACTCTAAAATTGACCCTAATATAATAAAATTAGGATTAATATTTTTATTAATTAAATATAAAATTAATATTATATTTAATAAAATTAATTAAATACTAATTATAATAATATTAATAATATTTGACCCTCATTAAATTATTATTATTATTATTATTACATTATTAGAAACAAATGTTAATTAAATTAATATATAATTATATCGTATAATAAGACATTAATATAATTAATGTATAATTAATTTTGTATTACATTATTAAATATAATGATATTATATTTATATTTATAAAATTATTATAAATCATAATTATTTTAAACCCTAATCCAAATAATTTATCAATAAATTAAAATATTTTTTATAATTTCTATAAATTATATAAAATATGCTTAAAAAATACAAAAATATATATCTAAATTTAAAAAATAAGAGGTACAAAGGGTTAGATTTAGAATTAGGGTTAGGGTTACCATTAGTGTTAGGATACTTAATTGTAGCTCTAATGCTTACCCTAATTTAGTAACCCTAATTCTAATTCTAACCCTAACCCCAATTCTAGAACCCTAAGCCTGATCCTAATTGAAACCCTAACCCCAACCTTAATACTAACCTTAACCCTAAATGTAACCCTAACTTTAATTCTAACCCTGATTCTAATTCTAACTATGAATTTAACCTAACTCTAACCCAAAATTTTAACCTAACTCTAGCCCAAACGAACTAACCATAATTTAGTAACCTAATTTCTAACTCGTACCCTAACCTCAATTCCAACCCTAACCCTAATTATAACCCTAACTAGATTCTAACATTAACCCTAATTCTAATCCTAACTCTAACCCTAACTCTAACCCTAACTCTAGCCCTAGCCCTAAACCTAACCCTAACCCTAACTGTAACTCTAATGCTTACCCTAATTTAGTAACCCTAATTCTAACTCATACCCTAACCTCAATTCCAACCCTAAACCTAATTATAACCCTAACTTGATTCTAACATTAACCCTAATTCTAATCCTAACTCTAACCCTAACTCTAACCCTAACTTTAATTCTAACCCTTATCCTAATTCTAACTATGAATTTAACCTAACCCTAACCTAAATTTTAAACCTAACTCTAGCCCAAATGGGCTAACCATAATTTAGTAACCCTAATTCTAACTCATACCCTAACCTCAATTCCAACCCTAACCCTAATTATAAACCTAACCTAATTCTAACATTAACCCTAATTCTAATTCTAACCCTAACTCTAGCCCAAACAGGTTAACCCTAATTTAGTAACCCTAACCCTAACTCTACTTGTGATTGTAATTGTAACTCTAACTCTAGCCCTAACCCTAATTTAGTAACCCTAATTTTAACTCTAACCCTAAACTCAATTTCAACCCTAAACATAATTATAATCCTAACCTGATTCTAACATTAACCCTAATTCTAATAGTATTCCATGTAAATTCTAACCCTAATTCTAATAGGAACCCTAACCCTAATGCTAACCCTAAACCTAACCCTAACCCTAACCCTAACTCTACTTGTAATTGTAATTGTAACTCTAACTCTAGCCCTAACCCTTACCCAAATGGGTTAACCCTAATCCTAATTCTAACTATGAATTTACCCTAACCCTAACCCAAAATTTAAACCTAACTCTAGCCCAAATAGGTTAACTCTAATTCTAATCCTAACTCTAACCCTAACTTTAATTTTAACCCTAATCCTAATTCTAACTATGAATTTAACCAAACCCTAACCCAAATTTTAAACCTAACTCTAGCCCAAATGGGTTAACCCTAATTTAGTAACCCTAATTCTAACTCTAACCCTAACCTCAATTCCAACCCTAACCCTAATTATAACCCTAACCTGATTCTAACATTAACTCTAATTCTAATCCTTTAACTCTAACCCTAATTCTAGCCCTAACCCTAACCCTAACCCTAACTGTAACTCTAATGTTTACCCTAATTTAGTAACCCTAATTTTAACTCTAACCCTAAACTCAATTTCAACCCTAAACATAACTATAACCCTAACCTGATTCTAACATTAACCCTAATTTGTACTTGTAATTCTAATACTATTCCACCATAATTCTAGCCCTAATCCTAATAGGAACCCTAATCCTAACTCTAACCCTAACCCTAACTCTAAATCTAATCATAACCCTAATTCTATCCTAATTTTAAATCTAACAATAACCCTAATTCTAACACTTACCTTAATCCTAATTCTAACTATGATTTTAATGCTATCCCTAACCCAAATTCTAACCCTAACTCTAGTCCTTACCCTAACCCTAACTGTAACTCTAATGCTTACCCTAATTTAGTAACCCTAATTCTATTTCTAATCCTAACCCTAACACCAACCCTAATTATAACCCTAATCAATCCTAGCCTTAACCCTAACCCTAACCCTTATTATAACCCTAACCCTAGTTTTGACCCTAATTCTCATTCTAATTGTCACCCTTCTTTAAACTATAACGTGAATTCTAATTATAATTCTAACCCTAATCCTAACCCTAATTCTATCTGTAATTCCAACCCTAACCCTTATTATAACCCTAATCATAACCCTAACCTTAACTCTACTTGTAATTGTGACTCTAACTCTAGCCCTAACCCTAACCCTAACTCTACTTGTAATTGTAATTGTAACCCTAACTCTAGCCCTAACCCTAACCATAATTGTAGCTCTAATACTTACCCTAATTTAGCAACCCTAATTATAATTCTAACCCTAACCTCAATTCTAACCCTAAGCTTGATCCTAATTAAAACCCTAACCCTAACTTTAATTATTCATGAGTCATGCTACAGGGTTTTCTTCTGCATATTTTGTATGCATGTGTTATTCCCTTATTGCATGTACGTCCACCAATTATTTGGAAGTCTCCTAACTGGGACGTGGGCTTGTATTCAAGCCCTAGAAATTTTGTGTTATAGGTGCTATGTTTAAAGCTATATGGAGACTTGTGTATATTGTGCCATTATTTTTATAATTTTTTTCTTTTAAGGTTAATCAAACTTGCATTTTATCTAAGTTTTAACTCAATGCAAATCATGGAGTTTGAATCCATTCAATCATTGTATAGCTAATATTATTGTATTTGTAAATTTCATTATGTTAGATTTGGATGATGCATGTAGCATTCTCTTCAAAAGGAATTGTTTTTGTTATAAAAAATTGTGAGAATATAAAAGTTAGAGATATATGGGTATGCCTTTGTACTCATCTACTCTATTGGTTCATTTTAAATATGTGTGTATGGCTATAAATATTTATGTTAATATTATCAAATCAATGAAAATGGGTATGCCTTTGTACTCATCCACTCTATTGGTTAATTTTAAATATGTGTGTATGGCTATAAATATTTTTGTTAATATTATCAAGTCAATGAAAAAGGGTAATTAGTCATGAATATATATATATATATATATATATATATATATATATATATATATATATATATATATATATATATATATATATATGGTCTTTCTTACGTATGATGACTGGTATGGATATAAGAATTTAGGATTGTCTCATGTTTCTCTAACCGTAATTCCCACCCTAACTCTTATGATGGAAGCCCTAATTCTTCAAAAAACACTTCTAAATATATGTAAACTTCTAAAAACACTTAACCTAACTAATTCTTCAAATTGAAAATAAAAGACAGACTAATTATAGGTCACTAAGAACTCCTATTATTAATGATGTCACTCTACATTATTCATTTGTGAAAAAGAAAGATTATTATTCATGTCTAATAATTTTTCCACACCTTAATTAATAACTTAAATATTTATTTCCATAATAATATTTCAAGATTATATAGAGGTAAGAATGAAACATAACATATAATAATTACTACAAACTAACTTACATTAATAACCTTTGCCATAAAATTCCTATAACCTAAGAATTAAAACATAACAAATATTCAAATAACCTAAATAAATTTCTCATAAATTAAACATTAGAATATATATATTAGCTAACAATATTTATGCTTTAAACATAATAATAATAATGGGAAATAATTAATTAGGGCAATTATGAATTTTCTAAGTACAATTAATTCTCCCTAATTCCAATTTGTAATAATATTTAAATATTTAACAAATCCATCCAATATTATGAAAAATAAAGTTATTATTCATATTATGTGATTATTCATATTATGTAATTCAACAATAATAATGGAGAATTAACTAATTACCAATTAAAGTTTAAAACAAAAGAATTCTTCTCATTATTTATACAGGAGTAAATGTTAAAAAAAAACATGGATAAAAATTATCTTAACATTTAATTCATAAAAAAAAATTAATTTAATTTATAATTTATAAAAAAAATTAATTTATTTTTTAATTCAAGAGACCTAAGTTTATTAAATTTCTATTAAATAATTTCATTTTTATTTTTTTCTAACATCTATACATATTTTAAAAATTTAATATACTATTATTATAAATATATTTATATATTATACATTAATCATTTACTAATATATAAACATATATGTTTATTTGAAGGAATATTATATATAGGTTTAGCTTAATATTATTCATTCATGTGAATACAAAAGGATATGAATAGGCAAGCATTTGCAATGTATTAATAACCAAACTACTCACATATACACTTGATTTCAATAAACATATTACTACAAACTAACTTACATTGATAACCTTTGCCATAAAATTCCTATAACCTAACAATTAAAACATAACAAATATTCAAATAACCTAAATAAATTTCTCATAAATTATATATATATATATATATATATATATATATATATATATATATATATATATATATATATATATATATATATATATATATATATATATATATATATATATATATATATATATATATATATATATATATATATATATATAAGCTAACAATCATAATAATAATAATAATGGAAATTAATTAATTAGGGTAATTATATGTACATTTAATTCTCCCTAATTCCAATCTATAATAATATTTAAATATTTAACAAATCCATCCAATATTATGAAAAATAAAGTTATTATTCATATTATGTGATTCAACAATAATAATGGAGAATTAACTAATTACCAATTAAAATTTAAAACAAAAGAATTCTTCTCATTGTTTATAGAGGAGTAAATGAAAAAAAAACATGGGTAAAAATTAACTTAACATGAATTTAAATTATTTTATTTCTTCGAGGCGAACTATAGCGGGGGTGGAGATGAGAGCACTCATTTTTGGTCATAAATATATACAATTTTTTTTAAAAAAAAATCTAAATTGCATTTTAAGAATTAAATAAATATCTATAAATTGAAGATTTTCTATTAATCTTCCTGATTTTCTATTAATCTTCCTGCATTAATATAATTTTTCAGAAATATGCTAATATTAGAAAATGGCAGAGGTAGTTGGCATTTCATTTATTTGAGGCTATTTTAATAAATATAACATTTATTTAAGGTTGCGCTAATATTAGAAAATGGCATAGAAAATGGGAGAGGTGGTTGGTGTTTAATGTTATAAGGTTGTGTAACGCCTTTGCTGAATGGGGATTAAAATATTGAGAAATGAACATATAAGGGACAAGGAAGACCCTATAAATAAATACTCTGAAAACTTGGGATTCCTCCTCGCTCAATCCTTGCCAATGGATGTATGATCGTGAAGAACTATTTCAATGAAATCTAGAATCAATTGATTGTGATTTTTCTTGTTTGATTGTAATGTAATTTTTGTGAGGAAGAGAGAAGAAGAGGAGAGTACCCAGGCAAGGCTCTGGTAGAGGTAAACAAAATTTAAATTGCTTTGAACCATACAAAATTTAAGCTTTTTTTAAAATTATTCATTTGAGGAGGTAGAGTTATGTGTTGTGCAGAACAAGGAACCCCATCAATGACTGCTGGAGAATGTGACCTTTCCATAGATCCCAACTACATCAAACATAGAATCCTCGACTCAGCACTCATCATCTTGTGATTCAAGAGAGCCCCTATGGATCATTTAAAAAAAAAAGCACTCATTTGTTTTTGTTTATATGCACTGTATTGCTATGATATGAAGTATTCTATTTTTTCAGCTCTCTTTTACTTTATCTTTAAACTCATTTTTTTACATTTAAATGTCTTAAGATTCATGCAGTTTAGATTTTTATGTAAATATTTTTGAAATGTTTAAAGAAGGTATATTCAATCCAAGAATTAAAAATTATTTCTTAAATCAACTATATACAATTTCATTTTTTTTAATTTTTAGTCTTAATATGCAACCAAATAAATACCCAGAATAAATTGCAAAAGTTTCTAAAATGAATTCATAGAATTTAAAGGTTTCTAAAATTTGAATAAATTATTAAAATTTCTAAAATGAATAAATTATTAAGTTTCTAAAATGAATTCAAATATAAAAGTTTCTAAAGTTTGTTTACCTTGTTCTTTTATTAACATAATTCATATAAATATATATTTATTTGTTTATTTATTTTTTTATAATTATTTTTTTAATATAAATTTTCCAAAATATATAAGTCTAAAACACTTTATAAAAAAATAAATCATTTATTTTTATAAATAAAATTATATATTTATTTATTTTAATACACTCACAAAATTTATATTTTTTATGGAATATTAACTATAATTTATGCTATACTTTAAAGAATACTTAAATATTTATTTTTAATCTTAATATATATAATGAAGTAAATACCAAACAAAACAAGATTTTTTAAAATTATTAAAATTACTAAAAGTTACTAAGATTTCTAAAGTTACCAAAATTACTCAAGCTTCTACAATTTACTGTTTCTAAAATGAATTCATAGAATATAAAGATTTCTAAAATTTGTTTAATGCCATCCAAAAGTTTTTTGAATTTATTAAAATAATTCATGTGAATATATATATTTATTTGTTGATTTATTTATTTATATTTATTTTTTTAATATATATATATATATATATATATATATATATATATATATATATATATATATATATATTATTGTAATGCACTCTCACATAATCCATATTTTTTATGGAATATTAACTATAATTTCTTTTAACACATGGAAATATTAAAATTAATGAAAGTTACTAAGATTTCTAAAAAACCTACATTCAATCATAACAAACTTGAAGAGATTTCACTCTTCATTTCTTTGGATGCATTTGCATGTTTTTTGATTTTCTCATAGAATAATTTGAGAGCTTACTTCTGCAACCTACAACTCTTAGGCAAAAAAAAATTAGTTAGGGTTTGAAAAGAAAGCAGAGCAAAATAAAATTAGTTAGGGTTTGAAAAGAATGTTGAGCAAAATAAAATAAGATTGCAAAGCAAATTGAATCAAATAAAAATAATCCCTCTCAGATTTACACAAAAAATAAATGAATGAAGCAAAAGAATGTTTTGTTGTGAATGAAATGTTTTATATGACTTAAATAACTATAAGTTTCAAAAATAGAAAAAAATAATTATTGCTTAAGTCACTACATGATATTTCATTATTTGTAGCCAACTTTATTATTTGTTTTAAAATTATAGGCATGCTTATTAAATTTATGAAGTGTAATAATTAAATTAGTATATAACTCTATTAAAAATTATTGATTATGTGAGGTGTTTTTATTTTATTTTATTGATTTAATTTTATTTAAATAGTAAGTTTAAATTTTATTTTATTTTTGTGAGTTAACATAATGTGTGAGGTTTTTTTCAAATATTTCCTTTAAACCTTTTTGAAATTTTTTTTTTTAAAACAAAGGGGTAAAAACTTTATTAGAAATCAGAAAAGAGCATTACAATAATAACTAAGGGACCCAGCCCCAGAAAACAAGGCGAAAACCCCACAGCATAAACAACATCAACTATCCTCATGTATCCTCCTATCCTCCTCCAAGAACTGGTCTAAATCCAGATGCAGCTCAGGGTTAACCTGATCCCAAGCCTCAACTTTCCAACCACTATCATGCTCAGAGGCCCATTTGGCCAAGCAGTCGGCAACTCGATTCCACTCCCTTGGGATGTGAACAAAGGATGCCTCCTCCAACCGAGAACTAACCTGAAGAATCCGCTGAACCACCGAAGCCAACTGCCAATTAATATCAGATATCTTTCACTCATTCAAGAGATTAATCAAAATCTGTGAATCAGCTTCACATATAACTTTTCTCCAGCCCAAAGCAAGGGCCCTCTCAATAGCATGCAGAATTGCCAGACCCTCCATGAAGTTAACAGTCTTCACCCCCTCATGTATAGAGAACAGAAAAATCACCGACCCAGCTGAGTCCCTACCAACTCCACCAATTCCAGCAGGCCTAGGATTGCCCCTAGAAGAACCGTCAGTATTGATCTTTAAAAATCCATTGGGAGGAAGTAACCACCTTCCAACCCGTTGAACCCTCTTTTTTCCATGCCTACAGTTCCTGGAACTGACAAAAGAAGAATGAATTTCTTGAAGACCCAGTCTGGCCACCAACTCATCATCACCTCTCTCCAAGGGGAAAACCAAATCACAATTAGCTGAAACTGACTCCTGCACCATTCCTAGCATACGCAGCCAAACTTGCCGACCCACCAGCTTCTGATCACGAAAAATTCGGTGGTTCCGCTCCAGCCAAATCTACCAAAGCAGAAAGGTAGGACCCATGAACCAAACTTCCTGCAAAAAGGAAGCCATAGAAGGCAGTCTTCCCATACTATCCCAGAATTCAACCAAAGAGCACGCATGAATACAAGGAAGCTTCCATACCTCCCACCACCAATGCCAAAGCTGCACAACAAAGGGGCACCGAAAGAACAAATGCGAAGAATCCTCTTCTACTCCCCCACACAAAACACAAATTGAAGGTCCTTGAAATCCCCGTTTACGAATGTTATCCCAGGTCAAACACCTATTCCAAGCCAAAGTCCAAATAAAGCAATTTCATTTAGGCCATGAGAGTTTATTCCACACCCTTTTCCACCAATGAACCTCTACCCCAGTTAGCTTCTGAGCCAATAACACCTGATAACCAGAAGCAACAGAGTAAACCCCCTTAGGATTATGGGTCCAAGCAAGAATATCCTCTTCCAGAAGAGAACTACAACTCCTACTATGAAGAATCTTGTGAAGCTCAGCACTATCTTCCACAAGTCCCAAATCTGGCCACACTGCAGGATCCTTCCAATCAGCTACCTCCAACTGACCAAAAGAAGCAACAGACTTGAAGTCACTCACCCTAGCCCAGCCAGCCTCGAGAAATCTTTGGCACAAAGGAAGAAGGTTGGGGAACTGAGAAGTAAGTGGAGGGAATCCATCCCAAGAATCTGACCAGAAGAGAGCTTCAGTTTCCCGTCTACAAATCCAAAATAAACCTTCCTTGATAAGCTTAGCACCCTTTTGAAGAGTATTCCAAATCACTGAACCTTTCCCCTCAAGAGGGTAACGAGGGAGATCCTGCCGAGGAATCCCCAGGAAATACTTATGAGATAATATCCTGGCCCATGGCTGATCCAGTTCCACACACCATCTCCAAAATAGCTTAGCAGCCACAGCCACTCCAGATAACGCAGACTGTCGAAGACCAAGACCACCAAATTGCTTTGGGCTACACACAACATCCCACCTGACCAGGCTCCACTTGGAGGATGACAAACTTCCCGCCCATAAGAACTGGCTCGCAAGAGAATCCAACTCCCTCAGAAAACCCATTGGAGCCACCTGAAGCATACATCGGTAGGTAGGGAGAGCCTGCACCACCGACTTGAGAAGCTGAACCCGCCCCGCAAAAGACAACCATCTGTGGGTCCAATGACTAACTTTTGCACGGAGCTTATCAATAATATTCTGCCAAGAACCCTTGGGAAGAGGGCGAACAGAAATTGGGAAACCCAGATATGTCAAAGGGAGAACCCCTATCTGAAACCTCAAGATATTAGCAATTCTTCTCTGAATGGGGGTCGGCGTATTGAAGAAGAATATGGATGACTTCTCCTCATTAATCAATTGTCCTGAAGCAACAAGATATATGTCCAACACCTGCCTCAAGTTAGTAGCTTCCCTAACAGTAGCCATCCCCATCAAGGCAGTATCATCAACAAACTATAAATGAGATTGCGGAGGCAAGTCTCCACCCCATCGCCAACCCTGAATGGTGCCAAGCTCCACCCTTCTTTTCAACAAACGTCCAAGGCCTTCCACAAGAAGCAGAAAAAGATACAGAGAAAGAGGATCCCCTTGGCGCAAGCCCCGTGAGGCACAAAAAGTTTAGAATGATCTCCATTTATCAAAACTGAGAAGGAAACAGATGTGACACAGCTCATGACCCATTGGATCCACTCCTCACCAAAGCCAAAAGAAACAAGGATCTTTTGCAAAAAAGACCATCTAACCCTGTCATAAGCCTTAGCCATATCTAACTTAATGAACATAGCCTTCTCATGGGAGTTGTCCATGGAGTGGATGGTCTCCGTAGCAATGACAACCCCGTCAAGAATCTGTCGACCCGCCACAAATCCACTCTGTTCCTCTGAAATCAGCACTTTAAGCCACTTCTTCAATCGCTCAGCCAATAACTTAGAAATGATTTTGTAAGCCACATTGCAAAGAGAGATAGGCCGGAACTGAGATAACCTATCAGCCCCTTCACACTTGGGTATGAGAGCAAGGAAGGTGGAATTCAGAGCACGAAGCATCTGCTTATTCCTCTAGGATTCAAGGACAACCGCCAGAAGATCCAACTTTATGATATCCTAGAATTCCTAAAAAAATTCAATTGGGAAACCATCGGGACCAGGAGCTTTACCCTTCTTCATCTGAAACACAATCCCCTCCAGCTCATCAAGAGAGATATCTTTCATCAGATACTCATTCGCCTCCCTGGAGACCAACTGAGGAATACAAGAAAGAACTTGTGCTTCCTCAAGAGAGCCCCCACGAGAATCCTCCCTAAATAAAGTAGCAAAATACTGAGATGCCTCGGCAGAGATTTCCTGAAATGAGGCAAGACGTTCACCCCTATCATTCACCAAAAAAGGAATGGAATTACCATACCTCCTGTCCTTCACAGAATTGAAGAAGAAGGCGGTGTTTTTATCACCTTCCTATAACCATTCAACCTGGGCCTTTTGCTTCCAATAGATTTCTTCCCGCAATTCAAATTCCTCAACCACTTTCAAAGTCTTAGCCTCCTCCCTTAGAAGATCCTCAGAGGCCCCATTCTCACGAATCAACTGCATAATATTATTCAACTCCTCCTGGGCAGCAACCTTAGCATGAAAGATATTACCAAAACATCGCCGATTCCACCTTTTAAGCTGATATTTGACAAACTGAAGAAGCTTGGAGAATGTGTACATTGCCGTACCAAAAGTTGGTCTACCAATCCGCCACCACTCAGCCACAAGTTCATGAAGAGTAGGATCCCGTAACCACATAATCTGGAACTTTAATGAGGGAGAACGAGGCCTCCGAGCAGAGATAATGCTAAGCTTAATAGGCCAATGATCAGAGCCTCTCCAATCAAGAATTTTAGATCGAGTGGACCATAAGTCTCCAACCCAATAACAGGAAACCAAGAATCGATCAAGCCTCTCAGCAACACAACTCTCACCAATTCTCCTATTATTCCAAGTGAAGCAACCATTACTTGGCAGAACATCAATAAGATTTAATTCAGAAATGCTATCTCTGAATAACAGAGCAGAAGGCTCCAACCTAGGAATACCACCTCTTTTCTCAGACAACTCCACAATAGCATTAAAATCGCCAGCCATAACCCACGGATGGTAAGGAGCTAAGCTACGAACAAAACGAAATGGGACCAAAGAAGTTGTTTACCCGAAAACTCAACAGGAGCATACACATTAGAGAGGAGAATACACTCACCAGTCTCATACCAAGAGGCGACTAGGGATATAGAGGATCTAGAGGACATCCACCAGAGAGGGAAAATCTTCCGAGGGTTCCAAAAACAAGCCACCCCTCCAGAAGCACCAAGAGCCCCCATACACTGGCATTCACCATATTTCCACAACTTAGGAGCCATGGCCAACATATTATCTACAGATAATTTAGTCTCCTGAAGAAAAAGAACATCCAGAGAATGATGCCTAACCAAATCACGAACAGCTTTTTGTCGAGGGCCACTGTTCAAGCCCCTTACATTCCATGAGAGAACAATCATTTCTGGGGGCATGAAAAATGTGAATCCAGAGTCTTGACTGACCCTGACTCCACCAAATTTTCCCCAGTTAATTTAATCTTCTCCATATCCTTCTTCCTTCCCAACTTGGAAGTCCTGTCACTAATCCCTTTCTTCAGTTCAATTTGCTGAATACCCAAAAGAGGGGAGGCCAAAAAGCTCTTCCCCACATTCTTGCCTCCTTTCAGGGGCAATGGGGAACCACCTCCACCACTCTTCGAAGCTCCAATAGAAGATTCTTGTTCAGTTTGGACAATCAATTGTTGATCCGTATCCATCTCCCCAACCCCAATCTCTTGCACAACCTGCATGGCCTCCAATGGTGGCCCATCCTGTCCTGTACCCAAAGTTCCCTGATCCAAGTTCAGTAACCCCGGATTCACTTCCCCCTGGTTGAGATCATCCAGCACCTCAAACCTATTAAAAGTTTCATCAACCTGCCTCTCCCTCAAGGTCCGCTTCTGGCCCCGATTCCTATTGCGAGCCTTGACAGGGACATAGCCATCATCTCCATTACCATCACCCAGAATAAGCTCCTTACCATTATCAGCCCTAGGTGGATTACGAGAAGGCTGAGAAGGTTGGGGCACCACAGGCTTAGCCCTAGGGCACCTACGCTGCAAGTGCCCATATTCATGACAAAGACGACATCGAAAAGGTAGGGTTTCGTAATCTAGCTGTTGCACCCAAGTATATGATCCAGCACTCACTTCAATAGAATCTAGTAGTGGCTTGCTTAAATCAATTTCTACACAGATATGAGCAAAAGTCATTACCTTTTTATACTGTGTCTGTTGTGAAGACCCAACAGGTTTACTGAGCATTGAAGCCACCAAATGCAACACGTCATCCTGCCAACACTCCACTGGAAACCACGGCAACCGAACCCAAACTGGGATCTGACTTGGTAGTGCCTCAGTCGGGTTGAAGCTAGCATGCCATGGCTTTATAAACAAACCCACCTGGTTATAAAAATAGGGGCCGCCCTCGAAGACTTTATTCCGATCTGCCATGCAATCAAAAGAGACCATAAAAAAGTTGTTCGCAAGGAGCCTAATCTCCATCTCCCCCTCTGGCATCCAAGTCCGTTGAGCCCAAGATTCCAAAAATTGCAGCGAGACTCTCAAACCCATGAACTTGCAATAAAAAGAGTGCCTTGAATAGTATTCAATATCATCTGCAAGCATTTCCATCGGGATAATCAACTTCGGTCGCTCTTTGCATCTTTCCAAACACCCATTAATCTTTGTTATTCGGGAACCACTAACTGATCCTAGATCATTCATCTCCATCGCTGAAGAAAACAACATATTATCAAAAACATTCACTCCATGTGCCGGAGGCTTCGGACCAACTGCTGATCGGAAATCCAATTTGGGGCTAGCCCCAGATGTTTCCCCACCCTGCATAGCAAAAAACAAGAACCCCAGCAGGCATGCAAACCCCCAGGACACGTTTGCAAGAAATCAAAAAAGACAAAACCCCAAGGGAAGGATCAAAACCCTTCCACCCACAAGCCACCCAAACGGCAGCAAGAAGGCCTCCAGAAAAGAAAAAAACCCACCACCACCACCCCGAAAGCTTCAAAAAACCCCCCCCACAACGCAGAAGCGAGCAACACAGAGAACGAGCTAGGGCATGGTCGCCCTAGCTCGGCTTGCAGAGCACGCGAACGCCATCCAAACCTTTTTGAAATTTTAATTAGTTGAGATATTTATAATTAAATTTAAAAATGTCTATTACTTAATTGTTTAAAGGCCATATTCGACTTTATAATTAGAGTTCTAAATGATATATTTAGATTTATTTAAATGATGATAATTAAATTTAAAAGGGTCTTTAGACATGCCAAATGTAGATTTTAATATTAACTTAACATTAAAAATTAGATAGGGTTGATTATTCAATTAAAATAATTATTCCATTAAAAACATATTAAGGTTTAAGTTTTAATATTAACTTAGGGTTAATATTTTTAAAGTGAACACAATTTTAGTTAGAAAAGATTAATAAATGAGAAAACAACTCTTATTAATATTTCTATTATTTAGTAAAGGATTGATTATTGTATTAAAAATATATTAAACTTCAATTTTTAATATTAACTTAATATTAAAAATATATTAGGGTCAATATTTTTAAAGTGAACACAATTTTAGTTAGAAAATATTAATAAATGAGAAATCAATTCTTATTAATATAAGTGTTAAAAATGGAGTTTTGGTATGCAATTCAATTGTATTGTGAAAAATTCAGACAACACAATATAAAATGCATTACTAATTATGAAAATATTTAAACTTCAATCTTATTAGAATAGTGTTAGGATTAGAATTAGTGGTATATTACATATAGTTGATCTCAACAAAGCACAAAACTCTAAAATAAGAGATATAATAATGGAATAAAGATAAGTAAGAATTTGAAATGACCCAACCCTAACCCTAACCATAATTCTAATTAAGGTTAGAATTAGGGTTAGGGTTATGATTAGAATTAGGGTTAGGGTTCGGGTTAGAATCAACATTATGATTAGAATTAGGGTTAGGGTTAGAGTTAGGATTAGGGTTTCTATTATAATTAGGGTTAGAATTAAGGTGGGTAACAATTAGAATTACGGTAAGAAATAGAGTTACAATTAGGGTTAGGGTTCAAATTGCATTTCAACTAATTCTAACAGTGATTAGGGTTAGAATCAATGTTATTATTAGAATTAGGGTTAGGGTTAAGATTAGGGTTCCTATTAGAATTAGGGTTAGAATTAGGTGGGTTACTATTAGAATTAGGGTAAGGATTAGAGTTACAATTAGGGTTAGGGTTCAAATTAGAGTTAGGGTTAGAGTTTAATTAGGGTTAAGGTTAGTATTAAGGTTAGGGTTAGGATTTGAATTATAGTCAGGCATAGGGTTAGAGTTAAGGTTAGGGTTAGAATTAGGGTTATTGTTAGATTTAAAATTAGGGTTATAGTTAGGGTAGAATCAGGGTTATGATTCAAATTAGAATTAGGGTTAGGGTCAGAGTTAAGATTAGGGTTAGAATTAAGGTGGGTTACTATTAGAATTACAATTACAGTAAGCATTAGTGATTATGGTGGGTTACAATTAGGATTAGGGTTCAAATTAGAGTTAGGGTTAGAGTTCAGTTAGGGTTAAGGTTAGTATTAAGGTTAGGGTTAGGTTTTGAATTATAACCAAGCTTAAGGTTAGAGTTAGGATTAGGGTTAGGGTTAAAATTAGAGGTATGTTTAGGGTTAAAATAAGGGTTATAGTTAGGGTTAGATTTAAAATTAGGATTAGGTTTAGGGTTTAATGTTTAGGTTTGGGGTTAGAGTTAGGGTTTGAATCAGTGTTAGAATTAAAATTACAGTTACAATCAATTTTATGGTTAGGGTTAGAATTAGGATCAGTGTTAGGGTCAGTGTTAGGTTTAGAATTAGAGATACAATTATGGTTATAATTAGGGTTAGGGTTATTGTTATAATTAAGGTTAGGGTTAGTATTACGGTTAGGGTTATTGTAAGAATTAGAGTTAGGGTTAGTATTAGGGTTATGGTTGCTATTAGAAGTAGGGTTAGCGTTCAACATTTATATTAAAATATTCGTTAAAAATAGGTACCCTTTTTGCAAATCTAGCCTAAGTAATTCTAATATAACCTTGGTTCTGACTGTAATCCAAACCCTAATTCTAAATCTAACCCTAATTATATTTCTAACCCTAACCCTAACCTTAATCCTAACACTAATGCTAACCCTAACCCTGATTCTAACCTAAACACTAACTCTAACCCTAATTTTAACCCCTAACTCTAATCCTAAATATAATATATAATATAATATAAAATTCTAATTATTATATATTATAATAATTATTATTATAAACATAATATATTATTATATAATATATTATAATAATATATTAGATATATTATAAAAGATATATTTAATATAATATTTTTTTATATATTATAATTAGTGTTAGAATTAGGCTTGCGGCTCCAGTTTCTACTAGCATATTTATATTAAATATAATATATCTAAAGTACGCCGAGAGATATCCTTCTCGAGGCGCCTAATGTTAGGATTAGTGATTAAAAAAATAGGCGCCTCGAGAAGGATATCTCTCGGCGTACTTTAGATATATTATATTTAATATAAATATGCTAGTTATTATTGTTCTTTAGTTATGAATAATATGTTTCCAAAATGGAAACTTCTAAAGCAATCTAAACCTAACTAACCTACTAATTTACACCTGCATGCAAACAAGTTCATTCATTAAATTTATTTTTCATTCTTCAATGCATTGATTTTGTTTTTCTCCTATGTGCTTTTTCTGTGCATGTGCAGGTAATAGGTAGGAGCTATGGAGAAATGCTGGAGAAATATTTAAGAATTCATTCTGGTAGTTCCAGATCTAAATTCCTTTAAGTGGAAATTAATGTTTATATTATATATTGTGAATAAAAAGTATGTATATATTTATAAATTATACATATAAATTCTTGATTGCCACAGAACCAACAATGCACAGATTGAATTAAAATATTACAGTGATTATTTTCATTAATTTTTTAATGATATGTATTTATGCATACATGTATGTAATGAAAATTTTATTAAATAGTATTTAATTAAAACTAAACTTTATTTTCTTTAAAAAATAATATAGAGAAACGTTAATAGGATCTAAGAATATCCTTAGTAGTACAATAGTACATAAACATTAATAGTACAATTCGTGCAACATTAATAGGATCCAAGAGTAGAAAAAAACAATAGCTCATCCCTAGGCTATAAGAGTTGCTAGGAACTTTCGATTATGCACAAATTTACAACCAAACAAAGATGAGGCAGAATGGATCTTATACAGTAAAAAAAAATTAAAAAAAAAATTAACTCTCATACTTAGAAAAACCAAAAAAAAATGGAAACAAAAATCTCTTGTTCCGAGCTCCAATTGAAGATCTACCCAAACAGGGCCGCAAGGTGCAGGACTGAGCGTCTCAATGCAGGTGTTGTTGAATGCAGGGCAGGGCCGATTCACGGCTCCTTCACGCCAGGCATGGACTGGTTAGTAGGGCCAAGTGCCCTCAAACAAGGCATCTAAAATGAATGAGAGCACACAGGCTCCACACGCCATAGAAAGCCTCAACTCTGTGAATAGATATAATACCCTGCCAAATTTTAGAGCTATGGCTTATTATTAGAATAGATATAATCTATACTTGGGTCCTTAAGACTTCTCCTAATCAAACACTCTCCTCCTTCCTTTTCCCCACCACACCCTTCTTCAACAGCTTCCTCCATCTTAGCCTTCTTTCTGCATACCAACAACTAAGATAAACCATGATACATTCATGCAAAAATTGTTACAAAGCCACTGCTTAAGAAGAGAAATGAAAATGGGTATTGAAAAAACATAGACAAATAATGATATATGGTGCATCTAATATGAGGAGAAGGAAACCTGAATGTAGCTGACGAATTGCTATGCTAGTCCTTCCTAGAAGGAGAATGGCACAAATCGTGAAAACAAGGAGTTGGGTCTTTCTCCTCAATATCTCTGCCATATGCTACACAATTTGGACTGTATGTAAGGGACTGAACGGAATTTATAGGGAAGACCATCTATTTTAGACGAGCTCTTCCCAAATTCTGATTCATTATTCGTTTTAATACAAATTGTTCTTGGAGTTTTTTTAAATGAGTATGATGGATGATGGTTACTGGAGCACATTTTTTTATTTTATTACATAACCATTATTTGTACTTATTGGCTGATGGTTTATGATTCTTGTTTTTTTAGTGGAATAAAATAAAATAACTGTTAGCTTGCATGTTTCATAAGGCTTGAAATGCTTATCCTATATTGCTATTTTTGGGGTGGAGATGAGAGCATTTTCTTTCTCTTTTTAATTTTTTTCATTTAAAATTACAACCAAAAAATGAGTGCTCCCCGTTCCAACTGTAGTTTGCGTCTCAGCAAAATCATATAAAATTCTTCTAGTCTACCTCAAAACTTTTCTCCCTTAGATTGTAGTGTCCAAAAGGGCCTAAATTTGACAGTCGACGCTACCTCTTTTGAGAATTTTTTTAATGGCAGTTATCAATTCAAATCTACTTTTAAAATACTATGACATATCTGAGTATAAGTAAACTTATATAAAAGTCAAATATATATCATCACAACTCCATATAAATTTTGACAGTGTATCTAAAATCTCTCTTTTTATATGATACAATCTTTTTAAAATTCTGATTGTATATTATGGTAAAAATGTCTAAATACGGCCATACAACCATCAAATTTAGGCCCTAGTGTCCAAGCATAAAAAGGAAAACAAATTTCTTAAGGTCAAGGTGTGAATATATTTCCATCGTGAATAATCATTAATAGATTCATAATTTTCATCCTTAATCTCAAACATTTCCATGAAACTGATATGGTTAAATGTTTAAGTCCATTTTCTTTGTGCACATCAAAAACCCAATATTTTTTATGGCTCTTGTAATTGTATTGAATCCTGTTTGTAATAATAAAACTGATTGTTACAAATATCTTACCTTTAAAAACATACGTAGACTTACTGAGAATGGAGAAACAAACAGATTTAAATTAAGTTGGAAAATACAACAGTGAACTAATAATGCTATTTTCTGATAAGATTTTATCTAATTTTAACTATTGATCATAGCCCTACTCGATGAGTTCAATACTATGCTTTTCTTAATTTTGATATGTGTTGTCACCTCCCCTGATAATGAAAGACGAGCGAGAGAATTGTTTAGAGTTCTTCATAGTTCTTAGCTTCTTGTGCTAGAAGAGCGCAAATATCTTAAAAACAAAACGGAAAAGATACATCGATTAGATGTAATCACAATCTTGAATGGTCATTTTTATGTTCACAAACCTCCTCCAATTTAATTGTCCAGTCTCATTTTCACAACAACAACAATGATAATATAGAATCAAGCTTGTTGGATCAGGTAATCCAACAACTACAACTAAAGAATCAACATTTGTAAACTATATTCTATTAGGATGTTTCATTCCAATGCAGTCATATATCACTACTACTACAATACATATACAAACACAAACAAATGGCAGGGACTAGCCACCCCATGGCACTTGTTTCTCCCATTCATTTTATGAAATGTGTTTCATACTTGTTTTATGATATTTGGAATTTTACTTCTTTCATTTGATTTTTTTATATAGAGTAATATGCAAGTGGAGTAATCATATTTCGGGACTAGATTTCTTTACATAGGGGATCTCGTGTGTGTGGGGGTGGGGAAGTTTAAAGATAAGATATTTAAAAGGATTATGGTATCATTGTTAATATGTGTTTTGTTAGGATATTTCACTAGTATATTTATAAATATCGCAGAGATATCTTCCAAATTTTTTTTTGGTTTTTGGTTTTTATTTTATTATTTTTTATAAATAAAGCGTTTTTCATTTCCTATTAAATATATTTCTTATTCTTGGCATTTTGGTTTAAAATAGCAAAAGTATATTTGAGAGGTGTAAAATAAAAGATATGGATATATAATTTTGACATTCCAAATATATATGAGATATTATTAATACTATGGTTAATAATAATGAGTATACTAATTAAATTATTCATTTGGATTGTGTTGACCTTTGCAAGACCATATTATTTCTGATGGGATAATTATAACAAAAATTTTGGGTTACACATTTATTATTATAAGTAGTCTTCCAAATGTAATTAGGTAGAAATTAGCTAAGTTCTTTAAATGCATGTACTTTTTTTTCTACATAACTTGATATAGATATGTGCAATAAATCTCATGAAAGGTTTCAATGCAATGTTTCAACCTAAGCATATAATTGGTCTCACAATTTAATGTTACTTTGTGCATCATTCTATTGTAATTGTTACAATATAACTAATGTGCTCAATAGTGTCATTACACTACAAATATGTATTGTTTCATCTAGTTGTCTCAATTGTGAGTTTTGTATATGTATTTTCTCTACTCCTATTTCTCTCCATGTATTGTTGAAATATTTCTCTCCATGTTGGTTTTATGTTGATTCGGATGTGGAGATGACTTATAAGTGGGCAAGTTACATTTAACGATATGGTGAATCTTGTTTTAAAAAAAATGAACCTTTTTTTAGTGAGTTTTCTAGGCATGCCATAGAGTATAAAAGTGAAAACAGTGCACTTTTTTTAATCTATCGATAAATAGATTGTCGAAGTGCTTACTTTGAGAGTTATAGTGTAAAAATTGTCATAAACTAACCTTAACCCTCCAAACCTAATTATGATCCTACCATTATCCCTACTTTGGATGCAACTGCTATTGTGATCTATCTTCTGGACATGATTTCTAGTGTGATTTTGCCCACCTTAATCAATGTTTGATCTCACACTCCTCAAACTATTTGTCTTCCAAAATCTTATCATTGTCAATTGGTTTAAACACAAAAAATTCAAATTGAACACTCAAGATTACCTATTTAAAGATAACTCTTGGGGCATTCTATTAGGATCATCATTTCACATCTCATTGCAATTATCTAAGCACCTAAAAGAATTAAGAGTAATCAAAGAGTACTTTCAAATTAGGAACATCCCTACATCTAGTGTCTTCCATTCAACATCCATATATCTTGCCATTACTCATTGTGACAACAACTACAAAGGGGTTTGACTAAGGTTAAAGGAAGTGAAGCACTTCAATCCTAGTTCAACAAGCTCCAAAGGTATTTGTTAACACCTCCTTGACTTAGTGCAAATATTGAGCATAGAGGAGCGAAAGATGGAATATGCCATATATTACGATTTGTGATATTAAATTTGCAATTGTAAGAGTATGTACTTTAATATTTTAATGGTTAGTTATAATTTTATGTATCTCCAATAAACATGGAGAGGGAACTTAGACACCCTACATGAAGAGAAACATTTCATATAATTAAATATTATTTTCTTAGGAACTTGGAGTATTCTTTGCAAGGTGGCATTGAGTTAGGAAGCTTAATTTGACCAATGACAACATCTATGACATCATGGCTATTTCTAGTCAATGACAACATTTATGGAAGTAACTTGTTAGAACCTACAAAATGACAACATTTATAGAAGTAATCTTTTTGTTAGGAGGTTGTATCCAATTGTGAGCACGTGATGACACTCGAGTACAGTACCAGACTTTGTTCCCAATGAAACCTTTATACATAAATGTTTCTCAAAGACTGCGAGTGTGCAACTCTCTAACATGTGTCTTTTGCGTGGAGATGGGCCTGATCAATGGGAATTAAAACATGTGTGAGCCGTGGACCTTGGTTACATGTAAAATCAATGGTTAGTATTCAAAGTGTTTCCAGATTATGGCACATGAACTAAATCTTTGGCTCACTTGAAGAGTAATTCCTGTAACTATTATGGCATTTAATTTGAAACGACCATAATTGAGCCCAAAAATCCAATTGAATTGAGAGACATTGCATGAATTAATGGAAATTTTTATAATAAATGGTATCTTTGATAAACATGATGTCAAGTGATGAGATTGAACAATTTGAAGCATCTGAAGCATGTTTGTTGCCCCATCTCTTGGTAATGACAGTTTTAGGACATCAATGATGTCTCAAGATATGATTCTCTATAGTAGTGCTTTGAACCTTAATTACATCTATTAAGGGAAAATTGGAGAAAATATGAATAATCAATATATCAATATCAAAATACCCAAAACTCAACGAAATACAGAAACAAAGAGATCAATCAAACAAAAGAACTTCCAAAACCTTTGCAAACCTCAAAGCTTCATAGATTTCGTTCGTTGCCTATCTCAATCGATCTTGCAAGTATGAATAAGGCCCTCAGAGAGTGCACTTCCTTGCTATTCCAAGATTGTCAATGGAGAATGGCTATGATAGTTTCCATGAAGATGAGCTTCACAACAATGATAATAGTATGGTAATGAGTGTGATCACAAGAAATGAAGGAATTGGTGCCAAAGGTGCGCTGTGATTCCTTTAAAGTAACAATACTTAAAGCTTGGATGAATGAAATGGAAGAATAGGGTTCAATTTATAGATTTGAGAGAATGAAGACCAACAGCATAGAAAGAATGAGAAGATCAATGGTTGAGAACAATTGAGGAATGTGCGCAAATAGGAAGAAGACAAGTGTCACACAAAAGCTATTTTATTTGAGATAACTACTTTCTTTTCTAAGATAAGACATGCTTTTCATAAATTAGAAAGCTTTTTTTCTAATTTAAGAGATATTGATAAAAACAAGATTGATTGAGTAGATAACTCAACTTGAGATTTTCTTTTGCATGATTTGAGAGAAATTAAATAATAAATTATTTAATTTTGTGTGCATGAAGAAGAAGACTTATTTTTAGAAGATTTGGAAGATATTTGAAGAATTAGAAGATAAGAAAGCAAATTAAATAAATAAATTTATTTAATTGTTGTGCATGATTTGGAAGAATAAATAAAATATATTTTATTATATTTTATTTTTAGATATTGAGAGGATTTAAATAAATTTGATTTGATTTATTTAAATTTAGAGGAATGATTTGCTTTAGTTAAATAATTAAGAATTATTTAATTGTTTGGAAGAATTTAATTAAATAAAAGATTTTATTTAATTTTGACTTTAGAAGAGATAATTAAATATTTTGATATTTAATTAATTTAGAAGAATATGAATTGAATAAATAAACTTGTTTATTTATTTATTGATAGAAAAATTTGACTGGAATAAATATTAAGAATATTTATTTAGACTGAGTCATGTCATTTTTAGGCGTATACATTTTGCCCCTCTTTGATGCAATGCAGTTTACGGCGTTGCTTCAAAGAACAAGAATTTTTTGATAATAATACATGCCCCAATTTGCCCCTGGTATAGGTTATGATGATAGGATGCCCCCTCAAAAGATTGGACAAGAAGAAGGCAAAAGGCATGAGACAGACAATCTCACGAAGAAAAAGGTGGAAGATAGGTTGGGGTGAAGAAATTGGTTGAAGAAAGAGCCGAATGATATGCGATGCAAGATAGAATGATAACACACACAAGCAAGCAAGCAAGTATGCACAAATGACACAAGAACAAACAAGGTATTGCCCCTGTCAAGCAGTAAAACCAATGATATACTGATAACGATATATGACAGTGTATCATGGCAGGGAATGATATATCCCTAGACCAACACGGCAAGCATGTTGTCATGGCAGGGAACGATAGATCCCTAGAGCAAACACAAAGGATAGTGTCTGGTTTTAGGAAATGAAGCATGTCATGTAAGACGCGTGTGTTGGTCTGATTTCAACAATGTTACATCCTGTATAAGACAATTGATTGATTAACTGATCGAGTTGGTTTATGACTAGACAAGGATCAAGACCACTGATTGTGATTGGATCATTTGACCAGATTGACTTGACTTGATTGGTATGGATTAAGGATGGATTTGCATTTGGATCATTGCGTAGACTGAAAGCTAGAACTGTTGATGAGATATACAATGATAGATAGAAGAATGACTCGATAGAAGGAATCACAATGTTTTATTTGTAAACATTAATACTCTGCATAGAATTTTAATTGCATGGGACATGGTATGGATGCTTTGTGGATGCGAATGGATGCGAGTGGATGCAAATGGTTTTGCCATCTTGATAGTGCAAGCATTTTGAAGTGCTTATTTCATCATTGGGCTTTTTTCTTTTGAAATGTTGTAAGAAAATACAAGCATCTATGTATAATTAAACTGAGATGACCTGAGCATCACTTACATGGATTTTGATTTAGCAAGTTAATACAAGCATCTAGGTATAATTGAACCGAGATGACCTGAGTATTCCTTGTGTATCAACAGACAAGGATTGCCCCCTTTCATGTTAGACCTTTGATGTCCTCGATGATCTTTTGCTAATCATGTCTTTAGACAAGGTTTCACATTACTAAAGTTTAATCCACAAACAACAAACAAAGAAAATAATCATGCCCCCATCATAGCATCTCTAGCTTTTGGCATCCTCGAGTAGCATAGAAAGACATGATAACAAAAATCAAGACACTGTAACCTAACCTGATCACAACCACAACACATTTTTTTTTTTGCATTTAGATGTGTTTGTTCCTTGGCATAATTTAGGTAAAATCATTTAGAGTGCTTTAGGTACTTGCTTGCTTTGCTTTGGATAGGTTGAGGTCTTGCATCAAAATTTCTACTTGAAAGCAGGTTTTTCTTGCGCTTGCTTGCCTTGTGAAAGGTTCCACAATCTTCATTGGTGAGATGAACCCTAAGGGACTGACCTATTGCCTTAGGGGCTCATTGCTAAATGGCCTTGCCTACATGACAACGCAGAGGCAACATAGTTGAGGGTGAACTCTAATGGACCTAAGACCTAGGTGATGGAAAGTGGCGCAGACTCAGATAGATAGAAGGACCATATATGGGATGGATGGGCAAGTGGAGCCTCGAGGGTGCATTGAAAAAATGGCATTGCCTACGTGACGACATAAAGGCAATGTAGTTCATGGACTTGGACCATGTGGACAATGACAATAGACGCTATGCTAGGCTGACACTATAGATAGGATATTGGATAAGACCTTGGTTGACAAGGTGACAAAAAGAGATAGAGTATCAAGCCATGATAGGTTAAGACAACATTATGGATGGCCGTAATGCTAGATACTGATGACAAGGAAACACCATAGATAGGTAGAGGGATGGGTTACAGTGGATACGAATGTGTAAATAGAAGAAACCAAGGATGTGATCTACAAGGACTATGTTGCATAAGAATAATGTGCCCCAATGTAGGTAAAATACTTAGGATTTTTCATGGCAATGCTTATGACGATAGGAGGATAAGAGGATAATGAAGGATTTGCATGACTTGGAGGCATAAGGTATGTCAAGAGACACCTAAAACATTTGTCAACATTATGTCCCCAATCTTTATCAAGAGCAAAGAAAATAGAGGAATGGAAGATTTAAGATAGATAGACTATCCAGTATAGGTAGGTAACGGCTAGAAGGATAGGATAGGAAATGGTATGAAAGGAAACTGATTGGAGAAAGTGATATGCCAATGAGACATGGTGCCCCCAAGTGTAGGTGACATAGAAGATCAACTTACACACGATGCCTATTTTCTAGGTTTTCATCATGGTACTTATCCAAGGCACCTGTTTGCTAGATTTTCACCATTGGACAGAGGGATTTTTTTTTTGAACATTTGGATAGGATAGGAAATGGACGAGAGGACTTCAATTGCCAGGTTCCATGAAAGGTGATAGTCACAGCAGAAAGATGTCGTATGGACCATGTCGAGTGTTCTCATAGATGTTGGTAGGGGATTGCATGAAAGTGAGATGGAGAATGGTAGATAATGGTTTATGGAAGGGTGCGATAGTGGATGATGATGCAGAATACAGATGGAAATCTTATGTAAAAGCATGGACCATGGGAGTAGGATGGGGAAGACATGTAGGATAAAAGTGGAAGGAAGGGGAGATGGAGGTATGTGGAAATGTTGTGGGATGGAAGGGAATTATGACCAATGGTTGCACATACCATGATAAACATTGAAGCTGGTGATGGGAAAGTAGTGTAGGAAGCAACAAAGACTTTTTCTTGTGGATGAATGACTTAGGCATGTAGGGATCTGTTGTGTAGTTACATAACACACCCCATTTTGAATTAGCAAAATAGGGACCCAACTTTTCTGGCTTGCTCCCTTGTTTTTGTGCCTTGGGCGGTAACGGTAAAAGTCATATCAGTTAGTATGCATATGCCTAATGTCAGGTATATTTGTGATCTTGAAATCTGAGCCAAATTTGAAGGTCTAAATCTGTCCTCAAAAAGCTTACCATGTGAAAGAGCTTGAAATTCTAGGTAGGTTTGCCTTTTACATCACCCTAAAATTCGTCCAAATGAGAAAGTTATGACAGGTCAAAGGTTTAGTCAAACATGATGATGATGATGATGATGATGATGATGAGGGTCATATTTCATAACAACGGTCATCATGATATTATAACATCACCTGATATTATATATCATGCTGATATTATAACATCACCCGATATTATAATATCATGCTGATATTATAATATCACCCTGCTTAGAAAATCTACCATCTACATATTTGCATGCGCACGTCAAATTCCTATCGGAAGGTCATTTACCTATCAAAGCATTCGCATATTCAAAAGAGGGTCATATTTACTAATAAGACTGATTTTAGCTAAACATGATGGTGACGTCATATTTTGCATTTTAATGAAGCTCAGATATGATGATGACATCACCATCATATTCCATTCGATGATCATGATGATGATGTCATCCTCCTATTTTCCTTCGACATGATGATGATGATGATGATGATATTGTCTTTTTCAAAGGGGTGATATTCGTCGATAGCAGGATCATATTCGAAAACCCCCTAATTTTCCTTTGATATGATCATGAGGTCATATTGTAACATGATAATGAAGCTCGTTCCTGATGGTGACATCACCATCATGTCCTGATCCATGAAAAGGAGTCATTTTGATTAATATGCCTCATATTAACTAGGTGCATGTTCGGAATCTACATGGATAAAAGTTAGAATGGACATTTTAATGAAGTTTGATAAGGTGCATGATATACAACCTGATGATATGAAGCGCCGGATGCTAAATGAAATTTAAATATAGAAAAGACCATGTATATTTTGTGGGTTTGCATGATCATGATATATCACCCGATATGCATGTTGATGGTGTGAACTACGGATTTAAAAGGAAAGTTAAATGCAGAGAGTTCCTTGTGTGTTTTTGCCTGCATGATCATACTGAGACATAACCTGATACATAAAAGGAAGTCAAAGCTTAATATACAAAAAGAAATAGGCAAGAAAATAAAGCGATGGGTTTTTGAATCCATTTGGAGCTCGAATGCATATTTTTAGTCAATGATGGTTGACCCTGTTATTTTTAACGCCATATATATGCATTAAATGCATAATTTTCGTGAATTTGGAGCCCAATTGCCTGTAGCTGCACAAAAAGGGGCCTGTTTAATAAAATGTTTAAATTCCTATTATTTATCAAATGATGCTGGGCTTAATGCTTGTCTATTTATTGCAGGATCTTATAGCTGATAATTGCAAAGTTGCACATGGAGACAACATGACCCTGAGCGATAAGGAGGATATTGTCAAATATGTTGTTTGCTAGCTGGAGACCGAATCAAATCAAAGATGCTGGAATATTATGTGCCAGTTGTATAATTTGCCAGTCTGGCAAAGCATGTGCTTTTCATCTAGATCGTTGATTGTGTTGGGAGGATCCTGATCATTGGATCATTGTAACTATTTTTTTGGACTCTTGTTCTATAAAAGAGCCAAAGCTTGTCAAAACTAAAAAAAAAAGACACAGACTCCACAGTAGGAGGATATCTAGCAAAATAAGGCCAATTTACTGTAGAATTAGCAGGAAATCAAATTGCTGAGACTAATGAGGACTGAATTGTTGAAATGTCAAGGTTCCTTCTTTAGATCACTGTAAATGTACCTGTTCTTAAGCATACTGAATGGAGATGAAGTTTCAGATTACATCCTGATTGTAAACTTTACGTAATCTTCAAGTTGATTTCTGGATATGTAATTGTGAATGCTGTGTTCAAGTGGAAGCACTTTCATTTCATTGCATGTTGTTGTTAACTTTTCCTTTGAAGATTTGCATTGGATCATGCTGATTTGTGGAGTGTCCTAGTGAAGTATGATTCTAGTTTCCTTCTTTTCATTGCATGTATGGGAGCTTGTATGTGGATCAGTGATCTCAGTCAAGTAGTTTTGGGAATCTCATTCTTTAACCCTTTTCCTTTTTTTAATTTCATAAATTCATCACCATAACTGCAACTCATGACAAATAATAAGCAGAAATAGAGAGATATGCTAACATCCCGTAGGTAACTAAAAATTATTAGCTTATTTGAGCTGAATGCATGTAGTATTGAAAATATCATGCAAAGAATCATAAATACTGGTATAAATCATGTAAATATCAACCTGTAGGCACTTTATTTGAGTGAATTCATAGTGCAGAGGTAGAATTGTTAAAGATTTATGCAGGGCAGACATATAGAACATGATATTTGGAGAAATAATGATGAACTTTGCAGAAATTACTGAAGAACGTAAGGCCCCTGAATGGAAAACAACAATGCACATCAACCACTGAGTAACGTCAGTAGATTAAGACCTAATCAACGGAGACTTGGGATCTTGAATTCTCTAAATTCATCATATCTTTCAAGATGAGTAAAGGTTGTTGTGTAACTTTTATTCTATGTTTGTGAATGACTATCATCATGACCAACATAAATTGGTGCTAGAAGGAGGGCGAACTAGAAAAGACACCATTGCTTCAGTCATCATACATTTTATGCAGGCTCCTCACTCCTAACGCAACATAAATTGGCACTAGAAGGAGGGCAGAATAGAGAATTTATGGATTTCTGCAAATGTTACATCAATAATTCATCATTTGAGTTGAATGTCTACAAATATCTCTTATCTGAGAGGTTTTGACTGCATCTTTGCAAAGATCTAGCTCAAAGCTTCAAAGATTTGTTTGATTTTCTAAACTTTCAAGTTTTATTCTGAGATATGATGGATCTCCTTAAAATTTCAAAATCTTAAAAATTGCAAATAGACTCTCATTTTGATGGATGCATATGAGGGCAATTATCAAGTTAACATTCCTTTATTTCAGGAAACTTTGAATAGGCAGCTTTATCCTCAAAGTTTACTCAACTTTGGTTTATCCACCTGTTGCAAGATACACAGGACTGTGGAACACAATGAAATAAATTGCCTAACTTTTCTCACAAGGTTGGATTTATATTTGAAAGGACTAATATTCTTTCTAGATGTGTTCAGGGCTGAAATTTGCCAAGAAAATGAAGAGGTTCTAGACTAGCAAAATGAGGAAATTCTAGAACAACAAGCAGAGACAACACCAAAAGTTATTAGTAGTTCAGACACTGAAGTGGACCGCTCTGAAGATTTTGAAATATATTTGTCTAGAAACATACAATGTAGTCAAATATTAGGTTTACCCATTGATGATGTCTTGATCGAAAGCTGGTGCAGATTACATGAGGAAGAGCATTCAGAGAGAGATTGTTACCCTTGCTTGGTCATGTTGAAAAGGATTCTAGAAAATATAGTAGCTGAATCAGTTCCAGAAGGTAAAGAAGAGGAAACATCCTTCCTGGATTCATTTTATGGTGAGATTGATAGGAGTTCTCTACTTCCTAATATAAGTAAGGACCAGTCAATATGCAGGTATGAATCTTATGAAAATTATAGAGAAGAAACCACTCATCAGGATAATATTTTTTATTCTGATCCTAATACTTTTGATAAAGAAGATGAAACATCTTTCCTGGAGTCATTCTATGGTAAAGAGAAGTGTAAACAGATAGTAGAACAATTTAAATGCACTACTGATGATGAAGTTCCTATGATAGTAACTCAGGGAGTCATAGAAAAGAAAATAAATGCTGATTTACTATCTAACTGGGTTGAATTGAATGATCAAATACAGGAATGTTGCAGCTTAATGGAACCAGGCACTTTACTGGATAGAAGATGTGAATTATTTAATGAACAATTCCTAAAAGATGAAGATGCAGAAGACTTTGGAGTTGTTGTGTATGATCAGATGCCAATCCAACATTATTTTGAAAATGAAATAGGGGAATATTCTTACCAATCAAAAGTTGTTTCACCTTTACAGTCAAATGATTTAGAAATGATAAATTTCTGTATATCAGGTTATGATGATAAAGATACTCATTTAGATGCTGATGTGCAGGAAATTGAAGAAAATATTGAGAAGTTTCCTGAACTAGAGGATAAATTGAACACCCAGAATGAAGGGATAAAGCTGGATAAAGATGAAGAAATAGTCCATCCAGAGCCATACATCCTTCAATTTGAAGTGAGACCAGACATTGGGCTAAGCAATGAAAATATAGAATTAAATGGAAGATCAGCTGTCAACAAACAAGCATGTCCAACAACAGAACTAGAGATACACCAGGTTGTATTTCTCCTTTCCACAGTGAATGATGTTGATTATTGTTTTGATTATGGAAATTTGAAAGATAGGACATGCATATGGATTAGTCATGAACATGATGAGCTTCCTCAGTTGCTGATCATCAAGAGTTATTATGTGAAATACAGTGAATTCTGAATATCAGAATATTTTTCAGAATATAAAGATAAATTTGCTAGGTTGAGAACCATAACTCATACTCTAATGCTCCTGCACAATCAAAAGAAATATGCAAATACAGGTGTCTTTAGATCTTCTTCTAGTTTTTGTGTGCCTAGTATTGGTTGTATATAGTTTTATAGGTTAGTCATTTGTACAGTTTACTTTGTGTGTTTATTTTGTTTTGTTTTGTGCTTTGTTGAGTTTTTGTTTTGGTTGGGCAGAGCTGGTGTACCTTGTTACTTAAGAACACTACAGAAATTGTTAGAATTCAAAAGTTGAATATAAGTTTTTACATAAGTTGTAACTTCTACTAGTATAGGTACTCTTGATCAGGTATGTGGTATCATATTCATCAGTATTACTTTTCTTGAGTCAAGGTGATCCTCACAATGACACACCTAACAGCCTTGGGTCTGTTGAACATATCAGTGTAGGTGTTAAGTGAAAAATCTAAAGGTTGCCCTTGCTACCATTGCAATTCTCAACTTAATTTCAGCAAGTGACCACTCCTTGCATCATGAAACTATAACTATTATATCTTATAAAATCAAATTCAAAATATAAAATAAATAAAATAAAAGATGGATTTACTGAAATCCAGATTAAGTCATCTAAGTAACTCTACCGGGGCTATGGACGCTTGCTGGTAGTGGGGCTCTACTTAGGGGAATTGCAACGATAACCTTGCCGGGGCTATGGATGCCTGCTGGTAGCAAGGCTCCATCCGGTTGGCTATGAGGGATGAACCAAACTATGTAGCCTAACACCAGTCATTGATTTATTCAACTCACTTTCAAGATGAGTATATGAATCACATGCACACAATTGATCCCTTATCAATTCATTGTTACAGTGATGAACATGATACCATTTAGAAAGGATTAGGATGCTCATCCTTAATAAGAGTTGGAACATTATGTTTTAACTTATCATCACCTTTTGAATTATTTGAATTTTAATTGTTTTCTTTGGTGGCAAGTTGTTGTGTAGTTACATAACACGCCCCATTTTGACTTAGCAAAATAGGGACCCAACTTTTCTAGCTTGTTCCCTTATTTTTGTGCCCTGGGCGGTAACAGTAAAAGTCATATCAGTTAGTATGCATATGCCTAATGTCAGGTATATTTGTGATCTTGAAATCTGAGCCAAATTTGAAGGTCTGAATCTATCCTCAAAAAGATTACCATGTGAAAGAGCTTGAAATTCTAGGTAGGTTTGCCTTTTACATCACCCTAAAATTCGTCCAAATGAGAAAGTTATGACAGGTCAAAGGTTTAGTCAAACATGATGATGATGATGATGATGATGAGGGTCATATTTCATAACAACGGTCATCATGATATTATAACATCACCCGATATTATAATATCATGCTGATATTATAATATCACCCTGCTTAGAAAATCTACCATCTGCATATTTGCATGCGCACGTCAAATTCCTATCGGAAGGTCATTTACCTGTCAAAGCATTCGCATATTCAAAAGAGGGTCATATTTACTAATATGACTGATTTTAGCTAAACATGATGGTGACGTCATCTTTTGCATTTTAATGAAGCCCAGATATGATGATGACATCACCATCATATTCCATTCGATGATCATGATGATGATGTCATCCTCCTATTTTCCTTCGACATGATGATGATGATGATATTGTCTTTTTCAAAGGGGTGATATTCGTCGACAGTAGGATCATATTCGAAAACCCCCTAATTTTCCTTTGATATGATCATGAGGTCATATTATAACATGATAATGAAGCTTGTTCCTGATGGTGACATCACCATCATGTCCTGATCCATGAAAAGGAGTCATTTTGATTAATATGCCTCATATTAACTAGGTGCATGTTCAGAATCTACATGGATAAAAGTTAGAATGGACATTTTAATGAAGTTCGATAAGGTGCATGATATACAACCTGATGATATGAAGTGCTGGATGCTAAATGAAATTTAAATATAGAAAGACCATGTATATTTTGTGGGTTTGCATGATCATGATATATCACCTGATATGCATGTTGATGGTGCGAATTGCGGATTTAAAAGGAAAGTTAAATGCAGAGAGTTCCTTGTGTGTTTTTGCCTGCATGATCATACTGAGACATAACTCGATACATAAAAGGAAGTCAAAGCCTAATATACAGAAAGAAATAGGTGGGAAAATAAAGTGATGGGTTTTTGAATCCATTTAGAGCTCGAATGCATATTTTTAGTCAATGATGGCTGACCCTGGTATTTTTAATGCCATATATGCATTAAATGCATAATTTTCGCAAATTTGGAGCCCGATTGCCTGTAGCTGCACAAAAAGGGGCCTGTTTAATAAAATGTTTAAATTCCTGTTGTTTATCAAATGATGCTCGGCTTAATGCTTGTCTGTTTATTGCAGGATCTTGTAGCTAATAATTGTAGAGTTGCACATGGAGACAACATGACCTTGAGCGATAGGGAGGATATTGTCAAATATGTTGTTTGCCAGCTGGAGACCAAATCAAATCAAAGATGCTGGAATATTATGTGCCAGCTGTATAATTTGCCAGTCTGGCAAAGCATGTGCTTTTCATCTAGACCGTTGATTGTGTTGGGAGGATCCTGATCATTGGATCATTGTAACTATTTTTTGGACTCTTGTTCTATAAAAGAGCCAAAGCTTGTCAAAACTAAAAAAAAAAGACACAGACTCCACAGTAGGAGGATATCTGGCAAAATAAGGCCAATTTACTGTAGAATTAGCAGGAGATCAAATTGCTGAGACTAATGAGGACTGAATTGTTGAAATGTCAAGGTTCCTTCTTTAGATCACTGTAAATGTACCTATTCTTGAGCATACTGAATGGAGATGAAGTTTCAGATTACATCCTAATTGTAAACTTTACGTAATCTTCAAGTTGATTTCTAGATATGTAATGGTGAATGCTGTGTTCAACTGGAAGCGCTTTCATTTCATTGCATGTTGTTGTTAACTTTTCCTTTGAAGATTTGCACTGGATCATGCTGATTTGTGGAATGTCCTGGTGAAGTATGATTCTAGTTTCCTTCTTTTCATTGCATGTATGGGAGCTTGTATGTGGATCAGTGATCTCAGTCAAGTAGTTTTGGGAATCTCATTCTTTAACCCTTTTCCTTTTTTTAATTTCATAAATTCATCACCATAACTGCAACTCATGACAAATAATAAGCAGAAACAGAGAGATATGCTGACATCCCATAGGTACCTGAAAATTATTAGCTTATTTGAGCTGAATGCATGTAGTATTGAAAATATCATGCAAAGAATCATAAATACTGGTAGAAATCATGTAAATATCAGCTTGTAGGCAGTTTATTTGAGTGAATTCATAGTGCAAAGGTAGAATTGTTAAAGATTTATGCAGGGCAGACATATAGAACATGATATTTGGAGAAATAATGATGAACTTTGCAGAAATTATTGAAGAATGTAAGGCCCCTGAATGGAAAACAACAATGCACATCAACCACTGAGTAATGTCAGTAGATTAAGACCTAATCAACGGAGACTTGGGATCATGAATTCTCTAAATTCATCATATCTTTCAAGATGAGTAAAGGTTGTTGTGTAACTTTTATTCTATGTTTGTGAATGACTAACATCATGACCAACAGGATCCACATAGACTGAGTATTTTTCTAATTTTTTCTTGCCATATGGGATGGAAGAATTTGAGACTTTTGGATGGAATAGGAGAAAGTGGATGGTTGGGATTCTTGAGAGGTAGATGCCTCATGTAACTTGAGGGCTTTTTGTTTAGGCACCCAAACCATTTTGCTTTTAGATAGTACCTGTGAAGGTATGGGTTGGGGCGTATGCAGCTTTGGTGCAGCTTCGAAGGTAATCATTTGTTTGATGTGGACCCACACCTTTTTTAGTTTAGCATATAGGTGTGTGGGTGTATACAACTCTTGAGAAGGATGTTTCTTTGATTCTTGGCTTTTGTATCCTAGGTCATGAGGACTCTTAGGATTTTTGACTTTATAGGTAGAGGCATCCAGATTTTTGCTGTGAAATTCCCTTGGGATAGTGGAAGTGAGGTTTGTGGAAGCCCTTTGTTTAGACAACACGTGCACTGGTTGGTCATGATTGGGATTGTTAGAAGATTCATAGATTGGCGAATAAGGTGTTGGAAGAAGTGGTGGTAAAATGCATGGAGGGATGTTAGGAGTTGGAAGTAGTGGAGGTAGATTGGATGGTGGAAGGTGTATGGTCACATGCTTTTGGGAAGTATATGATAAGGGAGGTGGAATGTTGACATATGTTTTGGGGATATGAAAGGATTTGTGATGGAAAGTAGTGGATTTAGAAGGCATGGAGGAAGTACCAACATCTTGAGTTTATTCACCTTGGGGTATGTATCCAAGGCCGTATGAATGAGGAGGAACATTGACATGGACGAGCTCCAAAATTCCTTGTTCATGAAGGCCTAAGCCTTTACCTTGAAAGTTCATATGTTGGAGTATGCAGTGGATAGCGGGATTATGTGTAGGTGGAACACTAGACACAAGTTTCTTATTGGATGAAGAAGGTGGGATAGAGGATAATGGTGGCTGGTGTTCTAAGGAGGAACACTCATAAATGAAGGCAGTAAGACCAAGGATACATGGTGGGGGATTTGCAGCATGGTTGAAAATGGATGGAAGAGGAATATTTTTAGTTTGATCTTCCATGCTTTCTTGGGAGGCAAGTGTCTCATCAAGGGAAGTGGAAGTTGTTGGATCATGGATAGGACTAGATGGGGTCATAAACTCAGGACCATGGAATGCATAAAGCTGGCTAAGAGGATCATCATGGTTTGCTTGATCATAGATAGGCTCTTCATCGTAGGTGGGATCTTGATCATAGATAAGATTTAGCATGATGGTATCAATGTGCTCATGTATATGTTCTTCATCAACGATAATATCTTGATCATAGAAAATATATAGTTTATGGAGAGGTTGGAATTGGATCTCTTGCCCTTGCATAGGATCAAGTTGCTCAGGGATAGCTTTTTCATCAAAGATAGTATCTTGATCATGGAAAGGATATGGGTTAGGAATGGTTTGAAGTTGGATTTCTGGCTCATGCGTAGGTATATGATCATCGAAAAGATAAAGGTTATGTAAGGGTTAGATGCGAGTGCTTTGATCTTGATTTAGACAAGGGGTTGATGTTTCCACATGTTCTAAAGTGTGCTCTTGACATAACTCTTGATGTGTTTGAATTGAAGTTGAGGTAGAAGACTCTTGGATAGGCTCTTGGTCAACAACATGAAGGTGTGATGGACCTTGACTTTGGTGAATGGTAGGAGGTTCTTCAATATGCTCAAGGGGTTGCAGGTTACATAAAGGGGTTGTAGGATTTGACATGTTTGAAGACTCTTTGATAAGGTCAAGGACCAAAATTTGGGGACATGGTTGACTCTCTGCTAATAGCCCTTGGATCACATCCTGTGTAGGTGTATGGGTAGATGAATGAGGTAATGGATGGGTGGATTTGGAGTTCTCCATGGTAGGATTAGTATGTTTTGGGCCATGTGTTCTAGGAGATGGTGAAGGAGGACTAGTAGATGGGGTGGTATATGTTTTCTAACTTGAGGTGGTGCTTGCCTTGTCGAGAGTATCATGAAGACGAGAAAAGGATGTATGCTTTTGGGGTGAGATGTAGCTAGTACTGGCATGTTTAGCCTGTAAGATTATCATTTCTTGTTGTATCACTTGGAGTTCTTGGGTAATTGCTATATGATCCTGGAGTGAGATATTGAAGTCTAATTGCTCTCGTAGGTATTGGAGGTCTTGAGCAATTACTTCAAATTGGTTTGTCATTTCAACAAAAACTAACACAAGACTGAAATGGGTACCTAGAAAACCTAAAATTTTTCTCTAAAAAGATGTGGAAATGCTCATTGTCACGGATGCACAGAAACAGATGCACAATAGTAGAGGATATAAGTACAGAAAGTTGACACAAATGCATAGTACTTGTAAATTTCAAATGCACCGTAACAGGTTGTAAAAGCATTGTAAGTTAGTACAGATGCACTGCAGGTCGGCACAAATGCGCAGCAAAAGAGGACGAATATGTCGCTTAGGTTTTTCAGTGATTTTTGCAAGTGTTTAACAATTTTTTGATGTTTTTGGTATCTTTGGTTGTAAGGTCTTTTTGATCTAATTTTTTGAAATTATAGCAAGAAGACACAGCAAACACAAAGAATCTTTTTATGGTTTTTCATTTTTTTATAATTCTTTGACTCCTTTTGGACTAAAAGAAAGCAAGTACAAACCTAGGTTTCAAAGGATAGTATAAAACTGAATTCTCACTATCTCTAGTGCAGCATCTTCAGGAGGTGATAATCACCCTTCCCTGCACTAGATTATAGGGGTTTTTGGCCACTAAGAACAAAGGATGAGTAATAAAGGCAACCGTTTGAGTGGTTATACATGCGGCAGCACTACTCTCTGTTATGGAGTCTCCCAGCCTACAAGGGTTGCGCCTTGGAGGGTTTTGGGGGAGGTTGGTTGTCGGTATAACACAACTGCACTAATTGTTTGAATCTTTCGCTCCAAACACAATTTATTTATAGTGGCTTGGTAGGGCTTAGTGTCTAGCCTGTTACCACTTAGGGTTGTTCCTACTTGGATGAACGATATCCAAGAGTAGGCCCCTCTAAAGGAAAAACACATGTGAAAATGATATGTCTGGCATTTTGGCCGCCCAAGATAGGGGAGAGCATAGGCTTGGTATCATTCCCAAAACATAGAATACAGTGGTTCTTTTCCCCTAGTTAAAATGAGAAAAACTAGATGAGCTATCTACTTGGGCAAGCACATAAATTTGTTAACTTTGAAGTGATAACAAGATAGTAATGGTTCAATTTTACCCAGATAGCAATGTGTCTAACTACAAAATATATGAATAGCAATGATTCAATTACCGCTTTCCTAGTTAAGACTATGTGAGATTTGCATGAGCATCCATTTACTTTCCCATTAGAAATCGAAGTGTGAGTTAACAAGTGCAACTATATGATTCTAAACCAGTACCTAGCCTGCAAAACATATCAAGAGTGTTCCTACAAAAAGATGTCAACATTAGCAAAAACTTCAAGGAAACCCTAAAAATCATTGTCTAAATCAGATGCATAGCTTTAGAGAATGAATGTGCAGAAACAGAGCTCAGAAGCACCACAGTACATATGCACTAAGACAGAGGTCAAAAGCATAGGAAAATAGTGTATATGCGTTGAACTAACAGATGCGCCAGAACAAACAACAGGTGCATCGAATCAAAGACTGTATGCGTTGAAGGAACGTATACATCGTAATAGATAGCAGATGCATGTTAGGATGTGTTAGATGTGAAGTTTCCTCCTGTGTACGGCTTTCTAAAACACAAAAAACTTAGTTTTTGGGTTAAATTTACAGCTAGGCCCCACAGTGGGTGCCAACAATGTTAAGGAAAAATTGGAGTAAACATGAATAATCAATATATCAATATCAAAATACCCAAAACTCAACAAAATATAGAAACAAAGAGATCAATCAAACAAAAGAACTTCAAAAACCTTTGTAAACCTCAAAGCTTCATAGCTTCCATTGGTTGCGTATCTCAATCGATCTTGCATGTATGAATAAGGCCCTCAGAGAGTGCACTTCCTTGCTATTCCAAGATTGTCAATGGAGAACAGCTATGATAGTTTCATCATGAAGATGAGCTTCACAACAATGATAATAGTATGGTAATGAGTGTGATCACAAGCAATGAAGGAATTGGTGCCAAAGGGGCACTATGATTCCTACAGAGTAACAATACTTAAAGCTTGGATGAATGAAATGGAAGAATAGGGTTCAATTTATAGATTTGAGAGAATGAAGATCAATGGTATAGAAAGAATGAGAAGATCAATGGTTGAGAACAGTTGAGGAATGTACCCGAATAGGAAGAAGACAAGTGTCACACAAAAACTATTTTATTTGAGATAACTGCTTTCTTTTCTAAAGATAAGACATGCTTTTCATAAATTAGAAATCTTTTTTTTCTAATTTAAGAGATACTGATAAAAACAAGATTGATTGAGTAGATAACTCAACTTGAGATTTGCTTTTGCATGATTTGAGAGAAATTAAATAATAAATTATCTAATTTTGTGTGCATGAAGAAGAAGACTTATTTTTAGAAGATTTGGAAGATATTTGAAGAATTAGAAGATAAGAAAGCAAATTAAATAAATAAATTTATTTAATTGTTGTGCATGATTTGGAAGAATAAATAAAATATATTTATTTTTAGATATTGAGAGGATTTAAATAAATTTGATTTGATTTATTCAAATTTAGAGGAATGATTTGATTTAATTAAATAATTAAGAATTATTTAATTGTTTGGAAGAATTTAATTAAATAAAAGATTTTATTTAATTTTGACTTTAGAAGAGATAATTAAATATTTTGATATTTAATTAATTTAGAAGAATATGAATTGAATAAATAAATTTGTTTATTTATTTATTGATAGAAGAATTTGACTGGAATAAATATTAAGAATATTTATTTAGACCAAGTCATGTCATTTTTAGGCGCATACAACATCCATCACAGGGAAGCCAGGTAGGTCCAGTTCGGCATGATGTCTAAAATAAACGAACTCTTTAGAGCCAGGTTAAAAATTAGTAGTTCCACAAGGAGGGTTAAGACACATTTCAGCGCCAAATATGAGGTCCATGTTAGCTCATGGGTACAATTTTCAAAGGCAAGTAGTTTGGAAATAAAGCATGTCACCTAGGCACAAAAATACATGATATAATGTGGAATTACTACATCACTTGAAGTGTCAAGAAAATCTTCTTCGCATGTGTGACAACTTTTCATTAATACCTTTGTAGGCATAATGGCATGAATTTAAGTACAAGTGATCTGATGGATTTGGTCAAGATTGTGTGCATTCTTGAGGATTGATGCAACCTAGGCTCTGTCTATAAAATGAGGTATGACATTTGAAGAATTATTCCAATCTATCATCTTGTTCTAAAAAGGAAATTTCTATGTTTTAAGAAGGCATCAATAGTTATTCCATTATCACTTTGGGGCTTTTCAACCTTTTCATGCCTCCAACTATGTGAGTTTAAAAGGAAAGGTTGAAATACTCCCTAGAATGGGTGGAATTGGAATGAGTTGTGTCTAGTTCACTTGCCTCCCAAGGTAAGAGCCGAACCATGACACAAGTTTTTGATGGATGGAAAAGTGTTCGTAGGATCAATTAACATGATAGTTGGCCTCTTTTTTCCTGCTTGAGGTGGTTTTTTTTGAACAACCTCATATTGGGACAAAAACATTTCAATTTCATTCCTGAAGCCTTCGGTATCTTTCTAGTTATGCTTCTTTATAGAGGTAACTTACCGACTCTTAGGGAGGAACCATTCTCTTCTTAGGCCCTTTTATTTCTTCTCGGTGTCCTGATTCTTTGGGTAGATAGTGTAATATTGCCTATTTGATCTTTGTGTGCTGCTTCTTGTAGCATAGTGTGGAGTGCCAATTGGCAAAACATGTGGTATTGTTTCGAGAAGGAGTCTTTTCCTCTCTTGATTCAACCTAAAGAGAATGACTTCTTTCATGTCACCTTCAACATTAGGAGGGCACATAGTGGTTACATTCATTGAATCCCAGTCTCTAATTGTTGTTTGAAATGCTTAGGGATTTAAGAGAGGTGTGATTTCCAAATGCCCCATTGTCACCTCCATTGCTAGCAGTAGCCAGTATGTCATCTTGGGTAGATCAAGACAAAGTCTGGCTCTTTTGCTACATCATTTTAGTCGCAAAACATGGAAAATTGCCCTCAAGTATTGCCAAACTATTGCAACCATTTCTATTGGATGAGATCATTTAGGAAAAACGTAAGTATGACATTTGTTAGTCATCAACACATTTATATTAGCCCCTTTCTTCTATAAAAGGGATGAGTTTCAATTGTACAAGGGTTGGTTGGGAAAATAAGCAAGGGATATAGAATTGGTATAGTCTGTAATAGGAGTAGCTAGTCATTTATATGGAATTTCTCTGCAGCATGTTTTCTCTTAACAAATATATATGAGTAACATGTAGAGTTATGCTATCTATCTCCATTGTCTATTGTAAACATTCATTTCAAATTAATGATCAATGACTATTAATTTCTTTCACCACATTTGATATCGTAAATATTTATGCGTGTTAGTTTCTGTTCAAGGAAGGGAGTAAATATTTCATGGAGAATGATGGTGTTGTTTACAGTATGAGTTGATAATTAAGAATGGATGCATAAATAATAGCCTTAAGTGAGTCAAGTTTATTGTCAAGGCAATTGATAATATCTCAATAAATTTTGAATTAACTGTCAGATGTATGTAATGTTGCAATGAAATATCACATAAATAATTGACTATATTTTCCCTTAATAAGTACAAGTCTCAAACCAAGCATCCACCAACCATAGTACCTTTTAAAATGCCATATCTCATTTATGTGATAAGTTATGTGTAATTATTTACAATTTTCATGTTGAGTTTCCAAAGATTATAAGGAATTTCTTATAAATGCTTTGAACTTTAAATGCTCTAGCATCTAGTTTGAAAATTTATGTCTGCTTGACACTATATCCTAGAAGATGATGTATCATTTTCAGATAGTGTCGATGAGGGGAAACCCACCAAGGATTTGCAAAGCCTAAAGTGTAGAGGAGACCCTAGTTTAATTAGTCTCTTATTCATTGGCCAATCTTGCATTAGTCTCATTTGTTAGATCTGCATGACCTTTCAGAGGTTAGTGTGTTACAAGTTGGAAAACCAATAGATTAGAAACTCTAATGGGGATTTAACCTAGAAGTGTGTGTTATCCTAAGTCATGGACAAATTATTACATCTCTCTGTTCGCATATAACCAGATCTAAACCTTGTCCTAAGCCTAATAGAGTATATTGTTCCTATAATTTGCAAAGGCTTGAATATCTACTGAATTATTTGTACCTTTGCACAAAACTTTGAATTACAAGTGCAAATATTATCAGTTCTAAGTCTGCCTATGTCTAGAAGTGTATTGTGAGGTTTTCATGTCTATCCCTGAGGAGGGTGGCAACTTTGTATTGAAAGAACCTTGAATTTTTCAAAATGGACAGTAAAAGATCACTATATCAGAGTCACCCAAGCAAGAAGCTAGCAGGAGAAGTGAAAAAGAAAGAGCCATCCATTTGAAAAGCAAAAAAATGAGGTAAGTCATCTAGCTTAAACATTGATCAATACAAAAATGCTCAATGCTTAGCTGTAAAAGAGAGATTAGTTGGTTATGATAGTGATGTGTCTGCCTCTAGAATTAACAAATTTAGAGAAGAGGAAATGTGGTGTGCTGCTAAACACTATGAAGAAATGAAACAAATACAAAGAGAGGAAGAAAAAATTGAAAGAGAGAAGGAAAGGAGAGAAGTGGAGAACAAATTAAATGAAACACTTCTAAATAGAGCTACCCCTTTAAATTCAAATGCAATAAACATATCTTCATGTGAGGATAATGGCTTACTTCCTCATGGGGGAAGTGAATGCCCTTATTGGTATAAGGACTTAACTTTTGAAGTTTATAATGTAGAAGGGAATGACCAGTATAAGAATTAATGAAGTTCTAGGGGATGGTGAGAATTTTGATGAAGAGAAACAAAATGATGAAAATTCCCCTGGTGATCAGGGTTTGCTCCAAGAATTGAATACTTTCAAAGCTAAGATGGCTAGGTTAGAGGATGGGAAATCTTTAGAAGCCTTGAGAAGAAGAGTAAACAACTAGAACATTACAGATAATGAAAAAAAACCTGGGTGGCGGGTGGTAATGCTAATGCAAGGAATCACCACAAACATGGTGGAATAATTAGCAAGAAACCACCTACTAGGCCCCCTTTGAATTGGATAGTTATAGACAATTAAATTTCATAGGGATTCTTGGGTACCCTAATCCAGTCCTTACTAAGGTAAGATCTAGATCAATGAAGTTCTAGGGAAATAATGCTATCTTTGGAGAGGATCATTTGAGAACTTTCATTAACCTCAATGATGACTTTTACATTTGTGAGGAAGATGTTCTTAAGAAGATTTTTATGCAATCTTCGAATGATGTTTGCCGAGAATGGTACAAGAGTTTACCCAGAGCTAGCATAGGTTCCTGGGAGGGGTTTCAAAGAATCCTCAAAGAACACTATGGTGATAAGACTAACGCAAGATTTGTGATCAATGAATTCACCAGCATTGTTAAGGGATCTAATGAATCCATGTCAGAATTCAATACAAGATTCACCAAGCTTATGGATATAATTCCTTCTATGATGAGGTTGAATGAGCCCATGTGCTTGGTTCTATACTGCAATGCTTATTATGCAAAGATAAGGTATATGTTAAGAGTTAAGGACCCCTAGACAATGAGAGATGCTTACAAGATGTTGCCAATATAGAGAGCAATAAGAGATCATCAGGTAAATTCCATAAGAGGAGTGATAATAGAACAATGTCTCATGATAAAGGGCATAATTGCATAGATGATCATTTTTTTTCATTGATGTGGGTTTAGACGTCTTCAGGGTTGAAACAAAATATCCAACAGAAATAGAGAATTGGCAACATAAGGAAAACCCAGTGGATAGTCCTTCAAATAATATATGGGTGATGAAATTTGATGGGGCTTGCTTGAAATATGGAACAAGAGCTAGGGTTGTGCTTACCTTTCTAGGATGAGAAACTTTTAAATCATCCACTAAACTAGGATTTGAATGCACTAAAAATATTGTCCAGTATGAAGCTTTATTGATAGGGTTAAAACTAGTTGTCAAGCACAAAATTAGAAATCTCAAAGTCCTGGGTGATTCTAAATTGGTGGTGTCTTAGGTTAGGTCTAGGTACACCTCAAAGAATAAAATATTGAAACAATATAGGAACATTGTATGGGGTACCATATCTAGAGTCTTTTGACACATTCTCTATTTAGTGGATATAAAGAGAAAAGAATTCAGTGGCTGACCTCTTGGCTAATATAGCAATTAGGATGGAGGTTGTATCTCTAGTTGGCATATCCAAGGTAGAGATGTTAACAAGACCCTCAATACCTAATAACATTCACCATTGGAAGGTGTTTGAAAATGATGATGACATTTTTAAGATTCTAAATTGTGTTGATGCATATCATAGTAAAGATATAGATTTTCAACACTTTGTAGAAACAATTGATGACAAGGAGACAATTTTTGGTAATGAAATTATCTAGATGTTTAGACAAATTAAATATATAGAGGATTGGTCACTTTAGAAAGAGTATTTGATGAGTTGATCGCAATGTGGCCAAACCTTCCATTACTCAAGAGAAGGACTTGGAAGAAGTGAATGTGGGAACTGACTCATCTTTTAAGAAGGTATACAAAGGAAGAAAGATGAATCCCAAGGTGAAGATAATGTTGATTGCTTTACTAAGGAAATACTGTAGGGTGTTCACATGGTCTTATGATAATCTGAAGGCTTATAGAGAGGACCTATTCAAACACAAAATACCCTTGAAACTAGATGCCAAGCCTTTTAGGAAAAAACAAAGGCTGATTAATCCCACAATGGCCCCAAAAATGCAAGAAGAATTAGCCAAACTTAGAGATGGAGGCATTATCAAGCCCATAAGGCACTCTACATGGATTTCTAACCTTGTTCCGGTCAAGAAAAAGAATGGGAATATCAGACTATTTGTTGACTTCAAGAACCTAAACATCTCATCTCTAAAATATAATTACCCTTTGCCTAACATGGAGGCATTGTTGTAGAAAGTGACGGGGTGTGAACTGATGTCCAAGATGGATGGTTTTTCTAGCTATAATCAAGTGAAAGTTAAAATGTTAGAGAAATACAAGACATCCTTCACCACTCCATGGGGCACTTATGTTTACATAAGATGCCTTTTGGTTTAACAAATGTAGGGGATACTTTCTAGAGGGAAATGGATGTGGCATTTTCTAACCTAATCAACGTGATTATGGTGGTATATCAGGATGATCTCATAGCCTTTTCCAAGAAGGAGGATGAAAATTGTGGGAACTTAGAACATATTTTTAAAAGGTGCTTAGAATTTGACATTTCTTTGAATCCAAAGAAATAAATGTTTGGTATAATTGAAGGAAAGATGATGGGACACATTGTATCAAAGGATGGGGTCAAGATTGATCCAAAGAGAGTAGCTGCTATAAATAGGATACCTCAACCTAAAATGGTCAAGGGTATTTAGTCATTCTTTGGGAAAATAAATTTTGTGAGGAGCTTTGTGCCTAGCTTTACTAAAAGGACCAAGGCAATCTCCAAAATGCGAAAGAAGTAGAAAAATGTGAAATGGGATGATGAGCCAACTAAGGCATTTAGTGGAATTAAGGAAACAATCAAGCAAGATCCAATGCTCACATCACCAGATTTCTCAAAACCCTTTCAATTCTTTAGCTTTCCTTCTTTTCATATTGTTGTTGCATTTTTGTTGTAGAAAAATCATGAGGGATTTGAATAGCCTATATCATTCTTTAGTAAATCCCTTCAAGCCATAGAGCTAAAATATGATGTCATGGAGAAGTAGGCTCATTCTCTTGTAAAGGCTATCAAAATCTTCCAACCTTACTTGGTTGGAGTTTAAATTATTCCATATGTACCACAGACTGTTGTCAAAGATATTTTTACACAATAGGAGGTGACAAGATGAAGATGTAGGTGGATTAATAAGATTCAATAGTTCAACATTGACATCAGATAACCAAACTAGTGAGAGGACATGGATTAGCTAGACTCGTGGCAGAGTCAAACCTAGAATCAACATAGATAAACTTCTTAGAGGTTGTAGTCCCAGAAAGAAAATGTAATTTAGAGGATTCTCCCTCGTACAAAGAAATTCTATATTACTTGCAACATATGAACTGTCCAAACCAGATGAGTGACAATCAAAAGAGAACCCTAAAATTACACTCAATAAAGTATGCTATCATTAACCATGAATTATATTGGAGGAGCAGGATGACATCTTATTGAAGTGCCTGAGTGAGGATGAAGCAAGAAGGATTCTAGGTGAAATGCATAGCAGAGATTGTGGCAGTCATTACATGGCTAAAACAATGGACCATAAGATCATCAGGGTGGGATATTAGTGGCCTACTATATTTTTTGATGCACATAACTTGGTAATGGGTTGCGATGCATGCTAGAGATTTTATGGTAAATTGAAAGGAGCTAGAATGTTACCGTTAAGGCCCTTAACTATAGATGCTCCATTCCAACAATGGGGGATTGACTTTATTGGTGAAATCTTGGAGAAATCTATTGGGGTATAAATGGATACTGGTAGCAACAGACTACTTCACTAAATGGATTGAAACTATTCCCACTAGAAAGGAAACCGATAAAGTTGTCATAGACTTTGTTATAGAAAACATAATTATGAGATTTGGGGTCCCAAATAGACTCATCACTAATAAGGCAATGTGTTTTAGATCTGTGGAGTTTGTGGATCTCTATTCCAAATATGGGATCAATTTATCCCATTCATCTCCATATCACCCCCAAGAAAACAACTAGGTTGAATCTAGTAACAAAAGCTTGATGAAGATCATCAAAAGGATGCTTGGTAAAAATAAAAAATCATGGGATTCAAAGTTAAGGTTAGATTTATGGGCTAACCGTGTCACAGTTAAAAAAATCTATTGGGAAATTCTCGTATAAGTTGGTTTATGGTATGAATGCATTCATGCCTGTGAATAACTTAATGCAAGTGTATGAATTCATTCAGGGGTGAGTGGAAGAAGTGGATGATGCCATGGCTTACAAAATTAATCAATTAATTAAGTTGGATGAAACAAGGAGAAAATCCCAGATAGTCAATACTAAGAAGCAACACAAATGCATGTTTGATAAAAAGGCCAAATCTAGAAAATTTGAATGTGGTGATTTAGTGTTACTATAGAATTCTAGATCACAAGATAAGGAAAATCATGGAAAATTTGATCCCCTATGGTTAGGGCCATACTCTATTATGAATTTTGATGTCTAAAGGATTCATATTTTATCTAGAGCCTAACTAGAGAATTTCAGGAATTGCCTATATAATATGGATAGTTCCTGAAGCACTACTTCTCTTGATCCTTAGCTTTCCTTTCCATGCGCATTAGATTTAGGTTTCCTTCTCCTATGTTGTGTCTATGCAATCATGGTCATTTGTGACCCACAATGAAGTGTGTTTGGTTTTGCTTTATTTGTGTGTGTTGGTCTGCATCCTGAAAGTTTTTTGGACCCTCGATATATCCTACTAGTATATGAGTCCCTAAACAAGAGCCACTGTTAGAACCGACAAAATTTCTAGTGTTTAAGGTTCTTGTTATTTATTTTATTTCCCACAACTGAGGAATCATGTTTCAATCCCCAAGTTCTTTGAATCAAGTGTCTGATTTGTTAGTGACCTGCATTAGTCAATTGAATTTATTTAAACTACTCATTATTGTTGAATATAAGGAATACTGAGAAGGGGGTGAATCAGTAATAACATGAAAGCAGAATAGCATAAGAATAGCAACCATAAAGACATAATATATGGACACTTGGATTTTTATGTGGAAAACCCAAAAAGGGAAAAACCACGATGAGTGTTAGCTCACAATATATTATGATAACAATACCAGATTACATAAGACTCACTTCCATGGGGCTCACTGCCCAAAGAAATGCTCACTATAGGTGGACTCACTGTCCACTGAGAAGGAAAGATAGAAGATAGAAGAAGGATAATTCGCTCACTGCTAGTAATGAACTATTGTGAATGCATCTACCATATGTTGGATTATAGTTCCATTGAAGGCTCAATACATAGATTTAAAGGTCTTCATTTATTCTGCCCTACTTCTCAACTCTACTACATATACTCTATTTTCTGCCCTTGTTTTCTTTTTCTACTCTACACTCTACTCATAATCCTTCACACTTTGAATTTTCACATCACACCACACACACACACCTCAACATCACAATCCATCAAGTATTTATATCTGCAACAAGATTCATTTCATAATCAGGCCAGCAAGCTAGACATGAAGCGTGTACACAATGTATTTTACCTTCACGTCTTGATCATGTGTACAAATAGTAATGTGGACCTAACCAAACATATAATGGTCTTCATATAGGTCGACACCAATTATACAACCACTTAGATTTATTATTCAAACAATATATATTCTCCGTATATGGATTTTACATGTATGTCAGCTTATCTATTAAGAACATGCTTAGCTAATTCATCTGTCACATCAAAAATCTTACTGCAGACCACAAGAGACAAAGATTCATAACCAACATTCATTCTTGACCTTTGAGCATATCTTTAGAACTACAAGACAAAATATGCAACTATGGAGGAATGCGGACCCTTTTTCTCTAGCAATGTGCACTGTTCTTGTCTTGGCTTCATTCACCCAAACTTAGATATTTTGCAATATGACTTTCAGAGGAAGTCAAGACTTGAGAACTACAACATATCATCATCATATAGCTATGAACAATATATCTGAATTGCATTTACTGATCTTCAACTACAGAGGCATACTGACCCACTTTCTATCACTTGCTCTGAATACTACCCATACTTAGTCATTTTAGCCTTCCGAACCAGCATACTTTTATGCCTTGTTTCCAAACCAAGTTGATCTTCCAAAGTAATGTCTCTTTTTCATGTCAATGGAATCCCTTTTCCTTGTTGCCATCAATGACAACATGCAATCCTACATCAGAGCAGTGTCTCTTGCCAACAATCTCCCCCTTTGGCATTGATGGCAACACTTAGTGAAAAATGTGTATCTACATCCCATTTCAATATACACTCTATTCTTCCACTCCCCCTCAGGTATTTTCCCATTTTTCACTGGTCTTCTTCTCCTCCTTTGACATCAATGGCAAAGGTGTATGTACAAGGGTCAAAATTGTGTTAAAAATGTAAAACATTTCATACTCTACCGCATATGTACACATACAATCTTCAGCTCAATTAGCTGTAGGTGAAAGAATATCCTTATACATAATCTTTAATTGTGTAATCTCTTCATCCCATAATTTCTTATCTCTTTCCAAAATTTGAATGTGACCATTTATCAAAAAGACTAATTTTTATGCCTTTTGCACATCAAAAAGTGTGTCAATTTGTGAAGCTACCTGTGCTTCTACTGCAAGAATAATCATTGAATCTAACTTGGGACTAATTAGTCCTCTCAATTGACACATTCTATTTTTCATTTGATCCCTTTTATTCATCAAATTAATTAACCCATTATGAATATTAATTACTTGTATCTCGTTGCTGCTCACAGATTCAACTGTTGGGTCAAATGATTTAGAAATATTTATCAGCTGCGATTTTAGATCCTTTATCTTTTCTTCTAGCTCTTCTGTGGCTTCCACCCAAGATAAATAAAATTTGTACAGGTCACACACTTCATTGATAGCACTCTGTATGCCTTTCATTCCATTGTCTATTAGAGCTTTGTCATTTATTATAATAGTCTTCAACTCACTTAACCTTTTCTCATCAAACTCTTGTCTTACTTTTGTTTCAGTAGATTTCTCAAAAGATTTAAAATGCTCACTTACAGAATTTATGAGTCCTTTTAGTTGATTTAATGAAGACATAGAAGTGTCCTGATATGATAGCATCAACTTCTCCAAAATGATGGATGCCTCACTAATCAGTTCATTGTCTTACATGTGAGACTTCAAAATTTCTTCATGTGCCTTTGCGTGCACAACTGATACCAATTTAAATTTCTATACCGAAGACATTGAGTCCAGGTTTATTGGTCCCTGCAAAAACTTAGGGTCATCCAAGATTTGTTTTTCTCTCTCCAAGAATTCCTTGATAGACTCTGTAGTGTCTCTTGCTATATTAGAGACTTCTTCTTGGTTTTGCTCCAGAGGATCTAAATCCATGACCTCATTAGCATCATTCTTTTGTTCCAGAGAAGAGTTTTCTTCATCTTGTTCCTCTTTTAGATCATCATCTTTGTTTTGTTCCTCACACTTTTCTATGTCTGTTTGATTATCAGTCTGTTGTTCTGGAGGAATACTTGTTTTGGATTGATCCTTAACTATAGTATTAGTAGTAGTAACAGGATCATCTTTCTCTTTCAGCTCTTCATCACTTCTGTCCAATCCTTGATCCAAGTTTTCCTCACAAATAGATGTACCAACCTCAACATTTGTTTTTGCATGATCATATATAGTTGGAAAATGATGATCCCTTAACACTCTCAAAGTGATTTCCTCAGTATCCTTCACTACTTTCTCAATGTCATCTGATATGAGAGTGTTCATTATTTCCTTTGTTCTGAATTCTTTATGCAGCACTTTGGAGACTTTTGCTTTTTCTTCCGATGTGATTTCCAGAAATAACTTTATCAGTGTATACTCTCTGAGCTCAACATCCTTAGCCATAGTAGTTTCCTTTCTAGCAGACATTATACTACCTAAACTGTCTAGAAGATCAATAATGATCTCAATAAGGGCTTTGTTGCAGATGTCTAAGTATCTGACAACAATAGTCTCAATGATCCTCTTGTCTGGATCATCATTCTCATCATATAGTTGAGCTATGGGTTTCAACTTTCCATCCACTATTATGAATTTTAGGACATCTTCAAGACTTATAGTGGCTTCTCTTGTCTGAGACTTATCTTGACTTGATCTTTTCTTAGTTTTACCCTTACTAGGAGGTTTCTTCTTTTTGTCCCCAAAAGCTTTAGTGGCCTTAGTTTTTATTTTCTTTACTTCTTCATCTGACTTTGTCTCTTCTACACTGATATACATTCTATGACCTTTGGTTTTTTGTCTTTTGTGACTTGTTGCAGGAGCTTTCACACTAGCAGAGAGTGTGGGACCGAAGGGGATAGATGTAGTTTCTATAGAGGTAGAACCTCTAATTCTTCTTTCTGTTCCTATTGGGTTCTCTGGTTGCCTCTTAGGCTCTTCTAGAGCCTTAACTTGTTCACTTTCCTTCCTCTCTTTTTCTTCTCTCTCTGCTTGTGCCTTTTCTCTTGTCTCTTTGATTTGTACTTTGGTGAAACCCTTTTTCAGGGCATAATCTTCTGCAATCTTCTGGGCCTTGTTTGAAATTTTAGATTTTCTCACTTCAACATGTATTTTTGTAGATAGTTCCTCATATGTCCCAAACCTTTCTTCTTTGGGATCTCTTGGTTTGCTTAGCATATGTTGGCCATAATTTTCTAGTATTTCTCCATCTACTTAATAGCCCATTGGCATAACCCATACTGTTCTAGGCTCAACGGCCTCCATCAAGCATTGGTCTTTTATTACAATAAATCATATTGTATCCTTATACTTTTCAACTATTGATTTTGGAATCCTTTCCTGAGATTGCATTTGCCTTTGAAAATTTTTGAAGTAGTCCCATAGGGCTACATTTTTCTCATCATGGCTTCCTATGCCTCTTATAAGACCTCTAATTTGAACTACAACTGGTTTGTTATTGATCTAGAGCAAGTTTTTCATAGTTGGTAGTTCTTGCATAAAATAGAAAAATAGACAGAGGATTAGCATACCAAATTTGAATGGATATTTGCTCTCTTTTGTTTTCTTTAGGTTCTCCATTAACTATTGTCACAAGAGTTCACATAGATCAAAATCTACATTCTCCTTGGTCATCTGGTAGGTTGTGTATACGGTAATTCTTGAGATGGAGTTTTCTTAGTTGGAGAAATAGACCTTATATTCAATTATCATTGATGCAAATCTCACCGCATGGTTTGTAATATCATTAACTATTAGTGCCCTTTTATCAAATTGGGCTACGGTAGCTTCTATCATAGTTTGATTCTTTACAACTTTCAACACGAGCACGCTTTCGGTGGAATTTAATCCAGTTACTGCCCTAATTGCATCCTTGGTGATTTTGAAGGGCTTTTTGAGCCACATGAACTCATCGTGAATCTTGCTTAACACATACCAAACCTAATCATCTATTGCAAATGTTGGGAAGTCTTTGTATTGAATAAACTTCTTCTCTTCCAACGCTTTGTATTCTTCCTTCAACTCAAATTGATCATTACTTAGATGATTTAGATATAAGTCTAAGAATTTTCTATCACCATGCTCTTCTAGGGCAACATGAATGTAAGCCCTGACATCCTCTGCATACATAACTCCATACGGTATATCCAAAAATGCACCCATTCGATCAACTTCTATTACTTTGAAAGGATGTTTCTTGAACTTTGGCTGAGCTCACTCAGTGATATCAACAACTTGTGGAGTTACCATTTTTGCAAAGATTCAAATAGATTCACAATAAGGTTTCAACTATAAATACCTTTTTATGCTAAATTAGGGTTTTCTTTTCTTGAATCACTCTAAGTTCTTTATTGATGTCACTTAGAATTTTGCTTCAGTCTCTCTTGAATACTTGGTAGTTTGAATGCAAAGTGAGTTAGTTGTCAAATGAACTCCTTTTTATCCTTCACAAGGATGACCTAGTTATCATAAATGCCTCTAATGAAAAATCTATCAAACACATCTCTGTAGAATACAGTCTATTAGGATTCCTCTGCAATGCTCTGCACTTGAACCTTTTTCACTGGAATTTCTTTCAAAGGATCAGTCATATGCATCTTTTCAACATATCTTCATGTGGGATTCTAGCACTAATAATCTGGCTAGGGGATTAAGATTTTCATTGCAGCTCCCCCTAAGACATAGCTCACAAATTCACTTCTTGGAAGAAGTATGTGCACCAGATACTGGTGCGGATCCATCCTTGACTTAATCACATCTTTCTTGATCTAGATCTTTCCCATATCTTTCTTAGTTTCAACTGGATCAACTTTTTCCTTTCCCTTATCATTTCTCTGCTCTGTTTTCCTTTCTTCAACATAGTAGTTTCTTTTCACATTCTTGCTTCTACAAAATTTTGCTATATGACCAAGTTTGTTGCAATTATAGCACACAGTACTTCCCTATCCTTGATTCCTTCCTCTGAATGAATTCATCCTTGATCTGCATTGATTAGCCATGTGTCCGAATCTATTGCAAGTAAAACACTTTCCATTGAATGATTGAGTATTCCTTGCATTGTAAAAACCATTCCTTACCAGACTTTTGCATTCATTTGATCTATGACCAATTTTCTTGCAATTGAAGCATTGACCAGAGAAAGATGGAACATTCTAATTTAGTCTACTCCTACACTGAGTAGATTTATGACCAAACTTATTGCAATTAAAATAATGGCCATTGAAAGATGGGTACCTTTGAGCATTTGGCTGTCTGACCAGAGGTCTTCTAGGTCTTCTTTTTTGATTCTTGAACTAGTTGCCCTTATTTTGCTTCAACTCAATGTTTACTTGACCTAATTTTGAACTTTCTCCTTTCTCAAATCCTAAGCCTTGCTTGTCATCAGAACTCTTTTGACTAGCAATCATCTTATCAAGTTTTGTAGAACTTATCTTGAACTTTTCTTCATAGCTCTTAGCTTTTTCCAAGTCTGATTTCAGGCTCACAACTTCTTTTTCAAGTTTGGCACATTCTTCTAACTTGCTTTTTACCATCAGATTTAGATCTTCTTCTGCTTTATCTCTTTCTATAACTTCCACTTTCAAATCATCTAGGGTTTTATTTGTTGATATCAATTGTTCACTAACGTCTTTGTATTTTTCTTTGAATTTCTTGACTTGTTCTTTTAGCTTTAGAATGCATTCATCAGCTTCTTGTATGTTATCTTTTAGATTCCTAATTTTTGCTTCAGATTTTTTAAGATCAATAACAGTTGCTTCTAGTTCAACATTGTTTGATAAGTTTCCAAATCTCCTGGCAACCATGAGAGAACTCTCCCAGATCTTCCTCAAGCTATTAGGCTTCTTCCAAGGAACCTTGCTCTGATACCAATTGTTGAATATAAGGAATACTGAGAAGGGGGGGCCCGGGTGAATCAGTATTCCACAAAACCACTTCTTAACATGTTCATTAATCCAATTTCCAAAATTAATAACATGAAAGCAGAATAAGCATAAGAACAACAACCATAAAGACATAACACATGGACACCAAGTTTTTTACGTGGAAAACCTAAAAAAGGAAAAACCATGATGAATGTTAGCTCAAAATATATTATGATAACAATACTAGATTACATAAGGATCACTGCCCAAAGAAATGCTCACTGTAGGTGGACTCACTATCCAAGTGGACTCACTATCCACCAAGAAGGAAATATAGAAGATAGAAGAAGGATTGGCTCACTGCCAATAATGAACTATTGTGAATGCATCTACCATATGCTGGATTATAGTTCCATTGAAGGCTCAATACATAGATTCAAAGGTCTTCATTTATTCTACCATGCTTCTCAACTCTACTACATATACTCTGTTTTCTACCTTTGTTTTCTTTTTCTGCTCTACACTCTACTCATAATCCTTCACACTTCAAATTCACACATCACACTACACACACACACCTCAACACCACATTCCATTGAGTATTTATATCCATAACAAGACTCATTTCATAATCAGGTCGGCAAGCCAGACATGAAGCATGTATACAATGTATTTTACCTTATCAGCTTGATCATGTGTACAAACAATAATGCAGACCTAACCAAACATATAATGGTCTTCATATAGGTTGGCACCAATTATACAACCACTTATATTTATTATTCAAACAATATATCTTCTCCACATATGGATTTTACATGCCTGTCGGCCTGTCTCTTAAGAAAATGCTTGGCCAATTCATCTGTCACTTCAAAACTCTTACTGCGGACCACAAGAGACTCAAAGATTCATAACCAACATTCATTCTTGACCTCTTAGCATACCTTTAGAACTGCAAGACAAAATATACAACTGCAAAAGAATGCGGACCCTTTTTCTCTAGCACTGTGCACTGTTCCTGTCTTGGCCCCATTCACCCATACTTAGATATTTTGCAGTATGACTTCCAAAGGAAGTCAAGACTTGAACACTGGAACATATCATCATCAAATAGCTATGAACAACATATCTAAACCACATATACTGATCTTCAACTACAGAGGCATACTGACCCACTTTCTGTCACTTGCTCTGTATACTGCCCATACTTAATCATTTTAGCCTTCCAGACTAGAATAATTTTATGCCTTGTTGCCAAACCAAGTTGATCTTTTGGAGTAATGTCTATTTTTCATGTCAATGGAATCCCTTTGCCTTGTTGCCATCAATGACAACATGCAATCCTACATCAAAGTAGTGTCTCTTGCCAACAATTATGTGTCCACTTTGTCATGTATCCACTGTCCCCTCCACAAGTTTTACCTACTAATGCCTTTACCATTTGAAACCTAATGAATGCACCTGAATGTTTGAAGTTACTTTATAATCTTGAGATGGGCCCGTGATATTTATGGAGGTTTCTTTCTAGATGGTGTCCACTTGTCAAGCCTGTGCTTTTCTTCAATGGTTGGTATTTTTACATCTGATGGAGGAGCGTCAGCTACCATGTGTCAATGGGACCTGTCGAGTCATCTACAAATGAAAAGGTTAAGTGAAGGCCATCAGATACTTGTTGAAATCTTTCTGTTAAGAGTTTGTATCCAATTGTGAACATGTGGCAACACTTAGGTACGGGACCATACTTCATTTCCAATGAAACCATTCCATGTAAATGTTTCTCAAAGACCGTAGGTGTGCAACTCTCTAACACGTGTCTTTTATATGGAGATGGGCTCAAGCAGTGGGAATTACTACATGTGTGAGCCGTGGATCTTGGTTACATGTAAAATCAATGGTCAATATTCAAAGTGTTTCTAGATTGTGGCACATGAAGCAAATCTTTGGCTCGTTTGAAGAGTAATTGCTACAACTACTATGGCATTTAATTTTAAAGGACTGCAATTCAGCCTGAAACTCTAATTGAACTAAGATACTTGCATGAATTAATGAAACCAATAAATGGTATATTTGATAAATGTGATGTCGAGTTATGAGATAAAAAAATTTGAAGCACCTAAAGTATGTTTGTTGCCCCATCTCTTGGTGGCGGTGGTTTCAAGACATCAATGATGTGATTAGGATGTGATTCTCTACAACAATTCTTTGAGCCTCAATTACATTCATCACAAGGAAGCTAGGCCCATGGGGAGGATTGAGACACATTTCAATGTCAAATATGAGGTCCATGTCAGCACAGGGATAGGATTTTGGAGGCAAGCGGTTTTAAAATAAAGCATGTCACCTGGGTACAAAAAATACATGATATGATGTGGAATTATAGCATCACTTGAAGCATCAATAAAATCTTCTTTGCATGTTTGACAATTTTTCATTAATACCTCTAGAGGCATAATGGCATGAATTTAAATACAAGTGATTTGATGGATTTGGTCGAGATTGTGTTTATTCCTAAGGACTGATGTAACCTCGGCTCCACCTATAAAAGGAAGTATGACATTTGAAGAATTATTTCAATCCATCTTGTTCTAAAAAGGAAATTTCTATGTTTTAAGAAGGCATCAATAATTATTTTGTTATCTCTTTGGGGATTTTCAACCTTTTCATGCCTCCAGCTATGTGAGTTTAAAAGGAAAGGTGGAATTCCTTCCTAGAATGGATGGAACTAGAATTAATTGTGTCTCGTTCACTTGCCTCCTGAGGTAAGAGCCAACATGGGATGAATCAGTGTGGTAGTTGGCCTCTCCTTTCCCCCTTGAGGTGGGTCTTTTTGAACAAACTCATATTGGGACAAAAACATTCTAATTTCATCCCTGGAGCCTTCAGTGTCTTTTCATTTATGCCTATGGATCTAGAGGGAGCTTACTAAATCTTAGGGAGGAACCATTCTCTATTTGGGTCCTTTTGTTGCTTCTTGGTATCCTAATTCTATAGGTAAATAGTGTAATCTTGCCTATTTGATCTTTGTCTCTTATTGCCCGTAGCCTAGTGTGGAGTGCCTATTGGAAAAAAATGTGGTGTTGTGTTGGGAAGGAGTCTTTTCCTCTCTTGATTCAACCTAAAGTGAATATATTCTTTCATTCCACCTTCAACATCAAGATGACACACTATGGCGGTTGTGTTCATTGGATCCCAGTCTTTGACTATTGTTTGAAATTCTTAGGGACTCAAGAGAGCTACACATTCCAAATGCCACATTATCACCTCCATTGCCAGCAACATCTAGTATCTTAGCTTGGGTGGATAAAGATGAAGTTTGGCTTTTCTGTTGCATCATCTTGGTCGCAAAACATGGAAAACCACCCTTAATTAATGCCCAGTTATTGCAACCATTTCTGTTGAACGGGACCATTTGGGACAAACGTAAGAATGACATGTGTCAATCATCAACAAATTTTTATTGGCCCATTTCTTCTATAAAAGGGATGAGTTTCAATTATACAAGGGTTGGTTGGGAAAATTAGCTAGGGATGTAGAATTGGTACAACCAATAATAGGAGTAGCTAGTCATTTATTGGAATTATAGACACCTAAAAATGTCTTAATCCTCTAACCATTCTTTTTCATCATCCATACATCCAGATTCCCCTTTCATTTGATTAATTAAATAAATTCATAATTATTTAATTAATTAACCATACATTATCTCTGATCATCCCACTTAACCATCCATCATCAATTTACCCTTAGTCCTGAATTAATTTAATCAATTCAGCACTATACCTTACCAATTTCATCCCAATTAATTAAATAAATATGTGAAATATTTATTTGGTTAATTATTCCACTTCCCTAAACCTGATTAATTAGATAAATCACACTTATTTAATTAATCTACCCTACTAAACAACCTAAACCCAGCCTAGTTGATTAAATAGCCATTATTTAATTAGCTACCCTAGCCTACATGACCCCCAGACCTAGATTAATTAAATAAATCATTATTTAATTAATTCTAAACCTTGATTAACCCTGTTGGCAAGAGACACTATATGGATTCATGGTTGTTGTCATTGATGGCAACAAAGGTCATTCCACATATCCACAAGTCATGATATATCTCTACCGGAAGTCAGATTGAAGATTGTTGTGGTCCGGTGAACAAGAACAGAGCATGTGGCAAGGTCCGACAGATTGGTCCGGATCTCTCAGAGGAAGTGTCTTGGCACAGTGCGGATCTGGGGAAGTCAAGAGGACTATCTTGAGTAGTATATTCCAAGGATTTAGCCTCCGGAGATGGACAAGGAAAAAGATATGAATAGTTGAGTACCGGATTCCTGAGAGACAGTAAAAACAGAGGAAGAACTGACTGACAGAGTATCAAGCTACCTTCCGGATGTGTTACAGATGATGATAAAGGTTGCGGAGGCATGAATCATGTTTGGCCGACATAATTGATGATATCTACAAGTATATGCTTGATCCGCATTGCTTGGTGAGCAAGGATTCAGCCGACAGAACTAAGTTTGTAAGAAACTAGACTGTTCCGGATGCCGACTAGAAAGATGATGAAATTACTTGTGCGGATATATATAGAGGATGGATTTAGTTGTAAAGTGCGTGAAGTGTGTGAGAGGATATGCGAACAAGTCCAGAATAGAGCAGAAGTAACAAGAAAGATCCGGTATGTGAAAGGACAGCAGACTAAAGAACAGAGGAAAGATGAAGTGCAGCAGATCAGTATACTGAACCTAACCGGAACTGAACTCCAGCATATGCAGATGCTTCCAATCAGTTCAAGGCTGTGATTCTTATCACTTTGTAAGACAGTGTGTCTTCTTGTAGGCAGTGAGCCTCTTGTGAGCAGTGTGCTCGGGCAGTGAGCCCTAATTGGCAAGTGCCATTTTTGTAACTTCCTATTCTTCTAACAGAGAATAATTCTTGGGTTAATCACCCCATGGTTTTCTCCCTTAACAGGGTTTCCACGTCAAAAATACTGTGTCATGTGTTTCTTACTTCATGGTTAATGTTTTGTGTCTGATTTTATGCTGCTTCAATTAAAAGGAAAGTTTAATAAGGGAAACAATTAGAGTAACTGATTCACCCCCCCCTCTCAGTTATCAACAATTGGTATCAGAGCTAAGTTCCTCCTAATAGAGCCTAACAGCTTGAGGAAGATCTGGGATTTCAAATGGATGCATATGGTTTAAGGGAGCAACTCAAGACTGCCCTTGAGGATCTTGAACAGTCAAATTCTGAAGTCAGTGAATTAAAGGAAAGACTCAAACAGGCTGATGAATTCATGAGAGAATTAAAAGACAAATTAAGTCTCTCTATGAAAAAGAGAAAGGAGCTGCTTCAACAGTTGGCAAGACAAAGTGAAGAAAGCAATACAAGTGAGGAATTGACTGAGCAAACCAAGTTATGTGAAAAGTTATCAAAAGAAGTCATTATGTTAAGACATGAAATGGAATCAGGAACTATAAAGTTTACTCAAGAGATTGAAGAAAAAAGAAAGGCTGAAGACAATCTAAGACAATCTCTTAAAGAAAAATCAGAAGAATGCCACCAGATGGACAGGATTATCAGACACCTTGAATCTGATCTTGAAGATTCCAAAGATAATGAAGGAAAACTTGAGGATCAAATTGCCTCTCTCAAAAGAGACCTTCAAACAGCAAATGAATATAAAGAGAAATTCAAGATAAGTTCTGCTCAACTTGAAATTCTTCTTGGAAGTCAAAAGAGGACAGATGACAAGTATGGCTTGGGATATGAGAAAGGAGAAAGCTCCGGATCCGGTCAGAAGAATCTTGGATCAGAAAATCCAAGGAGCAGGCCTAGAAGACCTCCGGTAAGACAGCCAAATGCTCAAAGATATCCATCCTTCAATGGATACTGCCACAGCTGCAACCACTTTGGTCACAAAGCTAATCAGTGCAGAATGAGAATGAATCAGATTAATTCATCCTTCTCCGGACAGTGCTTCAACTGCAAAAGGTATGGACACAAATCCCATGAATGCAGAATTATGCAAGTAAACAAATCATTCAAAGGTAGATGCTTTACATGCAATAGAATAGGTCATATGGCTAATCAATGCAGATCAAGGGGATATCAGTTAAATATGCAAAGAAATGTTATTTGCCAAATCTGCAATAGGTCCGGTCATAATGCTAAAGTCTGCAGAAACAAGAATCAGGACAAAAGAGGTCCGGTGTATAATCAGAATCAAGACAAGGGTAAACAAAAGATGAATGCGGATGAAGTTAGGAATCAGATGAGCAAGATTTGGGTGAAGAAAAGCTCAGAGAATGTAGAGGTTGGATCCGCACCAGATTCTGGTGCTGATATTTCTTCCGGAAATTAAAAAGTGAGCTCAGGCTCAGGGGGAGACTCAAAGAAGATTCTGTTCCCCCAGCCAAACAAGTTGTGCCGGATGTGGCACAAGATGCGGATTAAAGGGTTTGTAGATATAAGTCCTGAGATGCTTCAGTCAAATTTTCAGAGGTCCGCATGGAGTTATGAAGAAGCTGTGTTCGATTAAGTTAGACCTGTTCAGGGAGGTGCTCCGGTATGATAAAGGATTACAAAAAGGTCCGGAGAGATCCGGAAGTGCACGATCTTGTCTTGCGGATTGGACAGAGTGTTTGGGATGTTCTTGTAATATGTTACCTAGATTTATTCATGATTTAAAGATCCGGATGATATTCAGTGATCAGGACTAATCCGGGATACTCCAAGCTGTCCAGACATGGTAAACCGGAATAATGCAGGTGAAGCATTTATTGCAGACAGATATTAGGGTTTGCGGAGCAATATAAGGGATTTCTCAAAAGTTATCTGCTCATTCTACACTTGAGAAGAAGCGAATAGTGGAGCTCTGCAACAAGGTTCATCAAGCACACCAAGGATCTCCTGCCGAAGCTATTGCATAAAGAAATCAATCCAACCACTCCGTGCAAACCGAAGGCGCATAAGGTATTCTTCGTTTTTCATTGCCTCACTGCAAATCTTTGAAGAATGGCTACTCCAAACATAGTTAAGATCTCTGATAGACCTCGCCCCTCATTCAAGAAACATCCCTACAAATCATTGGAGGTAGATCCACTAGGAGCCTTCTCTAGTGTTCCCCACGGAGTCTTACATACTGAAGATATTAGGGTTTACATACACGCAAACATTGAGGAATTTGGGGAATTCAAATTAAGAGACCTCTATCACAAGCAACTGATAGACAATGCTTTTGAGCTCAAACCAGAGTATAAGGGTATCCAGAAGAAACAATTTGAGCAATTCATTCATTTCCCTAGCTTTGAAGAAGATGAATGGGTCCGGTATGTACTGAGCAGGATGCATGACAACTTCCTTTGGCTAGATAGACCCTGTAAGATCACAAAAGAAGCAATTAGAGCAGTAACTGGTCTATACTCTTCCGGGGGGGTACCTATCCTCAAATCTGTCAAGAACAACGTTGTAACTGAGGCCACCGGATCAAAATATGATAAGAGGGCAATGACCATTGAAGATATTTCAGATCCGGATATCAAATATGCATCAATGATAATAGGATACAAGATCTATCACTCCAGCAGGGAGAATTCTGTATCCGGAACTGCAATATACACAGCATATGAAATGCTAAGAAAGAATGCAGATTATGATCTTTGTGAACTACTACTAAGCCAATTGATGGAAAATGTACAGAAAATCAAGAAAGACAAGAAGAACTCCTTTAAGTATGGTACTCTCATTGTATGTCTATTCTTTTATTTCATGAATGAGCTACCCGGAACAAGTGGATGGGTATGGCAGAATGACAAACCTGTTGCAGTCCAGATAAGAGACTATTTGCATGGACTTGGGGATGCAAAAGCGAGAAATACAGCTCTATGGGGATACTTCAAAAACTTTCAGAGCATGATGCAAGCAAGAGAGAGAATTCCCCAGTCTCTCATTGAGAAATACAAGGACTCAGTATGTTTTATGGTTGACACTGATCAGTGCCTAATGGAGGCAGTGGAGCCAAGGACTGTCTGGATCATGCCCATGGGGTATGAAGTTGATGAACAGATAGTAGAGCTGCATGTTCAACACATGCTAAGTCAGCCCAAAGATCCTAAGGCAGAAAGGTTTGGAACCTTTGAGGAGCTGAGCGTGAAACTACATGTAGAACTCAGGGAACCTGAGATTAAGAGAAAAGTGAGAAAAGAAGTAGAGCACATTGCTCAAGGCCTAGGCATCTCAAAAGAGGCACTTGATGCCAGCCGGGAAAAGAGGAGAAAGGCTGAGGAAGAAGAGAAAAGCAAAGAAAGTGCTCCGGTTGGAGCTCCCACCCGGACCAGATCAACAAAGAGATCTGCTCCTCCCTCAACCAAAAGTTCAAAACCAGAAGTCCAGGCATCCGGAAAGAGATCAAAGGCAAAAGCCACAAGGGCTTATGGAAGCCAAAAGGATGAAGAGGAGACAGAATCAGATGAAGGAGTAAGAGAAGTAAAGAAACAGAAAAAGAAAGGATCCGGTAAGCCCTCCACAGGCCAAGACAAGGAGGAAATGGCAGAGGTAACTGTTGAAAAGCCCACTCTGTCACTAGAGAGCATAATCAAGTCGGTCACGGTGGATGGAAACCTTCAACCAATGACTGAATCCTATGATGACTTCAGTGAGGCAGACCAAAAGACTCTGCAGGAAGCCATAGTTAAATATCTGAACACATACAATAAGGCTTTCATTGAGATCATATCTCTCATTCCTAAAAGCCTAGAGAAGGAAATGGAAGTAAGAAAGAATAATGCTCATGCCAAAGATCTTGAGATCCGGGAGCAGATAGCTATTCAGCTATATCCTCAAATTGATCCCAAGACAATGAACATGATCTTCAAGGACTGCAGAGATGAGTTCAGAAGTAAAGCCAGGATGAATCAGCTCATGCTTGGTGAGACTGACAAAGTGGCACAAGAGACAGAAGAGATCCTCCGGAAGGCCTTCAAAAGGTTCAATCTTCCTGTTGTAGAGGACTTAGGTGCAGAAACAGCTGCTGATTTGGAATCTTCTGTTCCGGAAGAAGTGAGCCATGAACAGACAAGTGAGGACTTGGGACCCTCTGCTCCAGAAGAAGTGGCCCATGAACAAGCAAGCATCTCTCCTCCGGTTTCCCCTACAGTCTCCGGATCCAAAGAAGAAGAGCAATTGCAGGAGAAGGAAGCAGTGGTGACAGACAAAGAGGTTGACAGTTCTAAGACTGCAGAAGAAAAGAAACATCTGTCTCCGGCAAGAGACACTGCACAAACTGTTCAACAATTTTTGAGCAAAGAAACTCTAGAGATTGATGAACCGGAGCTTCTAAAAGGTCCATTTGATTTTGACTCTCTCTCTCCGGTACAAACAATGAAGATAGCTTCATTTGCAAATGCCAAGGCAAATGAAAAGCTCCTGAAGTCTCATATGGAAGACTGTGAGTTGATAGAGGCTGCCTCCGGAGTACTTGTAAAGATCATGCCATCAATCCAAATAGATCCGACAGCCTCCACTTCCGGTAATCTAAAAACCTTAGTCAGCAGTATTGACACACATTTTAATTCTCTAGAAAAATCAGCTGAAGAAAAGGTCCGGAAGGAATTTTTGGATAAGAGATTTTCTGAAATATTAGAATTAATCTCTAAGGATAGGAAGATTGTAAGCATTGGAATAAAGAGCTTAGAAAATGCTCTTAAGGATGGCGGTGACATCTACAAATTTTGTATATCTTGGTCAAAGGCAACAGCTGCAATTGACAAGAAAATAAAAGAGGAACAGGACAAGCTTCAAAGCTTATCTCAAAGTTTTGATCCTCTCTCTTCCTCTATAATAAATCAAGAATGTCAAACTATTGCAGTCTTGAATGAAATAAAGAATCTTGAGAAGGAGAGGAAGAACATTACCAACCGGATGGGAGAACTTAGAAGGATTATAGTCCCTAAGTTGGAAACTATGCATGAGGCCATCAGTGATGCCCAGACCACCGCCCATACAAAAGATTCGACAGATCTCAGGCGGGCAGAAGCTTTTGCATTTTTGTTGAGTGGTCACATTTCAATCTTGGACAGAATGAAGCTAAGTTGGGCTACTGAAATGGTTCAACTGCAGACATCCTTTGCAGACATTCTGCAGTATATGTGAGTATGTAAATATGCGGCTATATATAGAAAATTTTTGAAAATTTTGGTGTGCGGACCCTACCCTTTGCCATTGATGTCAAAGGGGGAGTGAGGAGCAGTGAAAAATGAGGAATCCAACTCAGGGGGAGTTCCGGAAATTGTATATAAAGACAGAGCATCAGCAAAGGGGGAGCATAGTGTAAACACTTAGTCATTTTTCACTAAGTGTTGCCATCAATGCCAAAGGGGGAGATTGTTGGCAAGAGACACTATATGGATTCATGGTTGTTGTCATTGATGGCAACAAAGGTCATTCCACATATCCGCAAGTCATGATATATCTCTACCGGAAGTCAGATTGAAGATTGTTGTGGTCCGGTGAACAAGAACAGAGCATGTGGCAAGGTCCGACAGATTGGTCCGGATCTCTCAGAGGAAGTGTCTTGGCACAGTGCGGATCTGGGGAAGTCAAGAGGACTATCTTGAGTAGTATATTCCAAGGATTTAGCCTCCGGAGATGGACAAGGAAAAAGATATGAATAGTTGAGTACCGGATTCCTGAGAGACAGTAAAAACAGAGGAAGAACTGACTGACAGAGTATCAAGCTACCTTCCGGATGTGTTACAGATGATGATAAAGGTTGCGGAGGCATGAATCATGTTTGGCCGACATAATTGATGATATCTACAAGTATATGCTTGATCCGCATTGCTTGGTGAGCAAGGATTCAGCCGACAGAACTAAGTTTGTAAGAAACTAGACTGTTCCGGATGCCGACTAGAAAGATGATGAAATTACTTGTGCGGATATATATAGAGGATGGATTTAGTTGTAAAGTGCGTGAAGTGTGTGAGAGGATATGCGAACAAGTCCAGAATAGAGCAGAAGTAACAAGAAAGATCCGGTATGTGAAAGGACAGCAGACTAAAGAACAGAGGAAAGATGAAGTGCAGCAGATCAGTATACTGAACCTAACCGGAACTGAACTCCAGCATATGCAGATGCTTCCAATCAGTTCAAGACTGTGATTCTTATCACTTTGTAAGACAGTGTGTCTTCTTGTAGGCAGTGAGCCTCTTGTGAGCAGTGTGCTCGGGCAGTGAGCCCTAATTGGCAAGTGCCATTTTTGTAACTTCCTATTCTTCTAACAGAGAATAATTCTTGGGTTAATCACCCCGTGGTTTTCTCCCTTAACAGGGTTTCCACGTCAAAAATACTGTGTCATGTGTTTCTTACTTCATGGTTAATGTTTTGTGTCTGATTTTATGCTGCTTCAATTAAAAGGAAAGTTTAATAAGGGAAACAATTAGAGTAACTGATTCACCCCCCCCCTCTCAGTTATCAACATAACCCATCCACTAATTTTATCTAGCCACATTAATTAAGTCAATCCCCTTGATTAACTTGGTCAATCCCACTTAACACCTTCTCCCACAACCCACAAATTAAAAATTATCATTTAGCCTCAAGGGTCACATGACCCTTCCACCTCACCTCTCTATCTTCATGCTCTGTGAGTTCAAAAAATGCCTAAGTGTCACATGACTCACATAAAATGGAACTTTAAATTCCATCTCATCCCAAGGAAATTAATATTTAATTTCCTCACAAGTCCTAATCACATTTAACGTAAAGCATTCCCCAAAGATGAATTTAAAATTCATTTTTATTCCTATCCCTCCAATCTTGTTGATCAAATCTCCACCCTTCATCCTCTCATCTCATCTTAACCCTTGATTCCAACTTTCAATCTCCACCATTAGATCAATCTCCCTTCAAATTTGCCTATAAATATGACCCTCCATAATCCATTTTCACAACTCAATTTTAGTAGCCTTATTATGCCAAAATAGCTTTCAATTCTCTTCCATCATACTATCCTTATGCTAAGATTTTGTAAGGCCTACCCTTGTTCTCACAGGTATGTACTAATTCATTTATAGTCTAGAGTAAATGATAAAATGAGTTAAATTTATATATGATGTAATTGTATGATGGATATGAACCTAGCTAGATTATACATCCTCATTGGTCATTATATGCTACTTTGGCTATGATCCCCATGGGTGTTTTGATGTTTTGATTTGAGTGTGCAGAGCGTACCTATACAGGTTTTGACTAATGGGTGGATGTGGAGGAGGAGATAAGGAACCACTGGACCCCATCGCCTTAGCTAGTCCTTAGGTCAAGCTATTTGGCCCTATGTCATGTGGTATGTTGTCACTTAAACCGTCCTATTCGAATTGTGAATAGAGGACTACTTTCGGTGTTTGTCTTATACATATAACCAAAATTAATGGTGTTAGGATCCCTATGTCATGTGTAAACCCGTAAAGTGTTTTTGTCTTGTTGTTGTGTTGGCTATCGTGAAATCTAATTCTCTTCTTTGGTTTTCTTCTATGCTTGTTAAGGAGTGTTTGCCTCTTTCCTTCATGCTTTAGACATGGCGTCCTCTCCATGGATCTTTTGTCTTAGTAGGGTCTATGGGAATTTTTATTGTGCCATCATTTTGAAAGGGCTTTTAGAGTTAGAAGTTAAATTTTGGGTTATGTAATAGCTATACTAGTTTAATTCTATGATGATTTAGTAGTTGTGTGATGATGGTTTTCTTTATATTTCAGTAATGCTCTTATGTTAACATGCTATGATAACCCTCCTTGCTTGTCAAGCAATCTGTCTGATGTCACTTAATTATTCAAAGGAGCATTTAAAATGTTGTGACATATTTTGTCTGAGTAAACTATTTATAATACTATGACATATTTTATTATGCGTAAATATCCTACTCTTTTGCTAGGACATTACCTATTCCATAGTGCCTTTTGAATACTATAACTCACCTTAGTATAAGTAGGTTATATATATAAGCCATCTATATGGTTGTGGTATTTTATGGTTGTTACATTGTCATCCTATATGATCATGACAATGTCCTTCGTGAATATAGCAACATCCTCTACAACTATGACAATGTCCCCTACAATCCTCCAAATCAATACTTACAATAAACCCTACTATCTCGGATGAGATGGTACCTTAGGGATGTTAGTGGAGTCATTTTAGCTTAATCCACTTATTTTCTTATTTAACAAAGATGGTTGTTTTACCTTGGGTTTGTGCAAAATTCGATACCAGTTGAGTAGGAGTGTATGACTACAAAATATATCAATAGGGGCTCTTCTATGGAAATACCTACTAAATGTTATCATTGTTATATGCTTTAACGTATTCAAGCTAGTCTTTTTATCACAGTTATCTATTCATTGGTGCCCTTTAAAATACTTTGACATATCTTGATTTGAGTAATCATACGAAGAAAAACATATATTTATCATCATAATCCTATCTAACTTTGGCAGCTATTTCTAAATCTCCTCTCTTCATGTACTCAGATTTGGCATTCGACCTTGCCTATCAGGCAATTTTTGAAATGACAGTTGTCTATGCAATAGTGCCTCTAAAATACTAAAGCATAGCTTAGTATAAATAAAGTATATATATATATATCATCGTAATCACATACATGATTTGGCAGCTTGTCCAAAATCTCTCCTTTATTATGACTTAATCTTTTAAAAACATTAATTGTAATTTTCAACTACAATGCCAAAATGCAGCCATACGCCATCAGATTTGAGTTGTCTCAGAGTTGGCTGGAACAGTATTCACACACTAAGGAATGCATAAGGGCATTGGATGGAAGGGAAGTTCCTTCAGTCAACTCCTTGAAAGAGATGTCTTCTGGGATTGGGGTAAACTCTTGCTGGTCCTGTCACCTTAAAAATGGAGGAATTGAAATGCATAATGCAGAGAGGAGAGGACAGAGGGGTCAGCATTCTTTTTGGGGTCCCTCGCCAGTACTCTCCTATGGAGGTGTCCACAACCAATCCTGTGAGAGAGAGAGTTGGGAAAGGTAGGTAGAGCAGGAAATGGAAGCATTTTTCATCGAATCCTGTGTAGAACACAGTGACCTCTTAAGGGGATGACAAGGGGTCTAGTAAAGGTTTTTTTTTGGGAAGGAGGAGTCGTTGTCCAGAAATCGGCAAAAAAAAAAGAGGTTAGCAATAGGAGAATGATTAACTCTTATGGCGCAGAAGAAAGGAAGGAACAGGGGAAAAATGGGAGGGGAGATAGGAGGGAATTGCAGATTTGGTGGCGTGGGGAGAATAGCGGCAGGGAGATGCATTTGATAGAGAGAGAGTGAGCCATCTCAGAGAGGTTAAATTTCTTTTCGTGGCCATAAGTCCAGCTAGAGGTCATGCCTCTCTCAAGAAGCACCTACTGCCCTCTGTAGATGTCACGCCCTTCATAGAGTCGTGCGTCTCCCAAACAATACTATGGCCGAGGTGTAGAAGGGCCCATACCCTCTTCTTTTAGGAAGCCTCACTTCTTTTAATAAATTTCAATCCTTTTTTTATTTACTTATAGATTCCCTATGACTGTTGCAAAACAAAAATAAAAGATTAGTGTTTCCCTATGTCTTCATTGCACGAGGAGTTTATAAAGGCCTTTAATGTTTGATATACCACTGCCAAAAGTGACTTAGTAAATAAGTTAGGAACAAGCCAAAATTCTAAGGGGATGGCCAACAGAGAGTTTTGTAGTGATGGTAGTGCAGCAAATTATGCAAATGAAGAAAATCAGCCCCACCTTTCAATCTTCAAGATTATATAGTCTCTACATATCAGAAATCAAACTCTAGGGCTAGATCTACAAATTCAACATGCATTGCAATGGATGTGAAAGAGTCATCTACTCAACTGTCGAAATAGGTACCCCATTTCTATTTTCATTTGTTGGGAAGCACATTTACAAATATTCCTTTGGCCAATCACGTAATTTTCCATCCCTTATATGTTTTCTTTTAGTGTAGTTTATTGACGAAGGAAACACCACTTTTATAATTGATGGCCCAATAATATAATCTACTTTCTTTATTGCATATATATATAAAAAATAATGATTAAATCATGAGTGCCTTGTAGTGCCTCCACTATAATGCTGCCTATGTTGTAACCTCTCTCTTTGTCTTGATTTCTATTGGCTTGGCGGGTATAAGTATAGGAGGGAAGTCGAACAATTTATCCTTAGGGTGTGAGCCATGTTGGGCTTAAGTTATTTCAATGTTTTTACTGCAAATAGATTTATTTAAATTATTTCAACTAATTTTGATGATGTTAGAATATTATATGTGGTTATGCTCAAAACTATAATGGTTGAATTTCCACAAACAATACATTTTCAAGAATGACATAATGTTCTAATTATAAAATGTGTATTAGTATTATAAGGCATTATTCTTTTTTTATAGAAGCTACATTTTTATAATGTCGGTGTATTTTTTTATTTCCATTCTGATTGTTCTATGTATGTTCTTTTGTCTCAAAATTGTCATACCTTAATGTTGTTGTTGTACTACCTCCTTGCATGATGAATAATATGGTAGCATATGTTAATTAATGAAGTGTGTCTTGACTTGGGTGTTTAGTTCCCTTCTTGTCTATAGTGTATAAAAAATGATTGTATCTTGAAAAGAAAAGGAATATGTGTGACATTCAGGGTTTAATTGATATTCTGGTATTGACCCCTTTCCTTCTCCTACTTGTGTTGGGGCCATGAAGGTCCTTATGATGAATTTTTGTTTTAGTACTATGCTCTGGGTGTATGATGTGCATTAAGTCTCCCTAGTCCTATTTGGGTTCCCCTTGGGGATGGGTTGTGTGTATGCAACTCGTGTTTTTTTATTCACGTGGATAAACTTGTGACATACTTGAAACCCTAGTCATGTGAGTCAGCCATGTTAGATGTGGTTCCATGAGCTCTTCTCTCCGTAGCTCGGGGGTTGCCTAGTGCATAATGGACATCCATTATGTTCAATGATGGCAATATGGTTAGGAGGTGGGTAACAACCCCCATTGGTTTTCATGAAGGTGTTCTCTATTGTAGGCTTGGTGAGACCTTGTCTTCACCTTTTGATGTACTCTCTTTTGTTTGAGTCATTGGGGTACTTCAATGGATCTTTGACATATGTTGTATTACTGCTATTCTTGTAATTTCACTCTTGGAGCTTGACTCTTCTATGTGTGGGAAGGTGGCTCCGACCTTGTAATTGTATTATAATAACTTAGAATTAAACACCGACTCTTCCTTTATATGGAAAATCACTCCTAGTTTATGATCTTCAATTATTCATTAATGTGTTATAACTATGTTGAAGTCCTTGTAGTTCTTTAATGAGTCCATGCAGGGTTTTAAAATTGTTTTTCAATTCTTTTTCCTTGTAATGAAATGGATAATCTCATTGTTCACCTAAGGTTGATACTTTTATTGTAGGAAAATTGTATTAAGGAATATAACTTCTATATCGCCTTATTGTTTCCCTGTATGTCCATACTATCGTTCTCTCACTTAAGTCTATATGCTATGCTTTCAAGTTGGTTATAAATCTTTATGCCTTGTTTTCTTCACTTGTTTCCTTCGTGTATGGATAATATTACATGTCTATCTCTCTCTCATTTATGGACTAGTTTAATCTTTGATGAATGTGGGTGTCTCCACTTATTTCTTTGTGTATCGATTGTACGTTTTCAACACTTTAGTTTTTGTTATTTTCCTTTGTTTAGTTCATCTGACAAGGCATCCTAGATGTTTAATCCACGCCTTGTCTTCCTTCCTTGCCTTGTGCAACTGGGGTTTAGGGGTAAGGGGAAAATGTTTGGTGGTTCATGTCATGACCTCATGGGCAATGTGGCATGACATGTGTTTTCTCGTGTTGTGGCCACTAGTAAAAAGTGGGCATTTTTATTGTGCCATCATTTTGAAAGGGATTTTAGAGTTAGAAGTTAAAGTTTGGGTTACATAATAGCTATACTTGTTTAATTCTATGATGATTTAGTAGTTGTGTGATGATGGTTTTCTTTATATTTTGGCAATGCTCTTATGTTAACATGCTGTGATAACCATCCTTGCTTGTCAAGCAATTTGTCCGATGTCACTTAATTATTCAATGGAGCATTTAAAATGTTGTGACATATTTTGTCTGAGTAAACTATTTATAATACTATGACATATTTTATTATGAGTAAATATCCTACTCCTTTGCTAGGACATTATCATTTCCATAGTGCCTTTTGAATACTCTAACTCACCTTAGTATAAGTAGGTTATATATATAAGCCATCTACATGGTTGTGGTATTTTCTGGTTGTTACATTGTCATCCTATATGATCATGACAATGTCCTTCGTGAATATAGCAACATCCTCTACAACTATGACAATGTCCTCTACAATCCTCCAAATCAATACTTACAATAAACCCTACTATCTAGGATGAGATGGTACCTTAGGGATGTTAGTGGAGTCATTTTAGCTTAATCCACTTATTTTCTTATTTAACAAGACAGTTGGTTTACCTTGGGTTTGTGCAAAAGTCGATGCCAATTGAGTAGGAGTGTATGACTACAAAATATATCAACGGGGGCTCTTCTATGGAAATACCTACTGAATGTTATCATTCTTGTATGGTTTAACATATTCAAGCTAGTCTTTTTGTCACAGTTATCTATTCATTGGTGCCCTTTAAAATACTTTGGCATATCTTGATTTGAGTAATCATATGAAGCCAAACATATATTTATCATCATAATCCTAACTTTGGTAGCTATTTCTAAATCTCCTTTCTTCATGTACTCAGATTTGGCAATCGACCTTGCCTATCAGGCAGTTTTTGAAATGACAGTTGTCTATGCAATAATGCCTCTAAAACACTAAATCATACCTTAGTATAAATAAAGTGTATATATATCATCCTAATCGAATACATGATTTGGCAGCTTGTCCAAAATCTCTCCTTTATTATGACTTAATCTTTTAAAAACATTAATTGTGTTTTTCAGCTGAAATGCCAAAATTCGGCCATACGCCATCAGATTTGAGCCATCTCGGAGTTGGTTGGCACCGTATTCACACACTAAGGAATGCATATGGGCATTGGATAGAAGGGAAGTTCCTTTAGTCAACTCCTTGAAAGAGACATCTTCTGGGATTAGGGTAAACTATTGCTAGCCCTGCAACCTTAAAAAAAGAGGAATTGAAATGCATAACACAGAGAGGAGAGGACAGAGGGGTAGGTACTCTTTTTGGGGTCCCTCACTAGTACTCTCCTCCAGAGGTGTCCACAACCAATCCTATTAGAGAGAGAGTTGGGAAAGGTAGGTAGAACAAGAAATGGAAGCATTTTTCATCAAATCTAATGTAGAACACAACGACCTCTTGAGGGGATGACAAGGGGTCTAGTAAAGGATTTTTTTGGGAAGGAGTCATTGTCCAGTAATCAGCAAAAAAAATAAGAGGTTAGCAATAGGAGAATGATCGACTCTTATTGTGTAGAAGAAAGGAAGGAACAAGGGGGAAAATGGGAGGGGAGATAGGAGGGAATTGCAGATTCGGTGGCGTGGAGATGCATTTGATAGAGAGAGAGTGAGCCATCTCAGAGAGGTTAAATTTATTTTCATGGCCATAAGTCTAGCTGGAGGTCACACCTCTCTCAAGAAGCACCTACTTCCCTCTGTAGATGTCACACCCTTCATAGAGTCGTGCCTCTCCCAAACAATACCATGGCTGGGGTGTAGAAGGGCCCATACCCTCTTCTTTTAGGAAGCCTCACTTCTTTTAATAAATTTCAATCCTTTTTTTAATTTACTTACAGATTCCCTGTGACTGTTGCAAAATAGAAATAAAAGATTAGTGTTTCCTTATGTCTTCATTGTACAAGGAGTTTATAAAGGCCTTTAACGTTTGATATACAACTGCCAAAAGTGACTTAGTAAACAAGTTAGGAACAAGCCAGAATTCTAAGGGGATGGCCAAGAGAGATTTTTGTAGTGATGGTAGTGCAGAAAATTATGCAACTGAAGAAAATCAGCCCCACCTTTCAATCTTCAAGATTATATAGTCTCTACATATCAGAAATCAAACTTTGGGGCCAGATCTGTAGATTCAACATGCATTGCAATGAATGTGAAAGAGTCATCTACTCAACTATTGAAATAGGTACCCCATTTCTTTTTTCATTTGTTCAGAAGCACATTTTCAAATATTCCTATGGCTAATCATGTAATTTTCCATCCCTTATATGTTTTCTTTTAGTGTAGTTTATTGACGAAGGAAACACCACTTTTATAATTGATGGCCCAATAATATAATCTACTTGCTTTATCACACACATATATAAAAAAATTAATGATTAAATCATGAGTGCCTTGTAGTGCCTCCACTATAATGCCGCCTATGTTGTAACCTCTCTCTTTGTCTTGATTTCTATTGGCTTGGTGGGTATAAGTATAGGAGGGAAGTTGAACAATTTACCCTCGGGGTGGGAGCTATGTTGGGCTTAAGTTATTTCAATGCTTTTACTACAAATAGATTTATTTAAATTATTTCAACTAATTTTGATGATGTTAGAATATTATTTGTGGTTATGCTCAAAATTATAATGGTTGAATTTCCACAAACAATACATTTTCAAGAATGGCATAATGTTCTAATTATAAAATGTGTATTGGTATTATAAGGCATTATTCTTTTTTTATGGAAGCTACACTTTTATAATGTAGGTGTATTTTTTTTATTTCCATTCTGATTGTTCTATGTATGTTCTTTTGTCTCAAAATTGTCGTACCTTAATGTTGTTGTTATACGACCTCCTTGCATGATGAATAATATGGTAGCATATGTTCATTAATGAAGTGTCTTAACTTGGATGTTTAGTTCCCTTCTTGTCTGTAGTGTATCAAAAATGATTGTATCTTGAAAAGAAAAGGAATATGTGTGATATTCAGGGTTTAATTGATGTTCTAGTATTAACCCCTTTCCTTCTCCTGCTTGTGTTGGGACCATGAAGGTCCTTATGATGAATTTTTGTTTTTGTACTATGCTCTGGGTGTATGATGTGCATTGAGTCTCCCTAGTCCTATTTGGGTTCCCCTTGGGGATGGGTTGTGTGTATGCGACTCATGTTTTTTTAATTCATGTGGATAAACTTGTGACGTACTTGAAACCCTAGTCGTGTGAGTCGGCCATGTCAGCTGTGGTTCCATGAGCTCCTCTCTCCGTAGCTCGAGGGTTACCCAGTACATAATGGACATCCATTGTGTTCAACAATGGCAATATGGTTGGGAGGTGGGCAACATACCCCATTGGTTTTCGTGAAGGTGTTCTCTATTGTAGGCTTGGTAAGACCTTGTCTTCACCTTTTGATGTACTCTCTTTTGTTCAAGGAGTCATTGGGGCACTTCGATGGATCTTTGGCGTATGTTGTATTACTGCTATTCTTGTCATTTCACTCTTGGAGATCAACTCCTCTATGTGTGGGAAGTTGGCTCCCACCTTGTAATTGTATTATATTATCTTAGAATTAAACACTGACTCTTCCTTTATATAGAAAATCACTCCTAGTTTATGATCTTCAATTATGCATTAATGCGTTATAACTATGTTGAAGCCCCCGTAGTTCTTTAATAAGTCCATGCGGGGTTTTAAAATTGGTTTTCAATTTTTTTGCTCTGTAATGAAATGGATAATCTTATTGTTCACCTAAGGTTGATACTTTTATTGTAGGAAAATTGTATTAAAGAATATAACTTCTATATTGCCTTATTGTTTCCCCGTATGTCCATACTATCATTCTCTCACTTAATTCTGTATGCTATGCTTTCAAGTTGGTTATAAATCTTTATGCCTTGTTTTCTTCACTTGTTTCCTTCGTGTATGGATAATATTACGTGTCTATCTCTCTCTCATTTATGGACTATTTTAATCTTTGATGAATGTGGTTGTCTCCACTTATTGCTTTGTATATCGATTGTAAGTTTTCAACACTTTAGTTTCTATTATTTTCCTTTGGTTTTGTTCATCTGACAAGGCATCCTAGATGTTTCATCCACGCCTTGTGCAACAGGGATTTAGGGGTAAGGGGAAAAGTTTTGGTGGTTCATGTCATGACCACATGGGCAATGTGGCATGACATGTGTTTTCTCATGTCGTGGCCACTTGTAAAAAGTGGGCATGACAGATTTTGTGTTAATTTCTAAGAGCATTCCACATTCTTCCATCATCTTTGGGTGAAGCTAGAGAGTTGGGTGCACTTCCTCTACCTTATCAAGGAGTGAGGAGACTTTAGAGCATATTGGAAGGTATAACACTTGTTTTTGAGTTTTATTTCCATGTTTTTATGCTTTTGTAGTTCTCTCCATCTTCATTTGGCATGCCCAGTGGGGCACCCTGGTCCCTATCTAACTTCATTTTAAGTGTTTGTGAAGGTTTCTTGATGGACAGGTTGGATTAGCACTATATTCTCTAGTAGTCACACTATATCCTTGTAGTTTAGTGCCATTTTGTTTTGTTGTAGTGCTATTTCCCTCTAAATTAGTGCTATACTTGTCTATTTTAGTGTTATTCTATTACAGGATTTTGCTAACATTTGTGGTTAAGAAAATTTTATGGTTGTTTTATGTTTCTCACTATTTGTTGTAGGTGTTTGCTCTCTATTTTCTAACAGAGTCTCTTGGGCCATACCATGTCCACTTTTCTTGAAACATTTTAAACACTAAGTTTGAAGTTTGGTTTTGCTTTCTAAGGCAAACTAATTGGTTTTCATGACTACAAACTATTCTATTCAGCTTTGGTAACCTTGTAGGTTGCTTTATCTTCCATTTGTACCATTTTGTGCAAGATTTTCTCTTTGTTCTTGTGCAGGTCCCTCATTTATGCGATTTAGCACTATCTTTTACCAGACCAATGCCATATAGTTCTCTACCAGATGACAAATAGGTATAACTTAGTTTAGCACCATTTATTTCTAGTTTAGCACTATTTTCCTATGATTTAGCGCTATGCTTTGGTTCAATGCTAGATCTGTCTGTCCTTTAGCACTATTTTTATCTACTACACTACTATTTGTCTCTATTTTAACATAGATAGTGACTATTTCAGCACTATAGGCTCTCTATTTAGTGCCATTTGTATGTTCCTTAGCACTGTTTAATTCTATTTTAGTGCCATCTAACTCTCTTTTAGTGCTATTTCCTTATGTTTTAGCGCTATTATCTGACAATGTTTCTTGAAGTTCGTGCAGATTCTAACAAGTTTTTGCAAGTACCTTAAATGTTTGTCAAAGGCTTTTTAGCAAAACTACTAAATAATTTAGTGCAGATTCATTGGTCCAAGATCTTGTTTTCATATACTAATATAGTTACACTACATTAGCTTAGTTGGAAATTAACTTTGCTTTGTTTGGTTTTTGTGTGGACATATGCTCTCCCCTTGCACCTTAGGGTGATCTTGAGGATCAAAAGCCTACACTCAAACATCTTTTATCACTTTTAAGTGTTATCCTAAAGGGGTCCCTTTATTGCGTATGCTCTCCCCTTGTGCTTCATGCAATCTTGGTGATCAAAAGCAAGGGCAATTTCTTCTTAGGAGGCCTGCTTGGGGATTTCATCACCCCGAGGGATGACACAACCACGTGTACCGATAGGGTATATAAAGAGGGGAGAGTGAAAGTTGTACCTTAATGGTGAACCCGATTGGTCTAAATTGAGCCTCGAGACCCTTGGTCTACCTAGACTTGGTTTGGTGACGTTTGTGGCACATCGTTGTGGGATCTTGTTCACAGTCTTGTGCCTCAGGTACCTTGTGTATGAAGAGGACTCCCTAGAATCTCATAAAATCCTAGTTTAAGACCTTTCAGTTGTCATACCTTGTAATGCATCATTATCGAGGAGGGGAAGATGTTCATTATACCGTTATACTTGAGATAAGCATTACCTTGGGCAAGACAAAAGTCTCCTTGGTAAGGGGTGTATGGTGGTCCATGACCTTACATTCCCTATCTATCCAAGCTATAGCACCATAGGTATTAGTGGGGGTGAGAATCTTGGTTCACTTTGAGTTGAGATTGACCCACGACCACTTCGTCAGATCTACAAGGTATGATACTCCCACTTGACTAATGCTAGGATGTTCATGTGAATGGTGTGTCTTCTTGTTGAAACCCATACAGGCCAAATTATCTAAAGTCCACCTTGAGTCAAAGCCATTGTATTCTCTTATTTGATTTTGTGCTTCCTAAGAACCTTTGAGATTATTCCAATCTAACATTTGAACCTTTCAGATTATTCCAATCCAACATTTGAACCTTTAGAATCCAACATTTGGGTCAAGAATCCAAAAAATCCAAGTTTGACAAAAATCCAATCAAAGTTTAAACATTGTCTATCATTCAACACTATATGCTCACTATTTATCGCTATACGCTTGTTTGTTAGTGCCTTCCATTCAGTGCCATTTTCCTACCAATTAGCACTATTTGCACTTCTGTTAGCATCATTTGGCCCTCTCTTATCGCTATCCTACTCTGTATTAGTACTATTTTTAGGCCGTATCCAAAATCCATCATCTGATTTTCTCTTGAATTCTTCAGCTTAGTTTGACCTTAGCATCTAGAAACCTTGTGAAAATCACCAAAAAATCAAATCACCCCTTTTGAGTCCAACCTTTGTCCACATTCCATCTTCAACCTTTGTCCAATTCCATTTATATCATCCCATTTGACCTTAGAGAAAATAACTTTGATATTGGAACCTTCACTTTAGTCCACCCATCTCAAATGCAAATCAATTATTGTCCCCAATTTTTCATTCCATTTCCAAAGGGTTTTCACAAAACCCTAACCCAAGTCCATTTTCCTACATTATCTATTTGACTTTAGAAAGATAGCTTAATTTTCATTTTGGGCCTTCGCACTTTCCAATCTCATCCTTTTCATCCAAATCAATAATTGTCCCAACCTTTCATCTTAAAATTCCAAAATCATTCCAACCTTAGTCCATGTCCAATCAACCTTATCCAAAATATCAACCAAATCAATCATCAATCAATCTCCAAAAATCAAACCAACATCCCAAAACATCCTTCAAATCAAGTTTGTGCAAAAATTAAATCTAGATCTTACATCCTCTAATTTATAGGGAGCTTAAGAATTTGTCTACCTTAAGTTCTTTTATAAGTTAGCCCTTTATCAACCATTATATAAATTGATTTAGGAGCCTAGACAACTCCTAAGTTAAACTCTATGGTATCCCATTTTGCTTGGTGGTCATTAGTCTAACCTGAAGTAAATAGTCCTCTTCTCTTTTTTGTTTAAGGTCATTAGTCTAACATAGGTAAGAAGAAAACATCCTTTTGCAATCCAAAAGATCTAGATTTACTTAAGCTCTCCTTTGATTTGAAACATCGTTTCAAAACAATATCAAATTTGTCCCAAAATCACTCCCCAAAATCTTACATACCTTAGTCATCCATTCCAAAATCATCATCTTCAAATTTTCCCAAAATCCCCCTTTTAATCACCCATTCAAAACCTCACATACATTTCCCTTTGGTCCAAAATCTTTTAAAAATCAATCTCTAAGGTCACCCAAACACCCATTTATCCATCCACCTTTAATCCAAAATTTCTAAGATTATAACCTTCATCCATTTTCATCAAAATCTATCCATACCCCATCCATTATCTCTCATTGTCATCTCTTATCTATTCACTTATCCATATTTGGGTCCAATATTTTGAAATTAATTCTCTAAGGTCACAAACTTTATCCACCTTTCAACACCAAATCAATCCATACCCAATCCATTGCATGCCCTTGACAAGGTCCCAAGCTAGAAAAAACAAGGAAATGGAACCCTTTAGAATTAGCTTTGGGATGTCTCAAACCAGTCAAAATAATATTCCTATAGGCCAAAAACAAACCTCATATCATGCCAATGCTATGATAAATCCTTTTAGAATTCAACCACTAGGACCACCATCCAACACCAATAATATTGATTGAGATGTCCTAGACTTCATGCAAGATGCCGACTCCATGGACATACTAGATAGAGTCCTAAATTTGAACCCAAACAAATACCTTGAATTCCTCATCCAAAATGGTGCCGCCATACCCACCTCACAACCATCCTCATCTAAAACTATCCCTAACACATCCCAAACTTCAAACACCACCACAACAAATCCTGCCTCCTCATTGACTATCTCAATCCCTATCTCTACATCAACATCAACTATAACCACATCCACTCCCCAAATCACCCTCAACATCCCTAATAATACCACGTACATGAGTGCTTCCACAGGTGTACCTAAATTTGATGCCAACACTATAGCATTCATGACACAATTATTTTCCCAACCCCCTTTCAACATGTCCAACACTAATCCATGCAACAACCCCTCATCTAATTTCACATACATACCACCTCCTATCTCTCAACCTCCCATTTCATCAACACTTATTGTATCCTCTACTGAAACCACACAAAATCAAAATCCCAACCAATAACAAATTCCACTACACATCCTACAACAACTCGTCACCTACCAATAACACCAAGCAAAACAAAATCAAAACCAAAACTCACTCCAACACCAAAAAATCCCTAACGTCCTCCCACAATTAATCCATCAACAACAATCACATGTACCCCAACCTCCACCAACCTATGATTTATCTAGCATTGTGCAAACCTTAATCCAAAAGGTTGACGATATGTAACATGGGCACAAAAGGAAACAATACTCATTTGAGGATATTTGCCCATACCCATTTGATAGAACCATCCCCATGTCACCTTTCCCTAAAAATTTTGAGACACCTAAATTTGACAAGTACAAAGGGAAAGGGAACCCTAGGGAACACCTTAGAAGAGAGTTTTACATTGCTTGCCTAGAGGTCTCATATGATGACACATACTTGATGAGACTCTTTCCTAGAAGCCTAGGTGGTCAATCCACTAAATGGTTTGCTCATCTTCCCCTCATAATCAAAACATTCCATGAGCTTGCAGAGAAATTTATCAATCATTTCTCCTATAACTTTGAACCTGAGATATCTATGATGGACCTTTGCAACATGAAACAAAAGAATGGGGAATATTTTGCTACCTTTCTATAAAGGTGGAGAGGCCTAGCAAGCAAACTCCCTTGGCCTATTCCCAAAAAACAATTGGTCACCATGTTTGTGAAAATTTTGAACCAAGAAATGGGCTTCTACTTACAAATCCAATGTGCGTCAACCTTTAAGGAGGTTATAGACTGTTATGGAGTAAAAAGTGGCCACATGCCTTTTTACCTCCTAGTTTAGCTCCTAGGTCCTATTTTCTTCATTATACATTATAATTGATCATCCTGAAGGAAATTTCCCAACACCCATGACATTTTGGACCTTTGAGGCCTCCCTTAACTTATCCTTGACCCAATTTAGGCCCTTGTAATTGGGCTCCAACTGCCCAAGTCTCTCCTAATTGGTTGGGGATAACTTTTGGTATGTCATCTTGGGCCCTTCCAAAATGTTTCTCCTTGTCAAATTTTGTGATTTAAATTCATAAATGTTAGTGAAAAATCATATATAAGTGAGTTTATGACTTCAGTTTACACCTGGATGGATATTGCAAACTTATGATATTGGAGAAAAGAGCATTCAAGGCATTCATTGTGTTATTGTTGCAGATTTGGATTCATCATCCATCTTCTTGTGAGTTAAAGAGATTTCATCCTCCCAAGGGCTTCACCTCCAAGGTGACATCATTTCTATTTGAATCATTTCATCATTTGGATTATCTTTGGCCTCTACTTTGCAAGAGCATGCCCTCTCATTAACAATGATGTTGGGAAAGCTTGAATGCTAACCCAAGGCTTGACTAAGGCAAGCTCCTCAACACCACAACCTCCAAACCCTCTCTTGTCATCTTGTGTGTAGGTTACAGGTATGGGTTTCGGGAAAAGTGGAGCTACAAAAAAGTAGTGTAGGAATCAAGGTTTTGGGATCTGAAAATAGTTCTAGAATATCCCTCTGAAAAGACTTGGATAGCTGCTGAATTTGTCCTTTAGGATTATAGGCTTCAGATCTAGCATTAGGATATCCTCTGGAGCAACTTTCTAGTTTTCACCTTCAGTTGGTTCCTTCATCTAGACACCAGTGGTTTTATTAGACTATTTTGATTGCCAAATTTATCCTCCGACATCTCTACTTTTAGGAAATAGGTTTTATCATCCCTCTTATCATTCTTGTGTAATTGGTTGCTGGATATCTACTGTATATCTTCTATTATAATCAAATCTTTCCAAATCTAGGCTTTTACCCATACTTAGCCTAGGGTTTGATAAAAGCTTGGTTGAATCTTATCTTTCCTTGACAAATAAGAGCACAAAGATTAGTAGCTGAGCCCTCTTCCATCTTGCAGTGCCTTGGCTCAATCTTTGTCCTTGAATATTAGAGTGAAAGGAGGATTTAATCTAGTATACTCACACATTCCATCTTCTCCTCTTTTTACCTCTTAACATAGACAAAGGAACAACTATCGCGAGAGCCCTTATTGCTAAGGAAGCCATAAAAATTTACAACAAAGACAATAACAACAACAATAACGAAAAGGTCAACAACAACAACACCAACACCCCCAACACCAACAACAACAATCCATCCCATAAAAAACCCCACTTTTACAGCAAAACCAAAAACACTCTTAATGATGGTGTCACCAATGTTAAGAGCGTCCAAAATATACAAACCACCATAGTATCAAGCCATCCATAAGAAACAATGTAAATATTCCTAAGGGGACACCCAAGCAAAACAACGCACCCAAGAGGAGATTCACACCCTTGGGTGAACCTATCAAGAATGTTTTGAGAAATCTCATTAAGGTGGATTTAATCACATTACCACCCATTCACTCCTATGACGATAATCAATTTAAACCCCCTTGGGTCGATAAAAATTCCTATTGTGAATATCACCATGTGAAAGGGCATAAGACATTTAATTGTATGAGGTTGAAATATTTTATCTAAGATCTTGTAGATAGAGATGATATAACCATTGAGAAACCCCCTAAACAATTGCCTAACTCCAACTTAGGAGCATACAAGGATCCACTTCCGAATCATAACAAGGAAAAAGCCTCTTCCTCAAATCAATCCTACAAAATAGTTGCTCCACCCTCTTCTTTTGATTCCATCATGGGTCATATAGAAGAGTCATCTAACCAAGTCAACACCATCACTATTAGAACCAAAACACCTAATTGTGTTGTCACTGCTCATTGCGGTTGCATCTCCATCCATGGAGCCCCTACCAATGATCAAGCCACTACATCTACACCCACCAATCCTCCATCCACTCACAAGTATAACCTCCTTAAACATTTCGAAAAAAACCCCACTCAAATCTCCATCCTTGAATTACTTCATACATCTCCCCTCCATAAAGATGTCCTTGATATGGCCTTAATGGAAACCCAAGCCCCTACCAACTTGAATGTTGATCAATTCCAAGCCATGGTGGGACACATTGCCTCACCTCACCATCTCACCTTCTCTAAAAAATACCTTCCTACATCTAATGCCTCACACAATGAAGCCCTTCACATCAAAGTCCTAATCCACAAACATACCATAAAAAGAGTCTTAATAGATGGTGGCTCTAGCCTAAACCTTTTCACTCTAAAATTATTAAAACACTTGGGATACTCCGATGTGATTGTGGACTCTAGTGAGTGTATAACCATCAAAGGATATGATGATACCAAAAGATTGTTCAAGGGCACCATTAAGCTTCCCATCCAAGTAGGAAAAAAGATTTTAGAAACCAAATGTCAAGTTCTTGATCTTGACCTCCCATAGAAAATCCTCCTCGGTCGACCATGGATCCATGCCATGCAATCTGTTCCATCCACTTTTCATCAATGCCTAAAATTCCCATATAATGACAAAGAAGTTACTATCTTTGTTGATCCCCATCCTTTCCAATACTGTAGATTTTTGGAGGGACATGATATAACTTTCTGCCCTTACAATAATGCCACCAAAGCATCCACCTCTAACACCAATCCAAAACCTTCCATCTCATACATCTATCCTTCATACATTGCATCTACATCACAAACATCCACCCCTCCTGAGGTCAAGATCAAGATGAGTGACATGGGATGTGGGTAATATGATCTAACTAGCACATTTTTCATAGGCTTACTCCCACCATCCTCGAAGGCATTTGGTGCCCCTAAGGACAATGAAGTCTCCACGGTTATCATCAAATGAAAGCCATGCCCAGTCTTCGAGAAAAAATACTTCATGGAACAAGATGTCCTTTAAGACATATCCTCACTATTATATAAGGCTAAAGATGACCAACAAGAAGCTCCTATCCTTCCAAACAATATCTATGGAAAAGGTCTCAAGATTATTAAGCACATGGGTTACAAAGGACAAAGTGGTATAGGCCTTCATGAACAAGGAATTATTGAACCTATTCAAGCAACAAGGAATCCTTATCTCTGCAGACTATGGTACAGAAAAAAAGAATCTACCCCCACATAACTTGAGTACATCTTGAGTGAGGTTGCTAGGTCTTTCCCTACGATCGACGTCAATGAAGAGGACCATCAAGACTCCTTTTTTGATCTCACCGAACTCTTCAAATCTTCCATATGCACCATCTACACCTTATCAAACATGCCATCAACATCCACTGACATTCCTCTAGTCTATCTCCAACTCATAGATTGGGACCAACAAGGGCCTCTCGTCCTTGATATCACACAAAACAACAAAGTTATTGTAGAATTCCTAGGGGTTAGAGACCGTATGCCCCTTGGAGATCATAGAGTCGAATACATAATGGAGCTCAATACCTCCACATACTTTGGGGAGACAATCCAATCTCTTAGTCACAAAAGTAGAAACATAAAAATAACATCCCCTAGTGAAAACCACTTTGTGGCACTTTCAGATGATGAAAAAATCAAAATAAAGGACATATCCCCTAGTAAAAACCTCCTCGAGGCACTAGGGGATGAGAGAATGGACCTTCCTGAAGTCCTGGAATAGTATCAAGAAAGGTCATCAATCCTAGTAGAAGTGTTACATGAAATGTTCACCTTGGAATTGAAGAAGCACTCAAGATCACATTCTAAGTAGATTCTCTTACAGTAGTAGAAGAAGAGGCCTTCTTGGCCTTCTTTAAATAAAGGAGTCATAAATTCACATGGACATATGCTGATATGCTGGGGTTGGACCCTGCATTGATAGTACAACATCTCGTTGTACATCTTGAAGATAAATTGGTAAAACAAAAGCTAAGGAAAATGAATCCCCAGTTGCACTCCTCATCAAAGTCAAGCTTAAAATGCTTCTAGATGTTGGATTCATCAAACCTATCGACTATCCCGAATGGGTGTTGAATATCATCTTTGTAGCCAAATTCACTGGGGGCATCTATGTGTGCACCAATTTCAAATATCTCAATAAGGCATGCCCTAAGATGACTTTCCGCTCCCCAACATAGATATCATTATTGATCTAACGTCTGGACATGAAATCTTGTCCCTCATGGATGGATTTTGTTGTTATAACCAAATCAGGATAGCAAAATAAGACCAACATAAAATAGCCTTCATATGTCCATAAGGAATCTACTACTAGGTTGTGATGCCCTTTGGGTTGAAAAACGTAGGAGCCACATATCATAGAGCCATGACAGTCATCTTCCTTAACCTTTTCCACAACATTATGGAAGATTATGTAGATGATTTACTAGGAAAATCCAAGACTAGAGAAGATCATTTAATTGTGTTTGCAATAATCTTTGACATATTAGAACAATACAAGGTTCGGCTCAATCCCAAGAAGTGTGTCTTTGGGGTTACCTCTAGAAAACTCCTAGGGTACATTGTCTAAAGAAGATTTATTGAAGTCAACCTCGCTAAGGTTAAGGCTATAGTGGAAATGTCTCCACCTAAAACACTCAAACAACTTCGTAGCCTTCAAGGGAAGCTTTAGTCTATCTGCCGCTTCATAGCACAACTTGCAAATAAGTGTCATCCATTCCAAGATCTTCTTTGAAAGAATAGAACATTTGTATGGGATGAGAATTGTTAGAAGGCCTTTGAACAACTAAAGGATTATCTTTCCACGTCACCCATCCTTATTCCACCAAAGCAAGGGAAACCCCTCCTATACATCTCAACAACAAAAACAACAATAGGGGCCTTGCTAGCACATCATGATGAACATGGAAAAGAGAGTCATATACTACATCAGCCGCACTTTGGTGACCTATGAGCTGAATTATACTCCTATTGAATGAGCATGCCTCACAGTTGTCTTCACCTCACAAAAGCTAAGACACTATATGCTCAATCATAAGACAAATCTCATTACCAAAATTGATCTGCTAAAATATCTATTTACTAGAGCAGCCCTCACTGGACGAATGGCCAAATGGGTAATGATCCTAAGTGAGTTTGGTGTTAAGTACATAGAGTGAAAGGCTATCAAAGGAAAAGAAATTATTTATCAGTTAGTCGATGCACCTATCTTAACGGAATAACCATTGCTTTCAGAATTCCTAGATGAGTCCATACTCATAATGACACCAACAACTGACACATGGAAAATATATTTTGATAGATCCTACACACATCGTGGCTCAGGGGTAGGCATCTATTTTTTACCCCTCAAGGAGACACTATTCCAAAATCCTATAAAATAACATTTCCATGCATAAACAATGTAGAAGAATATGAGGCCCCCCAAGACTTCACATGGTCATCCAATGGAAGATTGAAAAGCTCACAATTTATGGTGACTCCCAGCTGGTTATCAGACAAGTCAACAATGAATACAAAACAAAGGATGATAAACTCATGCCCTGTAAAAGAATAGCTAATGATTTTAAGGAATACTTTTATGACATCGATTTTGAGCAAATACCAAGGTTGAATAAAAAATCAATAGAAACCATGGCTACCATAGGTTCCTTGGTCGACATGAAAAAGGATAGTAAGAAATGTGAGTTCCTGATTGAAGAGCTTCTAATGCCGGCCTATGATGTGTCATAATCTGAGCTAGTATGCGACATTATTAGTCCCTTATGTCCATGGTAACAAGAGACCTACATGTACCTCCATGACAACATCATTCCACCTAACCTAATACATGCACAATGCCTCACCTTCATCCTTCGAGCCTCTCACTTCACCATCATAGGTGACACCCTTTACCACAAAATTCCTGATGGTACTCTTCTATGATGCCTAGTTTCTAGGGAAGCCAAAATGACCTTACAAGAGGTACACAAGGGTATTTGTGGGGCACATTCTAGTGGACTTACTCTAGGAAAGAAGATTCTAAAGATAGGATACTGCTGGCCCACCAAAGAACAAAATGTTGCCTATCAATTTGTGAAGAAATGCCTTCCATGTCAGCAACATGGTGATCTTATCCATGCACCATCACAAGAATTGTAACCAATCATGACCCCTTGGCTCTTTTCACAATGAGGACTTGGCCTCGTAGGAAAAATCCACCCACCATCATCTAATGGACATAAGTTCATTATCACCGCCACTGAATATTTCACCAAGTGGGTAGAAGCCATTCCACTCACTTACACCACTGGAATCCAAATCACAAAGTTCATCCTCCATTACATAATATGTCACTATGTCATCCCCCTTTCCATCATCACTGACAATGGGAAACCATTCAAGAACCAAGAAGTTTGTACTCTTTGCAAAAAATTCCACATCCAACACCACTTTTCCACACCATATTACCCTCAAGGTAACAGTCAAGTTAAAGCTTCCAATAAAAGCATCTTACGCATCGTGAAGAAGATGGTTAATGAATCTGGCACCTCCAAATCAATCTCACCCTTTGGACCTACCACACAAGCATTTGTACCCCTACAGGAGCCAATCCATACTCTTTAGTATTTGGTTCTAAAGCCATCTTTCCAATCAAGGTTGAGCTCCCCTCTCTCAGAATCTCACTACAGAATATCCTTACTGAGGAGTAGTATCGAGTTGCAAGACTAAATGAGATAGAACTTCTAGATGAGAAGTGCTTGAATTCTCTAAATCACCTACAGGCCTATCAAAATCACCTACACAAAAATTATAATAAGAAGATCAAGAATTGCCAATTTGAGGTAGGCAACCTTGTCCTTATGGAAAATCAGAGGACCCTACAAGAGTGTCACAAGAAGGGAAATTTTGAACCTAATTGGTTGGGACAAGAGCTTATTAGCTTGAAAAACTTGAGGGCTAGCCTCTAGATGAGCCAATGAACATCATGCACCTGAAAAAGTTCTATGCCTAACCCATCAAGTATCCCAAGTCAAAAAATACAAAAAATCAAAAAAAGAAAAAAATCCAAACAAATCAAAATATCAAGAAAAACTTGAGTGCAATAAAGCTATCCAATGGTGAAAATCACTATGGTGAGGCCTTGGATAAGTACCATGGTAAAAACATGTCTCAAGTGCCATGTGTTGTGGCTGGTACTACCATCTAATAAGTCATCACATCCATCACGTCACTCCATATCACTTGATATTCCCTCCATCCCATGGCTTGGAATCACAAAACATTTAGCATCCCCCATCCCATCCTTTCATCACCCACCTGAAGCAGATTCCTAAAAAGTGGATTCTTGTTTACCCTCCTTGTACAACATAAAATTTGAAAAATCTAAAAACAACATAAAATCACCAAAACCCCAAAAAATCAGAAAACCACAAAATCCAGAAACATTAGAAAATCCCCAAAACAATCATCTAACACATCATCATTCCATCATCCAACCCATCCCGAACCATCCCTACATCATCACTACAAACCAGAACTACATATTCATCACCACCTGGATGTTGATGTGCCTTGATCACGTGGAAATAGGTTATGTAGGCAGTGTGGAATATGAAGGAAGTATCCAATACATAGGTACATAAGATGCACCCATCCAACCTATTTGGATGGTCCCTATTCCATGAGATTATGCTAAATCCAAGAGCAATAAACTTGCTAAACATACTCCCAAAAGCATCATATCTCACACAAAAATCATCAATCAACAAACCAACTACAATCACAACACATGGCCTACTATCTTTTTGCCCATCTTTCAACTTTTATCCTAATCATCCCATTAGTTCTTTCCTTAATGGATATGTCCTTCTTACAATAGGTAGAATCAATCATCTTATCAAATCAATACTTATCTTGGTAAGAGATAAAATGGATGTTTGTTTGATTCATTGGTCTTTTTTATTATTGTTTTTTATCTTTTGTCTCATTCTAAGGATCACTCCAAAGCTACCTTGATCTCACTATATCATGGTATGTGGCGGAAAACACCTGGAATGGGGCATGGTCATTGTTTTTGTATGTTGTGCATGTGGGTTGGTCTCATTATTCCATGTCTAGTATTCATTGTTGATATGCATCGGACAACTGAGAGGGGGGGTGAATCAGTTGTGACAAAACTTAAACACTTTCTACAATTAAACATTCATCACTTATCCACAATTATTATGATTTAACAGTGAGTGCATGAAATTAGAAACTTAACAATATCAAACACAAGAGACACCAGATTTACGTGGAAAACCCCAAGGTGGGGAAAAACCATTGAGAGGATTAACTCTCAATATATATTGCAATCTTGAAATAGTGATGTTCAGGCTTGGTCACCCCACGGGCCTAAGCATACTTGCTTACTGCCATGAAGAACAACTAGGTCTAGTAGGCTCACTGCCACAACCCTAAACATAGCAAGATTACAATAAGGGCTCTTAAACTTTAAGGGCTGTTAAACCCAACTGGTGGCTTACTACTAGATTCATTGCCACGATCAACACCTTTCTTTATTGTGAATAAACAAATCCTTAGCTTTGTTCTTTCTCTGCCCTGCTCTTCCTCTACTCTACTCTTCCTCTTCTTTCCTCCGCCTCTTCTCTACTCTACCTTTGGACCTTTCTTAACATATTCTCATTTTTACTTAAGGACAACTTTTCCACGACTCAACTACAAGTATTTATACACTACATCAACCTTGGAATGATCATCAAGGTTGGCATCAACCATTGGAACAATCTCCAAGGTCGATATTACAAACATTTACAAAATAGGTCCTGACCTATTACAAAATTATACAAAGGGAATAAAATGTGGATAATGTCATGCCTTAGCTGGGACTCAAACATGATCTTCCACACCACAACATGCTTCCACAATCTTCTAGAGATCTTCACAATCACTGGAATCAACCAGGTCGACAAGGAATGGTTACATGCTACGTTATCTGGGAACAATCTTCACACACCATCTCAATTTCTTAATGCGGACCAAAGTCCAGATAGGAACATGATTAGTAGACATCGACAAGCATGCTATAATCATCAGGAGCAACCATACAAAACTTAACCACTTTATTCATAGGAATCTTCTCACCAAAGTACATGAACTTTACTGTCTTCAACTATCATAAAAGAAAGATAGCTTGTGGACCACAAAACCATGAACCATTGAAACTATAGGCACTTATCATCATCCCAGACTTCCCTCTAGAATTGCATTGTAAAATACTTTCTTGCAGAGGAATGCGGAGCCAAATACTGTCTTCCTGTCTCAACTGAACTTACAGAAAAAGTAGGCTTCACTCTGGTGAACACAACTCACTCAGATCTTCATGTGGATGGCTTAGACCTAAAATTTAGCATCCTTAGACATACCTCTAACTTACTTCCAATCTGCAAACCATGATCTTCAAGCAGGAACAAATGCGGAGCAGTTTACCAGACTATTCTTCAGACATACAACTCACTGTTTGTATTGCACTTCTCTGTGGCTTACTTGTTTCTTCTGGAGAGGCTATTTTTCTCAATAAACTCAACATATAAGTCTACTAAACAAGTAATGGAATAGGATATAGTTGACACCAATGAAAACAAGAATATGTTGACATCAATGACAACACTGATTAGGCACATACTTGCAACAATCTCCCCCTTTGTCATTGATGGCAACATATGATGTGAAAAACTGTAACAACCATCAAGACAAGATTCTCCCCCTTTCTCTTTACACACCTACACTTTTTCTTTCTCCAAAATTCTCCCGCTTTCTCTTACACATCTACACTCTTAAGTTTTTCACATGGCTTCTCTCTCCCTTTGACATCAATGGCAAAGGGCACATACTTGCACTCTTATGCTATGATCTAATCTCTCCTCTAAACTTTCTGACTACTCCCCCTTTGAAGTAACCCTAAAAAGCATAAATCTAGACCTCTGAACACATCTGGATTGATGCACCATTGTGCATCTTAGTTTAGAGTAGGAGGGGTGATGATCCCTAACTTTTCTCTGAGATACTCAAAATTATCCTTGGGAAAAGGCTTGGTAAAATGTCTGAAATCTGATCCTTGGTCGAAACATACTCCAACTTCACTTCATTCTCCGTCATCTTTTCTTTCAAAAAATGATACCTAATGGATATGTACTTGGTCCTTGAATGTATCACTGGGTTCTTTGATATGTTTATGGCACTTTTATTGTCACAAAAGATTGCAATAGGTTCTTCATACACAACTTTGATGTCCTTCAAAGTTTGCTTCATCCATAACACTTGAGTGCAACTGCATGCTATTGCAATGTATTATACCTCTGTAGTAGATAGGGATATTGAATCCTATTTCTTGCTCAACCAAGATACTAATCTTTTTCCCAAGAAGAATGTACCTCCACTTGTACTTTTTTTTGTCATCCACATCTCCAGTCCAATCTGCATCAATATATGCACTGAGAACAAAGTCACTGTCCCTGGGGTACCACAAACTATAATCTATTATATCTTTTAAATATCTCATAATTCTCTTGACTTCCATCATATGTGATTCCTTGGGTTCTACCTGAAATCTTGCCACAAGACACACTACATGCATTATATCAGGTTTGGATTGAGTTAGATAAAGTAATCCTCTAATCGTAGATCTATACTTTTTCTAGTCTGCCAAGGGTGAGTTATCATCTTTTCTCAACTTATAACCAGTTATCATAGGTGTGCATACTAGCTTAGAGTCTTCCATTCCAAATTTCTTTAACAACTCTTTCACATACTTAGACTAAGAAATGAAGATACCCTTATTTGATTGACTTATTTATAGACCTAAAAAGAAGTTCATCTCTCCAAACATAGACATTTCAAATTCACTTTGCATTTCTCTAGCAAAAACTGAGCATATACCTTCATTGCCTCCAATAATAATATCATCAACAAAAACTACAACAATTAGAGTTTGTTCATCATTGATCTTGAAGTAGAGGTTACTATCTGTCATACCTTTACTGAACCCTATTTGTATCAGGTGCCTGTCCAACCATGCATACCATGCCCTGGGAGCTTACGTCAATCCATACATTTCTTTCTTCAATCTGCATACCATGTCCCCTTGTTTTGATGATTGAAATCCTTCTGGTTGTTCAATATAGACTTCCTCTTACAACTCTCCATTTAGGAAGGTGGACTTCACATCCATTTGATAAACCTTGAAATCTTTGTATGCTACAAAATCCAGAAACATCCTTATTGCTTCAATCCTTACTACTGGAGAAAAAGTTTCTTCAAAGTCTATTCCTTCAACCTGAGCGTATCCTTTGCATACCAATCTTTCTTTGTTTCTTACCACTTCACCATTCTCATTCATTTTGTTTCTGAAGACCCACTTTGTACCAATTACATTCTTGTCTGCTGGTCTAGGAACAAGATCCCAAGTCTGATTCTTCTCTATCTTCATCAATTCTTCTTCCATGGCCTTTATCCAATTCTCATCTTTGCGTGCCTCATCCACAGTTTTAGGTTCAATCTTAGAGATCAGACAGAAATTTACTTGTTCTTTTATAGCTTTTATTCTGGTTAAGATACCTTTGCTCTTATCTCCTATGATTTGATTTTCAAAAATACTAATTCTTACATATCTTAGAGTTTTGGTAGCACTTACGGGAGCTTGTTCTTCTTCATCTATGCTGTCTTCATGCTACACCACTTCTAAAACATCCGGATCATCTCACTCATAGCCACTTGGTTCTGAAGACCTTTATTTACACTCATCAACTTTGATATTTGCACTTTCAATGATTTTATTCAGCCTCTTATTATAGCACCAGGAGGCCTTACTCTTGGTGGAGTAACCAAGAAATATTCCTTCATCACATCTAGCATCAAACTTGCCTAAATCTTCTTCTCTTTTGATATAACATCTGCTACCAAAGACTTTGAAATATTTCACAGTAGGAACTCTACCATGCCACAATTCATAGGGAGTTTTTGAACTATTACCTTTTACTTGAACTCTATTTAGGATATATACTGCAGTGTGAATTACCTCTCTCCAATATGCTTTTAGAAGATGAGCTTCCTTCATCATGGTTCTAGCAGCTTCTTGAACTGTTTTGTTTTTCCTTTCAACAACTCCATTTTGTTGTGGAGTTCTGGGTGCAGATAGTTGTCTCTTTATTCCATGCTCTTCACAAAATAAATTGAACTCATTTGATGTGAACTCTCCTCCTCTATCAGATCTCAAACATTTTATTTTCAAATCCATCTCATTTCAACCATTGCCTTAAATACCTTTAATTTATCTAGAGCTTTAGCCTCTTTTTTCAAAAAGGTGACCCAAGTCATTCTAGAATAATCATCAATGAGTAGCATGAAGTACCTATCTCCTTGTAAACTTCTTACTCTAGTAGGTCCATACAAATTTGTATTCACTAGCTCAAGTAGTCCTCCAACTGATTGATCCTTGCTTTCAAAACTTGTTCTTATCTGTTTCCCAAATTGACACTCCTTACAAACTGGATTAGCAGGCTTCACAAGCATAGGCAAATCTCTAACAATCTATGTAGTACTTATCTTCATAATATTATGAAAATTTATGTGACACAACCTTCAATGCTATAACCAACTTTCATCAATTTGAGTCAACAAGCAATAGTTCTCGGTTCCTTTCTAGTGATAGATATTACCTCTGGTCTTCTTACCAGTTGCAATGACTGTTTCAGAGCTTTCCCTAATCTTGCATCCATTTTCCTTGAAGTTTAAGTTGTAGCCCTTGTCACACATCTGACCCACACTCAGAAGATTGTGCTTTAATCCTTTCAGATACAAGACATATTTAGTATTATGCTTGCCATCAAAAGAAATAGATCCTTTTCCATAAATCCTACTAGCTGTGTCATCTCCAAACCTAACCAATCCACCATCATATCTTTCCAAACTTACAAACTTACTTTTGTCACTAGTCATGTGGTGAGAGCAACCACTATCAATAACCCATTCATCTTTGTCCTTGATGACTTGAGCAGCCAAAACACTTTCCACTGGTTTTTCTTCCTTCATACAACTAGAAGAATTAGTAGACACAAGATCTTCCTTAATATCAATGAACAAGCATTCATTTACAGAGGAATTAGCATTATTTGGTTCCCCATTATCTGATACTCCATCATCATCAAAATCTTCAACATTATAACACTTCTTTTGGGTCCTAGGCCTGTTCTCCTATCTTCTTCTATTTCTTTCAATTCTTTCAGGACATTTGGAAGAAAAATGACCTACTTTACCATAGGAAAAATATTTGAAAGGTAATTTGCCCTTATACTTACCGGATCCTCTTTACAGCCTATCCACAAAGTTGGATTCAACTTCATCTATCTCATCATCAGATTCTACCTTATACTTTTCTAATCTGGAAGTACTTCTAGAAGTATTGGCTTTGAAAGTAGTCTCAACTTTTGGAAGAACATCATCTAACTCACTCATTTCAAAAGCAGTAAGATTACCAAGAAACTGATCCCTGTTAAGTATTTTTACTTGCATGAATTCTTCTATCGTAGTCACCTTGTGACAATAGGACTTGGGTAGAGATCTGCGTATTTTTGTGACAATTTCCTTTTCATCGAGAGTTCCACCTATGGATTTTATCCCTGTAACAAGTTCATCAACTCTTTGCATAAACACTGATATGTTTTCATCATTGTTCATCTTCAAGCTTTCATATTTCACTTTCAAACTTTGTAACTTGGCTTCCTTTATAGAGTCATCTACTTCATATAGATTTTTGAACTTTTCCCATACCTTATTTGCAGTTTCAATATCTACCACTTTTGTCAGTATTGAGTCAGTTAATGAGCTTAGCAAAGCATCCCTTGCCTTGATATCTATCTCATATTCTTTGATTTCATCTTCAGTTGTTGAACTATTTTGATGTATGGTGTATTCTGTTTCTGCAGTTTTCCAAACTTTGATACCAAGAGAAAGAAGATGGCTTTTCATCCGAGCCTTCTAGAGAACATAATTAGTTACATCAAAATGTAGTGCTTCCTTCTTGTAAGACATTTTGGATCTTTGTCAAGTTGTTAAGCTTTCTTCAGAGGAACTTGGCTCTGATACCAATTGTTGATATGCATCAAACAACTAAGGGGGGTGAATGTCACAAAAACTTAAACACTTTCTGCAATTAAACATTCATCACTTATCCATAATTATTATGATTTAATAATGAGTGCATGAAATCAGAAACTTAACAATATCAAACACAAGAGACACTAGATTTACGTGGAAAATGCCAAGGTGGTGAAAAACCATGGAGAGGATTAACTCTCAATATATATTGCAATCTTGAAATAGTGATGTTTAGGATTGGTCACCCCATGAACCTAAACATACTGGCTTACTACCATGAAGAACAAATAGGTCTAGCAGGCTCACTACCACAACCCTAAACCTAGCAAGATTACAATAAGGGTTGTTGAACCCTGAGGACTGTTAAACCCAACTAGTGGCTTACTGCCAGATTCACTGCCATGATCAACACCTTTCTTTATTGTGAATAAACAATTCCTCAGCTCTACTCTTCCTTTGCCCTGCTCTTCCTCTATTCTACTCTTTCTCTTCTTTCCTCTACCTCTTCTCTACTCTTCCTTTGGACCTTTCTTAATAAATTCTCATTTTCACTCAAGGACAACTTTTCCATGACTCATCTACAAGTATTTATACACTACATCAACCTTGGAATGATCATCAAGGTCGGCATCAACCATTGGAACAATCTCCAAGGTTAGTATTACAAACATTTACAAAATAGGTCCTAACCTATTGCAACATTATGCAAAGGGAATGAAATACGGATCACATCATGTCTTACCTAGGACTCGAACATGATCTTCCATGCCACAACACACTTCCACAATCTTCTAGAGATCTTTGCAATCATTTGAATCAACCAGGGCGGCAAGACTAGTTACATGCTACGTTATCTAGGACAATATTCACATACCATCTCAATTTCTTAACACAGACCAAAGTATAGATAGGAACATGATTAGGAGACATTTACAAGCATGCTATAATCATCAGGAGCAACCGCACGAACCTTAACCACTTTATTCGTAGGAATCTTCTCACTGGAGTACATTAACTTTACTGTCTTCAACTATCATAAAAGAAAGATATCTTGCGGACCACAAAACCATGAACCATTGCAACTATAGGCAATTATCATCATCCCAAACTTCCCTTTAGAACCACATAGCAAAATACTTTCTTGCAGAGGAATGTGGAGCCAAATACTATCTTCCTATCTTAGCTGAACTTACAGAAAAAGAAGGCTTCACTCTGGTGAACACAACTCACTCAGATCTTCATACAGATGGCTCAGACTTGAAATGTAGCATCCTTAAACATACCTCTAACTTCAAATCCATAGACCATGATCTTCAAGCAAGAGCAAATGTGGAGCAGTTTACCGAACTGTTCTTCAGCATACAACTCACTATATGTACTGCACTTCTCTGTGGCTTACTTGTTTCTTCTAGAGAGGCTAATTTTCTCAGTATCCTCAACATACAAGTCTTCTAAACAAGTAATGGAATAGGATACAGTTGACACCAATGACAACAAGAATATGTTGACATCAATGACACCATCGATTAGGCACATACTTGCAACATTAATAGCTTGTAAATATAGGGTTAGTTCTAGCATATTGTTCCCTTTTTGCATCTAAGGTTCATCATACCTCTTGTGTACTGAGGAATTATGCTATGAGTCCCCTTCCCTCAGCTAGGAAATATTATACTACCTTTTGCATGCATGGTATCATCTTATTGTTTGTGGGTCTAGTCCATGCAAAGTAGGATATGAATCACCTTCATCTTTCATACCTTGCTGAAAATATCCCCTTTTGCTATAACAAATCTAGGATTGCTCTCAAAAATATCAACACAATATCCCATTCCAACCCATCATCCTTAATCTACCTATCATCCCTCATCCATCAAATTCACCACCTAGGCTTTGTATTTAATAAAAAGGGCCTATCCAATCCCATCTCTTAATCACTCCATACCATCCCACAACCACTTTAACCAACCTAACAAATTCCTACCTTCCCATACCACAAATTCCAACAAGGCCCCTCTAACAATGTGGCATCCATTGACCTAGTACTCACCATCTCCTAACCTAGCCCAACCATCCCTCAAAACCTCCCAACCCCCACCTCACCATGGTTATAAACATCACAATGTATCATGACAAACATCCATAGCATCATTTATATTGCATTACATCATCACCATACCATCACATTAACCATATCAATGCATTTTCATTACAACATATATTTCCATATCATTACATTATCCATCCATCACATCATGCATAATATATGTTTATTAATCTAAGCATATATTTTCATTACATTTCATTTACCCATTTGTATAATATATGTTTATTAATCTAAGCATATATTTTCATTACATTCCATTTACCCATTTGCATAATATATGTTTATTAATCTAAGCATATATTTCATTACACTCCATTTCCATTTCCATTTATCCATCCATAATATATATTTATTAATCTAAGCATCTCATTAATCCATCCATATCACATGCATATATCCATTTACCATAAATCGGTCATAAATACATAATACACATCATGATCCACATCATAATCCACCTCATAGTCCACATCATAAACCATAAAATGCATCCATAACATGCATAATATGCATTATCATCATCATAAATCATCAAAACACACATCATAAATCATCACATCCATAAATCGTAAAACATTCATATGCATAACATCCATAAGTATCAACATCATACATCATCATAATCCATAATCCATAAAACCATAACACATCATATATTGCTGCTAAAATCATCATACATGTATTGCTCAAAATCATATAATGTCATGATACAAAAAAAATGTGTGCCCTAAAGGCTCAAAGTATATCAAAATACATTAACGCCTGAAGGCATGCCAATAGACATCAATCATGATCTAAGGAGCCCCTAGGAGAGTCAGGTCAGTGAAGTGGAGGTGGCCCCATGGGTGCCTATTGTTGAGACTGTTGCTACTTCTGGGATGGTGGGTGCTGATGATGAGATGGTTGCTGCACAAACCTATGAGACTGACCTGATCTATAGGAACCCGACACACCAAACTGGCTACGCTAGCTATAGCTTGGTACTCACTGTCCCTCAGGAATTACTATGTAGTAGGCTCTGGAATAATACTCGGCCCTCACTCTCTAGTTTGCCAACTGCTACTAGACCTGAGATAGTTGCTGCTATGCTACTATGTAGTCCCCCCACATCTAGGCCATGTTGGTGCCAACAATGATACCCTACATCTATGAGATGTTGAAGGCACAAGACAACTGAGAGGGGGAGTGAATCAGTTGTATCAAAAACCTTAACTTCTTTAAACAAAATCATATTCACATTCACTTACTTTAACTCCTTAACATGTTGTGAAGATTAAACATGAATTGTAGAATCAAAACATAAACACATCAAGAACATACACACATGAACACTAGATTTTTACGTAGAAAACCCTAAAAGGGAAAAACCACGGTGAGTGTTAGCTCACAATATAATATAGTAACAATATCAAATAACAAAGAGGCTCACTTCTAAAGGGCTTATTGCCCAAATGAATGCTCACTACAAAAAAGATCACAACCAAGGGGTGTCTCACTACCAAATGGTGGCTCACTTCCAGGATGGGTGGCTCACTACTAGGATGGGTGGCTCACTACCATGAACTGATTTGATAACATCTACAACATGCCTGATTTTAGTTCCATTGAAGTACAATACATCTCTTCTTCTCTACCTTTACAACACACACACACTTTATATTTGCATCTTCATAGACTCTCACATCACTCACAAACTCATTACTTATATTTATACCAATCATCAACCTTGGAGCATTCATCAAGGTCAGCAATACAATTTACAACCATTAGAACTATCTCCTAGGTCAGCATACATACATAATTCAAATTAGGTCTGGACCTAAACAAATTGTGGAGAAAATGAATGAAGTAAGAACATTTAATGGCTTAGCTCAGATCCAAATACATCCTTACATTCTTCCTTACACTTCTACAATCCAAGAAACACATCTGCAAAGAATGTTAACACCCAAGTCAGCAAAACTGGTATAATCATCAAGAATACTTAGACACACACTTCCAAGAGCTTCATTACAGCTTGCATATCAAGAATACACCTTCAATACATTCTGGAGACATCCACAAACAACATAGAATCACTTAAGAGCTAAAAAATCCAACCACAACAGATCTCACTTGAAGATAGATCACATACTGCTCACAACAAACACTGTCGAACTCTTCTAATCAATAACTTGTTTTCTAGAGCACCAAATCACAAATCCTTCAAAATGAAGATAGCTAAGGACCTTAAAAGCATATGTCCAAAACTGTAAGACCAAAAACTAAACTACGGAGAAATGCGGAGGAAAATACTTTCTCCCTATTACATTGCAAATACTGTCAGGCACAGTCTTCAAATTGGTGAATAGAACTTTTACTGCACAATGATCCAAACCACCAAATTTTGGATTTATCATATTCACACACTTCTCTAAATCATAGCCAAATCTCATACTCTGATCTTCAACATAGAGGAAATGCAGAGTAAAAACTCAGATAGCGTCCTTAACATGTCAACTCAATCAATCAACAAACAACAATATCAAAAGACATAGTTGACACTAATGACAACACAAACATCTTGACATTAATGACAACACTAATTAGCACATACTTGCAACATGAGACCTACTACTACATCTATGCTACATGTGCCTCAGCCTATGTGGCTTTGCCCTTAGCTCTCTGTAGTCGGGCCTCTACTCCTTGTCACATCACTATCTCAACATCTCTCTCAGCAATAATCTGTTCTATCTATGCCTACATCTAGCTCTAGAGATGGCCTATTTGTGCCTACAAGTTCTAATTCTATGGGCCTCCATCCTTGCCACTCACCCCATCTAATAGGGCTTGTACACCCTATAGTCTCGGCAACTATGCAAGAACATTGTCTCACTTTGCTATAATAGTGGCCAAGTCCTGTTGTTGCCTCGCTACCTAGTTCTTTAGGCTCGCCACCTATCCTCGTAGTGTTGTCATGTCCTCATCTCCTCTTGGTTGCACCTACCGACAACTAGTAGATGGAGTGGGACTAGGGCCAATACTTGATGGCCCTACACCCAAGGTCCCCACATGTCCTGATATCCCCACCTATGGTCCCTGATCCACTGGTGCCTAGCCTAAAGGTGCCTACATAGTTGGAACCTACCCCACCTACCCCTGATCAACCAGTACCTATATGGGTGGTGTCTGTCCTACAACTGGTGCCTACTACCCCACCTGACCCTGCCCCGCTACTGCCTGCCTTATATCTGCTACCACCAAAACCTCTATCCCATCACCTCCTCCTCCATCTCCCTCCTCCTAAACCTTGACCTCCTCCTCCTCCTCAAGATTTACATCTGGCATTGTAAGTTGTATAGGCCTCACCTGCTGCGACCATGTGTCATATGTAGGGGTCATCCATGCATTTATTATCTAACTCCCCCAATCCCACTGCATTGGTTGTAGTGCAGCCCAGTCTAATATTGCAACCTATGGCTACAATTGTGTGGGCTAGGCTAGCACATCTTTTGGTCCCTGTGCATAGATGGCCATCACCTGAGGTAAATCCTATCTTAGCCCAAATTGCCACATAATATGTGATAAAATATACCTCTCAATAATATGCTCTATCTACCCCATCATATATTGAGCTTTAAAAGTGTAGGGTATATACACATGGTCATCCAATCATAACTCCACTCCTATATATGGTTGCCAGATGACCATATCGATATCATCCAGCTGTCATTGCAAATATCTCAGATGCCCCAGTTGTGTTTGATGAAGAGGTGCTCTATACAAAAATACATAGGGATCAACTTGACCCCTATGATAAGCAAACTCAGGCCTCGTGATCATGATGTGCTCCCACGCCCACACATGAAGTAATGTCACCCCTGCTCCCAAGCTCACATCCGCTTGGTATACAACCAGATGCATCTCATGGTACAATTGGCCTAGCAAGCAGGGTCCCCATGTAAACATTGTATCCTGAGTGATCATAGCCTCAATTACTCGTCCCCATCCAATTGAGATGTCCCGCAATCATTGATCCAACATTGGTATGCCTCCAATTAACCTACAAATATATAATACAAAATGCCCAGCACCACCCACACAAGTACGTGCATATCTCATCTCCCACCTATCCAGAGTGTATGATGGTTGGGATGGTGCAAATGCTCTATCTAAAGCTGCCACTCCAGATGAAACATCATATGTCACCATCTCTCCCACTATGGGGATCCTAAGGATCCTCCATATATCCTCTAGGGTGAATATGGTAATCTCACCCATAGGCAATAAGAAGGAGTATTTATCATTCCTCCACCTCTCCACTAGGGCCGTCATAAAGGCCCTATGTGCCTGTAATCAGGGCATCTCTAAAATTGTGTAACCTAATCCTGCATAGCTGAGCTATATCTGTAGCATCAAATTGTACCCTCAAAGCCATCACTGTAGGAGCTTGTCACTCCCATGATTGTAGCACCACTCTCTGAACCTACATCCAAAAAATCACCTAAATCAACTCATTTTCCCTAAAACAATGCTTTGGCGCTAATCCAAAGCCTTATAGTGCTAAACCAGAAGGTGGCGCTAATTCAGAACCATATAGCACTAATCTAGAGGATAATGCTAATCCCATCCCATATTGAGCTAAACTAGAGGATATCACTAATTCATGACCAGATGGTACTAATCTGCCATTTCACCTAAAAACCCTAATTTTACCAGGCACTAAATGAGAACATAGTGCTAATCCCCATCCATATAGCACTAATCTAGAGGATAGTGCTAAAGTGCTAACAGATAGTGCTAAACTATGAAACCCCTAAATTCATGGTGCTAAACCATTCGATAGCGCTAAACCGCTATCGAATAGTGTTAAACCACCTAGATTTTCCCTTTTTCCTATGGCGCTAAACCAAAGGATACTGCTAAAAGTGAGCCCCCATAGCACTACACGGTTGCGTGATTGTGCTAATCTACCTAACTACCCATTTCCTGACCCACTAACCTAACCCAAAACCCAAAATCATAAAGTTAGGTTAGGATGACATACCTGTGGTCCAGCATCCTCCATGCATTAGTAGTCTCACACCCTCTCAGATTGACGCATGTGTCGTGGGAAAGTCAGTTGCGCCATGTCTCTGTTTTCTCTCTTCTCATCTAGTCAACTTAGAGTATGCAAATGTGGCATATTGGGCCCACACTTTCTATATATAGTTGCCATTTCATCCCTAATTCACCATTTTCTCTCTTCCAGGCCACAAATCTTAGCCTTTTTCCTCCATTTTTCTCCTGTCAACCCTATGTTCTGTCCTACACCTATTTTTCACCATCATCTCCCTCCTTTTCAAGAGTTCACCCAAAAAAATATTTTTTTGCCTGACCTCTCGAGGGGCATCCCTCATCCATTTTCACTCCTTCCCATCATCTAGAGAAAAATTCTTTGACCTAATGTCATTTCCCTACTAGGTCACGACGCCATGTCAAAGAGGGGGAAATGTAGACACCTAAAAATGTCTTAATCCTCTAACCATTTTTATGCATCATCCATACAACCAATTTCCCCTTTCATTTGATTAATTAAATAAATTCATAATTATTTAATAATTAATCTTACATCATCTTTAATCATCCCACTTAACCATCCATCATCAATTTACCCTTAGTCCTGAATTAATTTAATTAATTCAACACTATACCTTACCAATTTCATCCCAATTAATTAAATAAATATTTGAAATATTTATTTGATTAATTTTTCCACTTCCCTAAACTGGATTAATTAGAAAAGTCATACTTATTTAATTAATCTGCCCTACTAATCAGCCTAAACCTAGTCTAGTTGATTAAATAGTCATTATTTAATTAGCTACCCTAGCCTACATGACCCCTAGACCTAGATTAATTAAATAAATCATTATTATATTAATTCTAAACCCTAATTAACCCATCCACTAATTTTCTCCAGCCACATTAATTAAGTTAATCCCCCTGATTAACTTGGTCAAATCCCACTTAACACATTCTCCCACAACCCACAAATAAAAAGTTATCATTTAATCCCAAGGGTCACATGACCCTTCCACCTCATCTTTCTATTTTCATGCTAAGCTCTTCTCTATGCCATGAGCTCACACATGTGAGTTCCAAAAATGCCTAAGTGTCACATGACTCTCACATGACTCACATAAAATGGTTTTTTAAATTCAATCTCATCCCAAGGAAATTAATATTTAATTTCCTCACAAGTCCTAATCATATTTAATGCAAATCCTTCCCTAAAAATGAATTTAAAATTTATTCTTATTCCTATCCCTCCAATCTTGTTGATCAAATCTCCACCCTTCATCCTCTCATCTCATCTCAACCCTTGATCCCAACTTTCAATCTCCACCATTGGATCAATCTCCCTCTAAATTTGCCTATAAATATGACTCTCCATAAGCCATTTTTGCAACTCAATTTTAGTAACCTTATTATGCCAAAATAGCTTTCAATTCTCTTCCATCATACCATCCTTATGCTAAGATTTTGTGTTGATTTGTGAGAGCATTCTACATTCTTCCATCATCTTTGGGTGAAGCTAGGGAGTTGGGTGCACTTCTTCTACCTTATCAAGGAGTGAGGAGACTTCAAAGCATCTTGGAAGGTATAACACTTGTTTTTGAGTTTTATTTCCATGTTTTTATGCTTTTGTAGTTCTCTCCATCTTTAGGAATTTCTCTAAAACATGTTTTCTCTAAAACGAATGTATATAAGTAATGTGTTGAGTTTTGCTATCTATCTCCATTGTCTACTATAAACATTCATTTGAAATTAATGATCAAGGACTATTAATTTCTTTGCCCACATTTATTGTTAGAAATCTTTTTGTGTGTTAGTTTCCATTCAATGAAAGGAGTAAATCTTTCATGGAGAATGATGATGTTGTTTACAATGTGAGTGGATAATTAAGAATGGATGTATAAATACCAAAATTAAGTGAGTCAAGTTTATTGTCAAGGTAATAATATTTCAATAAATATTGAATTGACTATCAGATGTATGTAATGTTGTGGTGAAATATCGCATAAATAATTGACTCTACTTTATTTGAGTAGGCACCGGTCTCAAACCAATCATCCACCAACCACAATACCTTTTAAAATACCATATCTCATTCACATGATAAGTTATGTGTAATTGTTTACAATTTTCATATCAAGTTACAGGGAACCATTTGGTTGTGAATTGTGTATTTTGTCCTCTAGAATGTATCCAAGAAGACCACTACATACAAGCTATGGAAGAAGATAGGTGATTTTTATCAAACTAAAAGTCTAACCAATAAATTGTATATCAAAATATAGTTATATTCTTTAAATATGAAAGATGGTGATTTAGTTGTAAATGATTGCAATGCTTTAGATCTGATTTTGAGTTAGCTAGTTTTTGTAGATGTTAAGTTGGAAGAAGAAGATAAACACATCTTATTACTTTGTTCTTTACCTAAATCTTGGGGAAATTTAATTATTGTCATTAGTGGTGGTGTTGTAGAGATCAAAATGGATAGTCTCATTACTACTTTTATTTTAAAGGAGATGAGAAGAAAATCCATGAATGTTGACTCAAATGATGCCTTGCATGTTCAAGGAAGGCCCAAAGAAAAATGAGGGTCTAAAGGAGATAAAAATAAAGATAGATACAAGTCAAAGGGATGGTCAAAAATCTTAGGGAAGAGCAAAGTTAAGTGTTAGAACTATGGAAAGAGAGGGCATGTCAAGAAGGAATGTAGAAATAAGAAGAAATCTTTAGATTCCTCGATAGAAACATCTTCTAATGACAATGATAGTGATGCTTTATTTATTTCTTAGTGATGATGCCTAGATCATTGATTCAAGTTTCTCCTACCATATGACTCCCCACAAGAAGTGGTTCTCTACTTACATAGCTTATGATGGAGAGGTTTTCCTTGGTGATAATAGTACTAAGCAGGTTGTTAGTAAGGGAAAGAACAATTATGTTTTAGTGACGGAAGGGTTAAAACCCTTAGAAATATTTTGCATATTCTAGGACTTGCAAGAAAATTAATTTTTGTATCCAAGTTAAATGATTTTGGTTTGCATGTGACATTTGGCAAGTTTGATTGTAGGTTGGTGAGAGAGAACTTAGTGGTAGATAAAGGATCTCAAATTGGGGCCTTGTTTAGGGTAAATGCCTCCACATTTGTAACTCTACCAATGTAAATAGAAAGACTAAAAATTCATGTATATTGTGTCACCAACATTTCAATCACATAAGTGAAAAAGGTCTTAGGACCTATTGACTTGGACGCAAGTATTTGACTACATCTGGTGTTTTTATTTGTTGCACCATCTCTATGATAACCCAGATGAATGTTTTAGGCCCTAGTTTATAATTTTAAGAATCATAGGTCATATTATTGTGTCATCTTCCTTATATGATGTTATGTGGCATTTTTTATGGCTCCTTACCTCGCCTTTTTATTATGATGTGCATTGTTTTCCATTGTAGTGTCTCCCCATCCCGTGTTTGTCACTTTATTGATCTCTCCTACTTGTAAGTTCCACTACACCATTCCTTTATGTTGTCATTACTACAAGGGCTTTGGTATTCCTATTAATCTTGTTTCTTTTATTGTGGTGATTTCCCTTTTGTGTGTTGATGGTTTCTAGTTTGCAGTGGACCCCCATGATGTTCTAATCCTATCCACCAGCTTTGTGGTGGATTTGGTCTCCTTTGGTGGTTGGTCCACTTTTTTATTTTTATGAGTGATGTGTTTCTTCTTATGATGATTGCTCTCCCTACTAGCAATGTGTTCTTGTTTGTGGTAAACTTGTTGAGAAAATGGTGATCAATATTTTATCTTGGTTTCTCCTATTATTGTTGTATGATTTATCATGATGCTTCTCATCTTTATAGCACATTTATGGTCTCCTATAGTAGTATGTTTATGGTAGTTTCTTGGAGCCTTAACCTTTTGATCATCAAAGTAGTCATTCATTCAATGGGAGTTTTGTTGGGTGCTTGGTGATCATTACTAATCCTTATCTCTATGAGGATGACCATTGCTCAAGCATGGTTCAAACTATTTAACTACCCCCACCATCCATTGTTCTCTTCACCTACTACAATCTAAGCTCTAAGGTTTGTGGGTTATTTTCAAATACTCAAATGACTTTTGTTATCTTGCATGGTGGTTGGAAATATTCTCACCATTTATTGGTTTATCCCTATTTTCTCTTGGGAGTTGGTACATTGTTGTAGGGTATGGATTAAGTTTTCTTCTTGAGCCCTATACATGATCTTGGTGAGCTCATTTATTTGAAACTTTTATTCATTAGTGTAATGGTGTGTTTAATGCTAAGCAATGTGGTAGGTGAGAAGTTAAAGGCATTTTATTCAAAGTGTTTCATGGTTTCCCTATACCATGAGTATCCTAGTATTCATCATGATGTGTCCAAAGTTCTTTTCTAGACTGCTCTCATGGGATCCCATGCGATCTTGTATGCAAGTTGTTGGTTGTCTCTAGTTGGTGGCAACATGATGGTGGAAATTTGAGTTTTTCCTCCAACATTTGAATTAAAAGCTATATATACATGGGTTAGAGATGGAAAAAGGGTTGGTTGGTTGCTAGTTGGGATATTGATGTGCTACCATAGAATAGATAGAGAAGAGAAGAGTAGAATTTCCTTGTTGTCACGTAAGTCGAGCAAACCATTAATTGTATATATGTCTAGGCCTCATTATATCAATGCTTCATTATTCATGTAAATCACCTCATAAAGGAATATAAAACATAAATCCAATCATTTGAATGTCTCTCTAAGTATTTGTATACTCTTGATAACTTGACACCTTGCCCTAGACACACTTATTGATTTCAATTTTTCTATCTATTAGTTTTCTTTTGTAGAGGCTTGAAAACACCTTGTAAACATTTTTATGAGCTCTCATTTCAATACAATACATGAAGTATATGGATCTACTAGTGGATGTGTAATAATGTTCATGTGAATCTCTAAAAAATCTTCTATTTGTCATTCTTGCATGTAGAGCATAGCTTATGTGTGGACTATAGAAACATAGTCATCTATGCCATCTTCTATGAGGTGTTATGTGTGTTTTCCTTGAACAATGTTCATTGTTGATGAAGATTGGACTTTGCTACCCATATGAATGTAGGGCTAATCTGCTGCTAATTGAATATGCTACCATCCCATCACACTTAACAAAAAAATAGTAAACCTTGACCTCAGTAGTTTTATTATAGTTAGTTGACTTACTACGTTGCTTGTCTCTCACTACTATGTTACCAAAAATTTCTTGCAAACCTCTAGGAGGTCATTCATAGTGAAACTAACATTTCTTTTATTTCCACATTCATGTGTGATGTGAGATAAAGTACCACAAATCTTAAGGGCTTAGAAAGAATTCACCCTAGTCTTCACATGTATGTTGCATCTTGCAGAGGTATTATACCCTTGGTCCAAGTTAAACTAGCATATTGGTACTTAGTTATAAATTAATAAGAGTCTCATGTGTTTGGATATAGTTTAACTCAATGCTTAATCTACATTTTCTTGTCTCATTATTAGTGCATAACTTAGGGAACACCCCCTTAGTTTAGTAGAGGCAAAAAAGAAGGAGATATCCTTCCTTATCCAATGGTCCTTTCATGTCGTGATCTAATTATAAGCCTTTCTTTCACCTTTGATGACATACCCTAGCCTTAATTAATAGAACAAGTCTTTAGGATCTATGGATTCATATGTTTAAGCACCTATAAAATGGCATCATTGCCAAGGATATGTTGATTTCCATATCTTATCTTAAAATACCTTTACAACATATCCATTGAAGAAAGTTTGCAGCCACTGTAATGGCATATAATGTTGTGTGTAGTATTGGCATATTATCAACTTACACCGAAAAAATGGCATCTTTGTGAGGGATACCTTATCTTAAAAGACCTTTGCAACAAAATCATTGAATAAAGTTTGTAGATATTGTGATGGTCTCTTTTACTATGTGTAGCATTGGCATCCCATCAAATTGGACCAACAAACTGGTGCCATTATTGAGGATGATTTAAAGGGTTGAATTTATTTGAAGACTCTACTAGTGGAAGTTGACCCATAATTTGTTTATGCCTTGGTAATATATCTTTATCCAAGGCTTTCCTCATCTAGTGAAGTGGCAACTCTATTGAAACAAACCCAGACTAAAGATCAAGGGAAGAAATTTAAAATAGAGAGAAGAAAGCAATCTAGAGGTTTTGAGGAACAATAAGGTATTGTAACTCATGCAAGGAAGTACCAAGCTACATGGAGAGTAAAAAATCCAAGTATACTAAATCCTCTCCACAAGTAGATGAGGTGGGTAAATTTGGTAGAAATGAAGCATTTCTTTATTTGAGGGATCAATCTTAATACACTTTTGATGATTGTTCTAACAACATATTGAGAACTCATAGGAGAGACCATAGAGAGGAGTATAATGTGCAAAGAAATGAGATGTTGGTTGGTAGAAGGAATTGAGATAGATATGACAACTCTCATGTGTAGGAGTTGGGAATACCTAATCTTGGTGTGAGGATGCGGCAAGGGGGATCTCATCCTACATCATTATTTCCTTGCATAGGGATGAACTAGAACATGACACAATAGTTCATGATGCCATTGAACCTAAGTTATCAATGAGTGATCACCATGAGAGAGATAGATCAAGAGTTAGATTTGTTGGACCATCTCTAACAAATATATCAATAATTATAGGAACAAATTGATAGGTAGAAATCTTGATTGAAATCCCAAAATACTTATTAAAAAAATTAGAACCATGGTGGTTATGCACTGCATCATCAAGTCCAAAATCAATAACATAACTCTTATCAGAATCATGTTCCAAATGTGAGAGTTCCAGTTAAGAGGAAAGAACAAAGATCCCCACTAGTAAGGCAATCCTTAGGAATGAAAAGATACCAATAGTTTGATTTCTTCAGAATCTTTGACTATCCTAATGCAATCCCCAATGAAATTAGGGGGAAAATCCCAAAGCTCCAAGGAAACAATCTAGTTACAGGAGAAGAACACTTGCAAAAGTTTACCAATGATACATATGACTATTAAATTGATTATGAAGCTGTGATGATGAAGCTATTTGTTCAATCCATCAAGGAAAGTGCTAAAGAATGGTATTGCAACTTGCCAAATAAGAGTGCAGACTCATGGGAGGAGTTCATGAGATTTTTCAAACTTTAGCATGGGGATAGGATTGATCCAAAATTTGAAATCAATGAACTGACTATAATAAAAAAGAAGTGAATTAATTGGTAGTCAAATTCAATAGTAGGCTCATCATGACAATGAGGATGATCTCACCCAATTTATGATCAAATGAGTCAATGTGTTAATCTTGAAATGTAGTGGATTTGATGCTAATATTTGGTACTACTTGAGAGAAAAATCCATAGACATTGTGGGAGGCCTATGCTACCACAATCAATATTGAAAATAACATGAAAGTGTTTGGCAAGCATATCAAGAGAGTAGAAATGAAGATATTACAACTAGATAGAGGTGTTTGTGGTAAGCCCCTCTCTATTGAAGATAAATTGGATAAGATAATTGGAGTGATGAAAGACATGTCGTATAGGGTGGGGTGAAATGATAAAGGTCTACCCTCTAGTAAAGCTACCATGCCATATTTAATGAGGGCTAGAGGCTACACAATAGACATTACAATACAATTTGGTTAAAGAGGCCACTGCAAGTTGACAAGATGATAATGCAAAGGCAAGGAAATCCCAGACAACTTGACAAAGATCCCCCAGACCTATTAAGTAAAGAGCATGTGAATTTCTAGGGGGATATTCTATTGTGTGAAGCTTGTTACCTATCACATGATCTTGAAATGTGTGTAGTTACACTTGCAATAGTAGATGGGTATTAAATACCTAACTAGGATGGTGGGATTGAACACTATGATGATAATGATATTGATCAGATGGATACATTTGAATTTGGATCACAAGAAAATGAAGGTGAAGATATAACTTGAGATGATCATGGAGAATCCTTTCAATATGGTTGTGATAATAGTCCTAACTACTCTAAGTTGTTGGTGCCTGATTTTCAACATCTTAGGTAACTCATGGAACAATGATATAAAAGAGATAGACCATCTTGTAAAGACATCAAGGCCCTAATAGATTCCATAGTTATGTAAGTCTAGAGTGATTACCAATTAAGAAGCCAACAGATGCAACCAAAAAATGTGCCTAGTGCAGCTTGTCTTGATGCACATGCTACATAAGTAGAAAAAATCAGATAGAAGTCAAGTGTAGAAGGCACAGTTTGTAACACCCTAAGGAAAGATGTTGAGATAAGGAAGGTTCTTATTAGAGAGCTAGAAGTACAAAGGAGATATGTTCCTAAAGACAATATAGTTGTGGTGCCTACAAACAATGCTAAAGTTCCAAAAGTGGGTGAACTAGATATTGCAGCTAAATAATCTCAAGGTGTGCTACATAAGGAGCATAGTGATGCCAAGGAGGAAGCTAATAAAGTTCAAGGTAAGGATTTTTCTAGTCACAACCAAATTATTCCATTTATCCCTACTACACATGGTGTTACTAATGGAAATCGAAGAGCATATATATTTTTGGAAAAACTAAACAATGATTACAATAATAAACATGGAATAATAATTGTAATATTTAGTTCATATGAGATGTATCACAATATGGATTTTATAAATACTTTCCAAAATAACTTCCCCTACTACCTCAACCTACAAGAAATAAACTAACTACACTAACAACAATATTTAAAAATAAACATCACAAATTCACTAAGGTTACTTTATTACATAATGTAAACCTTATATTCCAGCACCCCCTCTTAAGGTTTATTGTACGAAAACAAAACATACAACAAAACAAGTTGATTGAAAACTCCAATACACATTCTTTAGAACATTCTCTTTGAAAAATAATTCTTGGACTAGGTAGAACTCCATCATGGTACCTTGTAACCCTTGGAAGGGTGTCACTCCTGAGATGAATTACCAAGTTCTTGGATTGATGTTACAGCCCTATATTTTGTACTTTACTATAACTACTTGTATATATGTGTTAATATCATTGTGTATGTATATATGGCTATAAATTACTATGTTTGATTAGTTAGGATATGGTTAATGTGTTGATCATAAGATGAAATTAATAGCATGTGCAAATGTAAAATTTGATTTAATGTTACCATTATTGTAGATATTAATGATGTAAATGATTTGATCTTATTTTGGATTTCATTAGAAAAAGACTAACTACAAAATTGTTGTTATGTGAGTATGACAAGACAAAAGTTGACACTCGCATAAGGAGAGAGAGTATCATCGAAAAGAAGAGTCTAGCCATCTGAGGGTGACGTTCATGAAAAACTCCTGCACACAATCATGTATTTGCATATAGTTAGTATTGCATGTTGTCATGAGTATAATGTTGTTTGTGATTGATAAGTGTATCTTTGTGTGCAAATGAAAATATTTATTTTATTTTAGTATAGTAAAGTGATTAGTACAGTTAGATAATTTTGTTTATTTTCGTAAATGTTTATCATAAACAATATTATCACATTTTAAAGGAAAATTACCTTCTTGCCATTGATTTTAGGATATATATATATATATATATATATATATATAAAGGATATTTCTTTTTTGGTTTAAATGATCTCACTAATTTAATTATCAAAGCTATTCTTGTGTCTTGATTTGATTAATCATAATTATTTTCTTTTATTTCTTTTTTTAAAAAATTGGAAAGAAAATTATTAACAAACCTATCCTCCTTGTTTTATTTAAAATAAAATTACTTTGAGGCAATGAATTGGGGAATAAGAGGGTAGAAGAGAGATAACTACCAAGAAGGAAGAGGATATTTGTTAAAAAAATTAATCACATTCTCTCCAACTTTGCCAACTACCAGTAGGAAATGAAAATATTCTATTTTTGAAGATTAAAGAAAGCTTGGGGGGAAGAAAGGAAAAGAAAGAAAAAAAAAAGAGGAGGTTGTTTATTTTTTGGGGGGGGGGGGTCTTTTGGGGAAAAAATTAGGAGAACTTTTGCATTCTAGAGGGAATTGTTGTTGGTTGCTCAGCCAAATATTTATTTACATTCCCAAGATCTAGAGGTAATGTTGAAGAATTTTATTTGTTAATATAAATATTCCTTGATACAAAAATTTTCCTATGTGTGTACCAAGGAGTAGTTGAATTAAAGCTAAAGCTATCATACTTTTAAGAATGAAATTTTGGTGGTTCTACTTTACACCTAGCAATTTACTTGGAATGCCAGCATTTTCCACCCCCCAAAATATTTATAGTTAAGAATCCTAGCCCAATCCTGATCCTAACTAGTTCACCACCTCCAATATAACTTAGTAGCCAAACCATGACTAGTAAGATTAGCCTATTGAAGACCAAGACCCTCTTCTTGTTTCGACCTACAAACAGAATCCAACTTGACCAAATTCCACTTTGAAGATTCCAAATTCCCAGCCCATAAGAATTGTCTGGAAAGAGCATTAAATTCATCAATAAAGCTTAAGGGAGACCCTTGAAAAAAACACTTATAGGTGGGAAGATCTTGAATCACTGATTTTAATAAAGTAACTTTCCCAACTATGGACAACCATCTACAAGTCCAGTGACTAATTCATTTATGAAACTTGTCTAGGATATCCTACCAAAAACCCCTAGACAAAGTGCCAACATTGTGTTAGCAGTGAGTTGCCCCCTTGTCAGTGAGGCATTCAACTCTAACCTCAGGATTCGTGACATGGTAATAAGCCTCTGGTGGATCTTGGTTAGGTCTGGGATTTGTAGCGAGCATTGATAGCTCGATCTTTTGGCGCAGTGGCAAACGATTCCAACAATTGGTATTAGAGGCATGGGTCATGGGTTTGAATCCCTCAGGTTCCGTTGAGGGGGGATTGTTGGCAATGAGCTGCCCCCTTGTCAGTGAGGTGTTCAACGTTGACCTCAGGATTTGTGATATTTCAGTGACCCTCTGGTGGATCTGGGTTAAGCATGGTGTTTGTAGCGAGTGTTGATAGCTCAAGCTTTTGGTGCAATGGCAAATGATTCCAACACATTGATGGGGATACTGATGCAGAGCATCATGGTCAGCAATTTCATGACTCAAAACTTCAATGGAACCATTCTCTCAAAGTTCACAGTTTTCCTTCTTGACAAAGATCAACCTTCACATAAGGTAGGATTCTTATTCATAACTACACTTGTTCGTAAACCAAAGTGAGGGACTTCAGGATTCCTCTCACCAACCAAGACTCCAATCCAAACTCTATCCAACCACTATGCAGGACAGCAATCTTCAATACTGTTTATTCAAGATAGTCACACACTTCTATCTCTAAGGAGACAGTCAGGGTACCCTCCTTGGGGTGATCTCCATTGACACAATTCCAATGCCAAATAACCAACCAACTCAACAATATACCTAACACTTAATTGCCTTCAATGACAAAACAAAAATATGATAGACAAAACTATTACCTTCTTGGCATGACTGTTGTCCTCCTCTCATCCTCTAACACATGATTCTGCAAGGGTCTTTCACAAGCCCATACTCACCATACCCAATCTCCTACCCCTGCAACCTTCACAAGGCTATGGACAAACTATTTTACATCCCCCTCCAGTGAAGGTCTTATATCAATAAAATGATGGTAAAAGTGAGAAATTCCACTAAAACCTAAGCTAAGGTTTCATCAAACCAAATCCCAAAAAAATCTTTATTACTTCCTCCTATATGAGTTTCAAAGCCTCAATCAACTTTAAAATATAGTTAACGCCTTAATTTTACTGATCAATTCATGTAATGGAAGAATCAACCCTGTACCCCAACATAGTACAGACTATTGCAAAGCAAATTCTAAAAATAGTTACTCAAAAAAAAGCAGTCTGAGGAAAATGTGGATATCTCTCCTATTATCCATTGTCAAGATTCAAACTAATTGCATTTGGAAGTCATCTCATCCCTCTACACATGCAACATCAAAGGATACCATGAAAATGCCGTACAAGTACGGAAAACTGTAGAAAACAACAATTTTTTTTAAATGGAGACAACAATTTCTAAAAAATAGTTTATGGAAAACTATTGATATCTTTCACTTAGTTTATCACCAAGATCTCAAACCTTACTCAAAGCCAAGCTAATACTTCATACTTTCCATCCCATATGCAAATGGTCCATGATGAATCCATACAGAAGTACAGTACAGCAAAAAACAACAATAAAACTCAGAAAAGTAGAAAAACAGAAAAAAATAGTCTTCTTTTTTATCATTTTTTCCTAATCCTCCGAATAGTCTACATACAATGAATTATCTTTGGCTTCAAATAGCCTTCAACCATGCTTGGAGTCATTTGGGATTCCATATAACTCCTCAACCATCAAATTCTTCAAGATTTTTTAACTGCAACTTGTTTTGTAACTGTCCACTTTCTATTTTGGACTATATTGACTGTTTTTAGATAGATGCTACTTTCAAACATTTTGGAGAACCTTGGACAAGGTGTTACATTCCCTTCCAACCTATGACATGCCTTAAAAGGCTTACAACATGAAAATTTAAATGACTAACTTATCAAAACTTAAATGATTCTTGTAAGCTACCTATGACTGTCCTACCTAGGACTAATACTATAACCATAGAAGATTCTAGTTATTTGGACATAGTCCATTACAACATGGTTTTCAAGCCTCATTACAACCACTTAATGGTCTCAAGGACCTCATTAAACAAGTCAAACATCTTGAAGATCAAATAAACCCTGATGTGAAGGTGCTCCTGCACCATACAACCAACCAACAAAGATTTCCAAGTCCCTTGGAAATGTATCTGCAACAAAAGTCTTTCCTACATCTCTGTCTGTCTCTTCATCTTCTCAGCTTCAGTCTTCCAATCTTCAGACTAATAGGGAAGGTGACCAACCAACCAATAGAACAAACTACCATCTTCACAGAGCATCCTAAGGCTCCTTCTACTCCCATCAGTGGAGTATTCTTCAGGTTGCAACATCAGGTGCTTCTTCAATCAGGAATCCATCTCTCTACTACCTCAGAACAAACCAACTCACCAAACCATTCATCTCACCCAACAGCCGATCTTGGTGATGCACCTACCACTCTCTCCTCAGTGGTTTCTCTCTGCATCCTTCTCGAGCCAAATCTCTATTGGAGAATGGTCATGACATAACTTCTCTTGTCTGCCCACACACAACCTCAGAAAACATCCTCCTGCAGCTAGATGGATAAGCACCTGCAACCAAACAACTCAGCAACAAAACAAAGGTCACCAACAAACTCTTCAACTTTACTTGCCTTCTTAGTGATAGGAATAAATACAACATCTCCTCCCAGAGCTTTTGCTAGGTCTGATACCAAAAATGATTAAGAGCATCATGGTTAGCAATTTCATGACTCAAAACTTCAATGGAACCATTCTCTCAAAGTTCACAGTCTTCCTTCTTGACAAAGATCAACCTTCACATAAGGCAGGATTCTTATTCATAACTACAATTGTTCATAAACCAAAGTGAGGGACTTCAGGATTGCTCTCACCAACCAAGACTCCAATCCAAACTCTATCCAACCACTATGCAAGACAACAATCTTCAATACTGTTTATTCAAGACAGTCACACACTTCTATCTCTAAGGAGACAGTTAGGGTACCCTCCTTGGGGTGATCTCCATTGACACAATTCCAATGCCAAATAACCAACCAACTCAACAATATACCTAACACTTAATTACCTTCAATGACAAAACAACAATATGATAGACAAAACTATTACCTTCTTGACATGACTGTTGTCCTCTTCTCATCCTCTAACACATGATTCTGCAGGGGTCTTTCACAAGCCCATACTCACCATACCCAATCTCCTGCCCCTACAACTTTCACAAGGCTATGGACAAACTATTTTACATCCCCCTCCATTGATTGGTGAAGGTCTTAAATCAATAAAATGATGGTAAAAGTGAGAAATTCCACTAAAACCTAAGCTAAGGTTTCATCAAACCAAATCCCAAAGAAATCTTTATTACTTCCTCCTATATGAGTTTCAAAGCCTCAAATCAACTTTTAAAGATAGTTAACACCTCAATTTTACTGATCAATTCATGTAATGGAAGAATCAACCCCGTACCCCAACATAGTACGGACTGTTGCAAAGCAAATTCTGAAAACAGTTACTCAAAAAAAGTAGTCTGAGGAAAATGTGGATATCTCTCCTATTATCCACTGTCAAGACTTCAAACTATTTTCATTTGGAATTCATCTCATCCCTCTACACATGCAACATCAAAGGAGACCATGACAATGCCGTACAAGTATAGAAAACTGTAGAAAACAACGATTTTTTTAAATGGAGACAGCAATTTCTGAAAAATAGTTTATGGAAAACTATTGATATCTTTCACTTAGTTTATCACCAAGATCTCAAACCTTGCTCAAAGCCAAGATAATACTTCATACTTTCCATCCAATATGCAAATGGTCCATGATGAATCCGTACAAAAGTACATTACGGCAGAAAACAACAATAAAACTCAGAAAAGCAGAAAAATAGAAAAAAATAGTCTTCTTTTTTATCATTTTTTCCTAATCCTCCGAATGGTCTACATACAATGAATTATCTTTGGCTTCAAATAGCCTTCAACCATGCTTGGAGTCATTTGGGATTCCATATAACTCCTCAACCATCGAATTCTTCAAGATTTGTTAACTGCAACTTGTTGTTTTGTAACAGTCCACTTTCTATTTTGGACTATATTGACTGTTTTTAGATAGATGCTACTTTCAAACATTTTGGAGAACCTTGGACAAGGTGTTCCATTCCCTTCCAACCTATGACATGCCTTAAAAGGCTTACAACAAGAAAATTTAAATGACTAACCTATCAAAACTTAAATGATTCTTGTATGCTACCTATGACTGTCCTACCTAGGACTAATACTATAACCATAGAAGATTCTAGTTATTTGGACATAGTCCATTACAACATGGTTTTCAAGCCTCATTACAACCACTTAATGGTCTCAAGGACCTCATCAAACAAATCAAACAGCTTGAAGATCAAATAAACCCTGACGTGAAGGTGCTCCTGCACCAGATACCAAGATAGACAAGAGGAAGAGTCCCAATCTGGAATCTAAGAATCCTTGCAATCGTGTCTTCAATAAGAATATGAGTATTAAAGAAAAATATGAAGGACTTGTCTGCATTAATCCTTTGACCAGAGGTAGCTAGATAAATATCCAAAGCCTTCCTTAAGTTAACCGCTTCATTGACTTTGGCTAAACCCATCAGTGCAGTATCATGAAAAAATTGGAAATGAGAGTGAGGAGGTAATTTGTTACCCAAAATCCAACCTTGGATCAATCCTTGGGCCACATGAGATTTTATGAGTCTCCTCAATCCCTCTACCAAGAGGATAAACAATTATGGAGACTAAGGGTCCCCCTGCCGAAGACCCCTAGAAGCACCAAACAACTCAGTAGGCTCACCATTAATAAGAACCAAAAAAGAAGTTGTCATAACACAACTCATAACCCAATCCACCCAGTCAGGAACAAAGCCAAAAGCCAATAGCACCTTTTGGAGAAAAGTCCATTTAACTCGATCATAAGCTTTGTCCATATCCAACTTAATGAACATAGATTTCTCCTTGGACACTACCATAGAATGAATAGCCTCCATCATGACAACCACACCATTTAGAATTTGTCTACTAGCAACAAACCACCCCCCCTCCCCCCTGCCCGTTCCTCTAAAATCAACCTGTTGAGCCAAGGTTTAAGTCTTTCAGCAATCAACTTCATGATTATCTTATAAACAACATTACATAGAGCTACTGGTCTAAAAAGATTCCTTCTTGCTATGAAGATTATATTATGATTTTGTTTTATATAACCAAGTGAAATAGTTGATTTTTTCACTTAGTATTACTGTGTAAAAGTAATAGTTGCTTTTGAGAATTGTTTTCCATAAAGGAATTTATCTTCATAGAACATTCTTGAAATAGGTTGTTAAATGTAATAGTTGCTTTTGATAATTGTTTTTCGTAAAGGAATTTATCTTCATAGAAATGACATGCTTGAAATACGGTGTTAATGTGCCTTGTAAGAATAGTGAGTTTCTTAGAATACCATTTCAGGGTAAACTTGTGTGTAGAAACAAATTCTTTGGCCAAATTTATTACTCAAATGATTAGCAAAATAGATTGTTTGAGTTGTTCTCTACCATGTTATGTGTTAAAGGACATTACCTAGCTATATGTTTTCTTGTTAAGCATTAGGTAGCATGCATATTATCAGTAACATCATGATAGCACAGGTTTCATGCATGTCGACCATGGTTAGCTAGACTCTTCATGATGGGTCAAGCTTCTACTATTCGGTAGCATAGGGAATCTTAAGGCTTCATGTTAGGGTGGAAGTCATTCTGATGATATTATCTCTTCTTTGAGTTTGTAAAGAAGAGTTTTAAGATGAGAGCTTCTAGTATAAAGATATTCATTATATTTCCACTATTAACATGTGTTTTATGATATTCACATGGATCTATGTCTACAAGACTTGATCCTCTTGTATTGATTATTAGAATATTTGTAAATATTCATTTTATTTGTATAAAACTAACAAAGTTTATGACAAATATGATAAGTTAGTATCATAGGTTGAGTTCCATTATTGTTTAAACTATGATATGATATGAAATCTTTTAACTTCATCATTATTGTTGGAAGCTATAATGATATTTATTAATTACCTTTGTAGACACCCAAAAATGTCCTCTTACAACACCTTGTCACAACATTACATCATCTAGACGTCTTTTAGCATGTTTTACCCTAGGTACCCATGCCATCACCTAATTAGTTAAATAAATCTTATTTATTTGACTAATTTTCATTTATTTCGTTTCTATCCATAATCCCTTCTATAATTAAATAAATTTTATTTATTTAATTATTCATGGCCATTTATCCCCTCTAGTTAAATAATTATTTTTAATTGTTTAATTAGTTATTTATCCATTTGCCTCTCATTAAATTAATAAAATCTTCAAAATATCTTCTTTCTTTCTTTCCAAATTTGAACTCACGTGTATCTAATTAATTTATTTAATTAGATAATTCATCAATTATCCCTCTCATTTTTTTTAGGATTTATTTCCTTTTTGAGGATTTAAACAAAAAATCAATATCTTTCTATCTTTTTAAATCTTATCTTATCTTGTTTTATTTCCTCTTTTGTCTAGTAAAGCAAAAAATCCAATCCTTATAAAATCTTATCAAATCTTCTTCCGTCCACATCAAAAAATCTATAAATTTGGCCTCTTGCAAGCCATTTGCATAATCAAATCTTCTTCTAGCATCCTTACTCTGCCAAAATATTCTTCCAATCCTCTATTCTTCTATCTATCTTCATTCATCAAATCTTCATCCTATCATTATGCTACAAAAGTGAGCAATCAACATCAAATCAAGCTACAATGATCAATCATGCATGCATCTATCATTCAAGATATCTAAGGTATTCGAGGGGTTTGGGTCAAAGGTAATGCATGTTATTGTTTTATCTTTCATTTTATCCATTTTTTTTGTGTACATTTTTGGCATGCCCGATGGGACCCACTTCGCTTGATCATTTTTGCAGGTTTTTGTTGTAAAAATTTGCATGTTTCTAACCCTCATTTATCAAGTTTTGCATGTGATCTATTATAGGTGACCTCTTGGGCTCAAACCGACTGCACCAACATGTCCAAGAGGCCATTTCCATGAATTTTGTCTGTAAATTTGCTAAGGTTTCATCACTATAAAATTTTTGTAAATTTTTGACTTTTTTTTACTTCACAGACCATATAGTATAGATCTGTACCATACAGATCTATGCAGACAATAGAAAATCTTGAACTTCATCAATTTGGGGCTTTACCTTGTTACTTTGAAGAATATACATGTTAAAAAGTTACAAGTTTAATCTTATTTGTGAAGGCTTAAAGTCTCTGTCGATTGCATTGGTATATTGACTCCTTTGCTCATTATCTCCAGTCGACATCCTCCTGTAGCCCGTCTCCTCCCTTCAAGGTCTTTTTGACACTTTTATTTACTTGGTTGGAATTCACACTCCTTAGTCGCTACCTGAATCTCCATAGTCTCCACTATGAAAAACCTTAAACCTTCTCGTTGCTATCAACATCCATCGCCTTACTGTGGAGTTTATTTACCTTTTGACCTTACTCCTTGACTTGCCCTTTGCAAAACTTGTCACCTTTTCAACCTACATGCTTAGACCTCCTTTGTCATCATTGCTTCTATCTCGTTGCAATCACTACCAAGACAATATGTAGCAGATTTCAATCTTTGGGTCACTATCAAAGTGTAACCCATAGTCACCTCTCCAAATCCCATCATCGCCCTCAAATAGTCGACCAAACATCATCGCCATACCTTTATTATTCAATATAACCTTAGTCGCTGGCCATCTTTGATGTCTACCCTTTGTGAACACATCAACTGTGCCTTTGATAAAAAAAATCAACCTCTGTTATCCTATCTATCGGTCGACCTTGTTCAAAACATTTGGTCACCATCACCCTGAAGCTTGGTCAATATCCCTCCTTCACCGCTGTCGACATAGGTCTTCATCGAGTTAGTCAAGGTTATGTCACTATTGTAAATCTTAAGTCCAGTCTAAATCCATCGACTAGTCTCTATAGTGTCTCGTGGTCTAACTGTAAGGTCGATGTTAGACTCTTGGGTCGCAGTCCCTATAGCTTCTAGTTGAACATAAAATAATTTTTAAGTTTTAATATTTGAGCCTTGAGTTTAAGGTTTAATGCTTTGGGTCTTAAATTCTTAAAAGGGGGTAGTATTTATTTCAAGCTCACAACTTAAAACTACAACCATAAACATAAATTGTCTTCATCACAGGCACATGTAGCAAAAATAATCTTACAAACCATCAATCAGTCAAAAAAGTCAAACCGATCAACCAAGTCAACCTATCTTCTTCTACATGCCATAGGAGGGTGATCTTTTTCTTTTTGCTACAACAGGGTCATACGGCATCAGATTTTTGCATGAAAGGACTCGTTAGAAAGCTGGTTCACCCAACTTCATAGTGACATCATCAGTTTCAATGAATTTTAGGGGTATCTAAGGAGCTGGAGTAGTAGTGACATCAACACACATAACATATCAAAGGACGAAAAACAATCAGGTACACAAAATCTATCTCATCTTTAAGCATTACTTGCCTTCACATTTCAATTTGGGCTTAAAAATCAATCTTATTTGCTATCACATCACTAAATTTGGGCCAAAACAAATAACTGTCTTTCTACACACTTGGCTTTGGAACTAAAAAGAACTAGTGCTTTCATTTGTCTTCTTATCACACATTTCATTTCTTAAGGGTTAATTAACAACTACGAGTGTGAATCACGTACATGTGTGTATGCTCTCTCCTCACACCATAAGGTGATCTTGAAGATCAAAAACACCACACTTGATTAGGGACACCCCTAGTTAACCCTTGTGCAGCCTAGCTTAAGACTTATCAACCATACCCTACCTGATTAATCATTAGGACTTGTTGTTGTGTTTACAAGTGTTTACTTAATCATAACATCTAATCTTGGAAGGAAAATTCAACATTGTGTTTGGCATGTGTGTTTATGCATTTGCATTGTGTTTGATATTCCCCAAGTCAAACTACCAATCTTTCGTTATCATTTAAGTAATCACATCCTAATCAAACACTTGTTAAAAGTGACACCATGTCAACATTAGAAGATCTCGTACAAAAACTCATTCATCTTCTTCTTCAAACTCAAACAAGCCAATCATCTATAAATCAACAAACCCTCCAAGACATCCAAGAGATAATCCAAAAACTACAAACAAGCTGATCCCCACATATGCAACACCTCTTAGCACAAATCCAACACCTCTTGGCCACTTGTAAAATCCAAAAAGCACATCCTCAACCAATGCTAAATCAATCCTATGTGCCACCTATCCCATCATGTCAACCTTATTCATCCACACGTCACATCAATTCTTCATCAACCTATCACACTTCTTCCAATTTCAACCCTTATCCATATCAATCTAGCTATCAACAATCATTATCTTATGTGATGCCTCATCCAACACAACATCAACACCTTCAACCACAACAATATAAACAACATCAACCTATCCAACAATTCCATCATCAACATGTTCAACAACAAACCATACAACAACCAATCACATCACAACACCATCCAAACCTCCAACACATTCTATCTCAATCCTATGTGTCACCTTCACCATCATTCCAACCTAACCCATCTACCTATAATGTCAATACCATATCAACTTATCCAATTCCTCCTTCCAACATTGCACCTCACCATCAAACCCATGTCCAAGAACAACAAGTGTCCTCACAATAAGTACATGCAAGCCCAAATAGCCCCTTGTACATAAGTCAAACGTTCTTAAGTCCACTTTTGGAGCAAGATCTAATATATTTTGATGAGGGAGATACCTGTGTCACCTAATTCTGGCCCAAGTGGTCCTTTGTACATAAGTCAAGTGTCCTTAAGTCAATCTTTGGAGCAAGATCTAATATCCTTTGACAAGGGAGATACCAATCTAGATTATGCTTCCAATGTGTCACCCCCATCTAATTCTAACCCTAAGCCAAGTCTTAATCCAACCAACTGTAATATCCTTCCATCCAATCCAAATCCTAGCATGTCCAATCCATCTCATCCCACAAGTCCTAATCCTAAACCTACCACTCCATCTACTTATATCCTCCATCCATTATATTATCCATCCACCCATACACTTGCAAAGGATGTGATCCAATGGCTATTAGCAAGGAACAAAACATTGCCATCTTGTCAATCATCTATCCTTGAGCCTATCCAGGAGCTTTCCATTAACATGCTTAATCTTCCAACCCCATCATGTGACCCATAAGCCATTGAGCCAATTGAAGAGCCTCCTATCATGAGCCCAAGTCAAAGTTCATTATACTCTCTTATGGATGAATACCAAGAACCCATCAAACTTATCCAAGAGGCTCCTACATCCACTTCTATAAAACCACAACAGTTATATCAAGAGCCTAATCCCAAGCACGTGGATATGTCAACCCCTTGTCTATGTCAAGATCAAATAACTTCCATTCACCCCATCCATAATCTATACCTTTTTCATGATCAAGATGATATTACCTATAAAGAAGCTATCCATGAGAACCTTGATCTTATCCATAATCCCATACCCATCCATGAGCAAGATATCTAAATTGTTCCTATCCATCCTCCATCTAGCCCCATCCATAATCTACAAACATCTATTTCCCTTAATGAGACACATGCCTCCCAAGTAAGCATAATAGATCAAACAAATAGCTTGGATCTAAATGAACATAAGCAAGATCTTAATGGTCCTTCCACATCCACCCTCAACTCCACTTCAAAGCCATCATGTCCTATTGGTCTTACCACCCTCATTCATGAATGTTCCTCCCTAGGAACACAACAAATTTTGTCTTCCATTTCACCTTCTTTATCAAATAAAGAACTCAAGCCTAGTGTCCATACCAAACACAGTCCCATTGTCAATCACATCCTCCAAAAAATGAATTATCAAGGTAAAGGCTTAGGCCTTCATGAATAAGGAATTTTGGAGCCCATACATGTCAAAGTCCCTTCTCCATGCTCATATGGCTTTGGATACGCATCCCAAGGCAAGAAATCTAAAGATGTTGGTACTTCCTCCATGCCTCCTAAGTCCACCACTTCTTACCACAAATTCCATCACAAACCTTATCATGTACCTAAAACATATGTTTCCATTCCACCTCCATCATCTTACAAATGTCAAAAGCATGTGACCGTACACCTTCCACCATCAACTTTGCCTCCATTACTTCCAACTCCTAACATTCCTCCATTGAAACTACCTCCACTTCTTCCAACGCCTAATTATCCATTCATCCATAAATTCCCTCACAATCCTAATCATGACCAACAAATGCACCCATTGTATAAACAAGGAGCTTCCACCAACCCCACTTCCACCAAACCTATGGGATTCAAAAACAAACATTTGGATGCCTCTACATATAAAGCTAAAAATCCTAAGGGTCCTAATACCTTAGGATATCAATCCAAAAATTCAAAGAAAAATCCATCCAAATAGCTACCCAAGATACCTCCAAAAGAAAAGGTCAAAACTAAAAAGGTTTGGGTACCTAAGAACAAAGCAATCACATCATAAGAGGCATCCACCTCTCAAAAATCCCAACCATCCTCTTCCATCCATACAATTCAAAAATATCAAATTCCTCCATCCCACATGAAAAGAAAAAGTCATAAAAATACTAAGTCTATGTGGGTCCCTAAATGCTCACGTCATCCATTCCCTAAGCAAATAACATCATTACTTCCTACACCACCATCCAATCAAAAGCTTCAATGTTTATCATGGTGTGTGCAACCATTAGTCATGATTCACTTCCATCCCACAACATTCCCACATACCTCCATCTCTCCCTCATTCCACTATTATCCTACATGTCTTCCTCATCACTTCCTATGGTCCATGCTTTTGGCTAAGCCTTCCCATTCATCTTTTATATAAGTCATCCATAATCCACATCATAATCTGCATCATAATCCACCATCTACCTAATCCATCTTTCATTCAATCCCCTACCAACATATATGAGCATAATGATACTTGACATGGTCCATGCGATGACATCCATCTCTAATGGGACTGTCACTCCCATGGAACTAGACACTTGAGTCCCTTTTGTCCATATCCACCTATCCCATCCAAGTATTCAAATAAGTTAAAAAAAAAGTCAAAAAAAAATCAAAAAAGTAAAGAGAAATCCCTTTGTCCAATGGTGAAAACCTGGTAAATAGGTGCCTTAAATAAGTACCATAATGAAAACTTGGCAAACAAGTGTCATGTGTAAGTTGATCTTCTATGTCACCTACACTTGGGGGTACCTGGTCTCATACACCATATCATTTTCAACCTATCTTACCATACCATTTCCTACCATCCTTATCCATCCCACCTACATATACCTATCATATTGATTCCATCCATCCACCTTTCCTCCTTTTGATCTTGATGAAGACATAGGGACAAAATGTTGAAACATGCTTTTGGAGATCTCTTGATATACCTCATCCTTTCCATCCAATCCTATCACTATCCTATTGTCATGAGTCTTGTCATAAAAAATCCTAAGTATTACACATGGAATGGGACATGTTACTCCTATGTGACATAGCCTTTGGAAATCACATCCTTTCTCTCTTACGCGTACATCATTTCCACTCCACTATCACCTATCCATTTATCTATCTATCCTACATTCATCCTTGCACCTAGACTTGGTTTCTTCCCTTGTCATTGGTATCTAGCACAAAAGGATACACAAATTGTAAATCCATTGACATCCCAAAACATTCAAAAATCCAAAAAAAAAATCAAAACATGTCAAAATCCAAAAAAATCAAATATTCCCAAAAATACAAAAAATCAAATATCCAACAAAAATCCAAGCAATAAACTTAGATCATCATCATCACATCAAATCAATCACATCATCAAATCAATCCAATCCTATCATCAATTAATCCATCCAAACCAAGAAAAATCCATCAAATCACATCAATCCACTCATCACTTATCCCACCATCATCATCAAACATTGCAAGAACTACATATCATCTCTATCATTAAGTGCCTTGATCCCATGGATACAAGGTATGTAGGTAGTCTAGAATATGAAGGAAGTATCTAGACTTAGGCACAAGTCATAATACTTCTTCCATCTTTGTATCATCCTTATCCATCTCACCTTCTTTCATCACATTCATTCATCCCATTCATCCAATCCAATCAAATCACTCTTCTCATCCATTCAATCAATCTCAATCAAACAAAATCACATTAATCCAATCCACATCATCGCCATTAATAAAATAAATTAGAACTAAATCTTATCTCTATCGTTAAGTACCTTGATCCCATGGATATAGGGTATGTAGGCAATCTGGGATATGAAAGAAGTACTCAGATTCAAGCATGAGTGATACACCTCTTCCATCTTCCATCCTTCTTCTAATCTTCACCAATCTTCATCTTTATCCATTTCACATTTCTTCTATCATCTATCTCCCATATCATCAATAAACACCTAAAATCCAATATATCAAATTCATCTATTCAATCCTTTAAATCAATGCTTCCAATCAAATCACTTCTTCAAATCAATTCCTCAAATCACTTCATCACTTATCAAATCAAAATCAATCCAATCATCTTCTAATCAATCACATTCATTCATATCAATCCAATTCATTCAAATCAAATCTTCAATCACCTTCCATTCATCTTCATCAAGTCAATCCAAGCAATAATCCAAATGCAAGTCATATCAATCCATACTAATCAAGTCAATCAATCTTGTCAAATTATCCAATCACATCAATGGTCTTAATCCTATCCTTGTTGTAAACCCAATCAATCAATCAATCATCATCATCATCATCATCATCATCATCAATGGGATATATTGTTCCCACATCCTTGTGTTCATCTAGGGATATATCATTCCCCGCAATGACAAAACTATCATCATCAATCAATCAATCAATAATTAATCATTGGTTTAAAGCTTGACAAGGGTAATACCTTGTTTGTTTTTGAATTATTTGTGCATTCTTTCTTGTGTGTGTTATCTTTTTTATCTTGCATTTGTATCACATCGGTATCATTCTAGCTAATATTCATATCTTATGTATGTTGGAATAGTTTCTTGCATATCCTTTGCATCTAAGGTCACATCATACCTTTTGTGCATTAGGACTTTAATGCTCTAAGTTTTCTTCCTCATACATCTAGACAAGGTTGTACTATGCTGGGGTACGAGACACATCGTCACCTTGGTCCTCATACCCTAGTGCATAACATCTAGTGCTATATCAAATATTATGGTTGCTCACTTTCATTGTAGCATAACGTATCATCCATTTCTTCTATCCATTTCCTTATCTTTCTTCCTTGACCAATCCATTCCATTTCAAGAGCCTACCTGTGTTTGTCCAACACTCCTATCCTCTTGGGGGGGTTTCATCATCCCATCATCATATCTTTACATCATCATTATCCTATCTTTCCTTCATTATCCATTTTCCTCTACTCGTACCTTAGCTTCTTTGAAATGGTGTTACTCAACACAAATTTCATTATCTCGAACATCATCTCAAAGAGGGGCAAAATATAGACACCCAAAAATGTCCTCTTACAACACCTTGTCACAACATTACATCATCTAGACATCTTGTAGCATGTTTTGCCCCAGGTATCCATGTCATCACCTAATTAGTTAAATAAATCTTATTTATTTGACCAATTTTCATTTATTCCCTTATCCCTTCAATAATTAAATAAATTTTATTTATTTAATTATTCATGGCCATCTATCCCCTCTAATTAAATAATTATTTTTAATTGTTTAATTAGTCATTTATCCATTTTCCTCTAATTAAATAAATAAAATCTTAAAAATATCTTCTTGCTTTCTTTCCAAATTTGAACTCATGTGTATCTAATTAATTTATTTAATTAGATAATTCATCATTTATCCCTCTCATTTTTTTAGGATTTATTTCCTTTTTGAGGATTTAAAACAAAAAATCAATATCTTTCTATCTTTTTAAATCTTATCTTATCTTGTTTTATTTCCTCTTTTGTCTAATAAAGCAAAAAATCCAATCCTTATCAAATCTTCTTCCCTCCACATCAAAATATATATAAATATGGCCTCCCACAAGCCATTTGCATGATCGAATCTTCTTCTAGAATCTTTACTCTACCAAAATATTCTTCCAATCCTCTAATCTTCTATCTATCTTTTTTCATCAAATCTTCATCCTATCGTTATACTGCAAAAGTGAGCAATCAACATCAAATCAAGATACATTGATCAATCATGCATGCATCTATCATTCAATATATCTAAGGTATTCGAGGGGTTTGGGTCAAAGGTAATGCATGTTATTGTTTTATCTTTCATTTTGCCCAAATTTTTCGTGTACAACCTTAATATATTATTTGTGTAACCTTTGATGTATTATCAAATTTTTGAACATCCCTATTATTGATGGATGTGAAATGATATTGTACATGTCTTAAATTATTTTAATTGATGTGTGATATTTGGGGTGTTGTTACATGTGGTATTAGAGCCCTAGGTTAAACATTAGGGCCTTGTGTCTACTTTAGTTTTAATGCAATTCTTTGACGTTTTAGGGATATTGATATAGATGAAAGAGTCTAAATGGATCAGTCACATGATGTTGATCATTGGGGTTCAATAAATGAAAATGAACATCAAGGTAAGTTGGATCACTTTTTGACACTATTAACTAACACTAGGCTAGGATGGATGTCTTGGAGCAGGAAGTTAGAACAAACTGTCCAATGCCAAGTCAAAATAAAAATCAAGAAACCTCTATTAATCGACAAAGTAATGATGAAAGGGTTATTGGTGAAGAAGAGGTAAGACTTGATAATAAGCGAGACAAGATAGAGACTTAATTGGCAAAAGACGTAAAAAAAAGTGGCACCACAAAATTTTGATGGAAAAACATTAGGGGATGGTGTTGAAGCCTGGTTCATAGAGATGGAAAAGTATTATGAACTTCAAAATATCTCTAATGAAATTAAAGAAATTTGGGTAGCCTTCTAGTTAAGAGGTGAGGCAACTACCTAGTGGGAAAATGAGAGAGTTGAGAAGCATTTATCAACTAATAATCTCACTTGGGACTTGTTAATGACCTTGTTTAGGAAGTGATGACTTCCTTAACTATATTTTGATCTTGGGTGGGTTATTTATTCAACATGGTATCAGAGCCTTGATCGTGCAAGCCCCTTCTCGATTTGGGGAGATCCTACCATCAACTTTTAGCAAGAGCATCATGTCCCAATCTGACCGCACGGTTGAGCTCAGGATGGCCAAATTTATAAGGATCAACTATAAACATGACATATTTTGGTTACAGTCAAATCATGGATTTATTTCTACCCCCTAGCCCATCGTACAACCTACGTAGGTGCTGGTGTCAGCACTATACCATTGACATCTTGCGAAATATTCTCAAATTTTTTGTCCGTTCGGTAAAATCAATTTATCCTTTGGTTTTATTTTTCTACTAGTTTACAAAAAATAAAATAAATAAAGAGGTGTGTTTTTTTTCTATTTATTAAAAAAATTAGCAACTGTACCCCTCCTTGCAGGGCATAGGGTACCTGCTACCTGCCACAATCTATCGTGACAAGGACAGTAGGCCCTCAAGCCTCACCCCTTGTCCTACAGGGCTGTGCGAGGGTCCCTGCCCCTTGCCACAACCCTACCATGATAGGGAGGATAGGGTACCACCACCTACCATGGCCTAGCCATGGACAGGGGTGTTAGCCCCTTTAGCCCCACCCTTAAAGGGGTGGTGGGGGGTTTCAAACCCCTTCTGCCCATAATATATATAATAATTTTTTAAAAAACAATTTTTTTCACCAGTGTTTTAATTTTTTTAATTAAAAAAAACTCAGATTCCTCTACAAAGAGCAGATATATCATTTCTAACACTATTTGTAGTAGCCCACCAATCTTAGTATTAAGATTGGCTCCTCTACCACATTTGGTGGCAATTTTAACAGACAACCAACTTTGGCAAAAATATTATCAGACCTCCAGATTTTGGAATTCTAACAACTTTAGCAAATATCATGTTTATCTAGCGAACCTCCAGTTCTACCAAAGACTATAGTTATCTGGCAGACATCTAAACTTGGTGGCATCTCCAGATTTGGCAGCAATTCTGCCAAATTTGGTGAAGTAAAAAAAATTTGATTTTTCTGCCCCCTCTCCAATGGAGTTTTCCTTTTTGCATATGATCTTCAAACAACAACATTTTGGCCATACAAAGGTGTTTTTTAGTTGAATTTTTTTGAAATGGGGTAGAATTTTGTACTCTTCACAGTGGTGGTGGTATTTTTCAAATTGAACTTCTATTTTTTTTTGTAAAATTCTAGTTTTCTCAGTGTTGTTGCTGTGCAATTCTCATTTTGGGAACTTCAATGGGTCATATCTTGGGTGTAAGGACTCCTTTTTGGCTCTCATTTTTTTAAATAAAAAATGCTTCTTTGGTTTCGTTTGGAGTGAGGGAGTGAGCTATGTATCTAGTTTTTGTTCCTATACACTAGGTGGATACAGCGGCTAGTTACCCATGCTTTTTGGTGAGATCGAACACATACCATATAGACACTCTTGTATTCTTGTTTATGGAGGTAACCTTCTACCTTATTCAAATGATCATATTTCTTGAGACTATTGGCACCTCTATTTTCAACTATCACATTGGTTGAGTAGTGTCATTGGGGTCAACCGTACAGATTAATGCGCCATTTGCATCTTCAACTATCAGATTGGTTGATTAGTGCTTTTGGGGTCACTCATGCATATTTGTCTCTTTGATTATGATCTTCATCTTGATTTTAGTGGAGGTTCTTCAGCAGTATAACAATTGTTCTTCAACAAATTTTCATAGTTTTTTTGTGATTCAATGGAGTTCTTCGTGTTCATCTTCATGTTCCTGATCTTTCTAGGACATCCTTTGTGGAGGATTCTTAGTCCTTCTTTTATCTCCTATGGGGGGATACCTATTGTATCTTTGTAATGGAAGTAGTCCTTGGGGGATCATGTTGAGTCCTCCTTCCTTCACTTTTATATGCTTCTTTGCATATTTTTTCTCTTTTGGGGAGGAGTTTTTCCAATGAGGTTTTTGTTGTGTGGTTACACAACACGCCCCATTTTGACTTTGCAAAACAGGGACCCAATTTTTGGTTTGGCTTGTGCATCTGCTTCTAGGCGGTTTGGTAAAAGTAAGTCAAGCGCATCATCCTGCAAGATCATGATGAGGTAGGTCACCATGAGGTTAGTTTGTGAAAGTTCGTATTTCATCTCTGTGACCTTATATTTTGAAAGAGCATTGAAATTTAGGCAGGTTTGCCTTTTACATCACCTTGATATTCGTCAGGATATAAAAGTTATGAACAGTCAAAGTTTCGGTCAAACCTGATATTCATAAGAGGAAGGTCATATTGTTGAAGTTCATCATCATATTTGAAACACTCCCCCCCGATATGTCATGCAGTTCAAATATCTAGACGTCAACTTTAAATGGTAGCAAACTCTTCCCATCAAACAGTTTTATCTATCGCGAGCATCATACTTCGCATATAACCCGATGTGTCTTTATATCCTCCTGATGCAAATATCACCTTTAGCAAATATCCTGATGACATCATCCTAATATGATAAATGGACGAACATACATCCTGATGACATCATCATCACATTTACATTGCTGCAGGATTTTATCTAAGACATGATCATGTTAGCCTAGTATGATGATGACGTCATGATGCACTTCCGATATGAAGAGCGAATATCAGGATGACGTCATCCTGATATTCCGAGAGAGAGGGAAATGTAAGTTTGTCTCGTCATCATCATATTTTGAAACATCACCCAATACACTAAAATATCCTCCTGATGTACTATGTAGAAATAAAGGTGCTTTTGTCACCCGAATCTTGTCGCGATAACAATGACAACACGAGGGAGGATGATATTGAAACTCAACCCGATATTTGTGAATATCATCCTGCCCTCATAATATCCTATCATAGGGATATTCTCCTGCTCCCATTGCCGCCATTATCATTTAATGTGCGCAGCCATGGTAGGTGGTTCCCGCCGACCCCGGAACCCAATGAAAAACCTGGTGAGATCCTGCATTTTTCGCACGGATAAGCAAGGAACATGATCTGATCTGTCAGAGTTGCCCTAAATGTGCCCTAAATGCGAGGTTAAAAGGTAATTCAACTACCATTTTCACATTTACCTTATGATAAACTTGTTTTACAGAGCACCAGCTTCCATATCTGCGTACCAGCTACCTTTGCGCGATTCGAGCTCACAGGCAGAAAGGAGAGGTGATCACTAGCTAAATTAAGAACGTCTCGGCACTCTACTGGTATAAAAGGAAATCTACACAACTAGGTAAGTGAATAAACCCTCATCATATTGTTTCTATTCTAGTGCGATGATGTAAGTTCTGGTTTATGCACCTGTATGGTCAAGTAATGATTGGAATTCATGCGGTAGGCATAATGATTTATAAATTTGACTGTAATATGCATGCATATATGTACCTTGTTGTGAGATAGGATTCTCATTAATTGCAGGCACTCATGGCTGAGAAGCGATTAGTCAAATGTCAGGAAGAGTTCAGCAAGCCCATGTTTTCTACTCAGAGGGGGGTCCTGTTTAAATACGGAGCAATCACAGACACCCATCAGGGAAGCACTAATTTGGAAGCCTGGTCAGCCAAGCTAAACAATGGGCATGACAAGAGTCCTGTGCTGGATGTAGTGTTCATATCTGGATTGTGGAATGCCACTAGTTTTCCCTACTCCATGGAATCTCTGGAGCTCATCATTGAGTGCGCCTGGAATTACAACCCTCAAACTAGGCAGGTAGTGAAGCATGGGAGGGTATATGCAGACCTCTCCATCAAAGGTCTCTCCCAGACATTCGGATTGCTACTGGGAAGTAAGGTCAAAAGTGTGGACTTGAAGAAGTCTGAGAGGGAGTATGAATCCAATAAGAAATCAGCCAGGAAGAACATGTACCCGTGGCGGGCTGAAAATAGCACCTATAACGCAGCCGCCAAGCTTTCTGTGCACCTGTTCAAATATGATTTCAATGAGGAGTATCAGTACATGATCGCACTCCTAAACAGAGTTACTAGCCAACCTGATACTGGTAGTTTCAGAGACTGGATGTACGGGATAATAATGATGTGTCTGTATTCAGACACCAAGCCACTGTGGGGGCAAATTATAAGTGATGCTCTACATGAGCAACTGATGAACCTGGGAGGTTCAAATTGTACTTTTTTCACGTCCTCGTATATTGTCTATTCTTGTGCATATAGAGGCACTTTTGATGCCTTAGTTACAGATGGGAAGCTCACAGGCACAAATGCGGCATATATCTGGGATCATCATCCTCAGCTGCAAAGAACCAACTACTTAAAAGATTACAAACTGGTCAATGATGCATTCTCTATGCATCTGGTAAGGACCATGGAAGAAGACAGAACAAAAAGATTGAGCTTGGAAGCTCAAGAGGCAGTCTACAGGCATGGGGCCTGGTACATACAATTCGCAACCTTTTCCTACATCAGGGTTGAAGGTTTCGAGGGACATCCCCTGATGCTGCCATGGTATCCTACAGACGCTGTGGTATTAATGGAATTCATCAGGCAGGGCTCCACCATGATCTAGATGTACAAGGATGCCAAGAAGCTGCCACCAATTTTGTTCCCAGTCAGCATTGGCAATTATATGTGCCCTGACTCTGATAACATCAAGAAGGTGATGGTCACCCTGAATAAGATGAACTTGCAACCCTTTCCAATAACTAGACCATATGATCCTTACGGCAGAATACAGAAGGTGCTAGGAAAGCCTGTTCACCAGAGGCACCTAGAGGATTTTTGGGCTGACTGCAAGGATGAGGCAGAAGCCAGGAGGAGGAGGTATCAGAGGTTAACTCTGAACCAAGTCAGAACGTTTGATTGCATCTCCCTGCCTCAGCAATTAAAGAACGATGATGGCAGGACGATGGCAGATGAGTATGAGGAGAAAAAGATATATAACGACACCATCTCTGCACCTGACCTCACTATGCAGGAGGATATATCCTTAGACCCGTTCATTGCCAGGACCCTACGCCTAACCCAAGCTTGGGTTGATGAACAAGTAGAGGCATTGAAGAAGAAGGGTGTTGCCATCACGGTGGACAACAAGAAAAAGTGGCAGGATATCCCCGCAGATGAATATGATGACTTCCTACTGGAGAAAAGGAAGACCAAGGGAGATAGGGTCCCTCCACCACAACAGCAGAGTAAAAGACCCCCGAAGGGCAAGAAGGTGGAGCAGGGACCAAAGGGGATTATAATTGAAAGAGCAGTGTTTACAGCTGAGCAGGCCATAGGGTCAGGATCTGAATCAGCATCCCCTCCAGAAAAGGACAGGCCCAAGAAAAGTAAGACAGCAGAGGCTAGAATCATTGAGACCCAAGAGGTGGGTCAGTCTTCTAAACAACCAGGGGTAGAAGGCACCCTCATAGAAGAAGAGCCGGAGGAGGAGGAGACTCCGTTGATAATAAGAAGGAAGAGGAGAGCTCCGCAGGTGATGGTGTCTTCCCCACCAAAGAAACAAAGGACCTCCATGAGAGGTGGAATAAGCCAACCCCTTACTTCATCACAAGGGGAGGGTAGTGAAGTGCACAAGGAACTGCAACACAATGTTCCACTTCCTACCATTGTCAAGTTCAAAACTCAACTTGCTGAGGAGCAGTTGAAAGAGACCTCCCAGACACAAGCAGAAGGGCATGTCTCGCTAGACGAGACAATAAACTTGTCTGATGATGAGGTGGTGCAGGATGTGGCTGCACAAGAAATGGAAACACTTGCTACTGATGTAAGTGTGACTCCTCACAAGCCTCCAACGGTTCAAACAGTGCTTGAGGAGATGAAACAAGCAGAAGAGGAGCAAGAAAAGAGCCCAGAGCAAATAGCTCAGGAAATAGGGCTAGACACATTAATCACAGAGGTGACCAGTCTTGTAGTGGTGGATCTGACAGAGAAGCAGGATGCAAGTCCTGAACAGCCAGCAGGATCACCTGATAAGGGTCACCTAACAGAAGAGATGGAGATGGCAGAGATAGAAGGCCATGCTCTTGAAACCGGCCAACAAAGTCCACAGGATACAACGAAGGAACCTGCTATAGTAGAGGTTCAGGAGGCGAGGGCTGGTGAAAAAGAAACATTAGAGGACCTAGCTGCCAAAGGACAAGAGGTGGGTGGTGCAGGCTCAGAAGAAGTAGTAGCTGCAGAGCAATCTCCACCACATCAGGCAGAGTCCCCAATATCTGGTGTAGTGGATAAACCACAAGAAGAAGAAGAAGTGGGAACAAATGAAATAATGGCAGAGGCGGGTCATGATCATCATGATCAACACATAGCTACGCCACAGGGTTCCCCACAGCACATAGATGCACCACAAGGTTCCCCTCAGCATGAAGATGCTCCTCTGGAGAAGGAAATCCCTCAATAGGAGGAGGTACTACAAGATCAACCACAAAAAGGAACATCAAGAAGAAGAACTGAGGAAGTCACCATCTCCACAACATTTGTTGACAGAAATGGGAGATATAGGGGAACATCAGGATGATGTTGAGAAACATGATCAGGTGCCTCCGTGGTTGGAAAAAGAGGTAAGTGCTGAGGAGGAAATTGAAATTCAGGAATTCAACATCTCCACCCTGTTTTCTGCGGATATAATGAAGCCAAGGAGGAAGGCCAGAATGACTTCAGCCATCAAGAGAGATCCGGCAACAGGGAGAAGGACCGCGCAAATTGCCATACCTGCGGTGGAGAAGGAAAAAGGTAAAATCACCGTCGATGAATTTCAGATTAGTACAGTAGATTTGGGCTTTGCCAATGAAGACCAAGAAGGTCAGGAGGGCAAAGATATTATTGACTCTCTAATTCAGAAAGTGAAGAGAGAGAAGGAGAAAAATAAGCAACATAAAGAGCACATTGCTCAATTGCACGCCTATATCAAAGGGCTGACCAATCCTGATGATACCGCAACTGAACATGCAGTCCCATTGACTGCCATTTCTCAGGAGGAGGTAAATAAATTGGACATCATGAAGCATGAGGCGTCCGTAATAAGGAAATAGATGTCATCCACATTGGATGACGCTATAGAAATAATGAAGGCCTCCTTGAAGAGGTGGAGCACCCTAAGTGACTCTAAGGCCAAAGTGGATAGATTGCAGATGCAGACCGGAAAGAGGTCCTACAAGCTGGAGAGAGTCCTGACCCTGTTAGGGGAAATAAGAAACATAAATCCACAACTGCTTATCAGTAAGCAGGTACTAAATAATAATACAGCATTATTAATTGATATTTGGTATAAGGACACTCAGTTTGAGTGCGCAGTCCTCAAAAGGTGTAATAATAAGCTGAGGGATGTCAGCATGAGGCTGCGAGATTTAATGGCTGAAGAGGCAGTGATACTGGAGGCTTTGGAAGGTAAGGTGGAAGGAAAAATAAAGAATCAGGATGAAGAGTCCACCATCAAAGCTGTACACAGCAACTTCCAAGCAGAGACAGATGGTCCACCTGTCCCTTTGACAGAGGAATTGATAGACAAAATAATGAGGATCAAGGTTCAGATGGAGAAATATAAAGAAACACTGCAGGACAGGAAAAATGAGCTGGACAACAGCAGAGATAAATATGAAGCACATAAGCATGCCATTGTAAAGGCAAAGACTCAAGATGGCGGAGGGATAGATCAAGTTGTGCATTCATACGAGCAGGTCCGCAATAGTATGCAGCCCCATATGCAGCCGCGTCATCATCAGGATAGTGAAAGTTCAGAAAGTGAGGCACATGATGATGACCCGCATGAATCAGCTGAAGAGCATGATGAAGATACATCATGAAGGGGGATACTAACATAAGTAGTATAGATAGTTGCCAGCTGGCAACTTGTGCCATTTTTGTAAAGATTTACAAAATCAAATGAATCAGGACCGTAGATATGTATTGATGAATCTAGATCATAGATCTTTTGTAATAGATTCCTCACCTTATTCTATAAAAGGTGGTGGAATGCCTTGTTGAAACATTCAGAAACTTAATTGAAATCTGTTTGCTGAAATATTCAGGGCTTATTTCAAAGTTATTGCATATGTACATGTCTTTTGCATACTTAATGAAAGAGAAGAGTATCTCGATTACACATCTTCGTAAATCTTGAGTAATCTGTGTCTGAATTCTGGATATGTGCTTTGATTTGCTGTATCCCTTGGAGTGCTCATCATGTTGCATGTATTATTTTCATTCATCATCCTCTGAAGTTTGCATCAACTGTATCTAGCTGTGGAACATCCTGGTGAACATATGGTTTGATCTCTTCTCATCATGACAATATCTAGTATGTATGTGGATCAATAGCTGAAGATTCAACTTTAAATTGTAGTATTCCTTTAATTTCTTTCAATTTCAAAACATTTCACTACCACAATTGCAAATAATTGATAATCTCAAGAAAATAATGCAAATATGCAGACATCTCATAGGTAATCGCAAATATTCAGCATATTTGAATAAAAGGCATGCACAATTGAAAATATCATGCAAAGATTGAGCTATTTCTACATCTTTTCATCTAATAACTGCATAATATGACTTCTCTATAAAGAATTTTTGCAGGAACATCATGATGATGGCACAATTTCACGTAAGGCCCCAAAATGGAAACAGCAACTCACATTAACCTCTGAGTAACGTCAGACAATTAAGACCTAATCACCGGAGACTTGGGATCCCGAATTTCTTGAATTCGCAGTATCTTTCAAGATGAATAAAGGTTAATGTGTACTTTAATTCTATGCTAGTTTATGAATAACATCATGACCAACATAAATTGGCGCTAGAAGGAGGGCTTGGTCTAGAATAATACGCTCATCATCATTATTTTCAGGTTCTATGATGCAGAGAGTAAGGTAACCTCAGATCGTTTGTGAATTTCAAATATTACGTCAATATTTACTGTAAGAAGCTCATATATGCTCATTTCATGTGAAGAATTCCAGATCTTACATAAATATTGCAAGCTTTACAGTAGACCATTCTGAATTCACTAATATTGGCCAAAGATTCGTAAATCTGTTCGGACTTTGAAGAGTTTAAGCTTTAGATACTTGAGATCTCGTGCTAGGGTCATTATACCCTAAATATCCTGTCATACTTGCAGTCTCTTCACAAATATTTCATAAAAATCCAGTTTGATTAGCCATCTGACTGCAAATATCACTTCATCCGGTGAAATCCAGCCAATATTTGTAAAGTTTCAGCCAATTTGCCACAAAATTGTGAAATCCTAGCTCACAGGATAAATACCAGGTCTAGATCTAGTGGAATCTTCGAGGAACTACCTGTTAGAGGTTTTAGACCTAGAACTGTAGACATTCATCATACTCCAGGGTCTAGTGCATCAGGAGCTTCACCAGAACCTCCTCCTATAACTCCCGTTGGTTTACAAGTACCTTCCGGGATATCTGTAACACCTCCTGTTCAGCCTCAGGGATTACCTTTGGTTCAACCCCAGCCAGCTGCAACATCAGCTCAACCTCCTCTGGTTGCAATGTCTTTCTTTGCAGTAGAGTCACCTTTGACCTTTAATGCATATTATGAGCTACCAAAGAATCTGGACAAACTGTGTCTAAAATATCATCCTTATCAAGATGCTGATGATCATATCAGGACATTTAAGGAAGCTTGCTACAGAGTCAGAATAGAACATCAAGATGTAGTGTGTAGGTTATTTCCTTTTTCCTTAAGGGAAGATGCTTATAATTGGTTCATTAGTCTTGGCCAAGCCTCTGTTGGTTCATGGGATGTCTTAGAGAAAGCCTTTCTTGACAGATTCAAAGTCCCTATTGATCCATCTATGAATTACCATATGTTTGCCACGATTAAAAGATTTGAACATGAACCTATTGCCAATTTCAATGCTAGGTTTCAGAAAATGTTGTCCAAGTTAGTTGCCCCATATGTAGTATCTAATGCCTCTACCCAGAGTATCTATTATTTAGCTCTGGATCCATTAACTTCCATGTTCATCAGGAGAACACATCCTGAGATCACTACATTGACAGGAGCTTTTCAAGAAGCTATCAAAGTGAATTAGCAGTTGATACCTGCTCCTACTCCAAACATAGTGTTTCCTACCTTGCCTGGCATGCATTCACAATATCCCACATCATATCCTGCAACATATTCTCTGTAGTATCCTGCGCAGTATCCTAATGGAACAGTGATACCTCCAGCAGTCATGCCTGCCCCTTTGCAAATACCTCCACTAAGCATCATGCCCCCTCCTAATGGAAATAGCCAAGTGCCACAATACCCTACACAAGCCCAGATACCTCAGGGTGCTGATCTATCCAATAATAACCATGGATCCTCTTTCTTCAGGCCTCAGACTAAAAATGTAGTGGCCAAAGCTCAAGCAGAAAAGGAGGAAATCAAAGAAATTTCTGCTCAATTAAGAAAACTCACCACAGAAGTGACACACTTGAGAAATCAGGGTTTTTATTCCCAGTCCAGTCAGAACAGAAATTATTCCAATGACAGACCAAATTATCCTGATAGAGGATATAACAACAATAATTTCAACAATAATGGTGGAAATAACAATAATCCACCTAGACATCCCAGAGTATAGAATTCCAGGCCAAATAATGGTTCATTGCCATCACCCCTAGATAATCAGCCTCCTAGTGAAGCCAAACAGACTACTAGAGTCAATCTTGCTGAGGCAGCTCTTACTAATTGGTGTAGGATCCACAATACTAATGCATATGCAGAGTTGGACTGTCCACAATTTAGAATTGCTGCTAGCATCTTTCAGACTGAAGTGTCTAACACTTCTGGAAATCCACCTCATGCAGAAGGAAATGAGATTGTTCCTTGTGGATACGACTCAGCTTTTGTGCTAGAAGCCTACACAAATGAACCTCGTCAGAATTGTAACCAGGCATGTGAAGAATCGGCCTTAGCTTTTGAAACAAACTATGTTTTCCCCTTTGAAGATGAAAATGAGCCTGCAAGGGAACATGAAGAAGTACATGCATATCAGCAGCAATATCCTGGTAAGCACAATTATAACTTGAGGAGCAATGCCAACAGACCTGCTGGTCCATTGACATCATGTCTACCTCCAAACAAATTCAATACACCTCCTGATCCTAAGGCTAGCAATAACCCAGGGTTCCCTAAGGTGAATGCTCAGTACTTGTCACCTCAAAACACAGTATCAAAGATTGTGAACACACCTCATGAATCTGACAAGTTGGTCAGCTATCTCACTGATGAAATGAAGAAAATTAAGATCAGCCTGTCCCTATCTGAGTTACTGAAAACCCCTGCCATCAAAAGGTCATTCATGAAGTCCTTAGATGATCCTGCCCCCAAAGAGGATAGCCATTTTTCGAACCAATCTAGTAGCAAGGATCATGCTGTTAAGGATAATATTACCAAGCCTAAAGTGTCAGCTACAGTCCAAGCTGTGGAAACCTCCCACATGATCTTGTATAGGGATAAAACTGAGTCACCTCCGTTCCTCCTTACCATAAGAATGTTCAGTAAGAACCTGCACAACTGTCTGGTAGATTCGGGAGCCTCAACGAATGTTATGCCCTTGTCAATATGCAATGCCTTAGGACTACATCCTGCTAAATCCTTAAAGAAAGTCACACAGTTGGACAAAACAGAAGTAAGTGTAGTAGGTGAATTAACTCATATCCACATGCAGCTAGCATCTGATCCTAGGATCCAGTATTATATTGATATTCAAGTAGTTGACATACCTGATACGTACGAGATGTTGCTTAGCCGCGATTGGTCTAAAACTCTTAATGGATATATGTCCACAAATTTTAGCCACATGTGGTTACCATGGAAGGGTATACCTAATCAGATCAGGATTGATGCTGAACCCAGAATGAAACCTATGATAACTGAATATAACAGAACAAATGAGATCATGTACGTAAACGTAGAACCTGGAGTTTATTGCATCAGGCCGCAGACCGTCAAAATAGAAGAGATCATGATGCTTAAGCTGCATCATCATCATGATGATGATGATCAGGAGGACATGCCAGTCATAGAAACTGATAATTATCCCGATAATGAGAATGAAATAGATCACTTCAGAGATTTTGAGATACATCTGTCTAGACAGGTAAAACGTTGTCAATTGCTAAATATACCGGCTAATGATATTTTGATTGACGGATGGTGCAGGTTACACGACGAAGCACATTCAGAGAAGACATGTGAAACATGCTTAGAGATGATGATGCTAGAACAAACATACAGCGGGGCATCATCATCATATTCCGAGGTAAATGTTACATTTGATGATGATGACAATAATAACTCTTTTCCGTCTTTTGTAGGAACTGAAGAACCGACAGATCATGATGAGGATCCTGTCTCGAAAACGGAGGAAATTTTAGTCTCTCTCCAAGTAAATAATGAAATGAAAGAAAAGATGACCCCAGGGAGTGATTGCTTCATGGAACCAGATTATGAATTGTCTGATGAGGATAAAGGAAGTGACCTGACGAAGTTTGAAGAATTTTTAGAAAAAGAAATAGAGAAGGTGATACGGCAGCATAAATCTCCTCGGGAGGTCTTAATTAAAAATTGGTGTAGGCTGCACGAGGCACCTCACTCAGAAACAACTTGCTCACTATGCTTACACATCTTGAAAAAGCATGCAGCTGCAGATTCAGAAAATCATCCTCCTGCTGAAAAGAAGGAAAAAATAGAAAAGCCATCAGGCTCACAAGAAAAGGGAAAGAAGAAACTTAAGGACGATGATGTCCCTAAGATAAAATGGATATCAGGCGAAGCAGCAACCAGAGCTGCCAAGGGAAAAGAAAGTTCAGCTAAATGTCCTGTTGAAGATAAACCTTGGATCTTGAGGTTTGATGGATCCAAATCTAAGCAAGGTGCTGGGGTAGGAATAGACCTGATTGATCCAACCGGGAAATCCTATCTGGCAGCCTATAGATTACAGTTCCCCTGTACTAACAATGTAGCAGAGTATGAGGCCTTGATTCATGGAATGTTGTTGGCTCACAAGAAGAAAGTAAAGATTCTGCATGTCTTTGGAGATTCAGAACTAGTTGTGAAGCAAGTAAGAGGAATTTATTCCTGTAACTACAGAAAACTATCAAATTACAAGCATCGTGTGTGGGACCTGATGGAGGACTTTGACGCCTTTAATATCACTCATGTACCAAGAGAACAAAACCATAGGGCAGATGCACTAGCTCAAGCTGCCAGTATATTGGAGCCACTGTCTATATCTGGTCTAAAGAGATTTTCAGTAGAACTGGTGTTAGTACCATCAATACCTGACAATGTGACTAATCTCCAGGTGTTTGATGATGATCAGCACATTCTGAACTTCATTTCAAATAGAGACATATTTGAGGCTCAGATCATAGATGAGAATGGTATGGAGGATCATGTCTGGGAAGAGGATGAGATATTAGAGTTGCCTAGCAACAGAATCCCCAAAGGTATGATTGAGTTGGAAAGAGCCTTTGATTTGGATAATATGCTTAAACATAAAGATCTGCCCAAAGCAGATGGAGGTCAATATTCACAAGTGAATATTGGACAAGCTGATGATAAGAAAAACGTCTTGTTGGGTAAAGTTTACACACTAGAAGAGTTAGAAGGAATAACTCAGGCCCTCAAGGATTACATACATGTAATTGCATGGACTTATGATGAGCTAAAGACATATGACACCTTTGTCATAACTCATTCTATACCTCTCAAGCCAGATGCGAAACCTTTCAGACAGAAGCAGAGACCAGTCAATGCCTTGCTCGAACCAATAATTCTTGAAGAAGTTAAGAAATTGTTGAATGCCAGGATAATATTTCCTGTCAGGCACTCCACTTGGGTGGCTAATCTTGTGCCAGTCAGGAAAAAGAATGGAGACATCAGGTTATGTGTAGATTTCAAAAACTTGAACAAAGCATCAGAAAAGGATAATTATCCTTTACCCTCACTAGATGAAGTTCTACAGATTGTAAATGGAGCCAAGATGATGTCCTTCTTGGACGGCTTTTCAGGATACAACCAAGTAATGGTTGACAAAATTGATAAATTGAAAACTACCTTCACCACAAAGTGGGGGATATTTGCATATAGACGTATGCCCTTTGGACTCATAAATGCTGGAGCTACATTCCAGCGAGCAATGGACATAGCTTTCAGAGGTTTAATAGGAAAGTGTATAGTCATCTACATGGATGACTTGACGGTATTCTCCAAGGAAAGGAGAAATCATGTTGCTGATCTTAGAAGTGTACTGAAGAAACATGAAGAATATGGAATATCTTTAAATCCCAAGAAGTGCATATTTGGAGTCACAACAGGAAAATTACTAGGCCACCTGATCACAGAGGATGGAATTATCATTGATCCTGACAGGGTGGAATCTATTATGAAGTTACAACTTCCAGGAAGCAAAAAGGAACTCAAGTCTTACTTTGGTAAGATAAACTTTGTGAGGAAGTTCATCACCGGCTTTGCTGAGATTGTCAGACCTTTAAATGCTATGTTGAAAAAAGATGCACAAATTGAATGGACACCAGAAGCCCAGACTGCATTTGAAGATATAAAAAAGGCCATTTCAGATGCTCCTGTCCTCGTTAGTCCAGACTACACCAAAGATTTCTACATCTATTCATTTGCTTCAGAACATACCTCTGCAGCAGTGTTAACTCAAAGAAATAAAGAGAAAGAAAAGAAACCAATTGCTTTCATGAGCTGTCCTTTCAGGGATGCTGAGTTGAGATATGTAGATGTTGAGAGACAGGCACTTGCATTAGTCAGGGCAGTAAAGAAATTCAGACATTACATACTCAGAAGCAAAGTGATTGCTGTGGTGCCTGATACAGTAGTGAAGATGCTGCTGATGCAAAGTGAGCCTGGTGAGAAAAGAGCTAAATGGATTACTGTATTACAAGAGTATGACATGGAAATTACACCAATGAAGCTGCTAAGAGGACAAGCTCTGAGCCAGATGATATCTGAGATTGACCCTAACATCACTAGTCAGCAATATGTGATCAATGAGAAAGACAATAAAGAGTGGTACTCAAACATCAGGCACATCCTGATTACTGGAAGATGTCCATCAAGGATGCAGGCCTCACAGAGAAGAGCCTTAAAGATAAGATCCCAAAAGTATATGATGAAGGGAGGAACCTTGTTCAAGAAGAATTATGAAGGAATATACCTTAGATGCTTAGAGAAGCCAGAAGCAAGTAGAGTCCTGGCAGAATTACATGATAAGTTTGGAACGGCACATGGATCAGCATTGGCCACAACACATGCAATCCTCCGAGCAGGATATTACTGGCCTACAATTTTTAAAGACACAGCTGATCATGTTAAATGTTGTCATGTTTGCCAGGTTGCTGCCAATAGAGAGAAGTATGCTGCACAACCCTTGTAGCTAGTAATGGAAGAGCGCCCATTTGCACAGTGGGGCATGGACTTCATAGGACCAATCAATCCCCTGTCTTCCTCAGGGCATAGGTATGTTTTAACAATTACTGATTATTGTACTAGATGGACTGAGGCTATTAGCAGCAAAACTTGCACTGCAGATGATGTCATTAAATTTCTGGAGAGCAACATTATCACCAAGTATGGAACTCCTTATGCATTGGTAAGTGATAATGGGTCCACCTTCATTTCCACCAAGTTATCCAGTTGGGCTTTTGACCATGGGATTATACTTAAGTTCTCATCTAATTATTACCCTCAAGGGAATGGTTTAGCAGAATCCACCAACAAGAATTTACTGAGTATCATAAGAAAATTGATAGAGAAGAACCCCAAGGAATGGAACTCATTCCTAAAGTATGCCTTATGGGTGGACAGAACTAGAATAAAAACTGCATTAGGAAACTCACCTTTCCAACTAGTATATGGAGTGGATCCAATCCTCCCTGTAAACTTAAAAATTCATACCCTACAGTTTGCCCAAGAATACCTAGGCATAGACAATAGACAAGAAGTCAGGTTGCTTCAGTTGATGCACCTGGAAGAAAAAAGGAGTCAAGCAATTGATCAATTTGCAAAACATCAGGCTGTTGTCAAACGTTGGTTTGACAAGAGAGCCAGAATTAAAGCTTTCAGGATATCCAATTTAGTCCTGATGTGGGATGAGGCCCATGAAAAGAAAGGTGACCATGGTAAGTTTGATAGATTATGGATAGGTCCCTTTCAAATTTCTGAGATATTAGGAGACAGTACTTATAGGCTTAAAAACCTGACAGGTGAGGACACCCCATTGCCAGTCAATGGACAATTCCTCAAACATTATTTCCAGGCCTGAATGACTTCATAACAGTCATGTGTATCATATTGTATATTTGTATAGTTGTTTGTACAGTGTGTCTGTTTTGCCTGTTTCGTTGTGTTGGTTGGGGCCTTGTTCTGGTAAGTCAGGATTGTGCACTTCATCACCCCAGAAAATAACTAAATTGTTAAGATTCAAGTAATGAGATCACATTTAGACATAGGTTATGATTCATTGTAAGAAGTGTTTATGATCAGGTTTGTGATATCTTTTCATCAGGATGCCTTTTCTTGATCAAAGTGAATCAATCACAATGAAACACCTAACAGCCTTGGGTTTGTTGAACACACAAGTATAGGTGTTAAGTGAAAAATCTAAAGGGACTCCTTTGCTACCAATACAATCTCCAACCTAAAGCTGCAAGTGACTGTACCTTGTACAAATAAGCTAACATGATGATATCAAATACAAATTTTAAAGAGAAAATTAGAACAGAAATAAAATTAGGCCATCTAAGTAACTCTACCGGGGCTATAGACGCCTACTGGCAATGGGGCTCTACTTAGGGAGATTGTATAGATAACCTTGCCGGGGCTATAGACGCCTGCTGGCAGCAAGGCTCTATCCAGGTCGGCTATGAGGGATGATCCCCAACTATGTAGTTTAACACCAGTTACTTATGTCTTCAACTTGCTTTCAAGATGAGGATAATTAATCATATGCACACACCTGATCCTTTGTTAGCATTGTTATCATGACGAAACCTTATCATTCATAGGATCATGATACTTATGCTTATATGGAATTAGAATACTATATGTAAATGTGATTACATCACTTGAATCATTGGAATTTGTTTGTTTTCTTTGGTGGCAAGTTGTTGTGTGGTTACACAACACGCCCCATTTTGACTTGGCAAAACAGGGACCCAATTTTTGGTTTGGCTTGTGCGTCTGCTTCTGGGCGGTTTGGTAAAAGTAAGTCAAGCGCATCATCCTGCAAGATCATGATGAGGTAGGTCACCATGAGGTTAGTTTGTGAAAGTTCATATTTCATCTCTGTGACCTTATATTTTGAAAGAGTATTGAAATTTAGGCAGGTTTGCCTTTTACATCACCTTGATATTCGTCAGGATATAAAAGTTATGAACAGTCAAAGTTTCGGTCAAACCTAATATTCATAAGAGGAAGGTCATATTGTTGAAGTTCATCATCATATTTGAAACACACCCCCCCGATATGTCATGCGGTTCAAATATCCGGACGTCAACTTTAAATGGTAGCAAACTCTTCCCGTCAAACAGTTTTATCTATCGCGAGCATCATACTTCGCATATAACCCGATGTGTCTTTATATCCTCCTGATGCAAATATCACCCTTAGCAAATATCCTGATGACATCATCCTAATACGATAAACAGATGAACATACATCCTGATGACATCATCATCACATTTACATTGCCGCAGGATTTTATCTAAGACATGATCATGTTAGCCTAGTATGATGATGACGTCATGATGCACTTCTGATACGAAGAGCGAATATCAAGATGACGTCATCCCGATATTCCGAGAGAGAGAGAGATGTAAGTTTGTCTCGTCATCATCATATTTTGAAACATCACCTGATACACTGAAATATCCTCCTGATGTACTACGTAGAAATAAAGGTGCTTTTGTCAACCGAATCTTGTCGCGATAACAATGACAACACGAGGGAGGATGATATTGAAACTCAACCTGATATTTGTGAATATCATCCTGCCCTCATAATATCCTGTCATAGGGATATTCTCCCGCTCCCGTTGCTGCCATTATCATTTAATGCGTGCAGCCATGGTAGGTGGTTCCCGCCGACCCCGGAACCCAATGAAACACCTAGCGAGATCCTACATTTTTTGCATGGATAAGCAAGGAACATGATCTAATCTGTCAGAGTTGCCCTAAATGCGCCCTAAATGCGAGGTTAAAAGGTAATTCAACCGCCATTTTCACATTTACCTTATGATAAACTTGTTTTACAGAGCACCAGCTTCCATATCTGCGTACCAGCTACCTTTGCGCGATTCGAGCTCATAGGCAGAAAGGAGAGGTGATCACCAAGTGAATTAAGAATGTCTCGGCACTCTACTAGTATAAAAGGAAATCTGCACAACCAGGTAAGTGAATAAACCCTCATCATATTGTTTCTATTCTGGTGTGATGATGTAAGTTCTGGTTTATGCACCTGTATGGTCAAGTAATGATTGGAATTCATGCAGTAGGCATAATGATTTATAAATTTGACTACAATATACATGCATATATGTACCTTGTTGTGAGATAGGATTGTCGTTAATTGCAGGCACTCATGGCTGAGAAGCGATTAGTCAAATGTCAGGAAGAGTTCAGCAAGCCCATGTTTTCTACTCAGAGGGGGGTCCTATTTAAATACGGAGCAATCACAGACACCCATCAGGGAAGCACTAATTTGGAAGCCTGGTCAGCCAAGCTAAACAATGGCCATGACAAGAGTCCTGTGTTGGATGCAGTGTTCATATCTGGATTGTGGAATGCCGCTGGTTTTCCCTACTCCATGGAATCTCCGGAGCTCGTCATTGAGTGCGCCCAGAATTACAACCCTCAAACTAGGCAGGTAGTGAAGCATGGGAGGGTATATGTAGACCTCTCCATCAAAGGTCTCTCCCAGACATTCAGATTGCCGCTGGGAAGTAAGGTCAAAAGTGTGGACTTGAAGAAGTCTGAGAGGGAGTATGAAGCCAATAAGAAATCAGCCAGGAAGAACATGTATCCGTGGCGGACTGAAAACAGCACCTATAACGTAGTCGCCAAGCTTCCTGTGCACCTATTCAAATATGATTTCAATAAGGAGTATCAGTACATGATCACACTCTTGAACAGAGTTACTGGCCAACCTGATACTTGCAGTTTTAGAGACTGGATGTACGGGATAATAATGATGTGTCTGTATTCAGACACCAAGCCACTGTGGGGGCAAATTATAAGTGATGCTCTACATGAGCAACTGATGAACCTGGGAGGTTCGAATTGTACTTTTTTCATGTCCTCGTATATTGTCTATTCTTGTGCATATAGAGGCACTTTTGATGCCTTAGTTACAGATGGGAAGCTCACAGGCACAAATGCGGCATATATCTAGGATCATCATCCTCAGCTGCAAAGAACCAACTACTTAAAAGATTACAAACTGGTCAATGATGCATTCTCTATGCATCTGGTAAGGACCATGGAAGAAGACAGAACAAAAAGATTGAGCTTGGAAGCTCAAGAGGCAGTCTACAGGCATGGGGCCTAGTACATACAATTCGCAACCTTTTCCTACATCAGGGTTGAAGGTTTCGAGGGACATCCCCTGATGCTGCCAAGGTATCCTACAGACGCTGTGGTATTAATGGAATTCATCAGGCAGGGCTCCACCATGAACCAGATGTACAAGGATGCCAAGAAGCTACCACCAATTTTGTTCCCAGTCAGCATTGGCAATTATATGTGCCCTGACTCTGATAACATCAAGAAGGTGATGGTCACCCTGAATAAGATGAACTTGCAGCCCTTTCCAATAACCAGACCATATGATCCTTACGGCAGAATATAGAAGGTGCTAGGAAAGCCTGTTCACCAGAGGCACCTAGAGGATTTTTGGGCTGACTGCGAGGATGAGGCAGAAGCCAGGAGGAGGAGGTATCAGAGGTTAACTCTGAACCAAGTCAGAACATTTGATTGCATCTCCCTGCCTCAGCAATTAAAGAACGATGATGGCAGGATGATGGCAGATGAGTATCAGGAAATAGGGCTAGACACATTAATCACAGAGGTGACCAGTCCTATAGTGGTGGATCTGACAGAGAAGCAGGATGCAAGTCCTGAACAGCCAGCAGGATCACCTGATAAGGGTCACCTAACAGAAGAGATGGAGATGGCAGAGACAGAAGGCCATGCTCTTGAAACCGGCCAACAAAGTCCACAGGATACAACAAAGGAACCTGCTATAGTAGAGGTTCAGGAGGCGAGGGCTGGTGAAAAAGAAACATTAGAGGACCTAGCTACCAAAGTACAAGAGGTGGGTGGTGCAGGCTCAGAAGAAGTAGTAGCTGCAGAGCAATCTCCACCACATCAGGCAGAGTCCCCAATATCTGGTGCAGTGGATAAACCACAAGAAGAAGAAGAAGTGGGAACAGATGAAATAATGGTAGAGGCAGGTCATGATCATCATGATCAGCACATAGCTACGCCATAGGGTTCCCCACAGCACATAGATGCACCACAAGGTTCCCCTCAGCATGAAGATGCTCCTCTGGAGAAGGAAATCCCTCAACAGGAGGAGGTACCGCAAGATCAACCACAAAAGGAACATCAAGAAGAAGAACTGAGGAAGTCACCATCTCCACAACATTTGTTGACAGAAACAGGAGATATAGGTTAACATCAATATGATGTTGAGAAACATGATCAGGTGCCTCCGTGGTTGGAAAAAGAGGTAAGTGCTGAGGAGGAAATTGAAATTCAAGAATTCGACGTCTCCACCCTGTTTTCTGCGGATATAATGAAGCCAAGGAGGAAGGCCAGAATGACTTCGGCCATCAAGAGAGATCCGGCAATAGGGAGAAGGACCGTGCAAATTGCCATACCTGCGGTGGAGAAGGAAAAAGGTAAAATCACCGTCGATGAATTTCAGATTAGTACAGTAGATTTGGGCTTTGCCAATGAAGACCAAGAAGGTCAGGAGGGCAAAGATATTATTGACTCTCTAATTCAGAAAGTGAAGAGAGAGAAGAAGAAAAATAACCAACATAAAGAGCACATTGCTTAGTTGCACGCCTATATCAAAGGGCTGACCAATCCTGATGATACCGCAACTGAACATGCAGTCCCATTGACTGCCATTTCTCAAGAGGAGGTAAATAAATTGGACATCATGAAGCATGAGGCGTCCGTAATAAGGAAATGGATGTCATCCACATTGGATGACGCTATAGAAATAATGAAGGCCTCCTTGAAGAGGTGGAGCACCCTAAGTGACTCTAAGGCCAAAGTGGATAGATTACAGATGCAGACCGGAAAGAGGTCCTACAAGCTGGAGAGAGTCCTGACCCTGTTAGGGGAAATAAGAAACATAAATCCACAACTGCTTATCAGTAAGCAGGTACTGAATAATAATACAACATTATTAATTGATATTTGGTATAAGGACACTCAGTTTGAGTGCGCAGTCCTCAAAAGGTGTAATAATAAGCTGAGGGATGTCAGCATGAGGCTGCGAGATTTAATGGCTGAAGAGGCAGTGATACTGAAGGCTTTGGAAGGTAAGGTGGAAGGAAAAATAGAGAATCAGGATGAAGAGTCTGCCATCAAAGCTATACACAGCAACTTCCAAGCAGAGACAGATGGTCCACCTGTCCCTTTGACAGAGGAATTGATAGACAAAATAATGAGGATCAAGGTTCAGATGGAGAAATACAAAGAAACACTGCAGGACAGGAAAAATAAGCTGGACAACAACAGAGATAAATATGAAGATACATCATGAAGGGGGATACTAACATAAGTAGTATAGATAGTTGCCAGCTGGCAACTTGTGCCATTTTTGTAAAGATTTACAAAATCAAATAAATCAGGACCGTAGATATGTATTGATGAATCTAGATCGTAGATCTTTTGTAATGGATTCCTCACCTTATTCTATAAAAGGTGGTGGAATGCCTTGTTGAAATATTCGAAAACTTAATTGAAATCTGTTTGCTGAAATATTCAAGGCTTATTTCAAAGTTATTGCATATGTACATGCCTTTTGCATACTTAATGAAAGAGAAGAGTATCTCGATTACACATCTTCGTAAATCTTGAGTAATCTGTGTCTAAATTCTGGATATATGCTTTGATTTGCTGCGTCCCTTGGAGTGCTCATCATGTTGCATGTATTGTTTTCATTCATCATCCTCTGAAGTTTGCATCAACCGTATCTAGCTGTGGAACATCCTGGTGAACATATGGTTTGATCTCTTCTCATCATGACAGTATCTAGTATGTATGTGGATCAATAGCTGAAGATTCAACTTTAAATTGTAGTATTCCTTTAATTTCTTTCAATTTCAAAACATTTCACTACCACAATTGCAAATAATTGATAATCTCAAGCAAATAACGCAAATATGCAGACATCTCGTAGGTAATCGCAAATATTCAGCATATTTGAATAAAAGGCATGCACAATTGAAAATATCATGCAAAGATTGAGGTATTTCTACATCTTTTCATCTAATAACTGCATAATATGACTTCTCTGTAAAGAATTTCTGCAGGAACGTCATGATGATGGGACAATTTCACGTAAGGCCCCAAAATGGAAACAACAACTCACATTAACCTCTGAGTAACGTCAGACGATTAAGACCTAATCACCGGAGACTTGGGATCCCGAATTTCTTGAATTCCTAGTATCTTTCAAGATGAATAAAGGTTAATGTGTACTTTTATTCTATGCTTGTTTATGAATAACATCATGACCAACAGTTTTCTCCTTTACTCCGTTTGTGAGAGATCTTTTGTACATGAGTACCTAACATGGCCTTTGTTGTCAGACCCATTTTTGCATGTTTGCATTTGTTTGTTCCTCTCTAAGTTGCACTTAAGGGGGTGTTGGTTTGAATAGGGTTATTACCTAATTAGTTTACCCTTTGTAGTGTGAACTAGACACATTATCTAACTAGTCATTAGTTAGCACCTATTCACACATGTTCACATGTTAAGCTAACTTAGGTAGCTTCTAGATGTTTTTAGTTGTCATGTGATCTTATCCTATAGTTGGCTCATGTCATAGGATTAAGACACTTCTCATAAGACTACTTCATCCTACCTCTCAACCTTGCCTTTATAAGCAAGGCTTCTCTTTCATTATGTAACTTGTATAATTTATTTTATTGTTGGCAGAATAACATTATTTGTTGTTTGTCTCTCTTGTGTAGAACATTATTTGGTGTTGTAGATTTGATCTTGGGTGGTTGATTACTTCATCAGATCCTCCACCCCATGTCGTTTGCTTCACTGAGGGAGCACCTTTGGTGTAATAAATATATGTTAATTTTCAAAGGTAGTGGACTTGTCTTAGGTGTAAATTTTTCATATTTCTACTTTGCTAAAATATATATTGCAAGCATGCCTCACCTTTATTAATCCCTAGCATATTAAAACCCTCTTCTCCACTCCTAAGGATTTGGTGGATCTGATTGAAGCTAATAATTTATTTTTGGTTCTTTATACAAGAAATCTTGATGCTCTCACAAGGCTACTTAAAGGGAAAGTACCCATATTTGAGCATGTCCCATTAGTAATTAAATGTATTTTAAAACTATAGCACTATTATTTGTGACTTCAAAGTTCTTGGTGTTGACTATTATTACTACTAATTAAAAGTGTAAAGGAAAATAATATTTCTTTAGGGTTACCCTAGGTTACTTAAATAAATGTATACTATTAGACACAAATTAAACTTAATGTTAAATCAATGACAATTGGGAATGATAAGGCATGTAAAAAATTATTATTTTATGAAATTGATTGTAAAGAGTGTACTCATCTCTTGACTAGGAGAGAATATGAATGTTGATATCTTGATGAATTAGTTTGCCATACTCTAGGATCTTGTAATGATCATCCTTGGATTTTGTGCAAACTTGAAAATCTATAAAGGTTGATTTTGTGCATGGGGATCAATTCCATGTTGTGTAGATCTGATTTAGAACATGTGAATATGATTGGTCCACTACATACTTCTACTCTTTGATTTACTAGATTCTCCAATTGTTAGGATCAAGTTCTCCTAGTTCACCCCCATTGAAAGATTGCCTTTATAGTCATGAAATGACAGGAAGCAATAGGCAAGCATGCAAATAATATAAATGTTGATTTTGATGCAATGAACCACTATTATTAATAAAAAATATCTTGACCATACAAATTTAAATCATATGTCAACATATATTTGTGACATGCAACTGTGAAAAGCCCAGAAATTCCAATTTCGAATCAATGCATGATTGTGACATGTGAGCCATGATTTCAAAGTTTATTCCTAAAAAGTGTACATGATTAAATATCAACTATCAGATGGGGTGGGGATACTTTCAAAGTTCATTCGAAAACTCTTCAACCATATTGGTCATTCATCTTTGCTTTCGGATATCAACCATCAGATGGGGTTGAGGTATTTGTTGTGAAAGAATCCTCACCATGATCTATCTACATGATTACAACTACGTCACAATTGATGCCCTATTTACAAAGGCTTGAAAGTTGCCTTAATTCGGTGATTTGTTCACCCTTAGATCTATCAGAATGCCTTCTCTCCTAATGGATTCAAAAACTTTCTCTAATACCACTTGATGCAGGCAATGATGGAGAGTCTAGAGGAAGGATTGTTCGACCATGTAGCTGAGAGCCAACATAGTGGAATAAAAACAATGAAAAAATAATTAAACTAGAATATCATTGTTTCAATATCACAAAAGATTACAATATGGCCCACTAGTCTGCTGCATGCTCAATACAAACTGATATGCAAAGATATGGCAATTGAGTGCATCAAACTATCCTACTATCTAACTTCCTATCAAAACTGACTTTATGAATATCCTTCTTGCTAACTATCTAATTGAATTCAAATGGATCTAATAGGTTTTTATATAGTAGTTCCATATTCAAGGAATGATTTGTGTTGGCCACAAGAGGTTCCAAATCTTGATGCTTTGTGAAGCATGTTGGTCGGCCTAAATTCGATGATGAAGCTTCAAGTATTGAAGAAACACATTATGGTTCTAATTGAAGATACCTTTGGTCCTATACTGCCTTGTGAAATATTTAATTGAGTGTTGCAATTCATGAGAAGGTGTCACAAACTTAGTATGTTGAACTAAGTGTTGATTGTTCTAAACTATGAATCCTTTCGATGCTTCTAATGATGATAACTTTCTGTAGACACATGCAAACCTCCTGAAATCTGGATATCATGTGTGTGAGATACTGTAGAGTTATGATCCAGCACCACGAACTATGATGTGATCATGCGGTGAATTATACTGAGATTGAAACTGACTGAAATGGAAGGAAATAAATATATTTTGTTGATGCAAGATTATCATTCAACTTGGGATGCCCCTGCATCACTTACAATAAAATTTACAACATAATTCTATAGGTCGCATGGCATAATATTTATAAGAGGTTTATGTAGATTACATGTCTATTTATATATCTAATATATATTACTAGAATCTTCTATATGTACATATATAAATATTTCAAATCCAATGAAATTTATTATGAACCCAAAAAATATCAACTATCAAGATTGCTATTTACAATTTATGACAATCATTCAACTAAATGAATTACATTAAAAATATACATAGAAAAATAAAAATAACTATTTATTTTTTAGACTTGAATGAAATAATATTAATTATGTTGAAGGGGTTCCCTTTGTGAGGTGAACCAGCTTGGCATGTGCTATCAATGACGGAAAATGTCCAATACATGATGCAAGATGATGAAACCGATCATGGATGTTCATTTATTTTTGCCTATTTTATTTCACCATGTTTTCTTTTCGATGATTTGAACTCTAATATTTTGATTTCTAGCAGAGCATTGAATGTGTTAGGATAGTAAAAATTTGAAATTTTTACTATCTTTTCACTCCATCATATTTGAACAAATCCTAAAAAAAAAAACATCCCAAAAGACCATAATAAAAATTTAATATATCTTACAAGGTGTCTATAGATGAGCGGTGCCAAATTTCTTCAAAGTCAATTCATCGGCAAAATGTTGTTTTGTTTACACCGATACATAAGGAATCATTTGAAAATAACCATCGGTGTGAGAAGGCAGATCGGAGAGAGATCTATGGAAGTCACCGATGGAATAAGTAATACCGATGACCTTACATCGGCAAGAGAAGCAAGTGGTCATACGGATCGGTATGACAGATAACTATCGGATGACCTTTTAAAAGTTGCCCTGACGGTATATATAATACCGATAAAGTATTTCGGCAAGAGTTTCACCGAATATCCTGTGGGAGCAGCAAAGCAAATAGCTATCGGCAAGAAGTAAACTATCGGGATAAGACACAAAGAAGTTTCTGATACTCAAAGTCTTGGCGATAAGAGAGCTTTCAGCGAGACTCATAGCGATACACATATCTATCGGGATAACTCGACATATCAGGACAAAGGAATTAAGTCTTACCGATTCACAAGTCACGACGATCAAAAGGTGTCGGTGACACTTTAATACACTCTGTCCGATAAAGAATATGAAAGGGCCATCGGGGAGATGATTCGGATCGGGTTATCTTTAGAAAGCTATCCCGATAGTATATGTCATTCTGATAAGAATAAAATTCATACCTGTTGGTACTCTAGCAGCGAGACAATAATAAAGTCATCCCGATCCAAAGTAAAGATGACTATCGATGAGACAACAAAGATCGGGGGAACATAATTATGTTATCCCGATAGTATTGATCACCCCGATAAACAAATCATATCGGTAGGACTCACTCTATCGCAGAGAAATCGAAAACACATGGCAATGAAGGAAGTCATGCCGATGGTCGTACCCACTTAAGATATGACATAACATAGCGTCGGGAATACAATTAAGGGGTCACGCCAATTGATTGTTCACGCCATGAAGAGATATTAAGGTCGCCCAGACATTTTAAAAATCATGCTGATGATAGGAGTTATGGCGATGTGACACTTCATAGCGATGAACGACATTGCATTGATCAGACAATTAAATGCATACGGTGATGAAATCGTTTAAGATCATTATAACTAAACGAGTTGTCTGAGAAGGAATACAGAGGAATTCTTGAGGCACAAAATAGAGGATTTCAACCACAGCCACAGAACAACAGGTACTTACATACGAACCATTGTGTATAGCCTGTGTTTGAATTTTCTACCAAAATTTGAATATGGATACTCTGGGAAGGGGAAAAGGTAGAAAATCACAAGGGGAAACTAGTAAATCCAAAAAACAAAAGACTGATCAAACCCTTGAAGAAAAAATAAAAGACAGAAAACTCAACCAAGACTTAATTGATCAATTGCCTGGGTCAACTCCCAAGGCCAGAAGGTCTGCCCAACTCAGGGCAAAAATGGAGAAATTAGAAGATAAACATAAACACTTGGGAGATATCTGGACCCCAATTCGGGGATATGAGCTTTTCAGATTCCACTATAATAGAAGGTTTAGGAATGCTCCTGTGTCAAACCCATGGCACATGAATTTAGGCAAACTAGTTGTACCTAACGTATTCTTGAATGTGGAACTCCTTCAATTGCTTGCCAGACATTACAATTCAGGCCTGAAAGCCATCTGCCACCCACAGGGAGAACCAATCGTGCATCTGTCGAAAAATGCTATTTGTGAGGTGTATGATCTAGATGATTTATGCACTGTCCCTATTGTTTATGAAGATCTAGATAAAGAGTATTGGAGAATGGATACAACCTACAATGGATGGAGGTTGCCCATTCATAGGCCCAGGGTTGAAGGAGAAGTGATGCCCTTAACTGAAAATGATGGTCCTCCCTTTCATGTAGCCATATTTGAACCATATATACAATATACCTATTTCTCTGTAGGCCAAGTCCTGGGTTCAGAGGTCCCCGAGTTCATGACTATTCCCCTAATGGTCATAGCTTCTGATATTCAGTGTCATAATGCAAGACAATTTGATTATGCTTCTTATATTGCTAATAGAATGGACTCTGGTCTGTCTGTAATAAAAAACAGTGCTCCAGCATGCTCTTTTGAGCATTACTCAATGCTTATGCACATGGTGTTATATTACGGCCAGGAAGTAGGGTTATGGCCAAGTGAGTTTCGAGTTGTTGTCGTAGATAAGAAAGGGGAAAAGATACCCATACAAATGTGGACTAGAATATGGGATAGTAGATATGCCCACTCCAGTTATGCTCAATTTGAAGAGCATTGTGTAAAAGTGTTGTATAGGTATTTTAACCACCCCTGTGAATATTCAATTTCAACTGAAATAAAAAGGTTCCTTAGACCAAAAGATTTTGGTGGCCCCCCTACTGTCACTCATAATTGGGGAGACTGGTATTGCTTTGAAGATGCTACTATGATCAGAGTTTATGGTTTTGAGGATGCTCCATTCATATTGCCCAAGACTGTCCCTGACAGGCTTGCATATTTAGAAATAATCAGGCAAATGCATTGTTCAAATGTGATGCATTTGAGTTCACATGACAAACAATCATTTATGCCCAGCACTTTATGTTTTGGAGATTTTACTGTGGTTTCAAAAGAAGGTTACAATCTCATTTTGGATAAATTAATGCATTATAACATGATGACTGCTGAGGCGAGGAAAGGATTTGACCCTGAAGGTTTTATTGACTCTGCAAGAAGAAAACAAAATCTCAGTGGATACATGCACATACATTATCCACATGATGGTGTCATTAGAAATTTAGAAGAAGCTGAAGTCGAACTGGTGGTAGAAAAATATAATAGGGATTTAAGTGAAAAGAAAAAGCAGTTAGTAGAGATTGAAGTGGTATCCTCTGAAGATGAAGAACTGATAGAACAATAGCAGCCACAAGATAAAACAATAGAAATGTCCAAAAGGAAAATGCAACAATATCAGCCTCCAGTTGTGCTACATGATGAGGAGGGGTCTGCTGATGAGGATCCATGCCAAACAGCCTATGATTCTTTCATTTCAGATGATAAATTTATTCAGTCAAAAGAATTTAAATCATTCTTGTATAAATACAAAGGGAAAGAGATCAGAGAGTCAGTAGATGATGTTTTTGCTGATAATGAAAAACAATTATTAGATATGCTAAAAGAAACAGTAGATAAAGAAATGCAAGACATGACACCTAGAAAGGGTAGACAGTTGCTCAAGGATGCAGGGGTTATGATTTTTCCTGGTCTGGATTTAAATTCTGCTTTGGTTTTTGATAGTTTTCTGAATAATGCTAATGATAAGTTTAAGCTTACTCCAGAAGGAGTTAATGAAGTATATATGGGAACAAGATACAATAATGATGAAAATTCCTTGATGATATGGGCATTATACCCTCCCCATAAGAAGACGGCCATCATAGATACTGAAAAGACTTTTGGCCATGCTATGACTTTCAAAGTAGGGGAAACTGACCCTATAATTATTGCAGACATTGGCATCAATGTTGCAAAATTGAATAAAGCACAAGCTCAAATGTTGATCAAAGAAAGAGATGCATACAAATTGAATTGTGAAAGATTGACAAAAGAAAATGATTACTTGAAGGATGCTGTTACGAGCACTTTTGGCCAATCCACAAAAAAAATAACTCAAGGTGAGAGCTCACAAGGCATTCAAGTATTATCCCCTGACCAGGCCACACAAATTCAGATAGATGCATTTGTTACAATACTGCAGAGTAGGTATGCAAACATGGTGCAGTGGTTAAACCAGTTTTGGGATAATTATTCAGAGAATCATAAAGCAGTTAAAGAACATGAAAGACTTGAAAAGAGAATACAAGAAAAATTGATTGAGCTACAAAATAGAAGTGCTACTGATAGTACAGATATCTCTGATGCAAGAGCATTGCTCAAACAGCACCAAAATTATTATGACAAACGTAAAGCTAATGCTAAGGAAGGGACTGATGCCTCAAACACAGGAGTGCCCAGATTATTTAAAGACAATGGAGAGGTAAAGAGCAAAGAAGAATGGATTGTTGATTGTCAAGTCATATTACACGAGGCCACAGGAGCACTCAAAGACAAAACTTCTGCATCTAGAGAAGCCTGCAAACACCTGGAAAAGATGGTCACACTTGATGTGATTACCAGAGATGCTATTGATCTTACTGATTCTCACCGTGATCAGGAGTATTTAGATCACCTAGCTAAAGTTTATTTATGGCTGAATAGAGCCTAATTACGCTTATGTAATTATTGTTAATGCTTGTTAAGTTCCCAAAAGACTTATTGAAGAGTTATGTCTCTTCATAGAAACATCTATATAAGTTCAAACAATTGATGCTGAAAAGACACCATCAGTAAAAATTTATTCATATACATTATATACAATGTTTCAAAATGACTATGTTGCATGTTTTATTTGAAGAAGAAATTTGAAGTTCTCTGATTCAGTGGTTCTGCTTTGGTATCAGTTGTTTGTTAAAATTGTTCAATTGTGTGGCTGTCTCCATTTCTGTACTTCCTTGTTATTCAGATTGATATATCAAGTATATATTTAATCTATCAATACACATTTGCTTTATCTGTGTGATTAAATAGGTTGGTGTCCATTTGAGGAATTAAACCCTTCTGATTTAGTTACAGTAGCCTGGAAGCATTAAGTTTGGATTACTAAGTAGGGCCATATAATTAGATTGCCATTCTATCTCTAATAGAATATTATCTGTTAATCTCACCCATTCATTTCATTTGGTTCCTTCAAGTAAGGATTAAAATACCTTCTGGTGAATTATAAGATATCTGATTTTATTTGGTTGGATTATCAAGAAGAGTTTGTCAGTCATTTATTTGCATGTTTATACAAGTTATAAACTAAAACTGTGCCAGACAACTAGAATTATTACCATTAGGAAACCATTAGTCCTGGTCCTTCAAATTGACTCTGTTACCCAACAAGGCACTAGTCTTATTTTACTCAATACTTAAAACCTTTTACCTTGATATTGCTTATACAATTTCTACCAATCACTCATTAGACATTAGACATAAAACTATTTAGCAAGCATTTCATCTATCCTACATCTTATGCCATTGTAGATAGATTTAATTAGTCCACACATTCACATTCAATCTGCTTTAATTTTCCAAGGTTTACCCGCTTAGGTGTAGCAGGACCTAAAGCGAAGGAAATCATCAAACCTTAAAGGTTGATTTCGTCAAGTTAGTTCATAAACGTTGCCAATCTAAACATAGAGCTTGGCATCCTCTTAGGATTGGCAACCTGCATTTTTGAGACCTAACAGAATGAATGAACAATATTTATTGCATCTAGTAGAGGGATGTTAGCTGGAAAATTTTCTAAACTCACCGGTTGTTCTCACGCCGGTTAAAAATCATGTCATAATCTCATCTCATTTATTTAATAATGTTGGATTGTAATATTTAACAAACAATATATGAATTGTAGCTTAGGCATATTTTTTGTACCTTTAATATTTCCATCGCAACATATTTATAGAAGTTAGAGCTGCCACATCATTTCCTTAAGTTAATTTAGGTTTAATAATTTAGAGATTGTCTAGCATCCATAAAACATGAAAATTTATATGTCCTCTTTCATGTCCTTCCCATTTGCTCTCTCATTAAATTGAAAGCTATGACCTGATCTATTTTCACAATTAGTGGGGAGCTTGAGGAGTGACCATCAAGAAAAGAAACTGTGCCCTGGTATTTGGCATTTATGATGATCCACTAACTTCGGGTGAATGCAATATGATTGTGGAGATACTTGCTGACTACATTACTGATCAGAACTTCTAAGAGCCTTCTACTCTTGATCTATGGTACTAGATAATGTAGTGATATCTATCTCCAGTTGTCTGTAAAAGTCAATGCAATTTTTCTATCAATAAAAATAAAATAAAATTATAAAACACTTCACAAAGAATAATCCAAGTGAAATCCTGTATTGTTTCTGAACATCCATTTTTAATATCTTGAAAATTTTGATCCCATGCTATACCTTTAAGAAAATTAACAATTAAATTAATGAAAAACTTATCCGTATTAGTTTGAGAATCTACACCAAGAACTACCCCTCCATTATAGGTTACTCTAATAATGGTTGTCTACAACCAAAAGAAATTTTTTATGCAAGATCAATTTCCAGCATAGGATATTTCCTTCTTGGTTGTTATTTCTATTCTTTTTGTTATTCTTTATGAGTTTTTTTCTCTATTGAATATGAGTCTCTAACACAAACTCTTCTTTATAATAGTCAATAGAAGATTGAAAAGTACATATAGTAGACATACAGGGATAGACCCACCATTTTCAAACCAATGTATAGTGTTCCATGCATAAAGGTATGACATTATATATATTTCCATCAGGAGAGATGTGTTTAGTTAAGGAATTGCATACTGTTCCTACACCTATGTTTCCCAGTGAGTATGTTTTTGACAATTTTACAATTTGAGTAGTCCAAACTCTAAACCACAAAAAAAAATGTTTTTAAAACAAATACATCATGAAAAACATAAGAAATGTTTTTAAGAATAGAATAAAAAGAATGAGAAAAATGTTTATGATGCAGGAGCATCCCTGGTTCAAGAGAAATCTTGCATCAACCAAAAACATTTGCATTTTAGTTTGTTTCTTTTCATTTTCTAGATTAGTTCAGGTAGTTTAGTTAGTAGCAGTTTCTATATTTTGGTCTGCATTCTGCCGTAGTTGCATCTCAAACCTTGTGGAGCTAGACTTAGCATCTAGATTCACTCATCTTCATCATATCTAATTCTCAAAGCATTTGGATTAGTTACCAGAAAGATATCACTATCAGAAGATCAACTATTTTCTCAGAATAGAGCATCCAGATAATCTTAGATAATTAGCTAAAGGAGAAGACCTATGGAGCATTTCATGACCTTTGAATCTTAAGGACACATCATTTAATGTTTTTTGGTTTGTGGCTGACCTTCCTGGAGATCTGCACATCATTCCTTTCATTTGCGGAGGAATTCTATTCATATTGGTCTGACCTATCCGTGTACACACATTACAACTCTTCATTAGAGTTTGTGATCTTTCTTGGCTGATGCGGAGGAAACTTAGGATCTAGACATGATATATAATGATGTAATAGATGCCTAGGAAAGCATTCATTGATCATTAAAACAACTTAGAAGATTGATAGTCTAAATTCTTGCAAAGGAACTTTAAAGCTTTATCTTGCACATATTCTGTAATCAGGCTTATGAGCCCTAATTGTAAGTCTGCTTGATGCTGGCCAATCTATATTTGAAATCTATGGTATACTAAATGACTGAATGTACATTTGTTTGACATCTTTGATTTGTTTCCGTTGTGTTTACTCTTGCTTTGGACAGTTCATTCTGTGAACCCTCCTACCATGATTGTACCAAGTGGTATCAGAGCAAAAGTTTGAATCTTTGGGAGCGAATTGAGAAAAGTTGGCAAAGGAACTCCATAAGATCTTGCTATGGACAAATTGTCAAATCTGAGGCAAGTTACTTGTGTCGTAATTGATCACCGATTGTGAGGCAGTTGTCACCTTGTAGCTCGATCATCGAACTTGAGATAGTTTGTGCTTGATCCTAGGAAGATGCTGCCAAGGAGAATCCCTGCTATTGGAACAATGGCTAGTAGGATGGATGAGATGATGGAAATAATGAAAACAATGAGAATATGATTGGATGTTATCAAGGAAGATAGGTGAAGAGGATTGACACCTAGACCTAATGATGAAAGTTATGATGATGAGGAATTTCAATCTGTTGAACAAATTGGCAAAATCCTAGGAGGTGATGAAGAAGAAGAATCAAATCAAGTAAGGATGTTGCAAGCTATTTCAAAAATTAGAAAAGACCTCAAGTTGATGTATCAAATTATACTAGCAATTTGAATCCTGAAGAGTTGATTGATTGGATAAATGACATAGAAGAGTACTTTGAATATGAAGAGGTTGAAGATCTGAAGAAGGTGAAATTTGCAAAGACAAAGTTGAAAGGACATGTTGCTATATGGTGGAAAGAAGTTTAGTTGGATAGAAATAGGAAAGGAAAAGAAAAGATTACAAAATGGGATAGGATGGTGACAAAATTGAAGAACCAGTTTATACCTACTGATTATGAGTTGGAGTTGTTGAAAAGATTGCAGAACCTGAGACAAAAGGAGAAATTTGTGAAGGAATACACTGAAGAATTTCATAAGATGATCATAAGAACATGACATAGTGAAGCAAGCAAGGAGAAAGTGGCTAGATATATCAATGGACTACGATTGAATATTTAAGAAGAACTGAGTTTGGTGAGGATGACAACACTGGAAGAAGCATATCAATTTTCCCTGAAAGTTGAAGAGAAGTTGAATAAGAGGCATGATTAGAGACAGAGAGGTAGAGGAGGTAAATTTTAGAGAGGCAAAATATTTTCTGGAGGAGATAGATCATATGCTGAGCAGGACAGACAAGAGAAAAGAGATAATAATGTAAACCAGAGAGATGACATAAATTTCTACCACAGAGGAAACCCTAGTGTATATCAGAATGAAGGATATAGGAGAGAAGGAAGAGGACCTGATAGGAGAACATTCAGAGGAACCTGTTTTAAGTGTGGAGGAGGACATAGAGCATTTGAGTGTAATCAGGGTAGTACCAGCAAAAGAATAGAGAATAGTGGGAGAGCAGCCTATGTGGAAGAAGAACCTGTTGGATCACCTAGTTCAGTTGGAAAACTTGAGAAAGGAGAATCACTTGTGATGAGGAGATCACTATTTCAATCAAAGACAAATGAGGAACCACTATAGAGGAAGAGTTTGTTTAGAACCAGATGAAAATCAAGAGGTAAATTTTGTAAAGTTGTAATTGATATTGGTAGTTCTGATAATCTAGTTTCAGAGGAGATCGTGACTAAGCTAAAGTTGGAAAGATTGAAATGCCCTAAGCCCTATCAGATAGCTTGGATTTAGGATGATCATAAGGTATTGGTGAGTGAACAATGTTTGGTGAAATTTCATATTGGATCTTATCATGATGAGATATTGTGTGATGTTATGCCTATGGATGTTTGTCATATTTTGTTGGGTAGACCTTGGCAGTATGATAGAAAAGATATACATGATGGGAGAAAGAATACCTACATGCTATAACAGTAAATGGAAAGAGAATTACTTTGATTCCTTTGGAGGATGATCCTAAGAGTGAATTGTGTGGAAATGCTAGAATCTATTTGGTAGATGGAAGAAAAATTTTGGACAGTTTGAGACATGATAATATGTGTTATGCTTTGATTCCTAAGAAACCTGAAACATTGAAGAAGGAAACTAAAGAATAACAACCAGAGGAGATAACTAAACTGCTGACAGAGTATGAAGACATCATATTAGATAATGTACCTAAAGGATTTCTACCAATAAGGAGTATCAGTCATCACATGGATCTTATACCTAGAGCTAGTTTGCCTAACAAAACAACACACATAATGACACCGACAGAGAATGAAGAATTGAATAGACAGATACAAGAATTATTGAGGAAAGTTTTGATTAGAGAAAGTTTGAGCCCTTGTGTAGTACCTACAGTGCTTGTACCTAAGAAGGATGGAGAATGGAGAATGTGTACAAACTCTAGAGAAATAAACAAGATCATAGTTAAGTATAGATTTCCTTTACCTAGGATGGATGGTATTATGGATTGTTTGAGTGGAGCAAGATATTTCACAAAGATAGATTTGAAAAGTGGATACCGTCAGATCAAAATCAGAAAATGAGATGAATGGAAGGCTACTTTTAAGACAAATAAAGGATTGTATGAGTGCTTAGTGATGCCTTTTAGATTGACAATGCACCTAGTACTTTCATGAGGTTGATGAATGAAGTCTTGAAGAAATTTTTGGGTAAGTTTGTTATTGTATATTTGGATGACATTCTAATTTTCAGTAAGACAAAGGAAGAACATTTACAACACCTAAGACAAGTTTTGTAGAGACTGAGGGAATAGAAATTACTGAAAAACATCAAGAAATGTAGTTTCATGAAGGAAGAATTGGTATACTTGGGATTTGTGATTTCTGTAGAAGGATTGAAGATGGACCCAAAGTACGAGCAATTGTTGGATGGCCTACATCAGAGAGCATTGGAGAAGTCAAATCATTTAATGGATTAGCTAGTTTCTACTAGAAGTTCATCAAAAATTTTAGTTCAATTTGTAACCCTATGATAGAGACAATGAGAGGTGACAGAAAGGATTTCAAGTGGACATCTGGAGTAGATAAAAGTTTTGATTTGTTGAAGTAGAAAGTGACAGAACAACCTGTTTTGGCATTACCAGATTTCAATAAGGTATTTCAAGTAGATTCTGATGCAAGTGGAAATGCAATTAGAGTAATGTTAAGTCAAGAAGGTAGACCTGTAGCATATTTCAATGAGAATTTGAATGATGGAAGGAGAAGATTTTTAGTTTACAATCAAGATTTCTATGCCATAATTCAAGCCTTGAAGAAGTGGAGACATTACTTGTTGCCTAAGGAGCTTGTGTTGTATACAGATCATCAAGCTTTGCAATTTTTAAATAGTCAAGGTAAGTTGAATCAGAGACATATGAGATGGGTAGAGTTCATGCAGAGTTATACATTTCTGTTAAAACATAGGAGTGGAAAATCAAACAAAGTTGTTGATACATTGAGCAGGAGAAGGAACTTGTTGACAGAGATGATAATTGAAATGTTGGGATTTTATGAATTGAAGAACATGTATGAGGAAGATCTTGACTTTGTAGAACCTTGGAAAGCATGTAAGGAACTTGTTGTGATAGATAGGAGTAAGTGGTTAGTTTATTTTATTCAGAAAGATATGTTGTTCAAAGGAAGTCAGTTATGTATACCAAGGAGTTCAATGAGAGATAATTTGATCAAGGAGGAACATAGTGGTGGATTGACAGGGCATTTTGGCATTGATAAGACAGTGGCTTTGGTGAGTGAAAACTACTTTTGGCCTCAAATACATAAGGATGTCAGGAAATTTGTGTAGAGTTGTAGAGTTTGTCAAGTTGCAAAAGGAAGTAGTTAGAACACTAGATTGTATAAACCTTTGACAGTATAGGAGAGACCTTGGGAAGAGATAAGCATGGATTTTGTAATAGGATTTCTGAGGACACAGAGAGGACATGATTCAATATTTTTAGTGGTGAACAAATTTTCAAAGATGGCACATTTCATACCTTGTAAGAAGGCAACTGATGCAGTGCATGTAGCAGACCTATTTTCAAATAAATAATGAGATTGCATGGATTACGTAAGAGCATAATTTCAGACAGAGATACAAAATTTCTTGGATACTTTTGGAGGACACTCTGGAAGAAGATGAAGATGGATTTGAAATTTAGTTCAACATTTTGTCCACAGACTAATGGACAGACAGAGGTAGTGAATCATAATTTGGGAAACTTGTTGATATGTTTGGTTGGAGAGAAGGTAGGAAGTTGGGACTTGATTCTTTCACAAGCATAGTTTGCATATAATAATTTAGTAAATAGGATTACATGAAGAACACCTTTTGAGATTGTTGCTGAAGTAAACCCTAAAGGAGTTGCAGAACTAAGAGATATCAGCATGGAAGAAAAGAGAAGTGCAGAAGTAGAAGAATTTGTAGACCACATGAAGGTAGTGCATGATCAGGTTAAAAAGCATTTGGAGAAAATGAATAGTAAGTATAAGGAAAAGGTGGATGAGAAGAGAAGACATAAGGAATTTGAAGCTGGAGATGAAGTGATGGTATATTTGAGAAAAGAAAGATTTCCAATTGGGACATATAACAAGTTGAAGATGAAGAAGTTTGGACCTTGTAAGGGACTTAGGAAATTTGATTCAGGGAATGCATATGAAGTGGAATTACTAGAGACATTGGGTATATCACCTATATTCAACATTGCAAACCTATATCAGTATCATGAAGCAGAGTTCAGTGACAGCATTGATGGAGACTTGAAGAAGTAGTTACCACAACAAGCACCAGAGCAGATTGAGAACTTTTTGGACAACAGAGTTGTGTTGCAAGTATGGGCCTAACTGGTGTTGTCATTGATGTCAACATACCCCTATTGCATTAATGATAAGGATTGGATGAGTTGTGTGCTGAGGATATTGAGAAAATTAGTCCTAATCAGGAACAGAGAAGAACAATGAAGACAGTGAGCTAAAGATCCTAGCTAAGATGAAGATCAGAGGATGTGCTTCAAAGGGTTTGTATATATGTGTCTTAAGATGATCCAGTAAAGATCTCAGAGGTCCGTATGAAGATCTAAAGAAGTTACAGCCACTTAAGTAAAACTAGTTCTGGCAGATGTTCACAGGTGATAGAGTGATATAGATAGGTCCGGTGAGATCTGGAAATGCAATATCCTATTCTACAGATTTGGTGGAATGTTTAGGAAGTAAATGTGAAGTGTCAACTCAACCGGTTCGTGGTCTAGAGGTCTGCAAGCATCTATTCCAATATGACAGTGATGACAGACTATGTTCTTGAGATTCCAGATGAAGGAGAGGATGATTTCAGGAAGCAAAAGTGTGGATGTTCTTGGTGATTCAAGCAAGCTTGTGGAGGTATTTGGATTGTGTCTAGTTCATGTTGGTGGCCTGCATTAAAGATTGAGCTAGTAATTGAATAATTACTTCTGGATGATGATGTTCTTCCTAAGTCTCGCCAACCGGATGAGTTACACTTCCTATGGATGATCTTGAAGATGCTCTATGAAGAATGGCGTGTTCTTAAAGAAGGATTGAAGTCTCAGATCTGTGTGGCTGACAACGTGTTGATCCACGTGAAGTCTTTGTAATAAGTCATGTTGTATTTATGTATTTGCTCTGTAATGTATGCCGACTTGGATGATTATCCCTAAGTCGATGTCTTGTATAAATAAAGAGTTGTAAGGTCATTTCAAGAGTGTCTTGTGGAGATGAGTGTGTGGTAGAGAGGAGTAGAGAGAAAGGCAGAGCAGAAGTATTGAGCTTAAATAGAACTGACTCAAGCATGGTGAAGATGCTATTCTTTAGTTCAAGTATGTAATACTTATCATTTTATAGACAGTGTGTCTCCTGTAGGCAGTAGACCTCTTGTGAGCAATGTACTCAGGTAGTGAGCCATAATTGGCATGTGCTATTTTATTCTTTCTATTCTTCTAACAGAGAATACAATCTTGGTTTAGTCACCCCGTGCTTTTTCCCTTAACTAGGTTTTCCACGTCAAAATCTTGGTGTCTTATGTGTTAATGTGTTTCTGTTCTTGATTTGTTGCATTATCATTTCATGATTGATTTATTATTATGCTACTAAATTAAGAAAAGGATTTAAGTAATTAATTCGAAGAAAGTTTTAGACAACTGATTCACCCCCCTCTCAGTTGTTTGTCCTAAATCTAACAATTGGTATCAAAGCTAAGTTCCTCTAAAAGAGCTTAACCACTTAAGGAGATCTAGGATGTCATCTTACAAGAAGGATAGTCCGAGGTTTGATGGAACCAATTTCACCCTTTGGAAAAGTTGCATGGAATGTCACCTGCAATGTATGGGAATGCAGTATTGGATTATGGCTTCAAAGAAGTATACTCCTTCACAGAATGGTCCAAAAATTGTAGATGAAATTAGAAATGCTAAAAACAATTTGCAAACTAAAGAAGCTCTTCTAAGTGCCTTGTCTGATTCAAAGCTGATAAATGTTGTTGACCTACAAACTGCTTTTGAGATTTGGAAAAAATTGGAACTTCTGCATGAAGGAGACAAGTATGTTAAATGTGCCAAGCTATAGAGTCTAAAAGGAAAATTTGAAAATCTGAAGATGAGAGAAGATGAAAATATCACTACGTTTATGCCAAGAGTAAATGAGCTTGTTTATGGCATTAGATGTGCTAGTGGAGTCTTGGATGAAGATGAGATTGTTGGCAAAGTTTTCAAATCCCTTCCTGATTCTTACAAGTACAAGGTTGCTACTATTGAAGAATTCAGATTTATTTCAGGTATCACAAGAGATCAATTGGTTGATAAATTGGCTGCATTTGAATTGACTAAGTTTGGAGATGCCCCCCCCAAGACTGAATCTGCATTCAAAGCTAGTGCCTTTGTTAAAGGAAAACAAAAGTTTGATCCAAGAGAACTCTTCAAAGAAACTATCATGGTATGAAAAAGCAAGAAAAGACCTGGATGAAGATGAAGCAGAAGCTACTCAACTTGAAGCCCTTATTTCAAAAAGACTGCCAAGAGGATCTAGTAAGTATGAGGGGAAATTGCTTTTTAAGTGTTTTAACTGCAATAAGATTGGTCATTTTGCCTCAAGGTGTCCAGAAAGATTTTTAGAGCCAAATCCTAATAGATCAAGGTTCTAGAAGAACTATTACTATGTTCATGAAGATGATGATAATGAAGGAGTAACAGATGATGAATCAGAGACAGGAAACAAATCCGGAAGTGACTAGGTGTTTATTGCCATCAAGGAAGAAGATCCAATGCCCTCTGAATCTGTCAATCATAAAATTGTAGAAAGAGCTCTGGCTGCCCAAGTTGAAGAAAAGGATGATTGGGTCATTAACAGTCTATGCTCTCACCATATGACAGGTGACAAAAATAAGTTCATAGATTTGGAAAGATATGAAGGAGTGGTAAAGTTTGGTGATAATTCTACTGGTAGAATCAAAGGTAGAGGAACCATTTCTTTTGATGGAAAGAACAAAACCAGTAATGTACTATATGTTGAAGGTCTGAAGCACAATCTTCTCAGTGTTGGATAGTTGGTGGACAAAGGTTATGATCTCTGAATCAAGAATGGAAAATGCAAGATCTTTGAAAGTTCTAGAACAGAGATTGCATTCGGTACTCAAACAAAAGGTAATATCTTCCACTTAGTTGGTACTGGTAAAAGTTGTCTATTTGTTCAAATTGATTAGAGTTGGTTGTGGCATAAGAGAATGTGTCATGTGAATTTTAATAATATCATCAAGATAAACAACACTCAGGCTATAAGAGATCTTCCAAGATTGGTGAAACCTACAAATAGTTTGTGCAAAGAATGTCAGTTGGGTAAACAAATCAGAATCTCATTCAAAAGCAAGGAACAATCCTCTACCGGATTATTGGACTTAGTTCATACTGATCTATGTGGTCCGGCAAGAATCAAGAGTGTGCAAGGTGATAGATACTTCATGTTATTAATTGATGACCATTCCTAGATGATGTAGGTGACTTTTCTGAAACAGAAATCAGAAGCTCTTAAGAAATTCAAAATATTCAAGGCTATGGTAGAGAATGAAACCAGATTAAAATTAAAATGTCTGAGGTTTAATAGAGGTGGAGAATTCACATCCGGTGAGTTCATATAATTCTATGAGAAACATGGAATAAAAAGATAGTTGTCTACTCCTAGGACTCCATAGAAGAATGGAGTAGTGGAGAGAAAGAACCGGACCATCCAAGAAGCATCTAGAACCATGATGATGGAAGCAAATGTTTCTCAAATCTATTGGAGAGAACTTGTAAGCACTACAATCTATCCTCTCAATCGAGTATAAATCAGAAGCAATACCGGTAAGACTCCTTATGAACTTTGGTTTGGCATCACTCCCACTGTGAGGTATTTCAGAGTCTTTGGTAGCAAATGTTACATTAAAAGAGATGAATATCTAGGAAAATTTGATGTTAGAAGTGATGAAGGAATATTCTTGGGTTATTCTACTCAAAGAAAAGCATACCAGTGTTATAACAAGAGATTAAGGAAGATTGTAGAAAATACAAATGTGAAGGTTGATGAAGGTATTGAAAAACCCTCAAGGTTTTATGAATATGATGAAGATGATCAAAATGATGTTTTTGTTTAAGAAGTCCAAGATCCCTCTAAAATTTAGATTCAGATTGATCTAGTAAATCAGGAAGAAGAGATAAGTTTGAATGAACCTGTTCAAGATTCAGAAGTGCAAGAAACTCCCAAAGTTCCCAGGTATGTAAGACTAAATCACTCTGAAGATCAGATCATAAGTGATAAAAGCAAAGGTTTACAAAAAAGAAGAAGGATTACTCAAGATTTAGAAGAGTGTTGTCTAATTTCAAAGATTGAACCTAAGATAGTGAATGAAGCTTGCAATGATGAAAACTGGACTAAAGCAATGAAGGAAGAGCTAATGCAAATTGAGAAAAATCACACTTGGGATCTTGTTCCCAGACCTAAAAATAAGAATGTGATTGGAACCAAATGGGTCTTCTGGAATAAACTAAATGAAGATGGTGAAGTAGTTAGAAATAAAGCCAGATTGGTCTGCAAGGGTTACTCCCAAGTATAAGGAGTTGATTTTGAAGAATCTTTTGCTCCAATGGAAAGAATTGAAGCAGTCAAATTATTTCTTGCCTTTTCTGCCTTCAAGGATTTCAAAGTATATCAAATGGATGTCAAGTCTACCTTCCTAAATGGTGACTTGGAAGAAGAAGTTTACATTGAGTAACCAGGTGGATTTCAATTGTCTGATCATGGTGATATGGTCTGCAAGTTAAAGAAAGCACTGTATGGACTCAAGCAAGCCCCAAGAGCCTAGTATGAAAGATTGGATAAGCATCTTTTGAAGATTGGTTTCAACAAAGGTACTGCTAATAGTAATTTGTATTTCAAAATTGATCATGAAAATATCTTGATTGTTGAAGTGTTTGTTGATGATATCATTTTTGGAGAAAGAGATAGTATGTGCAAAACCTTTGCAAATCAAATGAAAAATGAATTTGAGATGTCCATGTTTGGGGAAGTGAATTTCTTCTTGGGTCTGCAAATCACTCAAACAAAGAAAGGAATCTTCATCTCTCAGACTAAATATGTGAAAGAATTGTTCAAGAAATTTGGGATGGAAGACTCAAAACCAATGAATACTCCCATGGCAACCACATGTAAATTGAGCAAAGATGATGACTCTCCTAAGGGTGATCAGAAAAAGTACAGGTCAATGATTAGAGGACTATTGTATCTCACTCAAACTAGACCTGACATTATGAATGTTGTTGGTCTTATTGCTAGATTCCAAGCTGATCCTAGAGAATCTCATGTCATGGCAATCAAGAGGATTTTTAGATATCTAAAATGGACAGTTGAGTATGGATTGTGGTATCCTAGAGATCATGATTTTTCTCTTCGTGCATATACAGATGTGGATTGGGCAGGAGATGTGGATGACCGGAAGAGTACCAGTGGTGTAGCATTCTTTTTAGGGAAGAAATTGGTTTCTTAGTTGAGCAAGAAACAAGAGGTAATATCTCTGTCCACTGCAGAAGCATAATATATTGCAGCAATAGGTAGTTGCACTCAAGTATTGTGGATGAAGCAAATGCTAAGAGACATCAGAGTGGAGTATGAGGAACCTATCACAATCTTCTGTGATAATTCAAGTGCAATAAATATATCAAAGAATCTAGTGTTGCATTCAGAGACTAAACTTATATCCACCAAGTTTCACTTTTTAAGAGAGCAATTGAACAAGAATGAAGTTAGATTGGAGTTTGTGCCTTCCAAAGATCAGATTGCAGATATTTTTACTAAACCTCTACCTAAGGACTCTTTTGAGTATCTCAGGGAGAAGTTAAGGGTTATTACCCCTCCGGTTCTGAATTAAGGTGCACTGATTTGCATCAGTCTAGTGGACCTCACAGTCATATCTTGTGGTCCAGATTGATGTTTGGGAAGCTGCTACTCAGGAGGAGCAGTTGGTGTGATTCTAAAGTAATGCAAGTATGTGCCCTTTGCCATTGATGTCAAAGGGGGAGAGAAGACATGTGAAAAACAAGTGGTTTCTGATCAAAGGGGGAGTAGTAAAGGCAGGGAAGACATGTGAATGGTTGTTGTTGATAGGGGGAGTTGTGTCAGTGAGGAGAATTTCTTGTCTTGATGGTTAAAATAGTTTTTCACATCATATGTTGCCATCAATGACAAAGGAGGAGATTGTTGCAAGTATGGGCCTAACTGGTGTTGTCATTGGTGTCAACATACTCCTGTTGCATTAATGATAAGGATTGGATGAGCTGTGTGCTGAGGATATTGAGAAAATTAGTCCTAATTAGGAACAGAGAACAGTGAAGATAGTGAGCTAAAAATCCCAGCTAAGATGAAGATCAGAGGATGCGCTTCAAAGGGTTTGTATATATGTGTCTTAAGATGATCCAGTAAAGATCTGAGAGGTCTGCATGAAGATCTGAAGAAGTTATGGCCACTTAAGTAAAACTGGTTTTGGTAGATGTTCAGAGGTAATAGAGTGATACAAATAGGTCCGGTGAGATCCGAAAATGCAATATCATGTTCTGCAAATTTGGTGGAATGTTTAGGAAGTAAATGTGAAGTGTCAACTCAATTGGTTCATGGTCTGGAGGTTCACAAGCATCTATTCCAATATGACAGTGATGACAGACTGTGTTCTTGAGATTCCAGATAAAGGAGAGGATGATTTCAGGAAGCAGAAGTAGTGTGGATGTTCTTGGTGATTCAAGCAAGCTTGTAGAGGTCTTGGATTGTGTCCAGTTCATGTTGGTGGTCCACATTGAAGATTGAGCTAGTAATTGAATAATTACTTCTAGATGATGATGTTCTTCCTAAGTCTAGCTGACCGGATGAGTTACACTTCCTACGGATGATCTTGAAAATGCTCTATGAAGAATGGCGTGTTCCTAAAGAAGGATTGAAGTCTCAGATCTGTGTGGCCGACAACGTGTTGATCTGCATGAAATCTTTTTGTAATAAGTCATGTTGTATTTATGTATTTGCTCTGTAATGTATGCCGACTTAGATGATTATCTCTAAGTTGATGTCTTGTATAAATAAAGAGTTGTAAGGTTATTTCAAGAGTGTCTTGTGGAGATGAGTGTGTGGTAGAGAGGAGTAGAGAGAAAGGCAGAGTAGAAGTATTGAGCTTAAATGGAACTGACTCAAGCATGGTGAATATGCTACTCTTCAGTTCAAGTATGTAATACTTATCATTCTGTAGATAGTCTGTCTCCTGTAGGCAGTGGGCTGCTTGTGAGTAGTGTGCTCAGGTAGTGAGCCCTAATTGGCATGTGCCATTTTGTTCTTTCTATTCTTCTAATAGATAATACAATCTTGGGTTAGTCACCCCGTGGTTTTTTCCTTAACCAGATTTTCCACATCAAAATATTGGTGTCTTATGTGTTAATGTGTTTCTATTCTTGATTTGTTGCATTATGGTTCCATGATTGATTTATTATTATGCTACTGAATTAAGAAAAGGATTTAAGTAATTAATTGGAAGAAAGTTTCAGACAACTGATTCACCCCCCCTCTCAATTGTTTTTCCTAAATCTAACAAGTTGGCCACAGCACCAGAGGAAGACAATGCAAATAATACCTTGTGAGTGGAAAGGTAGACTGGAAGAAGATTCATCATGGATTTATAAGGCTGAGGTGGATCGTCTTGGTTCTCCCCTAGCCCCAAAAAAGTGAGGGACTCATTTTTTCTCAATAACCCCAGATCTCTTATGTAGGAATATCCCTGGTTCAAGAGCAATCTTGCATCAACCAAAAACATTTGCATTTCAGTTTATTTGTAGTTTAGTTTGTTTCATTTCATTTTCCAGTTCAGTTCAAGCAGTTTAGTCAGTAGTAGTTTCTATATTTTAGTCTGTATTATGCCACAGTTGTGTCTCAAACCTTATGGAGCTGGACTCAGTATCTAGATTCACTCATCTTCATCATATCTAATTCTTAGAGCATTTGGATTGCTTACCAGAAATATATCACTATCAGAAGATCAACTATTTTCTCATAATAGAGCATCCTGATAATCTCAGACAATTAGATAAAGGAGAAGACCTATGGAGCATTTCATGACCTTCAAAGCTTAAGGACACATCATTCAATGTTGTTTGGTTCATGGCCAACCTTCTTTGAGATTTGCACATCATTCCTTTCATTTGCGAAGGAATTCTATTCATATAGGTCTGACCTATCCATGTACACATGTTACAGCTCTTCATTGGAGTTTGTGATCTTCCTTGGCCAACGTGGAGGAATCTTAGGATCCGGACATGATATGTAATGATGTAATAGACTCTTATGAAAGCAATCATTGATTGTTAGAACAACTTAGAAGATTAATAGTCTGAATTCTTGCGAAGGAGCCTCAAAGCTTTATCTTGTGCACATTATGTAATCAGGCCCGTGAGCCCTAATTATAAGCCTGCTTGGTGCCAACCAATCTGTATTTGAAGTCTATGGTATACTAAATGACTGAATCTACATCTATTTCACATCTTTGAGTTGTTTCCATTGTGTTTACTCTTGCTACATGGTTTCAACAGTTCATTTTGTGAACCCTCCTACCGTGACTGCACCAGTTTACATCATAAAACCCTACAAATGGAAAGTTCTTAAAAACATTTGATTAAAACACTCCATTTGATATAAAACTACCTGCATTTGATTAAAACACTCCATAGCCATTTAAATCCCTTGCAAACTTTCAACATTCCAAACAAATGAATATTCCTACAATCTGAATAGAAATGCATGCAAGTTGATGGTTGTTTGTAGGAAAGGCTAAAAACAACAAATTTGGTATGAAAAATGGATTAAAAAAGAATATACTATGAAATTTATCAGTTACAATGAATGTTGCCTATCGGCCAAAATATAATACAAACAATAACATAGACTAGTCAATTGCCTTTGTTTATCAATGCCCTATATAAGTTGTCCAGTTTTGAATCCCTTTTCAATCATTTCCTCCATGAATGCCTTAGCCTCATTTACTCTGTGTATTGTGCAGAGCCCATGCACAATAAAATCATAAGACCATACATTTGGAGGGAAAACTTTCTTGGGCATATAATTGAAACTTCTATTTTCCCTTCCTTGCATAGGGCTCTGATAAATTGCAAGTTCCTTTTATTTTTCCTTCCTTGCACAGGGCTTCGATAAAAACATTAGGCACAAAAATTTTCTCTATTAAATCTTGCAAAAATAATATGAATACATGGAAATATTTGAGGTTGAAAGGTAGCATATATGAACGCCAGGTGGTGGGTTCCACTTACTTGTCAAGTTTAAAGTAGCGATATGTTTTGTTTAGATCCTAATATTCTTTTTAGTTTAACTATGATTGTTTATTCATTTAAAAACTATTATTTATGATATTAATTTAATGCTTTGTCTAGAGAAATTCACTTAACTTATGAATTGTTCTTACAATTGTTATTTTTTCAGACACATGCCCTACCTAGCAACTTTAATGGACTTGTTGTATGTTACGTGTGTTCAAATCTTGTCACCCACCTTGCAAAGCCATATCTGAATGGAGTTCTAAATTATTTATTTTCTTTAGCAAAGCCACGACCTTCTCAAACTAGATCAAACTATTAATATAAAAACACATACTTTGAAATAATGGTAAGTTCTTTTTTAGGGCAGACTTTCATAACCATGAGATTCTTGAAGAATATTTTTATTTGTGTTATAGAATTTAACTAAAACATCATCAATTTTGACGCACTGTTTATGTGATGTGTAGGCTATGTGTTTCCCTCATTGGTGTGATGTAATAGTAAGTAGATTGGTTTCCCAGTATAATTCCAGACAAAAAATCCTCCTTATGTTATACTTTGATGGATGTCCATACCCTGTTCCAAAGCACCCATTTTGGCATAGGCATGGAGGATGCTGGAAAAAGTTGTGGAATTTGGATTTATATCTGTCAACTGCATTTGCTTGAAAGTTCACAACAACATAAATCATAAGACTGAAATTGATACTGTATCTTAAGTGGAGAAGATAGAAAAAAATTGGCCATTTTGACTTCTTTGTAGAGGAGGAGAGACATATATGGATATCTATTGGAGGTCTACAGTAGCACAAAAGCAAGGATAGAAGGTAAGTATTCTATGCCCATATACTTAAAAGTGAACTTGAAGAAAACCAATATGTGGGAACCAAGCGTATAATACTATGCAGGATGCTAAGCTTGTTTTTTATAGAACTTACAAAAGAAATATTATATTTATTTGAGGCTTTGTGTCAAATAGTAATTTGTTAGAACAATTAATTTTTTGCATATATTTTCATTGTTAGTTATTTGTTTTGATATTTTCATTAATCAAATTGACTTAGCTCAAATATCCCAAGCATTTGGGAGATGAACCAAAACTAGTGATGTTTAGCAATGCCAGTCATGTAGTTGGAGAAAGCAAACAAGGTTTACTTCCAGCTAAAGAAGTTTCTTTTTGCTTATAAACAAGAGAATGGATGAAAATAAGTCCCATTAAGATATGGATACAATGGTAAAAAATCTAGCCAAGACTATTAACTTTTTGACCAACTGAAGGGTACTTAAATATGTGAAATTACATGTTGTCTCTATAATTTGCTTAGTAATATCATTTATATAACTGTAAATTAGATTGACTTTAAAGAATGAAATCTTCGTAGAGTCCAAATTTATTAACTTTATAGAATAGTCTATGACAAATGCCAGGAACAACCTAACCAATAGGGTTCTTAATTAAATTACCCTCCACAATCATTTTTTAATTTTATAAATAAATAGATTGATTATATATATAGAAGTTTTATGTATATTTTTAAATTATTAATATTTAAGTTTTATATAATATGATATTTTAGCTATATATTATTTATTTAAATATTTAATATAGTTATCTAATATATTTTAATTGTTATGGGTATTTATATTAATTATGAGTAATTATTTTTAAAAGCATTAATTCTAATAAATACATTTTATAATAATTTTTTTACAATTCATAAAAAAATTAAAAGAGAGAAAAAAGAGAAGAGAGAGGTTAATTGTATTGGTTGGATTTGGAGTTCCAAACTAACTTGTGGGTCCGTAGTGAAATCTTAAATAGTTTGAGCAAGGCCCACCATACTTTTACTTTTACTATGTGTATAGTATACCAAAGGGTGTATGTATCCATGTACATAAAAGTATAAATAAATCTATAGAAAGATATTAACTTGCACTTCTAATATGTACAACTGTATTAGACTTTCCATCAAATTGGCCCAAAACTAAATGGGAATTAACATGAGTATGCTAATTTTGCCTTTACAAGATTATATTAGTTTCCATTTAATATTAAATAATAAAAAATATTTATATATGATGGAAGGGTAGTAGAATGGCATTAAGAAAATTTATCATATTTTTATTAAAAAATATAATAAATTAGATTTAATAACCTTATTATATTATATCATAATATATGCAATGATAGGTACATATGTTCATATATGAATTTTGCATAGAGATTCCTCATATGAATATGTTATATTTATTATTTTATATTGTATTATTATTTAAAATATAAGATAATAATAAAATGCATCTTATTATATAGTGTTATATTATATTTTTATTTTATACTTTATATTATTTAAAATAATATATTATTAAATATAATTTTATAGTATATATTTTATATAGAATAAATAAATAATTTAATTTTGAAATATTTAATATACAATTATATTATACTATATCATATTTAAAATATACTTAAGAATATTGAGTTTCAAATAGAGAGATTTTCATTATACAAATAATCCCCATAACAAAGGTGGAATGTTTCATTAGTTTGTTATCGAGGTTCTTGTACATCTTAAAGAACAATTAACATCTTACACAAACTATTTGTAGAGGTGAGGATAAAAGGAACTATTTACTACATGTTTTTAAAATAATGAGGTAATATGTTAATTTTAAAAGTCTTGACCTCAAGAGACAACAAGACCTTGTCTTAAGGTAAAAGACTAAAATGCTCAAATAATCAAATTATATAAAATATATCCAAAAAAACATGTGAAAAAAGAAACTAAAAGTTACTAGGGTAAATTAGTTACCAAATTATAACCTATAAGTTGCTAAAATCTAACCTATTGTATCATTCATTAGGTGGTTACCAACAATGTTAAAGGTCATTCTTCTTATTTCATGGTTTAAAACTAATTTTATTAAAGAATGGTATGCATATGATTATGTAGTTCGTCCTTTTCAAATGAAAATTTCCATTAAACCTGGAGCTTCTTACAATGAGTTTAGAATATAAATTATTCAACAAAATATCTTCACAAGATTTCATGCCCACATTCTCAATCACTTAAATACATTAAAGTAGATTTATATAATCCATCATACAAATCTCTTTTTTTTTCCATCCTCTCATAATACAATAATTGTGTGTGGTGCACCTATAGTCCTATATGTTAGTACTCTTCATGGCTCCAAGATCAGTATTCATTAATTTAGGAATTACTATTATACATGTATCAAATGGTCTATGACTCCATATTGCCCTTCAAACTAAACCTTGCCATAGTTGTTGAATGTCAATTCTTGTCTCATGTCGGTTGTGCCTATTAATGAAAGATGAAAATACTTCAATAATTTAGTGTTTCCTTTGAATTGTGAATAGGATTTAATAGGCTTCCACTAAAATTTATTTCACTCACATTATCTCAAACACATAAGGTGAATATAAAGTTGATCTTTAAAACCATGTAAGACTTAGTCTTATATTTTGCTACAATATAATTCAAAAGATACATATTTGTAATGAACATAACCTATAACTTGTACAAATTCTTGCTATGTTAATGAAAGATAATACAACTATATTATATATGAAAGACAATACATGAATTTTTCTAAAGTGTCACATTCTACAAGCCTTAGCCAGAACAAACAAATATTTTATTTTCCATAACCTAAAATTCCTTTACACTTTATACTTTTGAAAAATCTACCCGAAAGTTTCTTACTAAATATATCTTACTAAATATCTATCATGTATTGTGAGCAAATTTATGGACAACTTCTCTATTAATTACCCTCCTTTCTATCTATACCACCTTCTGTACAACTAACACCAAATAATATTTCTATATGTGCCAGATTCGCACGGAATCTACTCAAAGATTATCTTCCCATAACTCTCACCCATCTACCAGCACAAAAATTCTATAAAGTTTTGCTCTCCATCATTTATTTTTTCATACCAACTATGAATTTATTAGAAAGACAAGAAGAGTTGAATAGAAAGAAAAGAGTTATCTAAATCCGCAAAAAAATTATCTGGTAGTTGTCTCTTCTATTTGCTGCCATTCCACTCTCCCTTTGCTAAATTAGTTATATATTTTTTATCATTTTTGCTTCTTATCTAATGTATCTTAATTTCCTTTATTACTACCTAATACCTTATTGTATACAGCTTGTTGGAACATGTCCAATATCTCTTCTCAGGATTTGTGACATGGTTTAGTAGCCTCTCATTAGTCCTTAACTAGGATGGTAGCGGTTTCCTGAACAAGTGCACCTTTTGGGAAAAATGGCCAGCTCAACATCCAATAAGTGGTGTCAGAGCCAGGTTGCGGGTTCAAATCCCCTTGGAATGTGTCCAGTGTCTTCCCTCAGGATTTGTGACATGGTTTAATATCACACTATACTTTCTTTATTCAATTCTACTAATTTTCAAGTGAGTATCTGTTGGATGAGTTTATTCACTTTGCATTATAAGTTCAATGTTTTAGTTCTTGTATTTTCACATCATTTGTGGTTTTCTTTGCTTCAATTTACTTCTTTGAAAATCAATTGCTTGGCTTGTGAGAGTGGTTTCTTGTATTTTCACATCATTTGTAGTTTTCTTTGCTTCAATTTACTTCTTTGAAAATCAATTGCTTGGCTTGTGAGAGTGGTTTATTGTTAAGAAGATACCTAAATTCAAAGTGTTAAAAAACCACACTACATAGTCTAGCTAGAGATTTACAAGCATTATTTACAGTGTACACCCATCAAAACATTCTAATCATATTTTTAATTAGTGGCCTACTGAGTATTATTTGTAGCAGCAACAACCTTCTTGGGTGATTTATTTTTCCATCTTCACTAATGATTAAATTTAAAGGATATATTAATCTTGGCCAGCTCCCCTCCCTTAGTTGATTTTTTAAGCTAAGTTAAAAGAATTTTCATAAGATTTGTTTGTAAATGAAGCCCATATTTATCTTCAATGAACTTGGTGATCGTAGGTGATGGTTAGAGCCATTGTACTCCTTAGCCCAAAAATTGCCTCTTCTATCATTTGCCAAACTAATAAAAATCCATAGTAAAAAATGAATAAATTATATATAACTACCATGGCATTTCATAGAAGTACCCCTCTAAAATTAAGTTGAAAAATCAATCAATTACTCTGAAATTTTAGGTAGAAAGAAGGTGTTTGTGTAGAATTAGAGCATTGTGAATGATTTTTTTTAGTATGACTCTTGTTGGTTTAGTTTAAACAAATTAAATTATTATAGTGATGCAGAGAATGAAAATAAATTTTCTCCAATGGGAAACTACAACCTGCATACAAAGAAAGAATAATTAGCAATATAGAGGTTGTGCTCTACATGAAACAAGAGGAAAGATATGTAGATTAGGTCATGGCAAGTGTAGTTTGAAACATGGTGTGCATAGCTATATGCATGTATGAAACCAACAGAAATAAATTAGACCAACATAGATGTTTCAATGACAGGCGCAACCAATAAGAAAAGGTACATCTTAATTAACATAACATAATATGTTTCAATTACCAGTAAGCTTGCACAACAATAATGAAATATGCTATGCCCATAATGAAGAGACATAATATTACTCTTCAATAAAAATGGCATAGCATTTAGAAGATTTCATGGTCTCATAGAAGTAAAAATAAAGTCTCTTACCTTTTGTTATTAGAAACTTGTGGATATACCTAAAGCAAACAAAGCAAGATTATTTGTCTGTGAGTAGCGTCTTTCCAGGTAGCTAAATATATGCTATAGATACTTTGTCATCTGGGAATCCACTATACCTAGTCTGTAAGTACCATTCCATCTATTATGGTAGGCCGTGTAGTCAACAATTCCAGCAAAACAATGCCAAAGTTGTACACATTGCTGGCAATTGTTATTTTACTATTTTATTATAAAATATATTACTTATTTATAATTTATTATTTTATTTATCTGGGGCAAGTTCCCCATGGCTTTAAGGGCTGACAATTATTTTACTTTACTTTATTGCCTCTTATGTGTAGCATATTAACTAAATAAAATAAAATTGTTTGCCCTAAGTTGGGTTTCTCTTACCTAGAGCAAATATCATTTAGAGTATTTATGAGAGGGCTAAGCTTTTACATTCAAATAATTAAGGGGCAATGAGTTTCATATCATTATATAAGACAAGTAAAATAATTTAGAGATGTAATAAATTATGCTACAAATTTTAACCAAAAATATTGACCTAGCAATTGGAGAAAGAAACCTGACATTAGTTCTAGTAGTCTGATTAGTTATCATGCAAAAGTCAATATATGTTAAATATATGTTGTAGATATTAAGATAAATTCTAGTCTTCCATTTTTAGTATGAAATATAGTGAAAGTTGTCCTAATACAATCTAATATTTTAGTGATGTAGTAAAGATAAATTTAGGACTTTATGAATTCCTATCAAGTGTTTTATAGAAATATACCGAGTCTATAGATTGGTTAGGTTTAGGTTATAAAGTGACAATCTATATCGGTGTCTAGACTATATAGTAGTGTTTGTAGTATTTGTATCCAAAGATTTTTAGCAACATACAAATAGGTGGAAATTATAAACCTAATAGAATTAATGAAGTGATCTCAATATAATAGCACAAACAAGTTTAAAAATTAACAAATTAAAAATTAACAAACTACTTGCTTCATTGAATTTACTTGAATAAATATTATTATAAGAATAATGTCAATACCTTCAACTCTTATACCTATTTGTCTTTCTATGATTTTTATTCAATACATTTAGTAAGATTTTTTTGTTACTTATAATTTATTGAACATTATGTTGGCTTAATATATAAATTAAATATATGTTTTAATAAAACATATATATTATAAATTCTATATATATATATATATATATATATATATATATATATATATATATATATTTACCTATGGTACTTGAATCTATGATTTTAAACTATGATATTAAATAAAACATATATAACCTAAATTCTATTTGTTATACTAAAATCCATACTATAGTTCATGCACTTATATTAAATCATATATAGTATTATTTATGTTTTTTTATGGAATATTATAGTATACTATTATTATTTATGTTTTATTATAAAATACTATAGTATATTGTTATTTATGTTTTTATATAGAATATTAATATATAGGGTGGTGTGTCCATCTACATAAATATGTTTTTACATAATAAGTACATGTAAAACATGATACAATGAGTTTTTAGAGACAAGTTTTGATATACTTAAGCAAATTGATTTTCCCTTACACACAAGTACATTCCCAAAACACCATCTTAAGGTATAAGGTGTTTAAAATGCCCTTCAAAGCTTTCAATGCTAGAGCTTTCTTGACAAATTCCATAGCAAAACATGCTTTAAGCATAATTGTTTTATTGAAAAAATTGTAAAGTAAACAAAATCTCTAATTCAAGATAGTTTGTGAATACCAAAATTCAGTTCACTAGTAATATTCATTTCAACTTAACAAAAACTAGGACACTGAAGAATGTTATTTATGGTCTCCAACATATTTTAACTCTACAAGAAAAGAGATTTTACTTTCATAACAAATGGCACTAAAGACCCGAGAGCTACAAACTTCTCATTCAATTTTAGAGCGTGTCATTATAACTTTCTATTATGATGTTTTACTACTACTACTACTACTACTACTATTATTTAATCGTAGATTTCAAAATTCTCTATGATTTCTCATGAACATTATTTATATTATTTGACATTGCAATTAACAAAAACATTAGTCTTACACCTAGAACTTGTTTTCCTTCAGTACTGCTTATACATTCTTTTTAATTCCCTCCTCTCGAGATATGGCTGAATATATACATGCCAGTGATGTCATTGAAATCTCTACCACAAGTGAGAGCAAAAGTATAGTGAACCCCTTCGCATCAACCGATGGTCCAAACATGCCAGTTGAATCATGTTCATCTAGAAATAAACCAAAAGGACTTCAAAGATGTTACATCCCCAAACTTTGACCATGTTTAATTTTTACTTTCATGTGATTAAGTGGATAAGTAATAATATATTAATGATTTGATGTTTAGGAAAATATCGGATAAATCATTGATTATATGAATTATGAGTAATGCTCAAAATTAGAAATGAGATTATATGTTATAGAGATTATTTAAGCATTAAGTATAATGATTTGTTGATGATACACTAATCATAGTTTGAATGGTTATGAGTGTAACTAGGAAAAAGATTTCCACCTAGAATGGAAGGAGAGTATCACTAGAGAGAAGGGGATAGATGTTTCAAAAAAAGTTAGGTTTTCCATTTGAGTTTCAAAGTTGTACACTACATGAACCTTCAAGATGGGGTATGTTTTGGTTAACTTCCCTTGTTTAGTCGATCTCTATTTGACTAGTGTTGATTTGTCATTAAGGGGTTTTCGATGTTATCTATGTCAATTTGGTTGAATAATGTTCAGGGAACATTATTAATGATTAGAGTTTAATCAGTTTTGTAGGAGATTTCATATATATATATATAATTTTGTAATAATCGAATTAATTTTAATAACGTCAGTTTTAGATTACAAAGGGGGAGGAAGAAAGCCTCAACCCCATATCCGCATTCTATTGCATGATTATTGTTAGCACCATAATTATGATAATATTTTTCATGGTGTCAAATAGTTTAACGTATAACTATTTTTGTATATTATTACTTATATATGATATATAAGAAATAATTGTACGATATAGTTTTGAATCCTTATCATGCTTTGATAAGTCTTTTATGCCAAGAGCCACTCTTTTAAGTAGTTTAGCACGACTCCATTCTCCACAGCTTGTGGAGAAAGTGCAGTTCATGATGGATGTGAGCCTTGTTATCCAAAGACCCCACGATCAAGCATGCACCAGGATCAATTAGAGATTTGGTGGAAATTGGTTATCTTAGTTATCCCCATGAGTGGGGAGAAACAAATTTTTTATGTTTTTGCATGATTTGAAAGAGAGCGGGGAGAAACTCTCAGAAATAGCTCCAAGAGAACACGGGGAAACAAAGCAGAGTTAAAGACTGTAAGAAATAAGGAAAGACTTCTCACAGAAGACTTCATTCGAAGTCGGTGACTCAACAAGTCAGGTAAGCTTATATTGCTTTAAAGTAACCAACTGTATATTGCTTGAAATATTTGGGTTGGTGTCTATTCTAGGCCGATAATAATGAGATGCTATAAAAACTTAGTTATAGTTTGAAACCATTATTCAGTGAATGCCTCTATGAAATATGAACTAGGCTTATCTATTAACGCTGATGTGATAAAGATATTTTTTGTCTTAGCAAGTTATCTAAGTATGAGATAGTGGCATAGCCGATGTCTCTATTATTATCCTTGTGCCCAAAGGGCATCGATTAAACATTAAAACCATGGATAGACATTATCCATACTACCTCATTAATGTAAAGATTATTTTATAGTTCGATACTAGTAGGAAGCCATGTAATCTAAAGAACCAAACTATTATAAATAATAATTACTTTGTATATAATGATCACTGATAAAGATGGTATCTCAGAGATGAAAGTCATTGTGTTACGAACCCATGAGATACTATATTTTAACAGTAGTTTGAATCACTATAGAAATACTGGTTGACTGTGACAATGAGACTTTAGAACTTGAGATGTGAAAATTCAAAGGGTTTGACTTGAAATCATTCTCTTTATGTGCCTTTTGGCTTCGTAACTTATCAATAGAGCTGTAAGATTCTTTACTCTGCATGAGGAGTACCAAAATGATAGTAATATCATTACTACACTTTGAGTGCATGTGGTGCCTTGAGCACATGGGAAAGTGAAATCATGAATAACTCTAGATTATTTATGAATAGAAAATGAGAGAGAGAGAGAGAGAGAGAGCTTGATAGCTCGATTGGTATGTAATCATTTATGACTAAGTTCTTTCTCCTTGATGTTATTAATACTCTAATTGGAGTAGAAGGTGTTAGAACCTTTTAAGTCTTAAATAGACTAAGAGTCTACTATTATGGAAAATGGTGTACTTCTTATCCTAAGATAATAAATGAATATATGTTATTACTTATACGATGGGATTAAATAAGATGGGTCTTAAGTGTATCCCAATCATGTTGAATGAATGTAAAATTTTGTTTACTTTATTCTATCAATTTACTTTATACTATTGACTTAAACAGGGTATGTTTATAGTCAATGAGGATTAGATGAAAATCCTTGAATCAGATCAAACATCTTAACTAGTCTCATGAAGTTATCGACCAAAATTGGTCTTGATTATTGAAAACCAAGAACATTTAAATTATTGAAATAAGCAATAGAGTGGCATGGAGTCACAAGCTCCATGTTGCAAATGCAACAAGAAAACTTTTGGAATGCACTCCAAGAATTAGAGTTGGAAGTCCAAGTCAGATGGACTAAATGGGAAATTAAATTAAGTTACCCCATGATTGGAATAGGTCAAACTATAATCACTGTAGGATGAAATAGCTTCTAAGTTGAGTTAGAAGTGTTTGAACAATTGACTACGTTCATTGCGAAACGTCTATTTATATTAAATCTTTAGCCAAAGTAATGCATATGTCTCTACATGCATTAGTCAATTCACTATTTTGTAGATGGCATAAACATCTAGTAGTGTCATACATAGTTAGAGGGGATCTATAGTTGTATGACTGTGATGGGTTATATAGGACACAACAGTAGAAACTCAGATGGCAAACCTATTGGTTCTTTATATCTATTCCCTTTATGAAGGGTAGGGCCACTTCTAGGAAGGAAGGTGTGTGGGGGACTGCCGATCTATGATTAGAGGAAAAGCACTTGGGTGATGCTCTCCTTCCCAAGCAGATGATAAGCCAAGACTTATGAAGATAGATATCAAAACTCTAGATGCAATATATTATATATATATGACTTGACAGTCAAATTTTATGTAAATTTAGCTTTATTGCCACGAGCAAAACATTGTGATTGTAAAGTGAAGGGATTCACTAACATGCTATCTTTGAATATGTTATAAATTTTTAGTTTAAAAATATTGAAAAAAAGATATTTTTTTATGTAATGATTATGCAAATGAATATTGTTTATTAAAACAATTGTTTAAGATGATCATGATTATTTACTTGACAGTAAATTGGGTATATAAATCTAAGTAATATGAGATGACATATTACATATGGTATCAGAGCTACCATGTTCAATACATGGACCTTTGAGCTCACTACATGAAATCTGCCTCAGACATTAATAGTTGCTAATGTTTGGATGTTCTTTTTCTAGAATGGTAAGAACAAGAATGACCCCAAGGAAGAAGGTAAATGGAAATGGACATTACCTAAAGGCTATGAGGGAGTGAACCTTGTCACGACCCTATTTGTTGCAATTTCAAAATAAATATATTCTAATGATTAGTAATAATTAATGTGATTTGATAATTGATAAGTCGTCTATAGTCTCTTTATTTAATTATTTAATCATCTTTATACAAATAATTTTTTAATTAGTAATGTTTCTTTTTTATTCTTTTATATTATTATTTATCATTTAGTATAATATTAATAATTCACTTTTTATCATAACTATTGATAATAGTTAAATCAATATTATAGTTATTATTGTTAATTAGAAATGATAATTGAGTTTTTATATTTGTTTAAAAAAAAATTAAACTTTCATGCGTTAATGAATATATTAAACCTTGGATACATTAACTTCTACGTGGTTGTATAAGGTAAAAAGGAAGACATGGAGAATTAACCCAAAGGTAGGTAAAAAAATCAAATCAAATCTGAATAGATCTCCTCCCACTGCTTTAGAAAACCACCATATTTTCCACCACCTAGCACCAACTAAAAGTTTTATATATAACATTGTATGTAATTGATGGGGGTTCATAAAAATATTTCCTTCTTGTTGTTTGTTTTCTAGAATGTGCATACTGGAGGCCACATTAATCAATCATGTGGGGGCCATCACATCAAAATAAATGAAAATAAAAAATGGACTATATATTTAGACGCAAGTTGTAGAGGATTTCGAGAGGATTACCAGGTACGTATGTATTGCTCTTATTTTGGGGTTTTATTTACAATTTTTGGTTTTTAAGGATGCCTAATTTGCTCGGTGCATGTGTATTAGAAATATCCAGTGGACAAGCCATGATTCTAAATGCTAATTAGATCAAGAAGTAGGAAGATATCAAAAAATATATAATGATGTATCATGTTAAGAGATAGTCTATAGTCCGAGTTTCTTAAACCTAACAACAGGTGGCTGCAATATATTGTGGTTTCTCTATCAATTAATGAAAAGTTTTGCAACTGTTACCAAAATTGTGATAACATTTTGGCATCCAAATCTTTGAAGGGTAGCATCTAGACAACTATAATGGGTGATATGTACTATTCATAACATGCAAACCAAGGAACACTTGGAGTCTGTATCTCAGTTCAGTTTTAGCTATGATTGCACCTAAACAAGTTTGAGTATGAACTTGCACTTCATTGAACATTTATATTTTTAAATGTCTTTCTTTGCACCTACCAATTGCATTTGCATGACAGTTTCTAAAGCCCTTTCAACAAATCCATTTTGAATATATCTTGTAATCGTGGCATTTTATGAGACCATATTTCTTTTAGGCATTTTGTGAAATAATTTATGTGCCTTGTCTATGATCCCACATTTTGCATACACATCTACCAAGGCACTTGTAACTACCACATCTAACAAAAATTCCCCTTTTGTTATGCTTTAATGGATTCCTCTTCATTATTATTGAAGATCTGATATGGTGCATATTATTACAGTGCAATCGGATTTCTCATATTTCTACGTTCAGCATTACCAAAGCATTTACACCTGCCAGTCACATTTGATTGAAAGTTTCTAAAGAGTTTTCAACAAATCCATTTTGAATGTACCCTATATCATTCCAGTCCATGAGACTACATTTCTTTTATGCATTTTGTCAAACAATTGAAGTGCATGCTATGAAGGCATTCACTGCTCCAACGTTTGATAGAAAATTCCATTTGTTATGCTTTCCTTTGACTATTTTGTGCTTAGATACAATAAAGATTGTGACATCAAATGGAAATAGAAACTTTAACAAAAACATATTCACCCAATAAATGTGCCCCTTTGCTTTCTATAAGTTCTACCTCCAGTCGCACTCCATTGGAGTTGAACATTAATTTCACTACAAAATATACCATGATAATTATGAAAGTAGATACATCCCCCTCATACGTACATTGTTTTATGCATCTTCTACAGATATGCATCAACTACAAAATTTGAGAATTTTAGTTTAGTTCCAGATTTCTAGAAGATTAAATATATAGATTATATACAAGTTACAAACTTTTTCTGTATTTGTTATATTTTTCTAAAGCAATCTTTAGAAACCATCATGGGGGCTCCTCAAAGTTTAGAAGCACTTGTCTACATATTAGACTATGAAATTAGAAACCTAGAAAACATATATGAGTGAAAATCGGTTGTGCATTTTTTATAAACAGTTGCTTAGATATGAGGTATCATCCCTTGCTAGCAACACTCCTTACTTTTGATGGTGATAGATTGATTTAACAAGTATAAGGATATTAATATTAAATAACAATTATTTGCATATGATGTTGAGGAGATCAATTTCTTAAATATGTTTTTGCAAGATTGATGATGAGAAATTATTGTTGGAATTTATTTTAGACCTCACTTGACAGTAGAAATACAGTAAACATTCAATAAATTTATCAACTAGTTTTGGAGATAGTTTTGTGCTAATATATAATCATAACATAATACCATACATCACCTACAATAATTAACAAAAAATAATAATATGGATCAAGATCCAAACACTAGTAGAATTTGGCAAATAAATGACTTCGTGACAAAAACTTTTAGTCATGACAACTAAAAATGACTAAATTCTACTAACTTTTTGCAGCACAACTATAAATGACTAAATAAATGACTAATTTGATCATCGGGTAAAATACACAACTAAATAATTAGTCACATATGATGTTAAAGTGGGTAATTAAAAAAAAAGAGGGAAACGTGAAGTTGAGCAAGTGATAAATTATTTTTTTTATTTTTGCAAGGAGGGAAACTTGTGTGGGTTTCCATCTATGCAAGGAGTTCTCTCTTTGTTTTTTTTGGCAAAAGGGCTAAAACAACACGGGCTCATCAAGAAAGTTTTAGTTTTGAGAGGAAAACCCTTACTTTATACTTTTACCATTCCAAGATGGATGCCTTCTCTATTGTTTGTTGTTTTGAAGAGGAAGGTTGCAGTGTTTCTGGGCAGTTATCTAAGTTTCATTCAGCTAAGACCATGGGGCAGCTTCATTACAATTTTTCTGAGCATTTTCAATCTTCATTTGCATGGTCGATTGTTTCCTTTACATCTTTTCTGTATTTGTCCATCTTCCTAAGGTTGTTTTGTTTCATTTCTAAGTTGCAGAAGGCAAATAAGGGAGTGTTCTTTCTTCATGTTCTTGCATATCAATGCCTTCTTCATCCATTTGAAGGCTCTTTCCCTTATTCCCACAGGTTAGGGTTTTCTGGTGCAGGAGCACCTACCTGACAGCTGGCCTTCATGAGGCAGTTAGTTAGTTTGAGTCTTGTTTATGTTTTCAAGAAGGTCTGATAAGACCAAATGCATGTAATAAGGTCATGTTGATCATGATAAGATCATGTTGACCATGCTTTTACTATTTTTAGCCAATTTGTTAGAACAGCTGTCATGATGTATGTTCGGTTGGATCTCCCAGCCGCCTGGAGAGATTTCCCAGCCGCTTGGAGTCGGGTCAGTAGTACTCGTAGGAAAATCTATTTAAGCATGAGGATCGGTTGATATTGCATAGATAGAGATATCATCGATCGAGCTAGATTGCAGAGAGTGAGACTGAGAGAGAGATTGATCATTGTATTTGCATCTTTTGAAATCAAATAAAGTGATCCTGTTTGTCTTCATCCTCTGTTGAATTTCATTGCTTGATTGATTTGCTGGTTTGGTGGCTGTATGGATTTACTGATCCATTCCACCGGTTGATTCGTCGGATCGGTGGAATGGCGATGTACAGTAGGTTAGGTTGTAGTTTGTTTTCTGTTTGCATGCAGGTGTGCAGGATCGCCGTCGAGAGATGTTGAAGACCCTAGCATGGGTATGTGCTAGGTCGAGCTGATAAGTTTGAGTTGGTAGATCACCCTGAGAGTGGATCGGGTCGTCCCTGGAGGATCGGCGAAGTAAAATTTTGCTAAGGTTGAAAGTTCGTCAAAACGGCATCATCAGGATATTTTGGTGAATATCCTGCAGTCGCTTCGGACATCGTCATCCGGATAAGTGGAGATGAGTATGATGCTTTCGATTGCATGAAGTGCAAGTGCGTCGGGGTGATCATCATCAGGAGTTGCCGAAGAGGAGTGCATCGGCATAAGGTAGAAGATCGGGTTACGGAACTGACGGAGTTTGCATATTTCAAGTGCATCAGGATGTTGTAAGTCAGATATATACTCAGTGTATATATCGCCGTCAGGATCATCTTCTGTGTATGCCCATCATCTGCGTATCGCTAGCAGATGCGGGAGTGAAAGTTCATTTTTTTGACTAAGTGTTGAAGAGGTCATCAAGATATTGTGTGACGTCATCGTCATCAGGATATGACGTCATCGTCATCAGGATATTGAGATATCACCCTATGCAAGTTTATCCTGCTGTCGCTAAGTGTTTAGGTATCGGCGTAGGTTCTCGGCAGAAAGTTGTGTTAACATCATCAGGAGGTTTCGAGAGAACCGGATAAATCATATCATGATGTTGTTGCTTGTATCGTCGGCTATCGGGGCATCGAAGGGAAGGTGCTGAAATTGTCGTCATCAGGATATTTGGAGCAACCGGATATTTGATATCCTGCTGACGAAGGGAGTGTTGAATATCATGATGATGCCGATAGTGTTTGGCGCCCGATGAACAGTACAACCGGAGGATGTTTGTACTCGATGATGATGATGATAGGCGACAGGTGGAGGAGGTGAACAGTAATCGGCAGGAGGATAATTCTGCTCGCCCGAAATATGATGATGATGCTGAGCCGATAGGGATTTTTATCATGCTGTTTGTATTATTGGCTCCTCCTTCCTGTTAGTAAGCTCCCGTTGCGTTTACCTCTGCATCATAGTGGTATCAGAGCAAAGGTTAGGATCTTCTGGAAAAGATAAGAAGGATGTCAGACGAAGAAGGAACATCGGAGGTTCCGACAAGGATGACCAATGCTGAGTTGGCAGTTCTGGTGAAGAAACAGATTGCAGAAAGCAAGGCCGTGAAGGCCCAGAATCAGGAATTGAAAGATGAGTTAGCAAAGTTGAGGAGCAGAGTAGGTTCTGGTAGAGAAGAAGATAGGGAAGAAGAAGAGATCCCTAATTGGAGCGAGGAGGTCGTTCCTGCAGACTAGAGACCACTGTTGAACGCCCTCAAGGCCATGGAGAGGAGAACCATGGATGTGAAACTGGATTTGCCAGTGTTTACAGGTAAGATGGACCCTGATTCAGTGATGGAGTGGATAGACTGTTTGAACAATTTCTTTGTAACAGAGGAGATACCAGAACAACAGAGAGTGAAGATAGCACAGTCAAAGATGAAAGAAGCTGCCTTGACATGGTGGAATTTTGTTCAAGATGATAGAGTACAGGAAGGAAAACGTAGAGTTGCCACATGGAAGAAGATGATGGCATTAGTAAAGGAAGCTTATATCCCGTTGGATTACAGTATCCAATTACACAAGAGGAAGCAAAACCTGAAGCAGAAGGAGCTAGATGTCAGCTCATATACAGAAGAATTCATGAAACTCTGTATGAAGACAAAGGTAAAAGAAAGTGAAGAAGAGAAGGTAGCCAGATACCTTAATGGATTGAGGTTTAATATCCAGGATGATTTAAGTCTGCATAATCCAGATACAGTTCAGAAATGCTTCCAGTTGGCATTAAAAGTGGAAGAGAAGTTAAAGAGAAAACAAGGACAACACAATATGAGGGGAAGAGGATCAGCCCATACAACAAAGCAAACCAATGAGGGTCAAGAAGACACTGGTAAAGGACAGGGACAGTCTGATTTCAGAGGTGGATGGAAAGGTAATAAAGGCAGATTTGGAGGTGGTAGAGGTTCTACTACATTTTCAGGAAAGTGTTACACCTGTGGTGAGTTTGGTCATCCATCTTTCAAGTGTCCAGAAAACAAAGGTTCATCATCCAGAGATGATAGAACGAGTGACAAGAGAGTACAACTTGTGCAAGAAGAGAAAGAAGAGAAAAGTGTGCAGAGTTCAAACACTTATCAAAAGGATAAGGAACTTGATAATTATGGATACCCAGAAAGTGGAGAATCTCTACTGATGAGAAGAACAGTGACTACCATGAAGGTAACTGACAAAGAATCCCCACAAAGAAGAGCTCTTTTCAAGACTACATGTAAGAGCAAAGGTAAGGTATGTAAGGTTGTCATTGATACTGGTTCAACAGACAACATGGTATCTCAGGAAATGGTGAATAAACTGAATTTGGAAAGGATTCCACATCCACACCCTTACAAGGTATCTTGGGTGAGTGATAGTCAATCACTTTTTGTCTATGAACAGGCATATGTGGATTTTCAGATTGGAGCATATCAGGATAGAGTTTTGTGTGACATATTGCCCATGGAATGTTGTCACCTACTGTTGGGTAGACCATGGCAATTTGATAGGAGGGTACTGTATGATGGGTATGCTAATACCTACACCATCAAGAAAGATGGGAAGACTGTTAAGTTGATGCCATTACAGGAAGCAGTTGCAGCACAGAAGGCAGCCAAAGTCATTTTAATGGGAAAGAAGGAATTTGTGCAGATGCCTCGAGGAGCAGGCATAAAGGCAGTTGAGAACACTGCAGGGAAAGGAGTTGTTAAAGACAACAAGCTGAAGAAAGTTTCAGTTGTGACTGACAGAGGTCAGCAGCAGGTTCAGAAACAGGTGTGTAAACAGCAACCAGTTGAGAGGAATGACAAGGATGTTGTCATAGTTGGGACTATTGTTTGTCCTATAAGAGTTGAAAGAAAGACAGAGTTGAACATTGCAGAAGTTCAAGAGGCAGTTCAGACAGAGGTTCTGGTCAGACAACCTGACAAACACAAGGTATGTAAGAGAAGGGCCTACATTGACAGGCATGAGGATTTACTTACCAGAAGGCAAGTTACAGTTCAGAAGTCTTGGAGAAGCCAAGAGCCAGCAGAGGATAAAGCTGGAACAGGTCAGAAGACTGACAAGGCAAAGTGTAAAGGTGGAGGACTTCCATATCCTAACTCATGGGACATGAGTTCTTTTCTGTTGGGGAGTATGGTGCAGGAGCACCTACCTGACAGCTGGCCTTCATGAGGCAGTTAGTTAGTTTGAGTCTTGTTTATGTTTTCAAGAAGGTCTGATAAGACCAAATGCATGTAATAAGGTCATGTTGATCATGATAAGATCATGTTGACCATGCTTTTACTATTTTTAGCCAGTTTGTTAGAACAGCTGTCATGATGTATGTTCGGTTGGATCTCCCAGCCGCTTGGAGAGATTTCCCAGCCGCTTGGAGTCGGGTCAGTAGTACTCGTAGGAAAATCTATTTAAGCATGAGGATCGGTTGATATTGCATAGATAGAGATATCATCGATCGAGCTAGATTGCAAAGAGTGAGACTGAGAGAGAGATTGATCATTGTATTTGCATCTTTTGAAATCAAATAAAGTGATCCTGTTTGTGTTCATCCTCTGTTGAATTTCATTGCTTGATCGATTTACTGGTTTGGTGGCTGTATGGATTTACTGATCCATTCCACCGGTTGATTCGTCAGATCGGTGGAATGGCGATGTACAGTAGGTTAGGTTGTAGTTTGTTTTCTGTTTGCATGCAGGTGTGCAGGATCGCCGTCGAGAGATGTTGAAGACCCTAGCATGGGTATGTGCTAGGTCGAGCTGATAAGTTTGAGTTGGTAGATCACCCTGAGAGTGGATCGGGTCGTCCCTGGAGGATCGGCGAAGTAAAATTTCGCTAAGGTTGAAAGTTCGTCAAAACGGCATCATCAGGATATTTTGGTGAATATCCTGCAGTCGCTTCGGACATCGTCATCTGGATAAGTGGAGATGAGTATGATGCTTTCGATTGCATGAAGTGCAAGTGCGTCGGGGTGATCATCATCAGGAGTTGCCGAAGAGGAGTGCATCGGCGTAAGGTAGAAGATCAGGTTACGGAACTGACGGAGTTTGCATATTTCAAGTGCATCAGGATGTTGTAAGTCGGATATATACTCAGTGTATATATCGCCGTCAGGATCATCTTCTGTGTATGCCCATCATCCGCGTATCGCTAGCAGATGCGGGAGTGAAAGTTCATTTTTTTGACTAAGTGTTGAAGAGGTCATCAAGATATTGTGTGACGTCATCGTCATCAGGATATGACGTCATCGTCATCAGGATATTGAGATATCACCCTATGCAAGTTTATCCTACTGTCGCTAAGTGTTTAGGTATCGGCGTAGGTTCTTGGCAGAAAGTTGTGTTAACATCATCAGGAGGTTTCGAGAGAACCGGATAAATCATATCATGATGCTGTTGCTTGTATCGTCGGCTATCGGGGCATCAAAGGGAAGGTGCTGAAATTGTCGTCATCAGGCTATTTGGAGCAACCGGATATTTGATATCCTGCTGACGAAGGGAGTGTTGAATATCATGATGATGCCGATAGTGTTTGGCGCCCGATGAACAGTACAACCGGAGGATGTTTGCGCTCGATGATGATGATGATAGGCGACAGGCGGAGGAGGTGAACAGTAATCAGCAGGAGGATAATTCTGCTCGCCCGAAATATGATGATGATGCTGAGCCGATAGGGATTTTTATCATGCTGTTTGTATTATTGGCTCCTCCTTCCTGTTAGTAAGCTCCCATTGCGTTTTGCCTCTGCATCATTTTCTTTTGTATTTGATATGCATTTTCAGTTTAAAATGCTACTTTATAGAGCTCTGTTTTATGTATTGTGGAGGCAACATTATGCAATAGAAGTTTTCAGATTCAAAACCCTTGCAATCTAGTCTTTGGACAGTGTTTCAAATCATTATGCTTTGGGATCTAGGTTTCAAGAGTGCAACAAAGAGACAATGGTTTTGTTTCAGGGATATTGGCTTGTTGCATTGCTATTAAATCCATTGTGTTAGGTTCATTAAGGAGGTAGTAGTCATAAAAAATGGAGATCAATCTAACTGTGCATCAAAATGAGGATCTAGTCTCTTTGACAAGGAATGGGAATCAAGTCACTGTGAGGGTTAGTGATTTTGTAGTGGTTGTGTGCATTAAATAAATAACTTTTAATGAAGTGATTCTACCTTAAATACAGGTCCACACCTCCAGGAGAGCACATGCAGGTGTTTATCCAAGTCTACTACAAGGCATCATCTAGTTTTTACCAAACACTGATCCTCTTTACACAAATATTGCTCTCAACAAAACTCTGCCATTGATTCCAATGTTAAGCGATCCATCAATCTGATATATTCTAACAATGAGAGATTTTCCTTATGGGTAACTCTTTTTCAAGCAAAATCAAATATTTATTGAGTGGGATTATACTCCACAAGCACAAGATATTAATGGTTTTTATTGTTCATCTTTCCTATTTTTTTGTTCTTAAATTAGTTTAGTGTTCTTCCTTCAAATTGATAAGATTATATATATTGTTTATTTCTACATGCAAATTAAACAAATACCTTGGCTGATACTTTGTAGGTATGAAGTACTTACTGAAAATTTGATTGACCCTTCTCATATTCCATATGAACATCATGGGCTTCTTGCTCAGACATTTAGAACCATTGGTTTCAACAACAATGTAAGTTCTTAGATTATCTTGTGTAAGTTTGTTTCACATTATTTAAAATCAGAATTTTTCAAAATAGAAACCTTAGGAAGAGCTCTTGAAAATGGTAAAAGCTAGTAACATTGTGAATGTGATATTGTCTTGAGCTTATGTAAAAATAAGTTTGGTTGTTTAACTAAGTTATTGTATTCTTTTAATGGCATATTAGATGTCTCGGAGAGCAAGCAAGCCATTGGATTTGCATGTAAGTAATCTAGAGAAATCAGGTTTTGAAGGTGAATGTGAAATGGGCCCTACAACATTTATAGCTCCTTGCATCTTCATCATGAAAAACTTGCTTCCTCCATCCATAAAGGTAGAAACCTCTCATGCCTATTTAAACAACTAAAATGATAAAGCAAATTCAAGGCTGATGTAAATATTTGTCCTATTTTTATTGGCAAAAATTGACCTTTGACTATTGAAGTGGATGATATTTAAGAATAGTCGACTCCCAATCACTCCACTTAAGTATCATCCACTTCAATGGTCAAATAATCATTACCAATTTTACACCTCATTCACAACAAAAAATGTAAATATTTGTCCTAGTTTTACTGGTAAAAATTGACATTTGACTGTTGAAGTAGATGATATTTAAGAATAGTTGACTTCTAGTAAATCCTACAATGCAACTTTTTATGGTGCACATGTTTTCCTCAGCCTGTGAATTCTTACACATGCCTTATGTTGTATTCCTTTTGCTTTAGTAATATAGTAATCTTATAAGGTTATTTCCATGATAATACAACTGCATGTAATTTTGAGTTCCATTGAGCTCTGTGTGAGTCACTAGTATGTTTTAATTTTTCCAGGGAAACATTCATACTTTAATATCAAGAAGTAGGGAAGATAAGATGAAGACTTTATAGGAAATTTGGGCAAAAATAATAGAAGCATACAAAATATTTTACAAAAATAATATGGTGCTTCATTCTTTTCATTCAATACATATTACATATTTATAGGATTCTCAAATCCTATTTCATAGGAAACAACTCTATAACAACTCCTAAATATATGAGTTGCTTTAACAACTTAACTTCCTACAAACAAGTTCATATAACCATTATACTAACCTCTTTAACAAACCATGTGACTAATAATAATATTAAGTTGTTTCCCAACAACTTAATATTATGATACTTATTTATAACACACATTAACTCTAATTTCTAACACCTATGTGAACAGTAATTCCCAACACCCCCCCTTAGTGTGAACATGGGGTGAAAGTATATCACAATACTTGATGACCACACACAATAGCTTATCATAAGGTATGAGTAGGGACATACACATCTACTCATGAAAAGAGATAGTGGAACTAGCCTCACTATGCTCAATATACCTTCATCCAAGGAGGGACTAACACTTCTATCCAAGGTCTTACATCAAGTTTGGATAGGGATAAACACATCTATTCAACATCAAGGTTATGAATAGGGACACACACATCTGCTCACAACTATTATGATTGGGGACAAACACTTCCAATCACTTCACTACCTCGTAAATGGGGACAAACACATCCATTCACTATGTTGGCACCTTCAAAATTTGCGAATTTGAAGTGCCTATATCCTTTCAATGTGTCGACAGAGGCTAGGTCAACATGCTGCTCAATATACCCCAAAGCCCACCTTCGCCAATTAAAATCTTGCAGTTTAGAGATAATCTTGCAAATCCATATGGTACAATGTTTATTGGTACATACGGTAACATGCTTCCTCAGTTTCGTGCTCTCAGGATGAGTTTTGATGGGGTATTTAATTCTTTTTTTACTACGACTGGGCTATATTTGGTGTTCTGAAAAGTTTCAAATCTCACAATTCTGAGGGAGACCCATTTCTTGCTTTGGTCCAAAACTTCTCCAATTCCAATTTCATCAAAATCAGAGATCATATGATACATTATTTTATTGCATTTCAGTTGCGGCAAAGGCATTTGGCAGGCCAGTTTACAAAAGAGGTCCCTGAAATCATTTAACGAAATGAGTTCTGAGAAAATTAGTTTGCTCTGAATAATTGATAATGGTCCTGTGCAAATTTTTACAGCCCTCCGACATCCCGTCTGCCCACAATGGAAATGCACCATTTGCCTAGAGGAAATTAAAAATTACTATTTGCCGAAGTCTAAAAAATGCAATTTTAAAATATTAATTGGTAATTTTAAATGTTTTAAATGGCAAATATTATAAGTTTAATATTATAACTTTATGTTATAATGTTAAAGCAAGTAAAATAAAGTCAAACAATGGCATTTTGCACCATCACACCAATGCATTCCTTGCAGTCCCTCTGCCATGCGATGGTGCGAACTCACCATCTCATGGCAAATTTTAGTTTGGATTGTCAATTACAAGGTCGAATAGGGTATTTACTTCACCATGGAGGTATCTCTGATAAATGTTTTGGGCAGATTCAGGGAGGAGTTGTTGTAGAGTGGATTATTGATCTCGTTTTTGAGCTTCCAGCCATTTTTTGGAGGCTCAATTTGGCCCAAATTTGTCGTCCCAGGTTTTAAATTCGTCCCTTAGCCATTCCTAATGCTTAGGCATGGATTTTAATCATGTTTATGATGATTTTTGGTTGCTTGAATGCTAAAAACTGTATCAGCAAAAAATGACCCAGTAACAATGAAAAATCTAAATTGGAAGCTTCTGCGGTGTTTTCCCTATGGCTGAGTGTGATGAAGGAGCTTAAGGAGGGCCACACATCCTCATTTCACGGCATCATAGGGGAATCACAAGATCTCTAGTTTATGGTTGTGATGGTGCGAAATGGCAGTGGTTTGGCGGCAAACGACTCCAGATATTTTTGACTTTCTTGACTCCTCTTTTAATATAATTTGTTAATATCCCTGTGGCTCTTTGGTAGTGGTTAATAATGTAAGACTCACCTAACCACCTTGAATTTAATTAATTTTTGCTACCTTGTTCTTGCATCTATAAAAGAGTTGGTAGTCTCATTCTGTAAGGGGCTGAAAGATTGGGATTTTGGAGGACTGAATGAAATACAAGTTTTGACTGTTACCCTATTTTTGGTGTTGTAAGTTTATGTTGAATGTGTTGAATGTGTTTTTCATGGGCCATTTATCAGTTTCAGGTTGAAATATATGAATAATGTTGTAAGCATGTGTTTCTATTAATTGTCTTCATTATTATCTGCATGTTTCCTTTGAACAAAGTGGCTAAGGGTCTTCTAAGTTATGGGGTGCACACTTGCTACATTGCATATTTGATTTCTTGTCTCTATTTAAGGAACAGGTTAAACTACTTTAGATCAAATATGGGGATGTATGTCTGATAATAGGGATATTCATAAGTATAGTTAATAGGAATACTCAATCTTGGGAGTCATCTATAAGGAAGATACACAATCACCCTCCTGAAATCTGTATATTTGTTTAGTTTATGGAAAATCATTTACATGTTTTAATTTTGACTCCTTACCCTAGGATAAGCACCAATCAGAGTCTTGGATCGAGTTCATGAGTCAAACCCTAGTCTAACAGCCAAACATATAAAACAAAATTGATTCAAAATCTCATACTTTAGGATTTAGGAGTAGGATTTTAGGTTTCAAATCCTTTGGCTCATAATTGAAGTAAGGTCCAAAGCTAGCCCCTTTGTGTTTATCTCACAATTTTGGCTTGCATAATAGAGGATTTATCTACTAAAATTTCAATACCTTGTTATAGTCAAGATTCATCACATGGGTATTGAGTAGGGACACCCCCTTAGTCTTGTAGAGCCTGAAGTGCAGAGGAGACATTAGAGTCTATCTCCTACTCATTGGCCACTAACTTGAGGACCTTGTAGATAAAAGATGGCAACTTTTTAGGGGAACTCATATAGTCATCTGGAAAAAACCAAACAGATTGGCGACTCTGTTGGGGACAGTGATAGATCTATGAGCAAAGAGTCAAATAATTTGATGAGTTTGAGCATCTGGTTCAGATATTGAGGTTTCAGACCTGGAAGAGGCTTTGTTGCAGCAAATTTAAAAGAATTTATGTGTGGCTCTTTCTCGGGGATGCATGCCTCTTGCAGGCATGGCGAGATTCTAGTTATCTCCAAGATGTAGACCATGTGTCGAATCCATTGGGCTGCTGAGTCAATACTCCATCTTGCATTAAAAATCATACCTTCGATTTTATTTGATGGCCCCGGGCCTCCAAAAATGAAAAACCAGAACCCTCCCCTATCAATACCTGATTTTCATCTGACTGGCCAGACTACACTTGAAAACACTGACATGATCTACCCACAAACTAACCTTGTCATTGACGTGCTTAACCATATCACTGAGGCTACCACTGTCAACATAACCTTTGTCATTCAGCACTTTAAAATTAGGCACAAAACCACATGTATTGTCATACCCTTCACCACCAAGTAATGTATGCATGTCATATTCATCAAACAATGCATTCTAATATGGCATACAACACTTCTCATCATCTATGTCACTATTATGCATTATAAAATGATCTCCTAGCTGAATTGAAAATTGAAAGTACTCATAGTCCACCATATAGCTAGGATCATTAGGTCTTACTCCATCATAAGTTTGCATATCAAAGAGGAAACTTTCATATTCATTTTTGTGCACCTCACTCAAACACTCACTTGTATGAAAAAGAAAGTTTTCATACACAAGTTTCTCTCACTACATACATCTAATCTTACAAGGGCACATATCTGAATCACCAACACCCATATCATGCATAAAAACATTCATTTCTTGTTCAGGAAAGTATTCTGGTCCAACTTTGAAATTATGACCCATATCCATGTTAAAAACTTCAGAAACTAGTTCACACAAATCTAGAGACATCCCACAATGCATATTTTCATGAAAACCTCTCTCATCACAATCATTATATAAAGTCATATGATCTTCCTTATATCCACTCACTTCAAAATGAGGTTCTGATTTCTTATCATTTTTACCTTTATTTTCACCATGGTTTTCATTGTGACCCTAAAATGGAGTCATGTCCTCAAAATTCTGCTGAATAATGGAATAACTGAGCTATATGTCAATGATTCATTTACATCCTCTACTTTTTCACCATGTGAATCCTCAACAAACATAAATGCCTCTATGTTAGGAAGATGATTAATACCCACAAAGAAATGATCATAATCAACATTATTACTTATTTTATCCTCTGACTCTATCACATATAGGTCTGAGATTTCTGCCATGTCAATAGACTTTGACACTACTTGATATGAGGATTCCTTAACCCTTTTGACATCTTCAATTACCATTCATTCATTCATTATTCCTCATCACCTGATCTTCTGAGAGTGAGCTTATGCTATCCACACCCTTCATTCCAATGTAAACAATAGAATAGCAATAATTGGACATATCATTTGAATCACTCTCACCATAAGGCCACCATTTGAGCTATGTTGTATCTTTTTCAGGAGAGCAACAATCAATTGTACAAGTTAATGGAATGCCCTCACTACCTGAAAGTGCTCCTGCCTCATCATTGATCGAGCCATAACTAGGCAAAGTTTGATGCATAACCTTAGTAGTTTCCATTACTTGATCATGTGATGCATTTAGAGCACCATTTTCATATATGTACATTGTGTCTATTAGCTGATCATGAACATGTTTTAAACTAGACACAGGTATAACCATATTTTCAGACCTATTTGCTTCATCCCACTGTATACTGTCACCATATTGTTCACTTCTAACAGCAGGATCAATGTGATCAACATTTGGATATATGATGTTCCTTGCATCATGTTTTGGCTCGAATTTACCATTAAGAGAAAATAACCCATATCATGGAATGAGTCATAAATTGGGGTAGAAAACTAATAATCGCTTTAGTAATCATTCATAACCTCTGACTTACATTGCTCACCTGCATAGAAATATTTATGACAACCCATAGTTTTAGGCTTGAGACTTCTACTCATTCCTGTTGTGTGGTTACACAACACAACCCATTTTGCCTTAGCAAAATAGGGACCCAACTTTTCTTTTGCTTTTGCTTGCTTGTTTTCTTGCTTTGGGCAGTTTGGTAAAAGTTAGTCATGCATGTCACCTTTACTTATGCATGTGCATCACAAGGAGAGATCATTTGTCCAAGTCAGCATTTGTTATCATAAACCTCATAGTTAGGAAGACCATAAAATTCTAAGCAAGTTTGCCTTTTGGATCACCCTGATATTGTTTAAAGGTAGAAAATTATGTTGAGTCAAAGTTTGGTCAACCCTAATATTTCACATGGGGGGTCATATTTCTAAATATCAATGATATTTTCTTAGATAACCCTGACTTAGAAAATCACCCGATATTTATTCCATCCCTGATACGTGAACATCAAACTAAAATAGGGATATGAGTATCTGCCCATCATAAACTTCATGTATTTATGGGGGGGTCATATTTTGAAATATCAGTCATCTTAAAAATATCACCCCTTTGCGAATATCACCCTGCGTCAATATGACGATGACATCATTCATCTCTAATGAATAAAAGGATCACCCTGATGATGATGTAATCATTACACCTGACCCACGGAGGGTCATATTTCTAAGCGTCCGTCATATTCCTCAATATGATGATGACATCATCATAACCTGATAACAAAGATGATAAGATGGCATGATGATGTCATCATGATCTACACCCAAAGGGGGGTCATGTTTCGTAATATCCTTGATATTTTTTTATGACTCGATCTTGCTTAATGGTCAAAGGTTGACCATATCACCCTGATCTCTAGTAAATGATTATCTTGCGCACAAGGGGGGGTCCTATTTTCCATTAATGGGGTCATATTTCAAATATCCCCGATCTTCCAAAGATCACCCTCCGACATTGAATGCAAAACCCAATGGTAGGTGGTACCCTTTCGATTTCAAATACAAATCCAACACTTGGCGGCATCTATGAACTTCAGGCAAATAATTGATGGATTCGATTGAAACAACTCATATGCCCTAATTTGTTGTATTGACTAGTTTAAAAGTGAAATTTAAGGATTATTTACATTTACCTTTGCAATAATTACAAGTTATAGAGCTCTAAAAGTTAAACGCCTCACAGTCATCTACCGGCAGAACGTCATACTCAACGTAACAGAATGGAATAGTTGATATTGCACATCTGCATTTTCTCTATTAACAGTCATATAACAAGAAGGGAAAAGCAAATATCAAGTAAGTAAATTAAAACCCTCCTTGTTTTCATTTTTTGTAAATCATCTGGTAGGTGTATTTTAATAGGTTAATATGCATAATGATGATGCATGAAGGAAATTACAATGTTGAATAGTAATAATGAAATGCATAGTTTTCTTGATTTCCCTATTCATAGATCCTAGGGTAAGAAATGAATATCTGCATCATAGGATCTAATGGCAGAGGTCAGGAGGAACATATCCAACTCTGAGTTCTTAAAACCTATGTTTGTACAACTTGAAAGAGTAGGATTCAGATATGGTCAGATAGATGATACACACTAAGGACAAACAGAGTTAGATGCATGAACGAGAAGATTGGATAATGATACAGATAACCCTATACTAGATAGGATATTCACAACTAGTATGTAGCATGTAGCCGGCTTCCCATATGTAATGGAGGCCACTGAGTTGGTAGTGGAGTGTGCTAGGAATTATAATCATGAGAATAGAAGGGTAGAAAAATATGGTAGAGTATATGCTAATTTCTCAACCAAGGGTATTGCTGCCACTTTCAGTTTGCCTATGGGAAATAAGGTGATCGGTTTGGACCTAAGTAAGTTGGAGAAGGAATACAACAATAACAAGAAAGAGGCCAGGAAATTTGGGTATCAATGGAGGGCCAAGAATAGTACATATATAGCCTCGACTAAGTTGCTTGTTTACTTATATAAATTTGATTTTGATGAGAAATATCAATACATGGTTTCCCTATTAAGCAGGATAGCCGACAAGCAACATGTTGGTAACTTTGAGAATTGAATGTATGGAATCATTTAGATGGTGTTATATTCAAACAACAAGCCTCTGTGGGCCAAGATCATTAGCGATAGCATGGATGAGGGCATGACGAAGCTAGGAGGCAAGGCTTGTATATTCCATATGACCTCCTATGTGGTATATGCATGTGCTTTTCATGGAACATTTAATGACTTACAAATAGTGGGCAAGGTGGGAAACATCACTAGTGATGTACACATTTGGGATCATTACCCCCAATTGCAGAGGAAGGCATACCTCCAGGACTACAAACTAGTAAATGATTCTTTTTCAATGCATTTAGTCAGAACTATGGAGGAGGATAGAATGAAGAGATTGAGCATGGAGGCTCAGACCATTATATACAAACATGGGGCTTGGTTCATCCAATTCCCCACCTTATCCTACATAAGGATAGAAGGATTTGAAGGATAGCCTTTCATGTTGTCAAGATACCCCACTAATAGGGTCATCTTGATGGATTTTGTCAGACAAGTGTCCACTTCAGTTGAGGCTCACATAGAGCAGAAGAAGATTCCTCTTATTTTATTCCCAATATACATAGGATGGTATATATGCACAGACAGACAAAGCATCAAGCATGCTATTGGGGGGTTAAAGCTCATGCACCTATAGCCATTTTCTATAGCAAGGTCATATGACCCGTATGGAAGAATGCAAAAGTTATTGGGAAAAGAGATACATCAAAAGCATCTTAAATATTATTGGATAGATTGTGATGATGCGGCTAAGGTTAGGAGAAGAAATTATCAAATGCTCACCCTCAACCAGATCAGGACTTTTGATTGCATTTTAGTTCCTACATAGCTGCATCATGAGGATGGGAAAATAATGTCAAATAAATATGAAGACAAGAAGGTGTATAATGAGACCATTTTGGCTATGAATCTAACACTGCCAAAGGAGACATCGTTGGATCAAATAATGATAGGGGTCCTCCAACTGACAAAAAATTGGGTAACTACTGAAGTTACCAAATTAAAGAAGGGTCTAGCCCTCACTGTTGACAATAAAAAGAAAAGACAGGAGCTCTTAGATGAAGAATGTGATGATTTTCTAATTGAGAAGAGGAAATCTAATGGAGAGAGACTACCTGATGATGAGAAACAACCACAACAAAAAGGCAAGAAGGCTGATCCTGAGCCGCAGGGGGTGGTTATCAAGAGGCTTCCATCAAAAGGTGATGGAGCACAACATCTGTGCATGCGTCTTCCTCATAGCCACCCCCTAATAAACAGAAGACCAAGAGAATAATGAAGCCTGTTCTTGAAGATATAGAGAAGCAAGTGGAGGATGAGCCTCTACAGGCAAATCCCTTGGAGGAAGAACAAGTAGATATGGGACCTAGGAATGATGATTTATTAATAACAAGAAAGAAAAGAAAGGAGGTGCTATAGAAACCACCACCAAAGAAGCAAGGACATCCATGAGGGGAGATGTTAGCACTGACCCCATCATATTAAGATGTATGGGTGGTTTGACCTTCAAGAGAGAATTGCAGCACGAAGTCCCCATCCCTGAGATAATTTAGTTTAAGCCTAAGAGAATGGAGGAGAAGAAAGAAAAAGTACATATGGATAGTAAGGAGACCCCTTTCCCTCTTGATGATACTATAGAGTTATCAGATGATGAGGTAGTTCAAGATGTGGTTTCTTAGCACATGGAGACCTTGGTTGCCAATACCAAGATGACCCCTCATGGGACCCCAATGGCTTGAAAGGTAACTAATCAGACAAGGGATGAAAAAGATGAAACAGAAAAGGATAACCCTAAGTAGGTAGCCCAGCAGATAGGGTTAGAATTTGGTTGAGCAGGTTACTAGTCCTGCAGCAATAGACCTAACCTACCAGGGTGATATCAGCCAAAATAAAGATAGTGATCCACCTCTAGAGCCTGAAAAGGCTGAAGACACAAAGTATACAAAGGTGGGCGATGTGACACCCAATCAAGACAAGGATCAAAATACTGCACCCATAGGACAAGAGCAATTAGAAGCACAGCTGTAGAGTGTGGGTGATCAGGATATGCCAGACAAGGGTGTTGAGGAAGACCAAAGAGGTCCATCGCCACCTACTGAAGGAGGTGATCAAAGTAATAATCTATGAATAGAGGAGAAATCACCTAAGAAAGAGGTAAACTTAGAAGAAGTAGTTACATCTAAGGATAAGGAGTAAAGTTTATCACAGGGTGGGGATCTAGAGAGAGAAATAGAGAATGTGACCAAGGGTGATCAAGATGATTTCCAAGGCCAAAACACATAAACATCTCAAGAGACCAATGTGCCACAAGATGAGCAAAAGAAGAAAGCTCAGGAAATTCTAGAGGAGAGCTTACAAAAGGAGGCACAAGACCAAGAAGTGAATACTCAAGAGGAGCCTCCTCCACAAAAGGAAGTCCCTCAACAGGAGGTACCTCAAGAAGATCCCCCTCATGAAAAGGTACATGAGGAAGAAATTAGAACATGACATTCACCTAAGAGGGTAGAGCATAGTACAGAGTCACAAGACACCCAAAATATAGGGGGTGATCATCAAGAACCTAGGGGTGATGTACCTTATTGGTTTCAATGGGAAGTACATCTACAATAGGTAGAGGAGGTACAAGACTTTGATATTTCTACACTATTTGTCGGAAGCATGATAAAACCAAGAAGAAAAGAAAGGCTGATGTCTACAATCAAAAGAGACCCTACTACAGGTAGGAGAACTGCACAAATAGCCTTACCTCCAGTAGAAAAGGAGAAAGGCAAGATAGCCTTTGAAGATTTTTAGATCACTAATGTTGATCTAGGTTTTGCAAATGAGGACCAAGAAGGTCAAGAAGGAAAAGATATTATTGACTCTCTAACACAATGGGTGAAGAAAGAAAAGGAAAAGAATAAGAAACATAAGGAGCACATTGCTCAACTACATTATTTTATTAAAGGATTAATTGATCCAAAACATACACTTGTCAACACAGCCACTCCATTAACTATTATATCCGAAGAGGAAGTTACAACATTGGACCTAATGAAGCATAAAGCACAATTAATGGACAAGTGGTTGATGTCATCTATATTTGAAGTTGCAGATGTAGTGAAAACCTCTTTGGAGAGGTGGAATTCTCTTAGTGCCTTGAAGAGAAAGGTGGCTAAATTGCAAAATGAAGTGGGCAGGAGGTCCTTCAAATTGGGGAAGCATTTAGATGCTTTGAATGAGATGAAGAGGATTGATACACATATAATTGTGGGTAATAATATACTAGATAATAACACCTCCTAGTTGCTAAGTATCTGGTATGAGGATATTGGATTTGAATGTGACATATTGAAGAGATGTAGCAAAAAACTCAGCAATATAAGTGTCAAATTGCGTAATCTAATGGCACAGGAGGCAAAAACCCTAGAGGTATTGGAAGGGAAGGAAGAAGGGAAAATAGAAAATCAAGATGTAGATTTTGTTGTTCAGGCTTTCCATGATAACTTCAAGCAAGCTGCAGAAGATCCCCTGCACCATCTAACAGAAGAAGTCATGAACAAGGTCATGAGGATGATTGTCAGGGTGGAAACATATAATGAAACCTTGAATAGTAGAAAAAATAAGATGGAGGCTCTTCAAGCAAAATTTCATTCCCACAAGCATGCAGTACTAAAAGCCAAGGTCCAGGATGCATGTGAGATTGATAGAGTAGTACAAGCATATGAATCCATCAGGACAACAATGAAGGTACATATAGGGGATGATCTGCATCGAGGTGATAGTGATTATGATGATGATCATGATGCAGAAGATGATGAAGAAGAAGGAAATGAAGAGTAAGTACAGATGCATGATAATGGAATCATATGCATGATTCACTTTCAAGTGAATGAGCCTTGCTAGATAGTTGCCATTTGGTAACTTGTGCCACGTATGAAGATGTTGACTAAGTCAAGTAAGCAATGTTGACCATTGATCTGAATAGATAAATCTTGACCGTTGGTCATTTGTAACCACCTCCTCTCCTTGTTCTATAAAAGGGCAAGGAGTGCACTCTTTTAGACATTAGAAACTTAATTGAAATTTGATTGTTGAAGAATTCAGGACTGATTTCAAGGTTATTGTGAATGTACATGTTCTTGCATACTTAATGAAAGAGAAGCTTTTTTTATTACAAATTATTGTAAATCTTGAGTAATCAGTGAATGAGATCTGGATATATGCATTGATTAGCTGCATCCCTTGGAGTACTTATCAGTCTACATGTGTTGTTTTCATTCCTTGTTCCTTTGAAGTTAGCATCAACCATACCTAGCTGTGGAACATCCTAGTGAAATTATGGTTTGATTTTTTCTCTTCATAACTGTATCTGGAACATATGTGACTCAATAGCTAAAGGTTAACTAAATTTAGAAATATTTCTTTAATTTTCTTAAATTTCATTACAAATCACCCTCACAATTGCAAATAACATACAATCTAAAGAAATGGCACATGGAATATGCCTATATCTCATAAATGATTGAAAATATAGAGCATATTTTGATTGAAAGCATGTTAAATTGATAAATATCATGCAAATATAGATGTATATCCATGATAAACATATGAATATCCACTTATAGGCACACTATTTGAATGAATACATAGTGTAGAAGTATATACAAGTTCATGACAATAAATACTCAGAAGAATTGATCAAACTTACAAATATTACTCTAATCTATGGAGCATAGTAGAAATAATCTTGTTTGTGAATTGAATTTAATGGAACATATACAAAATTGATTACTTATACAACATAAGACCCCTTGAAATAGCATGTCACATCAACCTCTAAGTAATGTCAGACGATCATGACCTAATCAATGGAGCCTTGGAGTCATCAATTCCTTTCAAATTAATCATACTTTTCAAGATAATAAAGGTTTGTTCTACAAATTTTTATGCATGTTGCTATGACTAACAATCATCATCAACATAAATTGGCGCTAGAAGGAGGGCCTTCTTTCTAATTTTGAAAGTAAATCGGTTGTATTTGGATTTCCCTGTGTTATAAATGAGGTAATCTTCTCAAAAACCATCACAAATGTTCATGTTTTGAGTTTTCATGCAAGGATTTGCTTGTTCATCACAAATATTTTAGAATTGAGTATAGATATCTTGAACTTTACATTCAATTCTTGCAATCTTTGAAAATGGAGTCATTGTTCAGGTTTTCTTACTAAATCTTTGCTATATTTTGATCGTGTTGCCTAATATCCTGATATCTATGTCTGAAAGTCTTATACATGTTCACGTTTGTAGTGTTTGTGCAAATATTGCATAAATATCTGGTCAGTTTTGGATCTCGATCATAAATACATCCTTTGTTTGGTCAGTTCATTTGATCTTTGCAGGAAACTAAGCCAAATTTCCATAAATTGTAGGAACCCTGGCTCTCAGGCCAAATACCAGGTCTAGATCCAGTGGACTCTTTGAGGAACTACTTATCCATGGATTTAGACCTAGAACTATAGACATTCATCACACTCTTGATTCTAGTACATCATAATCTACACCAGGAAATACTCCAATAACCCCTGCTGAGTTGCAAACACCTACAAGACCACATGTAACACCTCAAGTCCCACCTCCACCAATCACAATGTCAATCTTTACTATAGACTCACCTTTAACCTTTAGTGCATATCATCCTTTGCCTAAAAATCCTGACAAGATTTGTCCTAAGTATCGTCCATATCAGGATGCTGATGATCACATCAGAACATTCAAGGAAGCTTGTTAAAGAGCAAGGATTGAACATCAAGATGTGGTATGTAGATTATTTCCATTTTCTTTAGGAGAAGAAGCATATAATTGCTCTATCAGTCTTGGTCAAGGTTTAGTTGGTTCATGGGCTGCCTTGGAGAAATCTTTCAAAGACATATTTAAGATACATATAGATCCTTCAATGAATTATCACTTGTTTGCCACAATCAAAAGATTTGAAGGAGACCCTATTGCTAACTTTAATGGTAGATTCCAAAAGATGCTATCAAAGTTGGTTGCTCCTTATACTGTAGTAGATGAAGCTACTAGGAGTATATACTACTCATCCTTAGATCCCCTGACTTCTATGTTCATAAGGAGGACACATCCTAATGTCACAACTTTGGCAAGAGCCTTCAAAGAAGCTATAAAAGTTAATCAACAATTGATTCTGGCTCTAACACCTAATATCACTTTCCCTACACCAAACATAGCATTTCCTACATATCCTGCTTAACAACAGACCAATGGAGCTATGATGCCTCCATCTATGGTGCCAAGCCCATTACAAGTACCTCCACTCAACATTATGCCAACTCCAAATGGAAATGGCTAGATAATGCAATATCTAGGACATACACAAGTACCTCAGGATGTAGGATAGAGTAATAACAATGGTTCTTCCTTTTTCAAACCTCAAACAAAGAATGTAGTAGCCAAAGTTCAGGAAGAGAAGGAAGAAATTAAAGAGATATCAACACAGTTGAAAAACTTGACAACTGAAATCACTCATCTGAGAAGTCAGAATCTCTATTCTCAGCCAAATCAAAACAGATGATATAACAATGATAGATCAGGATATCTTGATAGTGGATATAACAATGATAGGAACTACAACAATAACAATAACAATAGTGGTAACAATAATGCCCCTAGACAGCCTAGAGTGTGGAACACTAGGCCAAATAATGGTTCCTTGCCATCACCCTTAGATAATCAGCGTCCTAGTGAACCTAAGTAGACCACTAGGGTGAACTTGGTAGAAGCAACTCTTACAAACTGGTGTAGGATACATAAAACCAATGCTCATGTTGAGTTAGATTGTCCTCAATTTAGGATAGTAGCCATTATATTTCAAGCTAAGGTATCAAATACTGTAGGTAATCTTACTTTTGTTGAAGGAAATGAAATTGTCCCTTGTGGATATGACTCTGCCTTTGTATTAGAAAGTTTTACCAATCATCCTCACCATCAGACAACCTCAGCTCATCAGAATTATACTCTAGCACGTGAGGAGTCAGCCATGGCTTTTGAAACAAATTATATTTTTCCCTTTGAGGATGAGAATGAACCATCAGTTGAACATGAGGAAGTTCGTGCCTATCAACAACAATATCAGGGTAGACATAATTATAACCTAAGGAATAACTCAAATAGACCTTCTAGTCCCTTGACCACATCTTTGTCACCAAATAATTTTAACACTCCTCCTGATCTAAAGGCAAGTAATTGATGAAGGGGGTAAATCATAAAACACACAACAACAAAAAATGCACACAGAAAATAGAACTTTCTTAATTGATTTGGACAACTTATTACATTACAGAAGCTCAAATACAATTAGAGGAATGAACCCTCCATAGGTTGCAACACATTATAGCTTCCTCTCACAAGACTCTGGAATCATCTGCCCTCTGCAACCCCAAATCTACTAGGGTTTCTATTTTCCTACCTATTCTTGACTCTAAACTTTCCCCCTTAACTCTACTACTGCCCAGGGTTCCCAAAAATGGTTATTAATAGCCTTTTTGGCAGCCAACAACCTAGTTTCAAAATTTGCATCTCCCTCCAAAAATAGGTCAACTTCCGGGAGCCATAACTTTTGATCCGGGTGTTTGATTGACGAATTGATTTATGTGTTGGAAAGCTCGCGGAGTGCTCTACATGCTAAGAACTAATTCTTCTAGTTTCAGCCATTTTTGGGCCTATATGGGGCCATTTAGTACCTCAAACCTGAGTTTGAATAATTTGCAAGTGTTTTTTGGGAAACGGAAACTTTAATATCTTTCATCTCGCAAACGATCTTTGCATGATTCCTTCACCAAAGGTATTATTTTTTAGTTATGAAACTTCCTGTAAAATTTCACTTCATTCCATGACCAAATGCAAACTTTCTAAAAATAGCAGGTTGATATTTTTAGCAGTTTAGAAAAATTGAAAGTTCTACATCATTATTATTCAAGCGATTATGGAACCAGAACCACAAATTTTGAAAATAAATGGAAATAATATCGACAATTTTGATACACATCTTTTTTTGGGTGATGCAAGATTGCCCTTACACCACTGGATGCTCCTACATCAACAATAACCCTAGATTTCCTAAGGTTAATGCTCAATATTTAGTACCACATAATGCAGTGGAAAAACTAATAACCAGCCTCCTGAGTCTGACAAATTGGTCACATACTTAGAAGATGAAATGAAAAAGATCAAAATTAGCTTATCATTGTCAGAATTACTTAAGACCCCAGCCATTAAGAAGTCATTCATGAAATCTTTAGATGACCCTACACCAAAAGAGGATAGCCATCCCGTTAACTCAAGCCAGACTCTGAATAAAGATCAGGCAGCTAAGGATAATAATGTTAAACACAGAACTTCAGCCACTATCTAGGCTGTTGAAACTGATGAAAGTAGATTATCATTGATGTCAAAAAGGTGTTGGTATTGACAGGACTTATCATGAGGATCAATGGATATTCAAAATCTTCATCATGGGATTGCTCATGATTTCATGGTCACAGTTTACTTCATAATGCTCATGGTCTCATTTCAGGATGCTTGATTGAGTTCATATCTTGTTTATGTTTCTTAGTTCATTCTTGTGTGTGTTGTTTCATTTTTGTAGATCTTATACAGTGGTGTTTAAAGGAATGATGATGCAGAAATAATCCAACATATTGTTCACAAGTTGTTCACCAAAGAAGAAAGTAGAAAATAGATTTGAAGACTTGTTTGTGTTGATGGTTGAACATATTGATGAGTTGTTGATGACAGACACAAGTTGATGTCTTGCAAATGCATAGAAGGTATCATTTATGATTAACAGATTTGCATTGTGTTCTTCATGCGGGTGTTGACATTGGTATAGATGTTCTTGATGTTCATGACAATCAGGTTGTTGTTATCTTACTCTTCATAGTTGGCTTCTTAGTTATCTCAGGTTGATCTTACATGATAATGTGAAGGGTATTCATGCCTCATCATAGCATTCATGCTCTATCATACCTTATTAGACTTGTTCATCATTTATGACTTGTTCATGGTTGAGTTGAGTAAGCTTTGATAGGTGTTCATGATGTTTGGAGTTTACAAAGGGGTTTCAAATGTAAGACAGAGAGGATGATATGATATCTCTATTAGCATTTTTCACAATTCAGATTTAGGTGCTTTTGATCAAATGCAAATGTATATGTAGGTTCATGATTTAGATGTTAGAAGTCATAAGATTAGGGTTTTAAATCTCTAAATTCATCTCTAAATCCTAATCATGCTTTGAAACCTAAGAGTTTATTTCTTTCCCTAGATCATTGAATAAAATCTACACTTTATCTTATGTTTAAGGGTTGACTTGCAATAGCAAGTCACCTTCACTTAAGGTGACCTGTTTAAGGGCTCTTAATACATTATGACAACTGGCCCTTTCTACTCCTAACACCAAATGATTTGGTCTTCACATGAATGTTCTTGGGCACATATATTAATAGAAAGATTTTTTCAATGAGGCATATATTCGATGAGGTGTGAGGAGCTCGATTAAGAGCCCAAATTAGGGGTCCGATTATTATGGTTTTTATTAAAAGTCTTTGAATTTAAAGAGATCTAAGGGAGCTTGATTTTTATTAGTCATAAAAATACAAAATAGAGACCATGTTATAAGGAGCATGATTTTTTTAAGAAGCTTTATGCTTTAAATTGCATCGGTCATAGTTTTTATTTAAGGCTATTCAATGTTTTTCATAAGGGCACGAATATATGTGGGCATGAATTTGTGTGGAACATTGAATAATTAAGGGGAGCCCAATTAAGCCATTAATGGCTTTATTTCAATTTTTAGAAACTTTGTTTTAAAAAAAAAAAAACCTATTTTATTGGGTTTCAAAATGTCATCTTGTGAGGTTGAATAAAATGGAGTTTATGAGTTTCTTCTAAGGAGATTTTTTTTGGAAATTTAAAAAGAAAGATTTGTTTCTATTTTTTGTGGCATGGAATCTATTTGTAAGGGGTTTATTTTTTATTTTTTAAAAGGCAGAGGATTTATTTCTAAATCTTCATGAAAATTGGAGAGGCAAGTTATGTTTGTTTTAATTAGATTTGTGAAGATTTAATTGGAGATTTTTTTTATGAAGTTTTTTTCTCTCCATTCACAATATTGTTTTAGATGAAGTGTTTTTTGCAGATTGAAGTTGAAAAAGGTTTTTGGAGTACATAGAATATGAAGAGTTGGAAGAAATGTGTTTTTGTTTGGTTCTAGATTTCTTGCAGGTTATGAACATGGTGGATATGAAGAGATTGGAGAAATATATTGTGATTGTTTTAATTTTCTTTAATAAAAATATTTGTGGAAATGAAGAGTTTTTGTTTGCAAGGAAGTTGAAGGAAAAGAAATTAAAAGGTCTCAAATATGAAAGGATTTTCAAATTGTATATAATGGTTTTTTCAGGTACATTGACAGGGTGTGTGAATTGAAGACATCTTTGAAAAGATACAAATGATTTTTATATGAGATCATGTTTTGCAAGGGAAAATACAGAGAATGACAAGGTTATCAAATGTTTATTGAAAGAATGAAAATTGAACTGAGAAAGTTGATGTCAGAACCATAATGATATTCTCCTTGTTGCAACATATTTTCAGATTGAACCTTGAAGACAATGATGGTGTATCAGGTGAATAGTTATGCAGAAATAATCAAGTGAGAATTGATCAAACAAAGATAATGAGACTAGTATGCCAATTGATTTGAGTTGATGAGAAGTATGGTGATATGACAGACTGATGTGAAAGAAGAAGTGATTTGTATTGAAACCGAGAAACCCTCTGAAGTCTTGGTTTTAATTTGAGTATGTATTAGGGGTTGGTGCTCCTTGAAGTTGGTGCTTCTAAATGTATTAGGGATTGGTGCTCCTTGAAGTTGGTGCTTCTAAACATTGTAACCAGTGAGGTTTTTGCTTAAGCTAGTGAGGCATTTTGAGTGGTTTTTCTACCCAAGGAGGGTTTTCCACTCTATAATTTTCTTGTGTCATAATCTCATGTCTTGATGTCTTATATAGCTTCATTTATAGTATGTGATTTATGTGATTGATCATTTGTTGATTAATTGTTCAAGTAATTTGTTCAGTTCTAATAAACCTCTTTATCAATTTTTGAAAATTATAAAAACAATACAACACTGATTCACCCCCCCTCTCAGTGTTGTCCTGTACTCCTATGGAAACTTCACACATGACTCTTTATAGGGATAAGACCGAGTCACCTCCATTGCTCTTTACCATAAGGATGTTCAATAAGAATTTACATAATTGCTTAGTGGATTCAGGTGCATCAACCAACGTAATGCCATTGTCCATATGTAATGCCTTAAGGTTACATCCTGCCAAGTCACTAAAGAAAGTAACATAGTTATATAAAACTGAGGTGAGTGTTGTAGGAAATTTAACTCACATTCATATGTAATTAGCATCAGATCCAAGAATTCAATACAACATTGATATTCAAGTAGTAGATATCCCTGATACATATGGAATGTTGCTTAGTAGGGATTGGTCAAAAACACTTAATGAATACATGTCCACTAATTTCAGTCACATGTAGTTACCTTGGAAAGGGATTCCTAACTAGATTCAGATAGATGCTGAACCCCAGATGAAGCACATGATTACTGAGTATAACAAAACTAATGAAATCATGTATGTGGATGTTGAACCTAGAGTTTATACCATCAAACCCCAAACAGTCAAGATAGAGGAGATCCTCACATATGATATTCATGTTGATAATAATAACCTTCAGGATGGTAGAGTAATCATAGAGTCTGACCATAGTTCGGAGGATGATAATGAAATAGATCATTTTAAGAACTTTGAATTGTATTTGTCCCAAAAGATGCAACGTTGCCTAATGTTAAATATGTCTGATGAAGATGTTTTGATTGAAGGATGGTGCAGGTTACATGATGAGGCACATTCTGAGAAAACTTGTGATGCCTACTTAGACATGATGGAGCTAGAACAAGCATGCAATGATAAAGGAATATCATCACCTAAGGTAAGTCATATAGATAGTTATAGTGATACTAACTCTTTTTCATCATCTGTAGGTACAAAAGAAAATATATATCAGGAGGAAAGTCACATTCATAATTCAAAGGAGTTGGTGGATCATTAGGTTTGATGGATCTAAGTCAAAACAAGGACCTGGAGTAGGAATAGATCTCATTGATCCGATTGGAAGGTCCTATTTAACAGCATAGAGATTACAATTCCCATGTACAAATAATGTGACAGAGTATGAAGCTTTAATTCATGGGATATTGTTTGCACTCAAGAAAAAAGTAAACATTTTGCATGTCTATGGAGACTCATAATTGGTGGTAAGATAGGTAAGAGGCATATACTCTTGCAATTATAAAAGATTGTCTAATTACAGACACATGGTATGAGATTTCATAGAAGACTTTGATGCATTCAACATTACCCATGTGCCCAGAGAACAAAACCATAGAGCAGTTGCTTTGCCTCAAGCTGCAAGTAGTCTGGAGCCATTATCCATATCTGGTTTGAAGAGTTTTTTCAGTTGAATTAATATCAATACCCTCTGTACCAGATAATGTTACCAATCTCCAAGTGTTTGATGGTGGTCAACACATTTTGGATTTCATATCAAACAAAGATGTGTTTGATGCATAGATCATAGATGAAAGAAATGTAGAAGATCATACTTAGGAAGAAGAAGAGATCATGGATCTACCTAGTAACAAAATTCCCAAAGGGATGATAGAGTTAGAAAGAGCATTTGATTTAGACAATATGCTGAAATAGAAAGATCTTCCAAGAACTAATGGAGGAGAATATTCACCAATCAATATAGGACAAAATGAAGAAAAAAGAAATGTCCTAATTGGTAAAGTGTGTACAAAAGAAGAACTGGCAGGGATAACCCAAGAACTTAAGGATTACATCCACGTTATTGCTTGGACTTATGATGAGTTGAAGACTTATGATACCTCAATCATCACCCATACTATACCGTTGAAACTAGATGTCAAGCCTTTTAGACAAAAAATAGAGACCTGTTAATGCCTTATTAGAACCTATCATCTTTGAAGAAGTAAAGAAATTGCTCAATGCTAGTATCATATTTCTTGTGAGACACTCCACCTGGGTAGCCAACTTGGTTCCTGTGAGAAAGAAAAATGGAGATATCAAGTTATGTGTAGACTTCAGAAATCTGAACAGAGCTTCTGAAAAGGATAACTACTAGATGAGGTCTTGAAAATAGTAAATGGTGCATAGATGATGTCATTTCTAGATGGTTTCTCAGGTTACAACCAGGTGATGGTAGATAAAATAGATAGATTGAAAACTGCATTCACCACTAAGTGGGGTATATTTTCCTATAGGTGCATGCCTTTTGGATTAATAAATGTTGGAGCCACCTTTCAACGTGTAATGGATATAGCTTTCAGGGGGTTGATTGGTAAGTGCATAGTCATAGACAGGGATGACTTAATAGTTTTCTCCAAACAGAGGGGTGACCACATAGAAGACTTCAGGAAGGTACTTAAAAAGTGTGAATAGTATGGTATATCCCTGAATCCCAAGAAAACATATTCGAAGTAACCACAGGTAAGTTACTAGGTCATTTGATAACAAAGAATGGGATCATCATTGACCCTGCAAGAGTAGAATTAATCATGAAACTATAGCTTCTTGGAAGCAAAAAAGAGTTGAAATCTTACTTTGGTAAGATAAATTTTGTTAGGAAATTCATTACTAGCTTCGTAGAGGTTGTCAGACTATTGAATGCAATGCTCAAGAAGGATGCTAAAATTGAGTGGACACCTGAAGCCAGAGTATCTTTTGAGGACATCAAGAAAGCTATATCTTATGCCCCTATTCTAATCAGCCCTGACTATACAAGAGATTTTTACATATATTCATTTGCTTCAAAGCATACATCAGCAGCAGTATTAACACAAAGGAATAAGGTTAAAGAAGAAAAGCCTATAGCTTTCATGAGTTACCCATTCAAGGATGTAGAGCTTAGATACATGGATGTTGAGAGACAAGCTCTTGCTCTAGTCTAAGCAGTCAAGAAATTTAGACATTACATTTTGAGAAGTAAGATAATTGTTGTAGTACAAGATGCAGTAGTGAAGATGCTCCTAATGCAAAGTGAGCCTGGTGAGAAGAGAGCTAAATGGATAATAGTTCTCCAAGACTATGAGATGGATATAACACCCATGAAGCTAGTAAGAGGACAAGCCTTGAGCCAGATGATATCATAAATTGATCCTAACATCATGAGCCAACAATATGTGGCAAGTGCTAAAGAAACTAAAGAGTGGTATTCAGACATCAGGCATGTCTTGATTACTGGGAGATGCCCATCAAAATTGCAGGCTTCACAAAGGAGAGCCTTGAAAATAAAATCACAAAAGTATATGATAAAAAGAGGAGCCCTTTTCAAAAGGAATTATGAAGGAATATATCTTAGATGCCTAGAAAGGCAAGAAGCAGATAAAGTGTTAGCAGAATTACATGATAAGTTTGGAACTGCACATGGAGCACATCTAGCTACTACTCATGCTATCTTGAGAGCAGGATATTATTAGCCCACTATCTTCAAAGACACTGTTGAACATGTTAAATTTTGTCATACATGTCAGGTTGTAGCCAACAGAGAAAGATATGTCGCTCAACCATTGCAACCAGTGATAGAGATACACTTGTTTGCTCAATGGGGCATGGATTTCATAGGACCCATCAATCCTCCATCATCTTTAGGCCATAGGTATGTCTTGACTATCACTTATTATTGTACTAGGTGGACTGAAGTTGTCAGCAGTAAGACATGCAATGTTGATGATGTGATCAAGTTCTTGGAAAGCAACATAGTGACCAGGTATGGAGTTCCTTATGCTTTGGTAAGTGATAATGGACTTGCCTTTGCATCATTAAAGCTATCTAGTTGGGCTTTTGAACATGGAGTTATCTTGAAATTCTCCTCAAACTATTATCCTCAAGGGAATGGACTAGTAGAGTCTACAAATAAGAACTTATTGAATATCATAAAGAAATTAATAGAAATGAACCCTAGGGAGTGGAATATCCTACTAAAGTATGCCTTGTGGGTGGATAGAACTAGGATGAAGGCTACATTAGGAAATTCTCCTTATCAGTTAGTTTATGGGGTGGATCCTATTCTCCCTGTTAACCTAATGATCCCTACATTGCAATTTACACAAGAATATCTAGGTATAGACAGCAAATAAGAAGTCAAGCTACTTCAGCTGATGCATCTAGAAGAGAAAAGAAATAGAGCAATCGATCAGTTTGCTAAACATTAGGTTGTTGTCAAATGCTAGTTTGATAAAAGAGCCAAAGTTAAAGCTTTTAGGATTTCAGATCTAGTCCTTATGTGGGATAAAGCACATGAAAGAAAAGGTGACCATGGTAAATTTGACAAACTTTGGATAGGTACTTTTCAAATTTCAAGGATCCTAGGAGATAATACCTACAAACTTAAGACTCTAACCAGTGAGGATGTCCCATTACCAGTTAATAGATAGCTCCTCAAACATTACTTCCAAGCCTAAAATAGGGTCATGTAAGTCACTTGTACCATAATGTGCATATTGTATAGTTGTTTGTACAATTTTGTTTTGTTTGTGTGTTTGTTTGTTTGTTTTGTTGAGTCTTTGTTTTGGTTAGTCAAGATGATGCAACTTATCACCCTAGGAAACCAACTAAATTGTTAGGATTCAAGTGATGAGAACAAATTCCTATATAGGTTATGACTCATTTTGACGAGTATCTTTGATCAGGTCTATGATATCCTTTTCATCATGGTGCCTTTTCTTAACTAGGAGATTTTTCACAATGACTCACCTAACAGCCTTGGGTTTGTGGGACACATCAGTATAGATGTTAAGTGAAAAATCTAAAGGGACTACCTTGCTACCATTACAATCTCCAACCTAAATCAGCAAGCTACCACACCTTGCATATTGAGCTTACATGATGATATCATATGAACAAAAATTAATCATTGAAAATTCAAAAGAATAAAATTAGACTATCTAAGTAACTCTACTAGGGCTATAGATGCCTACTAGCAGTGGGGCTCTACTTAGGGGGATTGTATAGATAACCTTGTCAGGGCTATGGACGCCTGTTGGCAACAAGGCTCTATCCCGGTTGGCTATGAGGGATGAATCTAAAAATATGTAGCTTAACACTAGTTACTCATGTTTCCAACTTACTTGCAAGATGAAGATAATTAATCATTTGCACACACTTGATCTCTTGCTAGCATTACTGTAATAATGAACATCATATCATTCAAAAATGTCATAATACTTGTGCTTTAAAAAGAGTTAAAATGCTATGTTAGAATGTGATCCCATCACTTGAATCATTTGAATTCGGTTGTCTTCTTTGGTGGCATGTTGTTGTGTGGTTATACAACATGCCCCATTTTGCCTTAGCAAAACAAGGACCCAACTTTTCTTTTTCTTTTGCTTTCTTGTTTTCTTTCTTTGGGCAGTTTGGTAAAAGTCAGTCATGCATGTCACCTTTGCTTATGCATGTGCATCACAAGGATAGGTCATTTGTCCAAGTTAGCATTTGTTATCATAAACCTCATAGTTAGGAAGACTAAAAAATTCTAAGCAAGTTTGCCTTTTGGATTACCCTGATATTGTTTAATGGTAGAAAGTTATGTTGAGTCAAAGTTTGGTCAACCCTGATATTTCACATGGGGGGGTCATATTTATGAATATCAGTCATATTTTTTTAGATGAACCTGACTTATAAAATCACTTGATATTCATTCCATCCCTGATATGCGAACGTCAAACTAAAACAGGGATGAGTATTTGCCCGTCATAAACTTCATGTATTTATGGGGGGGTCATATTTCAGAATATTAGTCATCTTAAGAATATCACCCCTTCATGAATATCACCCTACGTCACTATGAGGATGACATCATTCAGCTCTAATGAATAAAAGGATCACCCTGATGATGACGTAATCATTACACCCAACCCACGAAGCGTCATATTTCTAAGCGTTTGTCATATTCCTCAATATGATGATGAGGTCATCGTAACCTGAAAACAAAGATGATAGGATGGCATGATGATGTCATCATTATCTACACCCAAAGGGGGGGTCATGTTTCGTAATATCCCTAATTTTTTTATGACCTAATCTTGCTTAATGGTCAAAGGTTGACCATATCACCCTGATCTCTAGTAAATGATTATCCCGCACACAAGGGGGGTCCTATTTTCCATTAAGGGGGTCATATTTCAAATATCCTCAATCTTCCAAAGATCACCCTCTGACATTAAATGTAAACCCCAATGGTAGGTGGCACCCTTTTGATTTCAAATACAAATCCAACACTTGGCAGCATCTATGAACTTTAGGCAAATAATCGACGGATTCGATTGAAACAATGGATATGCCCTAATTTGTCGTATAGATCAATTTAAAAGTGAAATTTAGGGATTATTTACATTTACCTTTGCGATAATTACAAGTTATAGAGTTTTGAAAGTTAAACGACTCATGGTCATCTATCGGTGAAATGTCATATTTAGCGTAACGGAACAAAACAGTTGATATTGCACATCTGCATTTTCTCCGTTATTAGTCATATAACAAGAAGGAAAAAGTGAATATTAGGTAAGTAAATTAAAACCCTCGTTGTTGTCATTTTTCGTAAATCATCTAGTAGGTGTGTTTTAATAGGTTAATCTGCATAATGATGATGCATGAAGGAAATTACAATGTTGAATAGTAATAATGAAATGCATAGTTTTCTTGATTTCCCTATTCATAGATCCTAGGGTAAGAAATGAATATCTGCATCACAGGATCTAATGGTGCAGGTCAGGAGGAATAGATCCGACTCTGAGCTCTTAAAACATATGTTTGTACAACCTAAAGGAGTAGGATTCAGATATGATCAGATAGATGATACACACCAAGGACAAACAGAGTTGGATGCATGGACCAGAAGATTGGATAATGATATAGATAACCCTATACTAGATAGGATTTTCATGATTGGTATGTGGCATGCAAATGGATTCCCATATGCAATGGAGGCAACTAAGCTAGTAGTGGAGTGTGCCGAAAATTATAATCCTGAGAATAGAAGGGTGGAAAAACATGGTAGAGTATATGCCGATTTCTCAACCAAGGGTATTGCTGCCACTTTCGGTTTGCCTATGGGAAATAAGGTGGTCATTTTGGACTTAAGCAAGTTAGAGAAGTAATATAAAAATAACAAGAAAGAGGCCAAGAAAATCATGAATCAATGGAGGGCCAAGAACAATACATATACAGCCTCTACTAAGTTGCTTGTTTACTTATATAAATTTGATTTTGATGAGGAATATCAATACATGATTGCCCTATTAAGAAGGATGGCCAGAAAGCAACATGCTGGTAACTTTGAGAATTGGATGTATGGAATCATCTAGATGGTGTTATATTTAAACAATAAGCCTTTGTGGGCCAAGATCATTAGAGACGGCCTGGATGAGGGCATGAGGAAGCTAGGAGGCAAGGCTTGTATATTCCATATGACCTCCTATGTGGTATATGCATGTGCTTTTCATGGAACATTTAATGCCTTGAAAATAGTCGACAAGGTGGGAAACAACACTGGTGATGTACACATTTGGGATCATTACCCCCAATTGTAGAGGAAGGCATACCTCCAGGACTACAAACTAGTAAATGATTCTTTTTTAATGCATTTAGTCAAAACTATGGAGGAGGACAGAATGAAGAGATTGAGCATGGAGGCTTAGGCCATTATATACAAACATGGGGCTTGGTTCATCCAATTCCCCACCTTCTCCTACATAAGGATAGGAGGATTTGAAGGACAGCCTTTCATGTTGCCAAGATACCCCACTGATAGGGTCATCTTGATGGAGTTTGTCAGACAGGTGTCCACTTCAGTTGAGGCTCACATAGAGCAGAACAAGATTCCTCCTATTTTATTCCCAATATACATAGGATAGCATATATGCCTAAATAGATAGAGCATCGAGCATGCTATTGGGGGGTTAAAGCTCATGCACCTGCAGCCATTTTTTATAGCAAGGTCATATGACCTATATGGCAGAATGCAAAAGTTATTTGGAAAATAGATACATCAAAAGCATCATGAAGATTATTGGATAGATTGTGATGATGAGGCCAAGGTTAGGAGAAGAAATTATCAAGCGCTCACCCTCAACCAGATTAGGACTTTTGATTGCATTTTAGTTCCTACACAGCTACATCATGAGGATGGGAAAATCATGTCAAATGAATATGAAGACAAGAGGGTGTATAATGACACCATTTCGGCTCCTGATCTAACACTTCCAGAGGAGACATCCTTGGATCAAATAATGAAAGGGGTCCTCCAACTAATAAAGATTTGGGTAACTACTGAAGTTACCAAATTAAAGAAGAAGGGTCTAGCCCTCACTGTTGACGACAAAAAGAAAAGACAGGAGCTCTTAGATGAAGAATATGATGATTTTCTAATTGAGAAGAGGAAATCTAATGGAGAGAGACTAATTGATGAAGAGAAACAACCACAACAAACAGGCAAGAAGGCTGATTCTGAGCCGCAGGGGGTAGTTATCAAGAGGCTTCCATCAAAGGTGATGGAGCATCAACATCTACACATGCATCTTCCTCACAGTCACCCCCTGATAAATAGAAGACCAAGAGAATAATGAAGCCTATTCTTGAAGATATAGAGAAGCAAGTAGAGGATGAGCCTCTACAGGAAAATCCCTTAGAGGAAGAAAAAGTAGATATGGGACCTAGGGATGATGATTTATTAATAACAAGAAAGAAAAGAAAAGAGGTACTATAGACACCACCACCCAAGAAGAAAAGGACAGCCATGAGGGGAGATGTTAGCATTGACCCCATCATATTAATAGGTATGGGTGGTTTGACCTTCAGGAGAGAATTGTAGCATGAAGTCCCCATCCCTGAGATAATTCAGTTTAAGACTGAGAGGATAGAGGAGAAGAAAGAAAAAGAAGTACATATGGCTAGTAGGGAGTCCTCTTTCCCTCTTGATGATACTATAGAGTTATCAGATGATGAGGTAGTTCAAGATGTGGCTACTCAGCACATGGATACTTTGGTTGCCAATACCAAGATGACCCCTCATGGGACCCCAATGGCCCAAAAGCTAACTAATTAGACAAGGGATGAAAAAGATGAAATAGAAAAGGATAACCCTAAGGAGGTAGCCTAGCAGATAGGGTTAGCTAATTTGGTTGAGTAGGTTACTAGTCCTGCAGCAATAGACCTAACCAACTAGGGTGATATCAGCCCAAATAAAGATAGTGATCCACCTCTGGAGCTTGAAAAGGCTGAAGACACAAAGCATACAGAGGCGAGTGATGTGACACCTGATCAAGACAAGGATCAAAATGATGCACCCACAGGACAAGAACAATCAAAAGCATAGCTTCAAAGTGGTGGTGATTAGGATATGCCTGACAAGGGTGCTAAGCAAGACCAAAGAGGCCCATTGCCACCTACTAAAGGAGGTGATCAAAGTAATAATCCAGGAATAGAGGAGAAATCACCTGAGAAAGAGGTAGACTTAGAAGAAGTGGATGCGTCTAAGGATAAGGAGCAAAGTTTGTCATAGGGTGGGGGTCCAAAGAGAAATAAAGAATGTGACCAAGGGTGATCAAGATGATCCCCAAGGCCAAAATACACAAATGTCTCAAGAGACCAATGTGCCACAAGATGAGAAAAAGGAGAAAGCTCAGGAAATTCCAGAGGAGACATTACAAAAGGGGGCACAAGACCAAGATGTGAATACTCAATAGGAGCCTCCTCCACAAAAGGAAGTCCCTCAATAGGAGGTACCTCAAGAAGATCCCCCTCATGAAAAGGTACATGAGGAAGAAATAAGAACAGGACGTTCACCTAAGAGAGTAGAGCATAGTGCAAAGTCATAGGACACCCAAAATATAGAGGGTGATCATCAAGAACCTAGGGGTGATGTACCTTATTGGTTGCAATAGGAAGTACATCTGCAATAGGTAGAGGAGGTACATGACTTTGATGTTTCTACACTATTTGCTAGAAGCATGATAAAACCAAGAAAAGAAAGGCTAAAGTTTGTAATCAAAAGAGACCCTACTATAGGTAGGAGAACTACAAAAATAGCCTTACCTATAGTAGAAAAGGAGAAAATCAAGATAGCCTTTGAAGATTTTCAGATCACTAATGTTGATTTAGGTTTTGCAAATGAGGATGAAGAAGGTCAAGAAGGAAAAGACATTATTGACTCTCTAACACAAAGGGTGAAGAGAGAAAAGGAAAAGAATAAGAAACATAAGGAGCACATTGCTCAACTACATTCTTTTATTAAAGGATTAATTGATCCAAAACATACACCTATCAACACAGCCACTCCATTAACTATTATAGCCCAAGAGAAAGTTACAGGATTGGACTTGATGAAGCATAAAGCACAATTAATGGACAAGTGGTTGATGTCATCTATCTTTGAAGCTAAGGATGTAGTGAAAACCTCTTTGGAGAGGTGGAATTCTCTTAGTGCCTTGAAGAGAAAGGTGGATAAATTGCAAAATGAAGTGGGCAGGAGATCCTTCAAATTAGGGATGCATACACATATACTTGTGGGTAATAATATACTAGATAATAACACCTCCCAGCTGCTATGTATCTGGTATGAGGATACTAGATTTGAATGTGACATATTGAAGAGATGCAGTGGAAAACTCAGGGATATAAGTGTCAAATTGCATAATCTAATGGCACAAGAGACAGAAACCCTAGAGGCATTAGAAGGGAAGGTAGAAGGGAAAAATAGAAAATCAAGATGTAGATTTTATTGTTTAGGCTTTCCATGATAACTTCAAGCAAGCTACAGAAGATCCCCTGCACTATCTGACAAAAGAAGTCATGAACAAGGTCATGAGGATGAAGGTTAGGGTGGAAACATATAATGAAACCTTGAATAGTAGAAAAAATAAGATGGAGGCTCTTCAAGCAAAATTTCATTCCCAGAGGCATGCAGTACTAAAATCCAAGGTCCAAGATGGAGGTGAGATTGATAGAGTAATACAAGCATATGAATCCATCTGGGCAACAATGAAGGTACATATAGGGGATGATCTGCATCGAGGTGATAGTGATAATGAAGATGATGAAGAAGAGGAAAATGATGAAGAAGAAGGAAATGAAGAGTAAGTACAGATGCATGATAATGGAATCATATGCATGATTCACTTGCAAACGAATGAGTCTTGCTAGATAGTTGCCATCTGGTAACTTATGCCACGTATGAAGATGTTAACTAAGTCAACTAAGCAATGTTGACAGTTGATCTAAATAGATAAATCTTGACTGTTGGTCATTTGTAACCACCTCCTCTCCTTGTTCTATAAAAGGGGAAGGAGTGCACTCTTTTAGACATTAGAGACTTATTTAAAATTTGATTATTGAAGAATTCAGTACTAATTTCAAGGTTATTGCGAATGTACATGTTTTTGCATACTTAATGAAAGAGAAGTTATTTTTATTACAAATTATTGTAAACCTTGAGTAATCAGTGAATGAGATCTAGATATATGCATTGATTAGCTGTGTCCCTTGGAGTGCTTGTTAGTCTACATGTGTTGTTTTCATTCCTTGTTCCTTTGAAGTTAGCATGAACCATACCTTGCTGTGGAACATCCTGGTGAAATTATGGTTTGAGTTTTTCTCTTCATGACTGTATCTAGAATGTATGTGACTCAATAGCTAAAAGTTCACTAAATTTAGAAGTATTTCTTTAATTTTCTTAAATTTAATTACAAATCACCCTCATAATTGTAAATAACATACAATCTAAAGGAAATACACATGGAATGTGCCTATATCTCGTAAATGATTGAAAATACAAAGCATATTTTGACTGAAAGCATGTTAAATTGATAACTATCATGCAAATACAGATGTATATCTGTGATAAACATATGAATATCCACTTATAGGCACACTATTTGAATGAATTCACAGTGTAGCAGTATATACAATTTCATGATAGTAAATGCTCAGAAGAATTGATCAAACTTACAAATATTACTCTAATCTATGGAGCATAGTAGAAATAACCTTGTTTGTGAAGTGAATTTATAGGAACAAATACAAAATTGATTACTTATATAGTGTAAGACCCCTTGAAATGGAAAACAACATGTCACATCAACCTCTGAGTAATGTTAGATGATCATGACCTGATCAATAGAGCCTTAGAGTCATCAATTCCTTTCAAATTGATTGTACTTTTCAAGATAATAAAGGTTTGTTGTGTAAATTTTTATGCATGCTACAATTCCATACTTTGAAACCTTTTCAATGTCCATTGCAATTTGAAAGGCCTGATGTAAATTTGTTGGATCCTCACTTCTCAATCTATAGCTCATTTTCTTGTTGAATGCACCCAAATAAATGAGTAAATCTAAAGCATCATTAGGTATGATTTTTTCAAGAATTCTAAACAATGCGTTTATGAATCTAAGGTTAAAGGCTATAACTAATTCATTTTTTTCAATGTGGATATCCATGAAATCATTGATAACTGAAAACTAAGGTATTCTTTCATCAAACTACTCTATGAATGCTGCCATAAATTCACTCGAAGAATAGCCAGAGTATGCTAGTAAATAAGAAAACTAGTCCCTGGCATCTGCCTTTAGAGACTGAACAAATAGCCTCATGACAACATCCTCATGATCTACCTCATCGTCATCCATTAGATCACTGAACTACTGCAAGTGTTTTTTTGTCGATTCACTCTTTGTACCACTAAATTTTGGTAGGTTATCTCTGACCTCAGGTGGAATAACATTTGGGTAACCCTTAATGCCACTTAAATTTATGGTTTTGTACCTTCCAGTGCTAAAATTTCTTTGATGACATGACTGGGGCTGCACACTATGCATTGTTACATTTGGGTCCATACAAGGATGTACAAGTTGGTGATACATTTTCTTACACCCTTACAAGCCTTTTGATATTAACTTTATAGTTACACAGGGCAACTCAAACCCCTTTTACAACATGATCTTAAGCCTTTACAATGCAAATTTATATTTCAGCTTTCTTAAGATCCTCTAAATGAGTTTCTTCAAAAATATTGCATACTTCTTTTCAAAATACATACTACAATCTTAGCAATGCAAAAGTATGCAAGTCTATCACTACTATTTCCCTTCCTTAGTGCTTAGTTTCACTCAATAGGGAACCAAAATCTTTCAAGACTTTCAAATATGGTTTTCCTACACAAGTTTATCCTTCTTGAAAACCCAAAATATGAAAAATACCTAGATATGTTGCAGTTATTGTACCCTGACTAGAAATCTTTATAGATCTAAAATGTTCTTCACATCTTCATCAGGTTCGTCTGACAGAGTCGCCACCTCCCTTCGTAGAGGACTAAACTTTAAAAAGCACAAAGCTCTTTAAAGCCTTCTTTGATTCTAGGTTTTCTCCAACACACTAACAATCAAGAAATGTGATTGGGGACATACACATCCAACCACAACTTACATAGCTTGTAAACCAAGCCCTCATATGTAGCCACCATTATAGATCATTGCCACTTTGATCACAAATGATATGAGACGGTTGCCGCTACCAAATGGAAACCAATCTTGGCTTTAGTCATTTTAGCACAAATAATTTTGTCACTAAGGCAACTTTGCGGCCTCATTGCTAGTGACTAATGAGAGGTCGCTGAGTATCCTCCAACCTCCAATGCCTCCATCCTCCAATAGATTTTCTAATTAGCAAATTTAACTTTAATGTTCAGTTTTAAAATGTCCCCCTTGATCTGAACTTTCAGGTATGTTGGCAAGAGACACTACTCCAGTATGCATATGTATGTTGTCATTGATGGAAACAAAGCTCAGAGATCCTATCACCATGACAAGAAGAGATATCTCTGGAAGAACATATTAGATTCCAGGTCCGGTTGTTAGGAAATGGCTAAGTATTGAAAGCATTTCGAGTAGAGGACAGTAAGCTGGACAATATGTCTCCACATAAGATGATCAGTTGATGCAGTTCAGGTATGATGTTCTTAGTTGTCTAATAGTGTTATGCTTCAATGGTTAAGTCTTGATCTCCTCCAGAAGCCACCTTGAAGAATTGTCCAAGTTCAGGGTAAGCAAAGGTACAGCAGGAACGGTGAACAGGGCATAGTGCAATGGTCCACATTCCTCCACAGACAAGTATTTTGTTATGCAGTTTTGAGGTGTTGTAAACACTTATATGGAGTGTCATATTCCAGAGTTAGGAGATATGAAGTTCACCGGAAGGATAGATACAAGATGCTAAGTATTGGCACAACATTTGATAGAGTTTAATAGAGACAAAGTCTAAGTTCTGATGGTCTGCATTTCTCTAGAAGATGATACCATGCCTTGTGGTTCTGAAGGTAATATTTGGAATGTGTAAAGAGTCTTTGATATGATTTTGGAAGTGTTTTATGATACCCAGTAGAATTTTTAAGTCAAAAGATGAACCTATTAAGGATGCTCTTGAGGAACAGGCCGACTGATGAAATAAATCATAATGCAGAGAAAGGTTAGTGTGTGAAAGATCTATTCAAGTATTTGAACGATTAGAACTGACCTATATGAACATGTTTGGGGAAAAGAATTGGTTCTACGTGACACATAGTGCATTGGATTGAGTGACAAGGTACATTCTTCTATGTACATGTTTCACCTTTTGGATGCCGACCCAATTATGGATCAATTCATGATGTGGATATATAAAGGCAATGAAATTCAATTGTGGTATGTATGTGGTGTGTGTAAGAGGATGTGAATATGTGAATAGCAGATTAGTGATACAGATCAAAGAGAATGAAGAGTTGGGATTCAGAGTTCAAGCATTAATTGGTTGCACTTGGCATAGAGGCAGATGCTTAAAGTAGTACGCAGTTGCATATGCAAATTGTTGGAGCAAATCATTGTAGTGAGCCTTCATCAAGGTTTAACAGCCCTCAGGGTTTAACAACCCTTATTGTAATCTTGCTAGGTTTAGGGTTGAGGCAGTGAGTCTGCTAAACTTAGTTGTACTTCATGGCTGTAAGCTAGCATGTTCTAGGCCCGTGGAGTGACCAAGCCTGAACATCTTTTTGTAAAGATTGCAATATATATTTGAGAGCTAATCCTCTCCATGGTTTTTCTCTTTTTGGGTTTTCCATGTAAAATCTTGGTGTTATGTGTCATACTTTTGTGGATGTTGTTTAGTTGTATATTTTGCTTTTGTTTGATTATTCTTTTGAAATGGTTAAAAGTAAAAGTTAAAGAAAAGATTTATAGAACACTGATTCACCCCCCCTCTCAGTGTTCCTAATAATCAATAATTGGTATCAGAGCAAGGTTCCTCGGAAGAAGTTTAACAGCTTGAGGAAGATCAGGGATGGTGTGATCATGGAAGCAAGAAGGTATGGAAATTATCAAAGGTACAACCAACTAGAAACAACCCTTATGGATCTTGAAAGTTCTAAAGTAGAGGTTAGGGATCTGAAAGATATCTTGCAACAAGCTGATGAATGCATCTTAAAGCTAAAAGCATGAGTCAAGAAATTCAAAGACAAATACATAGAAGTTAGTGATCAATAGTTATCAGCAAATGAAGCCTTGAATGATTTGGAAGTAGAAGTTATAGAAAGATCAAAAGCAGAGAATGATCTTAATTCAATTGTGAAAAACAAATCAAAAGATTGTGCAAAACTAGAAAAAGAAATTGCAAACCTAAAAATGGACCTAGACAAGGCCAAAAGTTTTGAAGAAAAAATTAAGATAAGCACCGCAAAGATTGATGAAATGATTGGCAGCCAGAAGAGTGTAGATGACAAGCAAGGTTTGGGATATGAAAAAGGGGAAAGTTCAAAATCTGGTCAAGTAAACATTGAAGTACAGTAAAACAAGGGAAATCAGTTCATAAATCAGAAAAGAAGACCTAGAAGACCTCCAGTTAGACAACCAAATGCACAAAGGTACCCATCTTTTCATGGTTATTTTTATTCATGTAATAAGTTTAGTCATAAGGCTACTCAGTGTAGGAGCAGAATAAATCAAAAGATTACAACATTTTCTAGTCATTGCTTCAATTGTAAGAAAATTGGTCATAGAGCAAATGAATGTAGAAATCAGATCAGGAGAAGTCTCGACAATGAACAATCATTCAAAGGTAAATGCTTCACTTGCAATAGAACAGGTCATAAATCTATTGTATGTAGAAGTAAAGTAAGTCAAAATTCTATTAGGTGCAATGCATGCCATAAATTGGGACACAGATCAAATGAATGTAGAAGCTCAGTAAGAACTAACTTTCAAAATACAAGGAACAGTCAATCATTCAATGGTAAGTGTTTTACATGCAGTAGATTTGGACATATGGCTAATCAATGCAGATCAAATACAATCAATGAAAGAAATCAAGGTCAAAAGAATGTGGTGTGCTTTAATTGCAACAAATTTGGACATGTTACAAGGTTTTGCAGAAGTAGGAATGAGAAGAGAAATCACTATTTTGAAGAAAGGAAAACAGAGCAGAGAAATGACAAGGGAAAAGAGAAAGTTGATCCAGTTGAAACCAAGAAAGAAATGAGCAAGGTATGGATCAAGAAAGAAGTAATTGAAGATAGGGATCAATCCACACCAGTATCTGGTGCAGATACTTCCTCTGGAAAGTAAATTAAGAGCTCTAGCTTAGGGGGAGCAGTGTAGAAAATTCAAATCCCCTAGCCAGAAATTGAGTGCCAGAATCTAGCACGAAGATGTATCATGGAATTTGATGCAACACACCTATTAGAAGAAAAACTAGAAGAAAAAGGGTCAGTATGGTATGTTTTGGAGCAATCCTAATCGACTGTGTTCTACAGGAAAGGGTTTTAACAGATTTTTGGAAATAAGCAATGACATCTAGGTCACATCGTGCGAAGGATAAAAGGGGACGTGTTTAATCTCAAATCACTTTGCACTCAGAGCTATCATTAATTTAGAGAGATTAAAGCTAACTTGAGTAGTGATAATTAAAATTTGAAGCATTCGAAGAAAGGAAACCCTAACTTAGTGAAACAAGGTATTCTCATTAAACCTCATTTTGTGAATCTATTGAATCTTTGCTATGTCGACTCCACAAATTGTAGATATCACTGAGTACCCTCAGCCTAAGTTTATGAAACACCCCTTTAAATCAACTGAAGTTGATCAGTTGGGTGCATTTTCAAATATTCCCCACAGAGTCTTGCATACAGAAGATGTTAGGGCATATATTCATGTTGCCCTAGAAGAATTTGGTGATAGAAGGTTTACTGATCTCTACACAAAATATTTGAGCAATGAGAATCTTGAACTGAAGAATGAATATTTAGCATTGGAAGAAAAGAAATTTATTCAGTATGAATGGGTTTGGTATGTGTTAAGTAGGATTCATGATGAGTTCATATGGCTTGAGAGACCTTTCAAGACTACAAAAGATGCTATTAGGGTAGTCACTAGATTGTGTGCTACCAGATTAGTACCTCTATTGAAAGCCATGAAGAATGATACAGTAATTACAACTACCGTAGCAAAGTTTGAAAAGAGATCTTTGACAATAACTGATATTGATGATCATGCCATGATATTTGCCTCTATGGTATTGGGATACAAAGTTTATTTCACCAACCGAGAGAACTTTGTTTCAGGCACGACCATTTACACAACCTATCAAATAATTAAGGAAAATGCTGATTATGACCTCTGTGAAATGCTCCATCAGCAAGTAATGAAAAATTTGAAGACAAAACAAGGTAATTACCCCTTTAAATTTGGTACACTGATCATGTGTTTATTTTTCTACTTTATGCAAGAGTTGCCTGGTATGAAGAACATATTCTGGACCAATAATCAACCTGTCGGAATTGAAATTAGAAATTTGTTGAGTAGCATAGGCACCATTGATGCATAGAATGTAGCCCTATGGGGCTATTTCAAGAATTTCTAAAGATCAATGCAAGCCAGAGAAAGAATTCCCAAAATAGTTGTTGAAATATACAAGGATACAATTTGCTTCATTATGACAAAAGATCAGTGTTTGATGGAGGCTGTTGAGACCAAAACAATATGGGTTATGCCTATGGGATATGAGATAGATGGAGTTGTACTAGAAAACTATGTTGAATATATGTTGAGCAAACCAAGAGATCCCAAGCAAGAAAGATTTGGGACTTATGATGAATTGCATGCCAAAATTCATGTTGAAGTCAGAAAACCTAAAATCTCTAGAAAAATGAGGAAAGTAGCAGAAGAAATCACCATAAAAGTTGGTTTTACTAAAGAAAAAGTGACAAAGGCAAGGGAAAAGGCACAAGCCATCAAGGAAGTAGAAGAAAGGAGAAAAGGTGAATTGACTGGGGTTTTGAAAGAACACAAAGATAAGTTAGAAAATCTAGAGAAGGCAAAAAGAAAAACTAGAGCTTCCACTTCTGTTGAAGCCTCATCCACTCTCTCTGGTTTCACACCATCTACAAATGTGGAAACTCATGCCACCAAATCCAAGAGAATGAAGACCAAAGCTAAGAGAATGCATGCAAGTATAACTGCTGATGAAGAAGAAACATAATCAAATGAGGTAGTAAAGAAGATGAAGACGGAGACCTCAAAAGCCTCAAAAACTAGCAAAAAGGGGCCCTCTGATAAGAATAGATCTAGGAAAGGATTAAAGCAAGATGAGCTTCGGACAGAGGAAGCTACTATAAGTCTTGAAGATGTTCTCAAGGCCATAACAGTTGATGGAAATCTAAAACCCATAGCTCAATTGTATGATGAATACAATGATCCAAACAAGAGAATCATTGAGACTGCAGTTGTAGAATATCTAAACATCTACAACAAGGCCCTGATTGAAATTATTACTGATCTACCACACAACCTAGGTAACATAATGAGTACAAGAAAAGAAACAGCTATGGCAAAAGATGTTGAGCTAAGAGAGCACTCCTTGATACGATTATGTCTGAGGATCACTCCTAAGGAGAAGATCAAAATCTCAAAAGAAATTAAAGATGCTTTTAGGACCAAGAAAAGAATGAACTCATTGATGTTGGGAGAAATTGACAAAGTGGTTAAGGAAACAGAGGAAATCACCCTAGCAGCATTAAAGAAAAATAATATTCCCACTATCTATGACAATAAAGAAGAAAATGATGAAGACATATCTCCACCAGAAATAAGCCAAATCAAGAATCTAAATAGAGTGATCAAGTCCACAACATTGATATAATGGATATGATAGATCGAGGCGATATTGAAACTAATTTGCCTTCTATACGACAAGATAAAGGTGAAGAGATTAAGGAAGAGAAGAAGAACCCTACTCCGGAGAAAAACACAAATCAACATGAAAATATGGACATAGACCCTCCAGATCAAAGTCAAGGAGAAATATCAAAGAAGGAAAGAGACACTATGGATGTCTCTAAAAGGCAACAAATTGCAAACTAATTTATACTCTCTCAAGGTCCAATCAACTTGGCCTCATTGTCACCTTTCCAAAAGTTCAAGCTAGTATCTATAGTTGAGGCCAAGGCACAGGAAGAGTTGTTACAATCACATGGTCAAGATAACAAACTGATAAATGGAGCATCCATTGTCTTAGAAAAGATGCTACCATCACTTCAAAGGGATATCTCATTATCCCCTACTAACCATCTCAAGAAGCTATTAAATTCTATAAGTGTACATTTTGAATCTTTTGAAAAATCTGTGGAAGTAAAAGTAAGTAAAGAAATTGATGATAAAAGATTGGTTGAGTTGAAGAGCATGATAGATCGAGACAAAGTTTTGTTAGATAATGGAATTAAGAACATACAAAGTGCCATTGAAGAAGCAGGCAAAATATACAAATTTTGTTTATCTTGGCCAAAGATCACAAAGGAACTAGAAGATAAAATCCAAGACTTGGAACTCAAACTGTTGAATATCTCTAAGACATATAATCCAGCAGCCGAGTCAATAAATGAAAAATAAACACAAGTTGCAAATATCTATAATAATCTAAATACTCTAATGAAGAAAAAGGGAGAGATCAAAGACAAATTGTGCCAGCTGAAAGGAATGATAAGTCTGAAGATTGATTCCATGAGAAATTTGGCAAATGAGGCCATGAAATCTCAAGCACAAATTGATACACCATCAGATCTTCAAAAGGCAAAAACGATAGTATTTTTTATGAATAGCCACATCCAAATTCTAGAAAATGTAAGAAACATATGGAATGGAGAGATAGTGCTAATAAAGACTATCTATAGTGACATTTTTCCTTCAAACACAAATTAAGATGAAGATTGTGCTTGTAAATATGTGGCAAAGTATATAAATTTTTAAAATTTTAACAAATTTTTGAAGTCCGGATCACACCCTTTTCCATTGATGTCCAAGGGGGAGAAGTAGATCAATGAAAAATGGATAATCATCTTAGGGGGAGCAGGAAAATAAAGTGTACATAGTAAGGGGAAGCAGTCAAGCATTTTTCACTAAGTGTTGCCATCAATGCTAAAGGGGGAGATTGTTGGCAAGAGGCACTGCTCCAGTATGGATCTGTTTGTTGTCATTGATGGAAACAAAGCTCAAAGATCCTATCACCATGACAGGAAGAGATATTTCTGGAAGAACATATTAGATTCCAAGTCCGGTTGTCAGGAAATGGCTAAGTATGGAAAGCATTTAGAGTAGAGGAGTAAGCTGGACAGTATGTCCCCACAGAAGATGATCAGTTGATGCGGTTCAGGTATGATGCTCTTAATTATTTGATAGTGTTATGCTTTAGAGGTTAAGTCTTGATCTCCTCCAGAAGCCACCTTGAAGAATTGTCCAAGTCCAGGTAAGCAAAGGTACAACAGGAACAGTGAACATGGCATAGTGCAGTGGTCCGCATTCCTCCGCAGACAAGTATTTTGTTATGTGGTTTTGAGGTGTTGTAAACACTTATATCGAGTGTCTTATTCCAAAGTTAGGAGATCTAAAGTTCACTGGAAGGATAGATACAAGATGCTAAGTATCAGTACAACGTTTGATAGAGTTTAACAAAGACAGTCTGAGTTATGATGGTCTGCATTTCTCTGCAAGATGATATCATGCCTTGCAGTTCTAAAGGTAATATTTGGAATTTGTGAAAAGTCTTTGATATGATTTTGGAAGTTTTTTATGATACCCAGTAGAAGTTGTAAGTCAGCAGATGAACCTGTAAGGATGCTCTTGAGGAATAGGCCGATTGATGAGATAAATCATAATGTGGAGAAAGGTTAGTGTGTGAAAGATCTATTCAAGTATTTGAATGATTAGAACCAACCTATATGAATATGTTTGGGGAGAAGAATTGGGTCTGTGTGACACATAGTGCATTGGATTAAGTGACAAGGTACATTCTTCTATGTACAAGTTTCACCTTTTGGATGCCGACCCAACTATGGATCAATTCATGATGCGGATATATAAATTTGATGAAATTTAGTTGTGGTATGTATGTGGTGTGTATAAGAGGATGCGAATAGCAAAACAATGATACAGATCAGAGAGAATGAAGACTTGGGATTCAGAGTTCAAGTATTAATTGGTTGCACTTGGCATAGAGGCAGATGCTTAAAGTAGTATGCAGTTGCATATGCAAATTGTTGGAGCTAATCATTGTAGTGAGCTGGTAGTAAGCCTTCATCAGGGTTTTAACAACCCTCAAGGTTTAACAACCCTTATTGTAATCCTTCTAGGTTTAGGGTTGAGGTAGTGAGCCTATTAAACTTAGTTGTACTTCATGGTTGTAAGCCAACATGTTCTAGGCCCATGGAGTGACCAAGCCTGAACATCCTTTTTTAAAGATTGTAATATATATTTAAGAGCTAATCCTCTCTGTGGTTTTTCCATTTTTGGGTTTTCCATGTAAAATCTTGGTGTTATGTGTCATGCTTTTATGGATGATGTTCAGTTGTATATTTTACTTCTGTTTGATTATTCTTTTGAAATGGTTAAAAGTAAAAGTTTAAGAAAAGATTTATAGAACACTGATTCACCCCCCTCTCAGAGTTCCTAACAATCAACAAGGTACCACCAATCATGCACTTCAAATGCATAAATATAATAGAGATATCATTCATATTATTGATAATAACAATGGTAATCAACACTCTCACTACTTTCTCTTATGGATTCTGCTGTACTTGAAATGCTTACATAATAGTCAGAAATAAACTCTACAATAATTTTTTTTCATGAGAAAGAGCAAAGCATGAAATATATTCATACAACACTAGAGCATTTGTGGACAATCGATAGAGATGATGGATTATTACTTTTTAGGTTGGTTAAAAGGATGTATTCAAGGTCCAGTCTTAGTCTCAAAGTAGTTCAGTTGGGCCTCGCCAATCTACTCCATAGCTTACACTGGTACCTTGATTATAACACCTTTGAATCCCTCTTTCAACACCTTTATTTGATCTTCACAATCTATCTTTCCATGCATATGAAAGCACCCATTTCAAGTTATGTGATTATCCACTACTCTCTCTGCAATATAAATTGGTTCTAAGCCAAATTGATCCCACGTCAATCCTTTTCATGGGCACTTAGATGAAACTCCATTGGGAAACAAAATATTATATGCCCACTACACAAAATCACAATACACTTCTTACTTTCACTGCTAAATTTGAGAGATCAAAATATCAAAACAATAGTATTATTGGAGATCCGAGTGGATTGTAATTAATTCCTTCCTTCCTAGCAAGTTATGTCCAGTATTGAATGTAATGGAAAGTACGAATGTGGAAGATCTTTCCAATTTGGAGCAAGACTATGGGACATGGAGGCAACAAAAAAGGTGCAACACATGAAGACTTTACTGCCTATGCAACGCCTCTAGGAATTGCAACAAGCCCAATATCAACAGATTAGCGCCTATGAGAAATCTATATTTTGCAGGTGCTACAAAATGTAGAAATTAACCACCACCATCTCTCTTTCTACTCTGCTCTTAGAGACCGTGATTACTATAGCAACCAAGCTTGACTTGTATAATCTCAATAGCTACACCAACACAAGAGATCAACATCATCATGTGGTTTCCTCCTTTGTGCCCAATAAATAACATTCACACTGCACTTTGCACATAATTTTTCTTATGCTTCCTCTAGCATGAAATCACTCTCCAAACTTGTATCAATTCCTCCTGTGAAATAGGAAGATCCATGAATCTTAAATTCAGCAGCAAACCAAATCATAACAGTGACCACATTGTTGTGGATGCATAAGCACCACAAAGATTGGCAGAAAATGATGTCACTCTTGGCATGATCAATGTCCACTTGCTCCTCAAAACTAAAAATAGAAACACTGATAGGAGGTTGATAATTACCTACAAGACTCAATCTAGGGAATGAGAACAACTATTTGATCCTCTTGGTTCATCAATTTGCCTCACGCAGCCCCAACATTATGTCTCTGGTATACTTATGGCTAAGAAATAATAGTAGCAAGATGATGCCTGGGCAGAATTCACTCTATGGGAGAAATGAGAGACAAACTTAATATACTTCCACTATGAATCCCACATTTAGCACACCAACATGTCGATCCAAACACCAATACAAAGGAATGGCGTAAAATCTTTAATATGTTGTAGATTGACCAACTTTAAAAACCTTTCTTTCCCCTTCTACAATTCTACGAACAACTGGATAGAAGCACACACAGTCTGAGCTTTATATTCATTGATTTAATAAAGTCCTTCAGATCCACTCCTCATCACTAAAAAATTGGTACAAAAAATGATTTGGATTTGATAATTACGCCAATTTTCTCTCTTTATCACTAAATAATAGGCACAAAATCAATTAAGCTCTGATACCATATAGGAAATTTGGGCAAAAATAATAGAAGCATACAAAATATTTTACAGAAATAATATGGTGCTTCATTCTTTTCATTCAATACATATTACATATTTATAGGATTCTCATTTCCTATTTCATAGGAAACAACTCTTTAACAACTCCTAAATATATGAGTTGTTTTAACAACTTAACTTTCTATAAACAAGTTCGTATAACCATTATACTAACCTATTTAACAAACCATGTGACTAATAATAATATTAAGTTGTTTCCCAACAATTTAATATTATGACACTTATTTATAACACACATTAACTCTAATTTCTAACACCTATGTGAACACTAATTCCCAACAAACTTTTGTTGTTATCTTTATTTGTGTACCAGTAGCTTTAGATAGAAGCAGAGTTATAGCAACAAATGCAAGGAATTTTGACACTTGGGCCAATCTCCTCATTCCATAATGGATAATTCATATTTGATTGAATCTAATCCTTGACTCAGATTAATACCTTATCCATCTCCAAGTGAGTGGCAAATTCATATAAATATGAAAGCATGTTATCCTTTGATTATTATTTAGCACTACATGCATAAATGCCCATTATGCACAAGATTAAAACTATGGTTACTAAATATGTGCCCTATTTAAATATCATCCATTTCAATAGTCAAACAATCAATAGTAATTTAACACCTTATTCATAATAAAAAGTGATAAATATTTGTTCTGATAGGTGAAAGGAGACCTCTACAAGAATAGAGAACAAAGGTTTCAATAACAAGAGGTCAATATAATGGCAGTCACAGATAAACAAAGGAATAGTCCACATAAGTAGCACCATTCAAAGATTGAAGAGAGTTAGCTCTTGTTGAAGTCTTTTTTCTCATTCGAAGAGAGCCAAAAAAGATAGTAAAAAATGGTAAAAGATTGCATATTTTTAGAGCTTGTGCAAATGTATTGAAGGCTTATGAGATCATAGCAAAGTTTTATGCCCTTACATAAACCCAAAAGAGTCTTGCATGAACCTAGGATTGGAATAGAAGAATAGAAATGAGTTAAGGGGCTGATGAAATAATAGTCAAGGAGACAGAAAATAGTCACACAAGACTGCATTGACAATCCTTTAAGGACTGTGTGATATGAACAATAGTCCAATAAATAGGGATTGTTATCAGACCTAGAGGGAACAAAGGGTAGGGATAGCAGATAGAAGTAGTCCTTTTTATTGTTGATAGGATCATTAAACATGAGAATAAGTAGATCAACAGATATAAGCAGCCCACATGAGTTGAAAAGAACATTCCTTAAACTGTCATGGAGATACCTCTATCAAGGTATCAACAATTAACATTTTGGAGCAGTCATCATCTATTACGCAAATAGGAACAATCATCTCTGAGGTGCAGCAAACATAGTGAATACATAGATACATGTGGAACAATGGTCTAATGGAGATCTAATAGAGATATTGTGCAAAAGGTCAACTACAGGTTTGTCAAGGTCTATAGGGTAACATAGGTTAAATGATGGTAGGGTTTTGGAAAATTTGTCAAAACTTTGTTTTCCTTGCACAATCAACTACAGGTCTAATAGACCATACAAATGGTAACAAGCAATGATGAGGCCTATTAGTCCTTGAGTGCCCTGTCATAGGTTTGGGGTATGTAACAGTCTTTCAAACAATGTGACAGTGGTCTAAAAGATTAGTTAGGATTTAATAATCCATGCAACTCTAAGAAATTAGAATAGGATGGTCAGTAGTATCAAGAAGTTTGTTAGACCCATTAAGCATTGCCATGGTTTTTAGCCCCTTTTGGAAGTTTGGAAATAGTCAGACTCATATATGTCTAAATATGGACCTTCAGAGGTCACAACCCTGCATACATTTAATCATTTCAAGTGTTTGGGGATAGTATAGAAAAGATCAAATGTCAGTCAATCTGAGAAAATAGTCAATATTTGGTTTTGAGGAGTCTGTGGCTTAGGTGAGGATCAAATCTTGTTATGCATACTTATCTTTGATGCAATATGTATTAGGTTTATTTTAGGTTGTTGTAACTACCCTTCACTCTATATTGTAGGCCTTATTTGATTTGGAGAAAACCAATCAAGAGCTGAAGAGTGAACTTAAAGATTTGTATATCAACTCTACCAAGTAAGTTGTTTTTCTATCAGTGGCTGGATTCCCATATGTTATTTGTGACTTGTGATGACTCAAATCTTTACTGCTCTTGAAAACTCAAAGGCATGGATGGTTATTAGCATGTATTGTAGTTTTACTTAGATGATTTCACTCCTAGAATAATATTTAAGCAGAGTTTAAGAATTCTTAGATTCTAATTGTCAGTTTTAAAATATTTTGGTCTTATACAGACAAGTTAATAAATCTGGCAACTGTAAGGTAATTATCATTCATGTTCCATACCACTTGAGGAATGCTTTCCAAAAGATTCATGTGATGCTTGTGTGAGAGCTGGAAAAGAAGTTCAGTGGAAAGGTTAACATCAAATGATGCATGTTTCTATTCTTCCATTAAAGGTGACTGTGACATTGGTGAAACTTTTTAAAATCTCCCATTTGCATTGTTCACTGTCATAGATTATAGTAATTATCTTTCCTTAGTTTGAATCATTACTCCTTTGCTCTATATGAGCAATGTCACAAGTATCATTGTCTATGTTTAATTTTTGGTGCATTATTATCATCAATCACATGGTTTTAGTGTGTAAATCTTCTCTTGGATCCTAGCCCACAATTGTTGCATGTAAGAAAAAGTAATAAAAACAAGATCCTTTGACAAGGATGTCATATGGAACATTAACTATGATAGTTCCATGCATTTCCAAAAGATTATCATCATTCATTGATGGGAAATGTCATGGATTTGTGGCTCTTATGTTATCTTACTCGATTAAAACATATACATAGTCCTTCATTCATAGCCTATGCACCCTCTTCTTTTCAAGACCACTGTCCCCTTTGCATTCTATGATGACCATTTGTTGATTGATTGCCCCTTCATTACATTCATGGTGACCCTTGTTTTGTTACACATCTCTATGACTGATTTCCTCAACCTTTTTCTAACCTTCAACAGTCCAAAACTACCCTTTGATATATTCATTTAACTGTGATCTTTTATGATTGTCTTTCAATAATAATTTTCATCATGCAAAATCTATCATTTTTTACTACCATTCAAATGGCAGTACCTTCACAACCCTAGTCCCTCTCTCTTATAGTGATCTTTTCTCTTATTACCCTCTATTAGCCTCTTTTAGAGTTATACAACTCTCTTACAATGTTTCTTAAGGTACCCTCTTTCATGTAGCATGTCTAGGGTTCCTTGATACCTTGCATTGATAGTCCTTCTCTAAACCCCACTATGCAAATCTTCTTGTATTGATAGTGTTCTATATTTTAGGTAGATTGTGTAACCTTTCTAGGCTCACGTGAATCCTAAAAACTTAGACAAAGTTGTATAAATGTTGATGAATCTCTAAACCTTGTGAGACCTCTAGGACTCTCTCAAGACTCTTGTACAAAAGGTTACAAAGGATTCTCTAGTCTAAAATAACTTTATAGTCCTTGTCATGATACTATTTTGACTCATAAATATCCTTTAAGTATAGGTTTGAGAGACTCTAATCTTCTATAAAAAATTGAACATTCATCATTTAGTAGGGTTTAATGATTCAATATTACTAGTTCAAAACAACACTACTCTTGATATTCTCAGATCTCCTATTCCATGGAACTTCCTATGTTTCTACAATTTTGACATACCTTTGTAAAAGTTCAACCGAAGTCTGTAATAGTATTTAGCACTATAAGATAGGGCTACTCAAGAGTCTTCGAAAACTACCTCTGCTATGTGAGACTGATACAAGGTCCATCTAGATCTTTATTTGATATGTCTTATCTCTTCTCATTACACTCCTTCTAGTACATATCTTCTTTGCATAGTTATTCATCAGACCTTTCTCCTCTTGGATTTACTACTATATCATTCTAGATCCCTTTTCTACCTTTAGTGTAGGCTTGTCAATGTTATCTTTGCATTGTATATCTTCACAAGGTCACTATATTTATTGCCTTGATGCCCTATTACCAATCCCTTGCTTTCAATATTGAGTGTAGGCATCTTGTGAGTTCCTTTAAATGACTGTCATCAAGCCCTCCTTTAACATATGCATACCTGACACTAGAGATGCAAGGTTATACCAGACCCTTTACAATGACTGTATTGAGCTTATACTAGTTTAGTAGGCCTTCTTTTGCAAGGTTCTCACAATGAACATGTAGATCTCACACATTCCTATAAGGTGCATGGGATTCCCTTATCATACATACTTCATAATGTTTGTGCAGGGCTTGGTGAAGAGATCCCAGCAAGTGGGTTTATGCACACTATTTTCACAACCTTTATGAGATCATGTTGGCTGTCCCATACTCAAATCTCATGTCTTCCCATGTCTGCCAACTTTGTGATAGTCCATATTGTTGTTTGCAACTTTCTAGTGTAGGTCTCTATTAAGAATGATACAATCATATCATGCAAACATCATAGTTAAAAATGGATAGAGAGATGTAAAGGTGGGTTTGGATTGTCACCTTTCCTTAGACCTCTATATTCTTGAACTGATAGTCTTGAATCACTGTCTCTCTTGTGAAATGTATCTCAGTCTCTTCTTCATTTTTTCCTATATGCATTTGATGTAGTTTAGAAGGTTTGTACATGCATAATAATGGTCTACCAAACTTTTGTAAAAATTTATGAAATGTTGACTTGAACCCTGTTAATCATTAAGAGGTATGTTAGAATGGAAAAACACTATATAAGACAAAGAGAAGACTTAAATAGGTCTAAGATAACATAAAAGGAGAGGGTTTAGTGGCAATAGGAAAGAGAGAGAACTATCACTATCTTAGAAGACTATCACTATATCCTAAGATGTATGAAGGGGTACGTGGTTAACACAAAGAGCCTTAGGGGTTTGTCAAAAGTAAAGATGACCATTAATAATTTAGGAGGTTTACATGATCATTAGAGATCTGTAAAGTAAAAATATGTGGCAAGTCTTCATTATGTCTATGTGAAGGAAAATAGGAGTGTTAAAGGTTAGTGTTGAAATACATAGGACAACTGAGAGGTGGGGTGAATCGCTTGTCACAAAAACTTAACTTCATATAATTATCAAACCATAAACTACTTAATTATTGATAATTAGATTCAACCATGAAAGCATGAAACCATGAACTTAATCACAATCACACATTCAACATAGGAGTCACCAAAATTTTTACGTGGAAATGCTATAAGGGAAAACCCACGGTGGGTGTTAGCAACTTTGTGATAGTCTATATTGTTGTTTGCAACTTTCTAGTGTAGGTCTCTATTAAGAATGAGACAATCATATCATGCAAACATCATAGTTAAAAATGGATAGAGAGATGTAAAGGTGGGTTTGGACTATCACCTTTCCTTAGACCTCTATATTCTTGAATTGACAGTCTTGAGTCACTGTCTCTCTTGTGAAATATATCTCAGTCTCTTCTTCATTTTGCCCTATATGCATTTGATGTAGTTTAGAAGGTTTGTACATGCATAATAAAGGTCTACCAAACTTTTATAAAACTTTATGAAATGTTGAAGAACTCTGTTAATCATTAAGAGGTATGTTAGAATGGAAAAACACTATATAAGACAAAGAGAAGACTTAAATAGGTCTAAGATAACATAAAAGGAGAGGGTTCAGTGGCAATAGGGAAGAGAGAGAACTATCACTATCTTAGAAGACTATCACTATATCCTATGAAGTATGAAGGGGTACGTGGTTAACACAAAGAGCCTTAGGGGTTTGTCAAAAGTAAAGATGACTGTTAATAATTTAGGAGGTTTACATGATATTAGAGGTTTGTAAAGTAAAAATATGTGGTAATTCTTCATTATGTCAATGTGAAGGAAAAGAGGAGTGTTAAGGTTAGTGATGTTGAAATACACAGGACAACTGAGAGGTGGGGTGAATCGCTTGTCACAAAAACTTAACTTCATATAATTATCAAACCATCAACTACTTAATTACTGATAATCAGATTCAACCATGAAAGCATGAAACCATAAACTTAATCACAATCACACATTCAACATAGGAGTCACCAGATTTTTTACGTGGAAAATGCTATAAGGGAAAACTCATAGTGGGCGTTAGCCCACAGAAATATATAAATTATAAAAATATGGAAAATCAGAGGCTCACTACCAATGGGACTCACTACCCAAAGTGCTCACTGTAAAGATCTGCTCACTGCCAAGGGGTGGCTCACTGCCAAGGATTTTTGAACTGATTTGATAGCATGTACTCCATGCTTGAGTTTAGTTCCATTGAAGCGCAATATTCTTCCTCTTCTATGCTTTTGTTACTCTTCACACTTATCTTCTCATTTTTCACAAGGATACATTTTTTGCAACTACATTATAAGTCTTTATACAAATCATCAACCTTGGAATGTACATCAAGGTCGGCAATACATTCATCAACCATTGGAACAATCTCCAAGGTCGGCATTACAAAACATACATAGAAATAGGTCTAGACCTAATACAAAAATTTGCTAAGGGAAAGATGTAAAGATGTATGCTGATCATGCCACACCTTAGCTGGGACTCAAATGCAATCCTTCACACCACGACACGCTTCTACAATCTTCAAAGCATCTCCACAAATAGAAAAATCAACCAAGTCGACCAAGACTGGTGAAAACACTAGGTCTTCTAAGAACATTCTCCATCCACAATCCAAATTTCTCTTGGCAAACCAATCCAAGGGTAGGAACACGATCATGAGACATCCACAAGCACATTAAAATCATCAGTAATATATGCACAACTTATAACCACTCTATCAAGAAGATTCTTCAAACCAGAGCACATAAACAACAATACTAGCTACTATCATCAGGAAAAGATCACTTGCAGACCACCAAATTACGAACCATTGGAGTTGAAGGCACATAACATCATCTTAGACCTAACTTTAGAACCACAGACAAAAAATACTTCAATGCGGAGGAATGCGGAGCATAAAACTTTCTCCCTGTCACCACCAAACATATAGAAAAAGTAGTTTTCACTTAGGTGAGCATAACTCACTCAAATCTTTAGACAAACCTCTAAATAACTTCCAATCCATAGACAAGGATATTTAATCTATAGTAAATGTGGAGCTATATGTCTGATTGTTCTTCTGCAGACAAAGATACTCTGTAACACACTGTTTCTACCAAAGGAGAAAATTTTCTCAATATCCTCAATATCAAGCTCTCCAATAAAATACAAAGCATCTAACTCATTACAAGCAAGCAACAAAACAAGAGCATAGTTGACACCAATGACAACATTATATGTTGACATCAATGACAACACCGATTAGGCACATACTTGCAACAAGTGATGCATCCTTAAAGCCTTGTCAAGTAGTCTTAAAGTGTATAAAACACTCAAAGAGTCTTTTCAAGCCTTTAGAAGACCATGTTAGTGTTTTTTAGGGATTGTTCATAGTTAAGGTATGCTCATTAGTTTTGGGAACCATGTCAAGCATTCAAATACATTACATAATAACCTATAACTAAACTTTTTGATCCAACTAAACTTTCTCTATTATCAATACTCTCTTTATCAAGAACTCATACCAGTAACATCTAGTTACTCCCCCTGAGAGGTAGCTCTCAAAACATCAATCTAGGTTAAAGAATGATACTTTGGGCACCACTGGACTGATACAATTCCATCATCTTATTTTAGGGTAGGAGGGGTAATGACCCCTAACTTTTCTCTGAGATACTCAAAAGTATCCTTAGGCAGAGGCTTGGTGAAGATATCTGCAATCTGATCCTTTATGGACACATATTCCAACTTTACTTCATTCTTTGTCACCTTTTCTCTTAGAAAGTGATACCTTATAGATATATGCTTTGTTCTTTAGTGCATCACTAGATTCTTTGAAATATTTATAGCACTTGTATTGTCACAAAAGATTGCAACTAGATCTTCATACACAACTCTTATGTCTTTCAAAGTCTGCTTCACCCATAACACTTGAGTACAGCAACATGCTGCTGCAATATATTTTGCTTCTATAGTTGACAAAGAAATTGAATCTTGTTTCTTGCTTAGCCATGAAACCAATCTGTTACCCAAAAAGAAAGCACCTCCACTTGTACTCTTTTTGTCATCAACATCTCTGGCCCAATCAGTATCTGTATAAGCACTGAGAGTGAAAGCATTATCCTTTGGATACCATAAGCCATGATCCAGTGTGCCTTTTAAATACCTCAAGATTCTCTTTACTACCATCACATGTGATTCTCTTGGATCTACTTGAAATCTTACAAAAAGACAAACTACATGCATAATATCAGGTCTAGTTTGAGTTAGATAAAGCAATCCTCCAATCATGGATTTGTACTTTTTCTGATCAACCTTGGGTGATTCATTAGTTTTTCTCAACTTGTAGCTAGTCACCATGAGAGTACATACCGGTTTAGAGTCTTACATCCCAAACTTCTTCAACAACTCTTTCACATACTTAGACTGAGATATGAAGATTCCTTTATCTAATTGATTAATTTACAGACCCAGAAAGAAATCCATTTTACCAAACATAGAAATCTCAAACTCATTTTGCATTTCTCCTACAAACTTCATGCACATACCTTCATTTCTTCCAAATATAATGTCATCAACAAAGACTACAACAATCAGGATCTGATTATCATTGATTTTGAAATACAAATTATTGTCAGCAATGCCTTTACTGAACCCTAATTGCAACAAATATTTGTCTAACTATGCATACCAGGCTCTGGGGGCTTGTTTGAGTCCATACAATGTATTCTTCAATCTGCACACCATATCATCTTGTTTTGATAGTTGAAATCCTTCTGGTTGTTCAATGTAGACTTCTTCTTCCAATTCACCATTCAAGAATGCAAACTTAACATCCATATGATACACTTTGAATTCTTTGAATGCTGCAAATGCCAAAAACATTCTAATTGCTTCAATTCTTGCCACAGGAGCATAGGTCTCCTCAAAATCTATCCCTTCAACTTGAGAGTACCCTTTGCATACCAATCTTGGTTTGTTCCTTACTACTTCTCCATTCTCATTCATCTTGTTTCTGAAAACCCATTTGGTGCCAATCACATTCTTATTAGCAGGTCTAGGAACCAATTCCCAAGTTTGATTCTTTTCTATCTTTGTCAACTCCTCTTCCATAGATTTTACCTAATTTTCATCATTGCAAGCTTCATTCATAGTTTTAGGTTCAACTTTTGAAATTAAACAGTAATTCACCTATTCTTCTATAGTTCTTTTTCTTGTCAATACCCCTTTGCTTTTGTCTCCTATAATCTAATCTTTAGAATTATTAATTTTTACATACCTAGGAGTCTTAGTATCATTTTCCAAAGCTTTTTCTTCTTCATCTTGACTATCTTCTTGTTCAAATTTTTCTTCACTTGTTATAACAACAGGTTCATCTAATTCATAGTCACTCAGGTTTGATATTCTTCCATTGTCTTCATCAACCTTCACATTAGCACTTTCAATGATCTTCTTCAATCTCTTATTGTAGTACCGGTAGGACTTACTCTTGGTAAGGTATCCAAAAAAGATTCCTTCATCACACCTAGCATCAAACTTGCCTAGATCTTCTTCTCTTCTAATATAACATTTACTACCAAAAACTTTGAAATATCTTACTATAGGAACTCTTCCATACCACAATTCATAAGGAGTTTTAGCACTGTTACCTTTTACTTGAACCTTGTTTAGGCTGTACACAACAGTGTGTATGGCTTCTCTCCAGTATACTTCTAGTAGGTCAACTTCCTTGAACATAGTCCTAGCAAACTCTTGAACTATCATGTTCTTTCTTTCAACAACTCCATTCTGCTAAGGAGTCCTAGGTCTAGACAATTGTCTCTGTATTCCTTGTTCTTCATAGAAAATATTGAATTCATTTGATATGAACTCACCTCCTCTATCAGACCTCAAGCATTTAATCTTCAACTCTAACTCATTCTTAACAATTGCCTTGAAGGCTTTGAACTTGTCTAGGGCTTCTGATTTATCTTTTAGAAAAGTGACCCAAATCATCCTGGAGTAATCATCAATAAGCAACATGAAATGCCTATCTCCTTGCAAAACTTCTTGTTCTTGTGGGACCACACAAATCTGTATGAACCAGCTCCAGCAATCCAACAGTGAATTGGTCTTTACTTTTGAAACTTGTTCTTGTTTGTTTCCCAAATTGACATTCTTTGCAAATGATGTTGGTAGACTTCACAAGCTTAGGTAGATCTCTTACAGCCTGAATAGAACTTATCTTTACCAAGTTGTCAAAATTGATTGACACATCCTTTTGTGTCATAGCCAACTCTCATCAATCTGAACAAATAAACAATAATCATTAGTTCCTTTCAAATGATAAACATTATCTCTAGTCTTTTTACTAGTAGCAATCATTGTTCTGGAGCTTTCCATGATCTTGCATCCATTGTCCTTAAATCTTAGATCATAACATTTGCCACACATCTGATTAACACTCAAAAGATTATGGTTTAAACCCTTTATATACAGAACATCATTAGTATTGTGCTTACCATCAAGAGAAATGGATCCTTTTCCACAAATCTTACTAGTTGTATCATCTCCAAACCTAACCAATCCACCATCATATTTTTTCAAATTAACAAACCTACTTTTGTCACCAGTCATGTGATGTGAGCATCCATTATCAATAACACATTCATCCTTATCTTTCTCAACCTAAATAGCCAAAGCACTTTCTTCCCCTAGTATTTCTTCCTTCACATAGCTAGCAAGATTAGTAGACACGAGTTCTTTAGTAGCAATAAACAAGCATTCATTTCCACTAGTACTAGAATCATCAGAGTCATCATCATCACACCTTCATCATCAAGATCTCTAACATAGTAGCATTTCTTTGGAGCTTTACGCTTGTTCTCAAATCTTTTTCTATTCCTTTTAGTTCTTTCAGGACATCTAGAAGCATAATGACCTACTTTACCACATGAAAAACATTTGAAAGGTAATTTGCCTTTGAACTTACCAGAACCTCTTTGCAATCTGTCAACAAAGTTAGCTTCAGTTTCATCAAAGTCATCAATAGGCTCCACATTGTATTTTTTTAGCTCTGGAGATCTTTTCAGAAGTACTGGCTTTGAAAGCAACCTCAACTTTTAGCAGAGCATCACCAAACTCTCTCATCTCAAAGGCTGTAAGCTTTCCAAGTAATTGGTCTCTGTCAACAGTTTTTATAGTCATTACTTCTTCAATTGCAGCTACCTTGTGACTGAAGGACTTTGGTAGTGATCTAAAAATTTTCATCACAACTTCCTTATCAGTAATAGTTCCTCCCATACCTTTTTTTCCATTGACAAGTTCATCAACCCTTTACATGAAGGTTGTTATGTTTTCATCTTCATTCATCTTTAAACCCTCATATTTTGCTTTCAAGCCCTGTAGCTTGGCTTCTTTTACAGAATCATCTCCTTCATACTATTTTTTCAACTTTTCCCAAACTTCATTTGCAGATTCTAGATCCATGACTTTTATCAGCTCAGTGTCAGTCAAAGCACTTAATAGGGCATCTCTAGCTTTTATATTCAACTCATATTCTTTGATTTCATCTTCAATTATCAAACCATTTTGAGGCATGGTATATTTTGTCTCTACATCTTTCCACACTTTATAACCAAGACAAAGGAGATGGATTTTCATTCGTACCTTCCACATAGCATAATTTGTCCCATCAAACTATGGAGCTTCCTTTTTAAAAGACATCCTGGATCTTCCTCAAGTTGTTAGGCTTTCTTCTTAGGAACCTGCTCTGATACCAATTGTTGAAATACATAGGACAACTAAGAGGAGGGGTGAATCAGTTGTCACAAAAACTTAACTTCATATAATTATCAAACCATCAACTACTTAATTACTAATAATCAAATTCAACCATGAAAGCATGAAACTATAAACTTAATCACAATCATATAGGAGACACAGGAGACACCAAATCTTTTATGTGGGAAACCCTATAAGGGAAAAACCACGATGGGTTTTAGCCCATAGAAATATATAAGTTATAACAATATCAAAATCAAAGGCTCACTACCCAAAGTGCTCACTACGAAGATCAACTCACTGCCAAGGATTTTTGAACTAATTTAATAGCATCTACTCCATGCCTGAGTTTAGTTCCATTCAAGCACCATATTCTTCCTCTACTCTACTTTTCTTACTCTTCACACTTATCTTCTCATTTTTCACATGGATACATTTTTCACAACTACATTATAAGTATTTATACAAATCATCAACCTTGGAATGTACATCAAGGTCGGCAATACATTCATCAACCATTGGAACAATCTCTAAGGTCAGCATTACAAAACATACATAGAAATAGGTCTGGACCTAATACAAACATTTTCTAAGGGAAAGATGTAAAGATGTATGTTGATCATGCCACACCTTATCTAGGACTCAAATGCAATCCATCACGTCACGACATGCTTCTACAATCTTCAAAGCATCTCTGCAAATAGTGAAATCAACCAAGTCAACCAAGACTGGTGAGAACACTAGGTCTTCTAAGAACATTCTTCATCCACAATCCAATGGTAGGAACATGATCAGGAGACATCCACAAGCACATTGAAATCATCAGGAACATCCGCACAACTTCTAACCACTCTGTCAAGAAGATTCTTCAAATCGGAGCACATAAACAACACTACCAGCTACTTTCATAAGGAAAAGATCATTTGCAGACCACCAAATCATGGACCATTGGAGTTGAAGGCACATAACATCATCTTAGACTTAACTCTAGAATTGTAGACAAAAATACTTCAATGTAGAGGAATGCGGAGCATAAAACTTTCTCCCTGTCACCACCAATCATATAGAAAAAGTAGTTTTCACTCTGGGGAACATAACTCACTCAAATCTTCATACCGGAGGCTCAAACTTGGAACATAACATCTTCAAACAAACCTCTAAATAAATTCCAATCCATAGACAAGGATATTTAATCTATAGGAAATGCAAAGCTATCTGTTTGATTATTCTTCTGCAAACAAAGATACTTTGCAACACACTGTTTCTACTGGAGGAGCAAATTTTCTCAATATCAGGCTCTCAAATAAAATACAAAGCATCTAACTCATTACAAGCAAGCAACAAAACAAGAGCATAGTTGACACCAATGACAACACTGATATATTGACATTAATGACAACACCGATTAGTTACATACTTGCAACAAGTGATGCATCCTTAAATCCTTGTCAAGTAGTCTTAAAGTGTATAAAACACTCAAAGAGTCTTTTCAAGCCTTTAGAAGACCATGTTAGTGTTTTTTAGGGATTGTTCACAGTTAAGGTATGCTCATTAGTTTTGAGAACCATGTCAAGCATTCAAATACATTACATAATAACCTATAACTCTGTATAAACCCTAAGGAAACCCACACAGTCTTGAGTAAGATCTATTAAATCCTAAAAGCCTTGTCCAAATTTTGGAAACCCTTCCTAGTCTTAGAGGGTTTGTCAAAGTGTTGAAAATGCTTTTAGAAGATTAGGAAATCAAATCCTTAGGATGAGCTGTCAAGAAATTTCAAGGTGGTAGAACATCATAGAAGCCTTTTCAAACTTGTTGAGGATTCAAACTTAAGAGCACAATGGCTCAATGAGGGTTAAGTAGGGGTCCAAAGCCCACAAACCTAGTGACTCAGTAGGGGTTTGAAATTTAGTGGCAACAACCATAATGCCATGAGCTAACCAATGTACTATTCTATGAATGGTCGACCCTGTCTATTAAATGTAAAAATATGTGTGAAATTATATTTTTATTAAATATTTTATATAGATAATAAGTATTGAGTAAAATGAGAGGCAAGAAAAATTTACAACCTTCAATGAAATTTTGTTTGGTAGGCATGGTTTGTTTGAAATTGACCTAGTTACAATTTTTCAAGACATGAATTCACATGGCAGTAGGGACAACTTACTTTCGGTGATGTACTGAACTTTATTAAAATAGAAAAATATTTACAACAATCATCCAGAACAGATGATTCAGAAAATCTCAAATAAGGACAAGCTACATTTGTTTAAACAAGACTCCACCCTCTGTGACTTGATCCTTCACCCTCTTTACTCCTCATATATCTACTTTTGTTCATCAGTCTCTAAGCTCCGCCAGTGCCCCTACATTATTTCCAAAAGCTTAGTTGAACAGGTGTAAAAGACAAATCAAGAATGGCAATAGATATGAAACAAGGCACAAGATCAGATGTGTTATGTCTTTCTTTCTCAATCTTATTCAACACTAAAAATGAGTCACCTCCTTGAATTGTTGCTTGGTCTTATTCATTGATAGCAATAAATAAATCCAATCACAGAGTATTCACATGCATAGACATACATGAGAATGTAGAAGCATAGATAAGGCAAGAGAACTATTTCAAAAAATTCCTTAAATAAATGTGATACCTTCTCTCCCACAAGCTCTTCAAGTCATGCCAGCGGTGATGCAGGATTTCCTGCATCACCACTAGCATGACTTGAATAGCTTGCAGGAGAGCGGGTAGTTGCCCAATCCATATTCCCCAACACTGGAGAGGGGATAGATGGTGAGTCAAAAGCTTCTAATTGTCAATCATCCCTAACTCAACCCATTAGGAGATGCAGCAAAATAATAATTCACCTCGCTATCTCCCACCCACCCACCCTAGTTTTCATCAATAGGGCGGTCAGTCTAATTCTTGGTCACCTGGGATGGTTTGTAAGGTCAAGTGACTCCTTTCATTATGGTTGTATCTTATATACATAATATGATGTGAGGCCACATCTCAACCTTATGTTTCTAGAGAAGAAAGCAACGTCCAAATGAATGAGATAGTGAAGTCGAGTCGAGTCCCCTGGCAAGGCTAAAGTCTTAAACACCAGAAGACAAACTGCCAACCATGACTTATCTTCCCCTTCAAGAGAGACCAGCAAGACAAAGAAAGGCCCACTCTTCTGTAATCTCTTCAAGTCATGCCAACGGTGATGCGAGAAAGCCTGCATCACTGTTGACATGACTTGAAGAGCTTGGGGGAGAGTGGGTATCACATTTCTTTTAGGTTTTTTTTGAAACAGTTCACTTGCCTTATCTATGCTTCCGCATTTTCATGTATGTCTAGTAGGGCACATGTAACTACAACATATGACAAAAAAAATCCTTGTTGTTATGCTTTGATGGATCTCCCTTCGTTATTACTAGATATCTAATGTAATGTATATTATTATAGTGTAAGCCTATTTTTCATATTTTTTCATTTAGCGGCACCAATATTCTCCACAAGGACATTGTCCCTATTTAAAATGATGGAAATGGTTCACATCTCTCAGAACAATTTCTCTTGCAACAATCTTGGAGATCAAATTAGATGCAATGTGAAAATCAGAACATACTCAAAGGTTCTTAATAACTCTAATAGTTGTACCAGGGGCCATGTTTAACAAACCAAATGTAATTGCTAACTTTTCACTATGGTGTCAGATAAATGATTCTTTTTTCTTCTATTCCACGACATTAAGTAAAAGTCTTCAATCTGGAAATACCCTATTACCTTCATGAAATACCCTGTTACCTTCATTTGAAAAGCCAATTTCTCCAATTTTGCATAGCTCTCCCATGTTTGTGGATGTGATATGTCTCCTACACAAAAAAGCATGTTCCATTTTATGCCCTTCAATCTAACTACATGTTGCGGTATCTTTTTAATTCTTCTATCTTTCATCAATCTCCTTACTATTTGAACCTCACCACACCTACCCACTTTTGTACATATATTTTAGAGAAGAACATAAGTTACAACATTTTTAGGATCCAACTAAAAAATTAGTGTTGTTGGAATACTCAGCCTATATTCATATATATTCCACAGGCACCAAAGGTTTAACTGGCATCTTAGTAATAATGTTTAGAGTGTCCTCAAGACAACCAACATAGGCACGAAGGTCAACCATGCACACCTAATGATCAACTATTTATGTAATGCAATAAGGGTTACTGACGTGTGAATTATGTGCAGCCCTCATTCACTAAAACTACATGACTGCATGCATCTAGAACACAAGAAAAGCTTACAATGTTGGTGTTCCAGAGTGTTTCATTAATTCAAATATTTTGAGAGATTCCTTGCAAAATCAATTTTGTGCACATTCTGTAATCATATTATTTCACTCCATGAGATGACATCTCTTTGAGGCATTCTGTCAAACAATTCATTTTGTACTACATTTTGGTGTCAAATCTTTGGTAATTATGGTTAGTTTCATTACATTCAAATTTTGAATTCTAGGAAATTATATATAGTAAATAGATTGATGGTTGTTTGGATAGTGAAATTGTTGGAATTAGGCCGAACAACTAAGAGGGGGAGGGGTGAATTAGTTGTTCCAAAAATTTAACCTTTTCTAATTTTAATCTTCTTTCACAACTTACAAACAGATTAATGATGTAAACATTAAAGCATGAATCAACAACACATGAGCAGAAACAAAATGAACACACTTGACACTAAGATTTTTAACATGGAAACCTGGTTAAGGGAAAACCATGGTGGGGGTTAACCCACAAGATTCGTACCCTATTAAAAGACTTGAAAGAAATGGGAAGGCACTTACCTTCGGGCGCACTGCCTAGAGCTCACTACTCAAAGAGGCTCACTGCCTACAGGAATTTATGTTTAGTATAGAGAGAATTAACTAAGAAATAGCATCTTCATCATGCCTGGTTCAGTCTCTTTGAAGGCTCATAAAAACTTCTTCTCTACCCAAAACACTTCTTCACTATCTCTTCATCCTTTACTGTTCTTGTTCTTCTGCTCCTCCTCTTCTTTGCTCTGCCACTGATCCTTTCTTAGAATTTTATCAATTTCGCAGAAGGATGATTTTCAACAACTCAACTACATGCCTTTATATGCTTCATCATCCTTGGAATAAACATCAAGGTCAGCACTACAAGCATCTGACTTAATGTGAATCACGAAGATGTTGGCTAAACATAACTGGGACTCAAATCTTCCTTGAACAACTCGCCACACTCCATAAAATTACTCCTAGATCATCCGGAACATGCTTGAATCATCCAGTTGGCCAAGACTGGGAAGAACAACAACACCAAGGAAGAAATCTTCAACAACAAGCTCAATCTTCAATGCGGACCTCCAACACAGTAGGAACACAATCCAAAGACCTCCACAAGCACATTGAATTCAGCAATAACATCTGCACTACTCTAAATCAAAAGAATCACTTGCATCTTCATCCGATACCTTAAGAACATTGTCTGCCATGACTGTCACACTAGAAATATTGCTTGTGGACTTCCAAATCATGAACCACTTGAGTTGATGACACACACTGACTTCCCAAACATGTCTCTAGATCTGTAGATCATAGTGTTTCATTTGCAGAGAAATCCAGACCAATTTCCTGTCACTCTATCCCTTCTGAACACTGCAAAACCTGGTTCTACTCAGATGGCCATAACTTCTTCAAATTGTTATACAGACCTCTCAAATATTAACTAGAGCTACCTCAGACAATCTTCTACATAGCCATATGGTCCACATACATTGATCTTCATTAATTTTCTCAATATCCTCAACATTTCAATCTTCTAAACAGGCAACAAAATAGGATACACCTGACACCAATGACAACAAGATATGTTGACATCAATGACAACACCGACTAGGCACATATTTGCAACAATCTCCCCCTTTGTCATTGATGGCAACATATGATGTGAAAAATTGATTCATCCATCAAGACAAGAACTTCTCCCCCTTTTTCTTATCACTTTTGCAACTACTTTCTTCATTGCTCCCCCTTTCATCAACAACTAGTTTTTCACATGACTTCTCTCCCCCTTTGACATCAATGGCAAAGGGCACATATTTGCAATCTTTTCTCCCTCTTTTTGTTTTAGACTGATCTCCAAAATACATACTAACTACTCCCCCTGAGTAGTACCTCCTTAATATCAATCTGGATCACAAGATATGACTGTGAATTCCACCAAACTGATGCACCCTAGTGCATCTTAGTTCTGATCAGAAGGGGTAATAACCCCTAACTTCTCTCTGAGATACTCAAAAGTATCCTTGGGTAGAGGCTTAGTGAAAATATCCACAATCTAGTTCTTTGAAGAAACAAACTCCAATCTGACTTTATTCTCATTAACTTTCTCTCTCAAGAAGTGAAACTTGATTTATATGTGCTTTGTCTTTGAATGCAACACTGGATTCTTTGAGATGCTTATTACACTTGAATTATCACAGAAGATTGTAACGGGCTCCTCAAACACAATTCTGATGTCTTTCAACATTTGCTTCATCCACAGAACTTGAGTACAATTGTTTGTTGTTGCTATATACTCTACCTCTGCAGTAGACAGAGATATTGCCTCTTGCTTTTTGCTCATCCAAGAAACCAATCTCCTTCCCAAGAAGAATGCACCACCACTAGTACTTTTCCTATCATCCACATCTCCTGCCCAATTAGCATCTGTGTATGCATGAAGAGTGAAGTTATTATCCTTTGGATACCATAAGCCATAATCAAGTGTCCCTTTGAGATATCTAAAAATTCTTTTGACTACTACAACATGGGATTTTCTAGGATCAGCTTGAAATCTAGCAACAAGTCCAACTACACTATACTCTTGAGTCACTAGATTTTCCAGATCAATCTGGATCTAAGTCTAGGTTTGAACTTGTCTTCCTTGACTTTGAATTTTAACTTGATCATCTAAATCATATCCGTAATACCTAGAATGTCCTTCTTTGCTCTCATCAACTCTAACATTAGCACTTTCAACAATCTTTTTCAATCTCTTGTTAAAGCATCGGTATGCCTTGCTTTGAGTAGAGTAACCCAGAAATATTCCTTCATCACTTCTTGTATCAAACTTCCCTAGATCCTCATCTCTTTTGATATAGCATTTACTACCAAAAACTTTGAAATATTTCACAGTAGGAGGATGGCCAAACCATAGTTCATAAGGGGTCTTACCAGAATTGCCTTTGATTTACACCCAGTTAAGAGTGTAGACAACAGTACTCATAGCTTCTCTCCAATAGACTTGAGGAACATTTGCTTCCATCAGCATGGTCCTAGTAGCTTCTTGAATGGTCTAGTTCTTTCTTTCCACAACTCCATTCTGCTGAGGAGTCCTAGAAGCAGATAACTATCTTTTTATTCCATGCTTTTCACAGAATGAATCAAACTCACCAGAGGTAAACTCTCCACCTCTGTCAGATCTCAAACACTTTATTTTCTCACCAATCTCATTTTCCACCATAACCTTGAACACCTCAAACTTGTCAAGAGATTTTAATTTTTCTTTCAAGAAGGTTACCCACATCATCCAGGAGTAATCATCAATCAACAACATAAAATATCTATCTCCTTACACACTCCTAATTCTAGCGGGACCACATAGATCAGTATGCACAAGTTACAGTTGTCCACTTGAAAATTTTTCTTTTCTCTTGAATGAAGTTTTGTTATGTTTACCCAATTGACATTCTCTACACATGCTATTAGCAGGTTTCACAAGTTTTGGAAAATCTCTCACAGCTTAGTAGAACTTATCTTGACAATGTTATCAAAATTCACATGACACATTCTCCTATGCCATAACCAACTCTGATCAATCTGAGCAATCAAACAAATTCTCTTAGAACTACTTAAATGAAAGATGTTACCTCTAGTCTAAGTACTGGATGAAATTTTAGTTTCGGAGCTTTCCAAGATTCTACATTTTCCATCCTTGAATAAGAGATCATAACCCTTGTCAACCAACAGTCCAACACTAAGAACATTATGCTTCAATCCTTCCACATACAGAACATCATTAGTGTTATTCTTACCATCAAAAGAGATGGATCCTCTGCCATGGATTCTACCAGATGAGTTGTCTCCAAATTTCACAATTCCACCTTCATATTTTTCAAACCTTACAAACTTACTTTTATCACCAGTCATATGATGAGAACATCCATTGTCAATTACCCATTCATCTTTTTCTACAACCTGAGTAGCCAAGGCACTTTCCACATTTGCACAGCTAGCAAATTCAGTAGGCACCAGATCTTCTTCTTTGATAGCAATGAATGTACCCAATCATTTTTAGTGGATCCTCCATGATCAAATTTATCATCTGTGACTCCTTCACCAGCTTCTTGGACATAGTAGCATTTCTTCTGAACTCTAGGTCTATTAGAGTTTGTCTTTGAACCCCTCTCTAGATACCTTGAGGCAAAATGACCAATCTTATTACAAGCAAAAAATTTGAATGGCAACTTTCCTTCATACTTACTGGGTCCTCTTAGCAATCTTTTGGCAAAAAGGGCTTCAAGTTCATCGAACACAGTTTCATCATCTTCAAGATCCTTCCTTATCTTGTTGAATCTATTTGATCTTCTTGAAGAGCTTTCACCTGGATCATATCTTTATTTTCCATGAATACTATCTTTAAATGCAGATTCAGACTTAGGAAGAGAATCACCAAACTCACTCATTTCAAATGCTGAAAGCTTACCAACCAACTGATCCCTTGTAACAGTTGTCACAGTCCTGATCTATTCAATGACAATTGCTTTATGCTTGTATGCCGAAGGTAAGGATCTGAGCACTTTGGCAACAATCTTTGATTCATCCAATACTCGACTAGCACTCCTGATACTGGTCACAAGTTCATTTACCTTCTCCATATAGGAATTAATGTTTTCATCTTCACTCATCACCAACCTTTCATATTTACCTTTCAGGCTCTATAGCTTGGCACATTTGACATGTTTATCACCTTCATACAGAGTTTCCAACTTATTCCAGATTTCATGAGAAGTTTTGAATTCCAGGACATTTGTCATTTCTGTATCATTCAGGGCACTCAACAATGCTTCTTTACCTCAAATATTGTATTCAACTTCCTTGAGTTCGTCTAGATTTGTAGGACCATTCTTCAAAATATTATACTCATTCTTAGTTATCAACCAAAAGACATCATCCATACATTCCAAATGACACTACATGCGCACTTTCCAAAGCAAGTAATTTGTTCCATCAAATCTCAAACTTTCCTTCTTGTAAGTCAACATCTTGGATCTCATCAAGTAGTCAAGCTTCTTTTAGAGGAATTGACACTGATACCAATTGTTGGAATTAGGCCGAACAATTGCGAGGGGGGGTGAATCAATTGTTCCACAAATTTAACCTTTTCTAATTTTAATCGTCTTTCACAACTTACAAACAGATTAATGATGTAAACATTAAAGCATGAATCAACAACATGAGCAAAAACAAAATGAACGCACTTGACACCAAGATTTTTAATGTGGAAACATGGTTAAGGGAAAACCACGGTGGGGGTTAACCCACAAGATTTGTACCCTATTAAAAGTACTTGAAATAAATGGGAAGGCACTTGCCTTCGGGTGCACTGCCTAGAGCTCACTTCTCAAAGAGGCTCACTACCTATAGGAATTTATGTTTAGTATAGAAAGAATTAACGAAGAAATAACATCTTCATCATGCCTAGTTCAGTCTCTTTGAAGGCTCATAAAAACTTCTGCTCTGCCCTGAAACACTTCTTCACTATCTCTTCATCCTTTACTCTTCTTGTTCTTCTACTCCTCTTCTCTACTCTGCCACTGATCCTTTCTTAGAATTTTATCAATTTCACACAAGGATGATTTTCAACAACTCAACTACATGCCTTTATATGCTTCATCAACCTTGGAATAAACATTAAGGTTAGCACTACAAGCATATGACTTAATGTGAATCACTAAGCTATCAGCCAAACATAACTAGGACTCAAATCTTCCCTAAACAACTCGCCACACTCCATAGAAATGCTCTTAGATCATCCATAACATGCTTGAATCATTCGATCAGCCACGACTAGGAAGAACAACAACACCAAGGAAGAAATCTTGAACAACGAGCTCAATCTTCAATGTAGAGCTCCAACATAGGAGGAACACGATCTAGAGACCTCCACAAGTACATTGAATTCAGTAATAACATCCACACTACCCCAAATCAATAGAATCACTTGCATCTTCATCTGGTACCTTAAGAACACTATCTGCCATGACTGTCACACTAGAAAGATTGCTTGCGGACCTCCAAACCATGAACCACTTGATTTGATGACACACACTAACTTCCCAAACATCTCTCTAGTTCCGTAGATCATAGTGTTTCATTTGCAGAGCAATCTGGACCAATTTCCTGTCACTCTATCTCTTCTGAACACTGCAAAACCTAGTTCTACTCATATGTCCATAACTTCTTCAAATCTTTATGCGGACCTCTCAAATCTTAACTGGAGCTACTTTAGACAATCCTCTACACAGCCATATGGTCAGTATACATTGGTCTTCATTAATTTTCTCAATATCCTCAACATTTTAGTCTTCTAAACAGGCAACAAAATAGGATATAGTTGACACCAATGACAAGAAGATATCTTGACATCAATGACAACACCGATTAGGCACATATTTGTAATAGAAATTAACTCTCTTAGAAATTAATTGAAATATCTTGTCTTGAAATATCTAGAAGGATTATTTTAATCAAAGAGGATTTTGTGGTTATTTTGTAACAATGATGTTACAGTACAGCTAGCTTGCTATTTTCATTCAAAATACAGGTCATCAAAGTCAAGCACATACCAAGAAGATGGTGCTCTACTTCAAACCCTCAACCTCGCTTAGTTTAGTCTTCTTACATGGGGATATTAAGGAATTTGCTAAATAATTAATATATATCATTTGTTGTTTGTGAAGAACAATCCTGTGAGATCCAATATGGCAATGGATCAATATCTGGTTTCTTAAGTAAAGATGATGTCACAGTTGGTAAACTTGTGAAACATCAGGTTAGTAATTTTTGGATGTTAAGGCTTCCCAGTTGGATATCAAAGATCTTTTCTCATCAACTTAATTTGGAATTTCTGTATAAATGGATTCTTTCATAGTGCAGGTCTTTACTGAAACAACACATGAACCAGGGTTGACATTTTTGTTGTCTAAGTCTGATGGCATTCTTGGGCTTGGTTTCCAAGAAATTTCTATTTATAATGTTGTTCCAGTCTGATTAGTGTTGATAGCCTTCATTCTATAATGTCAACTTTATTCTGTAATCTAAGCATATCACCTTTCTTAAACTTTGAACAAGGTTCTGAAATCAAGGGTTCAATATGCATATTTTAGGCCTATGTTGAACACTCTATTTAAGGCATTTGTTGACAAGGCTACAATTTTTTAATTGATTTATCTTTCTGTTGTGTTTGGACTTACTTTTGTAAACTTGCAATATACAATGAACTTTTATTCTTTCTAAATTGAGACTAATAGTAATTTTGTTGGTTGTATGGAGGTACATCTTCATTCATGGAGGAAAAGGAAGTACCTTGTTGTTCATATCAGATGGCACGTTGCATATAAAGGAGGAAAGATTCTAGGGTTATTATTGGTTAAATTGAATGAGAGAGCTTCATATATGGGACATGATCAACACTCTCCTTCTTGGATTCTACGCATTATAGCTTGCTCCAGGAAGATTGCCCATGTTACAAAAGTTTTAAGAGATGAAAGGGGCATGTGCTTGCATTGAAGGGTTCTAAGCATGCATTTCCATCATTAAAGAAGTTTTTTGGAGAAGTTTCTTTCTTGTCATTTATGTGCATTGTAACTCAGATTTTTCAGTCTTGTGACTAAAAATAAACATTGTAATACTCTATTTCTAAGCATTTTTCAAGCAAGATAGATATTTTAGACTAGTGCAAGATGTAAGAACACCTTCTTTTAGTAAAGTTCAATAATTTTGTCTTCTTAATGGTTGTCTTATTGTGTGCAATTGATGATTGATGTGTATTTATGTGTTTTATGTTTAAATCCTCAAATATCAGTCAATTAAAATGACTAAATATACTACTAATTGACATCAATTAATAATTAAATTGACTAAATACACTTCCAATTGATAGAAATTAGTTGATACAAATGACTAAATATACTACCAATGGATGGAAATCAGTGAATAAAAATGACTAAATATACTACCAATTGACGGCAATTAATTATTACAATGACTAAATAAATGACTACCATGACTAAACAAATGACTAGTTAACAACAATCAATGACTAATTATACTACAAAATATACTACCAAATTAACGACTAAATATACTGCCAAATGGATCAATCAAAACAACCAATAAATGACTAAAAATGGTTTAGTCATCAATTTGGTCGCATTATAAATGACTGGCAATAAACTACTAATGGTCACGTGACCATGATTAGTCATTTATAAGTAGTTTTTAGTATTTTTTAAATCATATATTATTGTTTCTATACTAGTGAAAGCTTCAACTATTGGCAATTTAATTACTGTATTAGGTTCTTAGACTCTCTTCTTGGGGAAGGATTATCTCTTTAAGGGGGAGTTAGAGCGGGAATTGAGACAAGGAATGGGAATCATATCTCTATGTTAGTTAGATGTTTATGAAGTGGAAAAATTCAAAACCCTTTTCGACACAACTTCTCACATCCACATTAACATTTAAATCAACTATAATCACTTTGCAAATATAAAATGTAAATGGTATGCTCCTTTATTTAGATACAACTACAACTTAATGAAATTTATTGGGACTATTATTTATTTATGAGTCTGAATCACTTTTTGAGTGTTGCTACCCTTCTAATCTAGTGAAGTAAGAAATCTGTAGACTTTCTATAACAATGGTGTTGTTAGAGTATGTAAAAGTCTTGCATGTTTGGAAAGAATAAGGCTTACATTTGCATAAGATGTTTATTAGTTTTATTGTAGTGGTAGCATCTATCTAATGAGTCAAGTATATGACTCATCTATTTCTATATATTTTCTATTTTAAAAGACTCTGATATAACTTTATAGCATATGTGTGTGTGTGTGTCTTTTGGTTGGATTATATATTTGTTTAGTCCTTATTTCCTTTTGATGAAATCTCTTGGCTAAATTACTTGAACTATATTTTCAAATGCATATCTTATGAAATTATGGTATAAGTTGTGTATGATTGCATAACGATTATAGTGGTGAACCTCCTAGTAGTCTCTAGACCCCTCTAAAGCCCCCTTTCTTGTGAAGAGCTTAAACCCTAGACAGCTCTAGATGCCACTACACCAAGAGAGCCATCCTCCCCTTGAGTCGATGACTACTAAAAGCCAATCCTAGGGCTACTTAAGAGTCTAGCAACGCAAATACAACCAACACCCCAATAAAAGTAGCCTACTAAGATCCAAGCCCACATGTCACTTTATTTAAGTGAGAACTGAAGTAGTTGTTAATTGGTGTCTATGCCAACTAAAGTAACTAACCATCAGTGCTACACCATTCCAGGAGATCATTCAGTCCACTAAAGATTAAATTGATACAAATCTCTAATCTGAAATAAATCATAGAGGAACTACTAATGTAATAAATAAAGCAACTGCTTTAAATCCCAGTTCACTGTAGTTAGGATTTTGGATAGTTATTTCTTTCAATAATGCTCAAGTCTATAAATAGGAGCTAGTTAGTCTCTCTTAGTTAGTTCTAGTTTTAGTCAGATTGTATTGCTTTTCAGTTGGAGGAAAACTCCTTGTTTTCACTCATGTATGCATGCCCATTTTGTGGTTGTTTTGAATGCAAATAAAGGGGAATTTCTTTTGAAGATAGTTTGAGTTCAAGAGGATTATCTCTAGCTAGGAAAGTAGGGTCCACTTCCCCAACTTGGATGACATCTCTTGATATTTCATCTTTATGTTATTATGTTGTGTCTTTTTGTTCATCGTTATCATCTTTGCATGTTAATCTTATGATGTGTTTTCCTTTTCTGTACAACTATTTAGAGAATGTCACCTATAGGTTTGTCTTTTAAATTCTAAAAATACTAAAAAGAGATTTGTTATTCAGCACAACATTATTATATTCAGAGTATTTCATTGTTGTAGTTTGACAATTGATGCAATTACCTTTGAGTTTCATTTCAGCACAATGAATCATTTCCTTCAAGCACATGTGTTTCTTTCAAAGCATGAGCATTTCTTTCCAAGCAAATAGCATAATTTCTATATTAGCATGTGTGTTTCTTTTAAAAGTAATTTATAATAGTTTTATATTTCCCACATGTGTGTTTATTCCAGCAAGCTAGATAGACTGAACCTTTCACAATACACCCAAAACCATCCAACCACCAAATTCAGATTCCACTCCAACCCCCCACACTAAAGAGTCTTATCACAGATTGCTCCAAACACCTCCAAATTGATAATTAAATGATGATTAATTAACAACCACTACAATGACCTCATCATTGGTGTTGTTGCCAGGGAAAATAATCTACAAATCATTATAGGTTAAGGTGTTGATAAGACTTTTTGAACGAGCACATTCTAGATCCATTATGTTATTAGTAGGCCTAGGGATGCCTTAGGTTGATTCATCAAGTGAACCACAATTAGTACACCTCTAGAACCTAATTTAGGATAACTTCTAAACCATCTGATCAATCAAGTATCTCCTATATCACCAGAATCTCCCATTTTCTCTGAAACACTTTTTACAATGGGTGATAATCTCTTTGGAGATGGTAAGCATGATGAACTAGCTAATAATCAAATGTTCTCTTATCTAATCTCCATAACTCCTAAAAGGAATGAACCTCCCATGAAAAACATATCTCCTACATTCCTACCAACTTTTTAAGGAAAAACTTCAAAAGACCCAGACCAATTCCTATTTGAATTTAAGGCCCTTTACCAAACCTATGATTATGCCACAAATAATCAAAAATTAAAACTTTTCCCCTTAAATATAAAAGAATCATCTTTACGATGGCTCATGGGCTTGATAGTAGATTCCATAACTACACGGGATCAAATGGAAACTACCTTCCTTGATATATATCAAGATTATTGTAGAGTCAGGGATCGGAAAGATAAACTCTTCCAAATGAAACAAATGGAAGATGAAAATTTGGAAGATTATGTGGATAGATTCCTATTTGTCCATAGGAGATGTGGCAATAATCTAGACGAAGACCTGAGTAAAACCATTTTCCTAAGGGCAATCGACAATGAGATTAGAGAAGCCTTATACCTAATGGGAAAGGGAGATATTAACAAACAAAGTTTTGCAGAAATCATGGAGGTTAGTAGAAACTATTCCCACACTCGAGTAGGTAAAAGAATACTGAAGAAAGGAAAAGGTGGTACTAGTGATGTCACACAAGTAATGGAAGAACTAGCAAATCTAAAAACTAACATCTTGCTTCATTTGAATACCACCCTTGATGGTATGCAAGTTAGTAAAAAGAACACTAAACCCTTGGCTATCTATTGTCCTCATTGTAGAGAAAAACATCTGCTTAGGGAACGTCTCTTAAACTAAACTAAGTTATGTAGGATCTGTGAGAAAAACTATTCCACAAATGAGTGTAGTCCACTTCCTAAAATCAAAAATAGATTGAAAAAGGCACCAGGAGAAGAGGAAGAGTTAAATTTTATTGGTTAGAAATAATCAAACAATGGATTTAACCAGCTTCCAAGCCAATATGCTCCAAGAGGCCCATCAAATTGGGGCACAACCTCTTAGAATGGACCTTGGGGAGGTTCACTCCCTCAAATGCAAATTCCACCCCAGTGGGGACCAGAATGGCCTCATTTAAACTGGATAAATTAATCTTGGGCTACTCCCTAGTGGTCAAATCAATAGAAATATCAATAGTAGTGTGTACCTCAATATAACCAAGGAATGAGGTGATTTAGAAATCAACCTCAAGCCTTACTTCCTGGATTCTCACAACCTACAAACCCAAATCTGAGTGATCAGGTAAACCAACCACAAATGCCTACTCATCCAGTTCCAAATCCCAAAAATAATAGACCACAACAACATGTGTATAACACTGATCCCAATACAGCTACCCTGAATGTAGTTGAAATTAATGACATCCAAATTCGGTCCTGAAACCTTCCTGTAAACACTCCTATTAAGGAAGTCACTGATGAGGAGGAAGTGATACCTAGCATTGAGGAATAGCAAAAGGATAAGAAAATTGAAATAAAAAACTTAGAAGAAATTTTGAAGGAAACCTCTGTTCCATTTCTAGAGTGATTAAAACAGTTTCCTCCAAAATCTAGAAAAGGATAAATCTCTCTATTGAAGGCACAGACAACTAAGAGGGGGTGGTGAATCAGTTGTATCAAAAACCTTAACTTCTTTAAACAAAATCATATTGACATTTACTTAGTTTAACTCCTTAATATGTTATGAAGATTAAACATGAATAGTAGAATCAAAACATATACACATGAACACCATAGATACATGAACACCAGATTTTTACGTGGAAAACCCTAAAAGGGAAAAACCATGGTGAGTGTTAGCTCACAATATAATGTAGTAACAATACCGAATAATAAAGAGGCTCACTGCCTTAGGGCTTATTGCCCAAATGAATGCTCACTGCAAAAAGGCTCACTGTCAAAGGGGTGGGTCACTGCCATGAACTGATATAATAGCATCTACAACATGCTTGAGTTCAGTTCCATTGAAGCACAATATCTCTTCTTCTCTGCCTTTACAACACACACTTTATCTTTGCATCTTTGTACAGTCTCACTTCACTTATGGATTCATTACATATATTTATACCAATGATCAACCTTGGAACATTCATCAAGGTCAGCCATACAATTTACAACCATTGGAACTATCTCCAAGGTTGGCATACATACATAATTCAAATTAGGTCTAAACCTAAACAAACTTGTGGAGTAAATGAATAAAGGAAGAACACTTCACAACTTAGCTTGGACCCAAAAACAACCTTACACACTTCCTTATGCTTCTACAATCCAAGAAACACATCCACAAATAATGTTAACACCCAAGTCAGCCAAATTGGTGGAAACATCAAGAATACTTAGGTACGCACTTCCAAGAACTTCGTTATAGCTTGTAGATCAAGCACACACCTTAAATACATTATGGAGACATCCACAAACAATATAGAATCACCTGGGAGTCAACAACTCCAACTGCAATAGATCTCACTTGAAGACATATCACAGACTACTCACAACAAACACTGTCGAACTCCGCTAATCAATAACTTACTTTCTAGAGCACCAAATCACAAATCATTTGGAATGAAGATAGCTAAGGACCTTATAAGAATATGTCCAGAACCACAAGACCAAAAACTAAACTGTGGAGAAATTTAGAGGAAAATACTTTCTCCTTGTTACATTGCAAATACTGTCAGGCACAGTCTTCAAACTGGTGAATAGAACTTTTGCTACACAGTGATCTAGACCACCAAATTTTTGATTTAGCATCTTCAAACACTTCTCTAAAACATATCCAAATCTCATACATTGGTCTTCAACATAGAGGAAATGCGGAGGAAAAACTCAGACAGTGTCCCTAACATGACAACTCAATCAATCAACAAACAGCAATATCAGAAGACACAGCTGGCACTAATGACAACACAAACATGTTGACATCAATGAAAAAACTAGTTCGTACATACTTGTAACACTCTCATGATGACTCTTAGTTAATCAAGGAACTTAGGAAGATACATATTGAAGTTCCTCTGTTAAAGGTGATAAAGGATATCCCTGAGATAAATCAGAACATCAAGATCCTATGTTTGAAACTTCCAAGTAGAAAATGAAAATTACTAAACACTATTCAAGTAGAAAAAAAACTTGTTGATGTCCTGTTAGGTAAGTTCATTCCTCAAAAATATGGGGATCCTAGAAGTCCTATTATCTCAATGGAAATAAAAGGAATATTAGTCTTGAATGTACTGATCAATTTGGGGGTTACCATCAATGTAATGACATCAAATACTGCAGAAGCTCTGGCATTAACTCATATTCAGCCAACCTTAATTGTGTTACAATTAGCAGATCTATCCATCACTAAACCAGAAGGAGTTTTGGAAGATATTATAGTCACTATGGACACTTGGGATTATTTAGCAGATTTCCTCATCCTTCAAACAAGGAAGAAATGCTCAAGATATCTAATGATATTGGGTAGACCATGGTTGGCTACTATAGTAGCCCTTATTGACTGTAGGTCAGGAAATATGACTATTTCCAATGGGAAACATTGAAGGAACTCTCCATTTACCCTCCTGCTAAAACATTCTTGCAGTATGAGAATAAACCATGGATAGATGATTTAATGGATTCAGACGAGGAAGATGCCTCCTCATTAGCAATGGTAACAATCGCAGAACATTTCAAAGAATGCAATGAAGAGTATAAGGAGTTGGAAGAAAACAATGAAATATCCCTATATAGTGTGGCACATAAAGAGGTCTTTGGATGGCTCTGGAGAGATCGAAGGGGATCTTTAAGGGCATTTAACTATCCATATTTTGAAGAAATTGCTTCACTTGAATTACCACGAAGCAAAAACCTTGCATCAGATTGTGCCTCACTTCTATCCATTAAGTACTCTGATAAGTCCCTATAAAGACATTCATTTTGTTCACTGTGGCACAAAGCACATAACTATTCAAGCTAATAAACAACCCTCCATAAGAAGTTGGTTAACAGAAATAGAGGAAATCTGATTGACAAAACTTCTACAAAATCATACCCAAGCATTTGCATGGGAATACAAATATATGAGAGGAATCCACCCGAGTGTATGTACGCACCATATCTACACTAAATATGTATGTCCTATGAGAAAACCACAAAGGAGGATCAATCCAGTTCTGAGAGAAATAGTGAAGGAGGAAATAGAAAAATTATTATAGGTAGGATTCATCTATCCTATTTCTAAAAGTCAGTGGCTATCACCATTAGTAACACTACCAAAGAAAAATGGAAAATGGTGAGTCTGCATTGACTATAGAGAATTAAACAAAGCTACCAAGAAAAACTGTTTCCCTCTTCCCTTTATCGACCAGGTGTTGGATAATCTGGCTGGTAGTCGCTACTTCTCCTTTCTAGATGGATTTAATGGGTACAATTAGATCCAGGTAGCTCAAGAGGATCAAGACAATATTACATTCACATGCTCATGGGTGACATTTGCCTACAAGATTTTTCCATTTGGATTATGTAACACACCAACCACATTTCAAAGAGTTGTGTTGGCAAACTTTACTTATTTAGCCAACACTTGCGTGGAAGTATATATGGATGATTTTATAGTGCATGGGAAGACTTTTGACAAAGCTTTGGATAGTCTTAACAAAGTGCTTGAAAGGTACAAGGAACATTAGTTGTCCTTAAATCATGAGAATTGTCTACTTATGATGACAGAAGGAATAGTCTTAGGTCACCACATATCACAGGAAGGTATGAAAGTAGATCCCAAAAAGGTTGAAATTATAGTACAAATACCCCCCCCCTCAAACTCAAATGGAAGTAAGGAGTTTTATAGGACATGGTGGGTATTATCAAAGGTTCATTGAAAACTTTAGTCATAAAGTTGACCCTTTGTTTACTCTCCTAAATAAGGATTATGAGTTTAATTGGACATCACAATGTCAGGAGTCATTCAAGGCTATCAAAAGTGCCCTCATGACAAACAAGCCCAGTCATCAAAGGACCAAATTGAAGTGAACCATTCCATATTCACATAGATTCTTCCAATCAAGCCATTGGAGTAGTCTTAGGGCAAGCTAATGAATCTGGAGGTATGCACACAATATATTATGTTAGCAAAAACTTAAACCCTATAGAGAAAATTATACCACGACAGAAAAAGAGTTCTTGGCAATAGTTTATGCAATTAATAAGTTTTACCACTATATCACAGGTTATAAAGTCTTTATACACACTGATCATGCAACTATTAGATATCTGATGAATAAAGCTATGGTAGGAGGTAGAATTAGTAGATGGTTTCTACTGTTACAATAATTTGATATAACCGTTGTTCATAAACTTGGGAAAGATAATGTTGTCACTGATTTCCTATCAAGACTTACTGTGCAAGGAAGCAATGAACTAGTGGATGATGCATTTCTAGATGAACATCTTTTTGCCATTTCCAAACAATATCCATGGTTTGCAAATTTGGCTAACTATTTGGTTTCAAGAAAATGCCCACCACATTTCAACTAGAAGGAAACTGGCAGACAACTGATTCAAGATAGCTCCAGATACAAATGGGTAAATGGTATTTTGTTTAAAAATTGCCCTAACCATGTGTTGAGAAATGTGTGTAGGAAACAAAAGTTTATGATATAATCTAAGCATGCCATGATGAACCTTTTGGAAGACACTTTTCAGCCCTCTGAATTGGACACAAGATTTTGGGAGCTAGATATTTCTGGCCAGCAATGACCAAGGATATCCAGTAGTATGTTAAGCAATGTTATCAATGCCAGTGAATGGGATGTCCAACCCCTATTGTAGAGATGCCACTCCATCCTCAAATGGTCTTAGAACCATTTGAGAAATGGGGGATAGATTTTGTGGGACCAATTGATCCACCATCCAAAGGAAATCATTACATTTTTTTCTGTACTAATTACGCAACCAAATGGGTTGAAGCAAAATCTCTACCAGTAGCAAAAGAGGAGAAGGTTGCAGATTTTTTGTACAAGCACATTGTGTAGAGATTTGGAGCCCCAAGGGTCCTTGTTACTAATCGAGGACTACATTTCATGTCCACTATGATCAAAGCATTTCTGGAGAGATATCAAATCAATCATAGGAAGTCTTCTCCATATTACCCTAAGAGCAATGGTCAAGTGGAAGTGACAAATATGGAACTAGAGAACATCCTCATAAAAATAGTTTCAGGCAAAAGGATAGATTGGGTTGAGAGAATGATAGAATCTATTTGGGCTTATAATACCACCTAGAGAACCACTATTAATTTCATGCTATATGAATTAGTTTATGGGAAGAACCCAGTTCTTCCTATTGAATATGAAGTGGAAACATTGAGAACAACACTTGAAGTTGGTATTGATATGACAGAAGCATAACAACATGGAATAACGCATCTAAATAGATTAGAGGAAATGAGAATGGAAGCACTTCATCACATAGAGTTAATTCTGTAGACACCCAAAAATGACCAAGTCATCGAATCACTTGCATTTCATCTAATCTATAGCATCACCTGCATTTCAACATTAATTGAATAATCTAATTATTTAATTAATTTCTGTGATAGGTGAAAGTCAGGTGTGGAAGATCAGACATAGTCATGAAACCCTAACCCTACCATCATCAAGGAATCTAACCTAAATGAAATCAAAGGATAATGCAATTCAAGCATAACATCACCTAGACCGTGCGATTCCTTGTTTGAGAGAGAGATGTGGACTGCTTCTTCAACAATAAGCAATTACAAAGCTGAAAGCTGCCATGATGGATGATAAAAGCTCAAATGCTCAGATGCTCAAGATGATAATGTAGGTGCTATATGATTGCTGGATGTCTCATATGGAATGAGAGTGTGTTTATATAGAACTCAACCAAGATCAATCAACGGTGGAGATTCAGAGGCTATGTGAATGGCTAGGATTGAAAGTTACTAAATTTAGGTCCAATTAGTTGTGCATGTGAAGGATTTTAAATGAAAGTTGTCTTACAACACATGATGAATGGGAAATGGACAAGTGTTGAAATGTGATAAATGATGAGGGCTTAATTCAAATAAAATATTTGAATTAGTTGGGATATGAGTTGGAATTTAATTAAATAAATAAAATTTATTTAATTAATAGGATAAATGCATAAAATGAGATAAGACCTGATGTGGAAATTAATTAAATAAATACAATTTATTTAATTAATTGGCTAAGTGGATGAGAATGGGATTTTAATTAAATAAATAAAATTTATTTAATTAATTGGCTAATGGATTAGTGATTTAACAAGGTGTCGCTAGACATGGACAAATTTGGGTGTCTACATTTTGCCCCTCTTTGATACAATGTTCGATAGAATGTTGTGTCAAAGAAGATGTGAGATGCGCTCGATAAACAAGTTATGCCCCAGTGTAACTAACAGGTGATGCCCCCTCGAGAGGTAAGCCAGGCGAACCAGGAAGGGCTGGGTTGGCTCTCGATTAGAAGAAAAAGGCTGAAAAGAGGGCAGACGCGAAGGAAAGGGGGGTTGCATAGAAGAAAATAGGCTGTGGTAGAGAAGAATTAGGGTTTTGAGAAGGGCTATAAGGAGGTGCTTCAAGGGCAAATAGGCTCATTTGTGCTCATTTGTGCTTAGAAACTTAGAGAAATCCAGAGCTCCGGAGAGTGAGAGTGGCAGAGCTAGCAGGATGGTGATTCCACGTAGAGATCATCGTGCGGAGCGAGTGAGGACACATGGACGACTAGAGGGAGCAGGCGCACCAGTATGTTTCAAAACTTTTCCCAAAAGCGTGTAATTAATAGCCTAAAAGCGTAATTAATTCACACACGTCACCAAAAGCGACTAGGTTAGGACATGGCACATTTAGGTCGCTTATATAGGAATAGAGATCGCTTAGAGTAGTTCAGCTCGCATATGGGCGCGGGTAGGTCGCTTAGGAAAAAAGTGGTCGCATCCTGTCGGCAGGAAAATATCGGCTAAAATGCGCATATAGGGAAAAATGAGTCGCTTATAAGCAAATTGTAGTCGCATAGGGTAATAGAGCTCACATATGAAGGCAAGTAGCTCGCATATGGTAGATAGCACGCTTATAGGGCTAGAATAGGCACATATGCGTAGGTGGCTCGCTAATAGTGAGAAGATAGGCACATATAAAATATAGCTCGCTTTTAGGGTAAATAGACTCGCATATAGGATATGACGCGCATATGAAGGAAGAATGAGCGCATAAGGAAGTTTAGGTCACTTATAGTGAAACAGTGAGCGCATGACGTAAAATAGCTCGCATATAGTCAAAACAGAGGCGCATATGGTAAAGTGGGTCGCTAAGGAGTAGGAAAACATCGCATGTAGTAAAATGGACCGCTTATAGTAGGTGTAGGATAAAATAGCAGATAGATAAGCAAATTTTGATATGGATGGCTAACAGAATGGACTGACAAGGGTAAATGGATGATGCAGGATGTACTACCGCCATTGCTATCACGGGAGCCCCATCCGAGAGATTTGCGGCTGGTGAGACAGTTGGATGTAGAGGAGCTACTGGTGTTAGAGATCCTTGGCGTAGAGCAGGTATCCCGATTAGAGCCAGTTCAGGCACATCGAGGGCTGATGACAGCGATGGTGGAGCGATGGATGAGCGAGCACAGTTCATTCTTGTTACCGACAGGAGAGGCGACCATTACCTTAGAGGATGTATTCCGGATTTTGAGGATTCCGATAGATGGGGATCGTGTAGATTATGATCCGGAGATGGGTCCAGCTGTATTCAGGAGATTGTTTGGGACACCAGACATCGGAGCAGAGGGTTCAAAGATACCGATGGGGAGGATGGAGGAGTTCTACGACAGATTACAGCGAGTGGTAGTGGCTATCATTAGATGGCTAGTGGGTGATAGGAGAGCCAGAGGTTTTCTTGTAGGATGGGGGACAGTGATGGAGGGCATGTTCTCCTATGGCACAAGATATGCATGGGTAGAGTGCATGTTGGGACAGCTCTATCATTACCTGCATGATTGTGCGTACATGTTTGGAGCCAGTATGTCAGCAGGAGTGATAGTTTTGCATGTATGGGCATATGAGCACATTCCGGTGACGAAACCAGAGGGATGGGTTGCTAGAGCAGCAAGAGAGCCATTTGCACGGATGTATAGAGGAGCGTTGACTTATCGACAGCGCCGAGGGGTGGTATACTGGCGGTGGAGATTAGATGAGATAGACAGATTTGTATGGAGGCCATGGCTAGGATGTGAGCAGTGGGAGGAGGAGGATGCGGAGCTTGCCTATGCTAGACAGGCGAGATACATTTTTGGACGCGGCGTGTATATTATAGAGCGCTATTTGCCAGAGAGAGCCCTGAGACAGTTTGGAGAGGCACAGGCAGTACCTGTAGGTGATGCCGTTTTTGGGAGGACGAGGCAGGAGGTGTTCGATTGGGGTCCAGAGGTTGTGGTGGACACAGCCTTGGCAGAGAGAGATGGACTGCAGCCAGTAGCATGACAGTGGAGACAGGGTCCTGCAGATCCAGGCACATTGCCAGAGTACGATGTATACTGGGTGACAGCTAGGCCGACTCGGTTGACACGAGATGGGGAGATTGGAGAGATTGGGATGGAGAGACCAGTGCGGAGGTGACGACAATGGGCTCCACCAGCATAGGCAGTAGTGCCAGCTGCACCAGGGATACAGATGCCAGGGCAGGTGCCAGGTCAGCCTGCTATATTAGCACAGCCACAGGCACAGATCAGAGTAGGAGATGATGTGGGTATTCAGCAGCTGCGGAGACGGATCAGAGAGGAGAGGAGATGGAGGCAGCGGGCACAGATGAGGCTGAGGAGAGTGGAGATGGATAGGCATCAGGCTGTGATTAGTCTGCGGCATGCTAGAGCACAGGTACAGACTTATCAGGCTCAGCTACAGTTGGGAGCACAGAGAGGAGATGGACAGGATGACGGTGCTCTTGCTAGAGTGACAAGAGAGAGAGATACAGCTAGGCAGCAAGAGCAGATGATGAGGCTTGAGTGAGATACTGCAGTACAGTAGGAACAGGCTATGAGAGCAGAGAGAGATGGTCTGCGAGCTGAGAGAGATAGGGCAGTGCAGCAGCTGCAGGGGATGACTAGTGAGCGAGATAGAGCAGTGGCTGCCTTGGAGACTGATGGAGCTACCATGTACTTGGCCACACAGTTGATAGCGGTACAGGCCGAGCTTCAGAGAGTGCAGGGGGAGGCTGAGTATTACAGAGGCTTATATTATGGAGCTGTGCCAGCAGAGCAGAGACAGCCTAGCTTCAGGAGCAGGTCAGGGGCTTCGAGCTCACGGAGGTCAGGTGGATCTCGATCAGTAGCTTCAGTGATGGGGCCACCGAGAGATGAGGGACCAGGTATAGGACCTATTGGTGGTGGTGGTCAGGGCGAGGGAGCTGGCAGTAGTTGCTAGGGCATACCTTGTTGACATTGGATCATGATGAGGCCTAGAGCCATTGTTGTACATTCATTCTTTTCAGGGCTCAGCTTGTATTGTAGACACTTGTATTTTGACACACATGTATATATATATATGGCAGTTGTGGCGATCTATATGATGTTATAATGGTTGTGATGTTGATATTATGATGGCTATGCATGTTGTGTATGGATTATATATGGATTATGGATGGATGTTTATGCAAATGGTAATGGATAGAAAATGTTTGAATATGTAAAAGGTAATGATATGAATAGATGTATGCATATAGGTAGATGGTAATGAAAGAGATATATATAATGGACTTATGTATGGCTAACACTTGGTTTGCAGGAGCGGGAATAAGGACAAAGGATGATGGATATGATCGACCTTGGCTGAGGATGATGGAACGAATGGATAGATAGAATGAATAAGTAGGATGATGATGGGCAGCTTTCAAGTAATTGCTCAAAATGAAAAGAAATGCAGTCCTTATGTTTGATATAGCATATGGATGTTATGCACCAGGGTATAAGAAACCAAGGTGTCAAGGTATCCAATGCGTAACTAGCATGTTACAATCTTGTCTGAACACATGTGATCAAGATGTGGAGCCGACATGCACAAGATATGAATAACAGCTAGTGTTGGACTTTGACGCTACAAACAATGGTTTGAGCTTATCTCCACTACACATAATGATAGCTTGCTGGTTATATGTATGGAGTTAGTCTTAACATAGAATAGTCTCAAATGCATAAGAGACTGTTTAGCTTCTCAGATGCTAGAGATATTGATATGTAAGATGCTAATCCCAACACGTACAAGATACCAATATGCATAGGAAGAGAATAAGATCATCCCGCAAACACGGCATACGAAAGCTATATGACCATGCCCCAGTCCTTACTTCATCGCAACATACCAAGATATAAATAGATCAAGGTAGTCTTGATTAGTTATAAAAAGGGACAAAAGATAAATCAAAAGATAAAACAAAAGATACTGTCATCATGTTCTCTTGCCAAATTTTGGGTGCTCTTGGATGGATCAAGCTGGTGCCTTGTTAAAAGGAAAGCTACATCCTGTTGAAGGCTAAAGTTGTTGATAAACTGTTGTAGCAAATGTTGGCTTAAGGCATGCGGACAAATAGTTTCTGGCGTACCTTGGATTGATTAAAGTGCTTGAGCTTGCCATATACACATGGTTTGCTTCCTGTTGGAGCTGATCAAAGAGAAGAAGGTGGATGATGCATGAAGATGAAGAAGATGGGGTGAATCATCTGTGCTTGAGTACTGGAAACTTCCTTCGTATTCCAGACTGCCTACATACCCTGTATCCATGGGATCAAAGCACATTTACGATGAAGATGAGACATGATGAATATGTAGTTCTGGGTTTTATTGATGATGTAAGTGATGAAGGATAGAAGAATGTGAGCTGAAAGATTGAAGGATGTTTAGAAGAAAGATGAAAGATAACTGATGAAAGGGGCTATCATCTTAGCCTGAATCAGAGTGCTTCCTTCGCATCTCAGATTGCCTACATACCCTGTATCCACGGGATCAAGGCGTCAACGATAGAGCTAGATGTAGTTCTTATTGATGTGGCTAATCGATTGGATGTTTGATCAAGCGATGTTTGTTGCGATTGTTGGATAAATGTGGATGGATTGCAAAGGTATGAGTCCTGGTTGCAAGTCGTTAGGTCATATTTGTCGGTGGACATGTGCCATGGCTGAAGTTGATAAGGTGTGCTGTGTTGTAAGCTGAGTTGTTTGATGTGTTATGAGCTAGAGATAACAGGATCCACTTCCAAATAAGACTCAACAAATGCCCCCAGTGCGGGATGAGGTTTATTATGCAGAAGCGACAATGCGGAAAAGATGTAGCCAAGATGCTAAGGTGCCAAAAGATATAGATATCATGACAATGTCTCAAGTATGATAGCTATCATTGGCAAAGGATGAAGATGAAAGGCTATATGTGAGATTGCGATAGGGCTTATGAGTATGGCTTATACAAGATGCAGTGGGAAAAATGATCAAACGAACCAAACAAATGAGGGAAGCTGGTCACTACACATAGTGCCTGTTTGCCAGGTTTTCACTATGGTACTTATCCAAGACGCCTGTTTACCAAGTTTTCACCAGAGGACGGATTATTTATTGAATGTTTTTATTTTTTTGCTTTTTTTTTTTTTTTTTTTTTTTTGCTTTTTTTTTTGGCTTTTTTTGGGGGATAGCTGAGATTCATGGATAAAACTTCTTGAGATGAACGCTGTTGACGGGTTCATCCAAGGGAATGCCTTCAGGTGTTGACAGAGTGTATGTATCGGATCCATAGACTGCTGTGATAATGAAAGGACCAAGCCAATTTGGTTCAAACTTGCCCTGTTTCTCTCGATGCTATTGATTCCTTTGGTTTTCTTTAAGGACAAGGTCGCCAACCTGAAATCTGCGTTCTCTGATCTTTTTGTTGTAGCTGCGGCGTAGCCGGTTTTGATAGACTTGAAGATGGTTCAATGCTGTAAGGCGGCGTTCATCTAATAGCTCAAGATCATGGAGTCTGGACACTCGATATTCTTCATCTGAGATAGTATGTTGCAAGGATATGCGCAAAGAGGGGATCTCAACCTCAATAGGCAAAATAGCTTCAGTGCCATAGACGAGAGCATAGGGTGTGGCGCCAGTAGGAGTTCTGATGCTTGTTCTATAGGCCCATAAAGCAGGATGCAGTTGTAGATGCCAATCTCGACCAACTTCATTAACAGTCTTTTTAAGGATCTTGATGATTGTCTTATTAGAGGCTTCAGCTTGACCGTTGCTCTGAGGATAATAAGGTGTAGAGAACCTATGTTGAATATGGAACTTATTGCAAAGATCTCTAACCTCTTGGTTCTTGAAAGGCCGACCATTGTCTGTGACAATAGCTTGAGGAACTCCATAACGGCAGATAATGTAATGTAAGATGAATTTAGCTATTTGTTTACCTGTGATGTAGGTCATTGGTATGGCTTCTACCCACTTTGTGAAATACTCAGTGGCAGTGATAATAAACTTATGACCATTTGATGAAGTAGGATGGATTTTACCCACAAGATCAAGTCCCCATTGCGAAAAAGGCCATGGAGTGACAATAGGCTGAAGCTCATGTGCTGGTGCATGTATTAGATCTCCATGTTTCTGACATTGTAGACATCTCCTTGCATATTGCTGGGCATCTTTTTCCATAGTTGGCCAATAGTATCCTGCTCGCAGAAGTTTCTTAACAAGGCCAGGGCCAGCAGAATGCGAACCGCAGACACCTTCATGTACTTCACGTAAGGCCGTTTTTGCTTCCACGGAATCAAGACATCTAAGAAGGATACCATCAAGACTCCAGCGATAAAGGGTGTCTCCTAAGATAGTGTAACGAGAGGCTCGACGGATAAAAGTTTTACGCTGGGTGTTGGATAGTTGAAGAGGCAAGGTTTGATTATGGAGATACTCGTATATATCCTTGTACCACGATGAGTTGGGACCAACAATCTCACATATGAGCTCAGACTGTGGAACTTCAAATGCTGGGATCAAAAGCTGTTCGACCAAGAATTCACATTTATGGGTGTTAGATGGCATGTCTAAAAGAGATCCAATCATAGCCATGGCATCTGCTGCTCTGTTTTGTAGTCTTGGAATTTGCTCAAAGGTAATGTCCTCAAAATATTGCTTGAAATCGTCCACCATTAGCTTGTATGGAAGAAGCTTCTCATCTTTTGTTTGATATTCATCTAAGACCTATTTGATAACCAGCTGAGAATCGCCAAAGACTTGTAACTGTTTGATAGCCCATTGTACTGCCATGCACAAACCTGTGATTAAAGCTTCATACTCTGCTATGTTATTGGTACATGGGAATGCTATTCTGTATGATTTAGGTATGCAGTCTCCTTGGGGAGTGACAAACAAGATACCTGCTCCAGATCCGTGTTGAGTGTATGATCCATCAAAGTATAGCTGCCATCGTGCTGGAGAATTTAAATTAAACAATCCTTCATCAGGGAATTCTGGATATATTGGCTGAATGTATGTGATAGGTGCTGCAGCTAATTGATCAGCAATGACTTGTCCTTTGATAGCTTTACGGTTCACATATTGTATGTCAAATTCACTCAAGATCATAACCCATTTTGCTAATCTCCCTGTGAGAAGTGCTTTTGAAAGGAGATACTTGAGGGGATCCACATTAGAGATGAGCTTTGTTGTTTGGTTCAGCATATAGTGTCGCAACTTTTGGGAAGCAAACACTAATGCTAAACAAGCTTTTTCCATGAACGAGTAATTGAGCTCATATCCCACAAGAGTTATGCTAATGTAGTAGATGGCTTGTTCTTTTCCTGAATCATCATGTTGAGCTAGAAGTGCACCCAATGCTGCGGTTGTTGATGATATATAGAGCAGTAATGGATGATCAAGTACAGGAGGTATTAACACAGGAGGTGTTGCCAAGTATTCCTTTATCTTATCAAAATCCTGTTGACACTTTTCATCCCACTTAAAAGGTTCACCCTTACGAAGAAGATACTGAAAAGGATGACATTTATCTGCTAGTTGTGAGATGAATCTGTAGATAGATTGTAGCCTACCCTGTAAACTGCGGAGCTGTTTGAGATTCGTTGGTGAAGGCATTTCTATGATAGCTTTTACCTTAGCTAGGTCCACTTCTATCCCTCGTCGAGACACAATATATCCCAATAGTTTTCCTGACGTTACGCCAAATACACACTTCTTTGGGTTTAGTCTGACTTGGTATTTTTCTAATCGATCAAAAATTTGTGCCAATACTTGTAGATGTCCTTCCCTTGTCGTGATTTTCCCAGGATGTCATCAACATAGTCTTCCATTATAGTATGAAAAAGGTCATGAAAAATAACTGTCATGGCTCATTGATAGGTAGCTCCAGCGTTTTTGAGACCAAAAGGCATTACAACCCAGCAATATGTGCCCCATGGACAAATAAAAGATGTTTTATCTTGGTCTTCCTCTGCTATTCTGATTTGATTATAACCTGAAAATCCATCCATCAAAGATAGCATTTCATGTCCTGCTATAAGCTCAACAATGTTGTCTATGCTTGGTAATGGAAAATCGTCTTTAGGACATGCTTTGTTAAGATCTCTAAAGTCTGTGCAGCAGCGAACTCGTCCATCTGGTTTTGCTACAGGTACTAGGTTTGAAACCCATTCTGGATAATCAATAGGCTTTATGAACTTTGCTTCTAACAGCTTCTGAATTTCTGCTTTGACCAATAAGGCAACTTGTGGATGCATTTTACGTAATTTTTGTTTGACAGGCTTTGCATCAGGGAATACTGCTAAATGATGTACCACAAGTGAAGGATCTAGTCCTGGCATGTCTGCATAAGTCCATGCAAAATTTATAACTCTTCTCAGAAAAAATGCTGTGAAGTTCTTTCGTTCTTGCTCTGATAGTGATGCTGCCAAAAAAGTGATCTTCGGATTCTGTTCTGTTCCCAAGTTCATGTCTTGTGATTTTTCAACTAGCACAGTTGATTTCTCATGGTAATCAGTGGCAACAGGAAGATCAAATCCCTCATCCTCAGGCGCCTCAGAGAGGTTTTCACCTTCGGATACGTCCTTTATTTTTGCTTTTTCACGGTCAAGAGGCGCCTTGCGGTTTTCACCTAGTGACCTATTTTGTTGAATTTTGTTTATTTCACTTTTGCGACTGAAGGATTTGATACTTCCGCCAAAATATGCTAGTTTAGGTAATTCCATCATGAAACCTGCTTTATGATCACCCAGTGGAATACCTTGTCTCAAACCCATGAATTCGGCAATGGCTTCGTCATTTTCAAATGTATCTAATATCGGTGCCCCCTGTTGGTCCCAATCGATGAGGTCAGGATATAAGAGTGAAAGGCTAATGGAGGAATCGTGATGACTAGAGGAGGTTGTGGAAAACATGAAGATGGAATGTTCTTGAAAAAGGTCGGTGATATGAAGGGAGGAGTCATCGATGGTATCCGAATTAGAAGGCTCTCCTACCGAAGAAGGTCCAATGTCAATATCGGAAATACACTTAATGTCTTTGGGTCGCGGTACCTCCGGTTGGTAACCAAGGCCTTGCTTATTAAACTTCTTAGACACAATAAGGGGCTCAATAGGTCCTTGTTCCTGTGATCCCAAGCCGCCATGTCCTTTATAGCCCATGTTCTTTATGATACGAAACCCGTTGTTGTATCGCTCTACTTCAAGTTGGACTTGGTCATTTTCATCAAAGAATATCCAAGAGTTGATGTCCTCAATGTCTTCGTCATCCAAGAAACCACCTTTAATGAATACGGTAGGGGGAGCTTTGATAACAGCGGAGGATGAAGTTGGCTTGGCTGTAGAGGGCTTACCATGGGATTTAGGAGATAATGGAAGGGTACCAACGCAATAGGATTCCTGCAATTTGTATTCACCAGGGCCATGTTCGGTATATTTGATATGGAGGTTGGAAGCGGCTTTGCTAGATGAAGGTTTGAGGAGATCAGATGGATCTACATAGGAGGAAGACAGATATGCCTCAGTGCTGATAGGGATACGGTTCGGGCTCTGATATTTAGCTTGAAAGGCTCGACAAAACTCAAATGGATTGGGATCAGCTTGAATGGTAACTTCAACACCCTTATGTGGAAATTTAAGGCATTGGTGATATGTAGATGGAACTGCTTTAAGGGTATGGATCCAAGGGCGACCGAGGATGATGTTGTAAGGCAGATCAATATCAAGGACTTGACAGCGAGTTTCTGTAATGACCGGCCCAACTTGAATAGGCAATAAGATGATCCCTTCGGTATCTCTTTCAGCGTCATCGTATGCTCTGATAGTTATAACTTTGGAAGTGTCAACATCTTTCTCAGAATATCCCAATTGCTTGATAAGTTTCAAAGAACATATATTAAGACTAGCTCCCCCATCTATCAAGACTCGTTTGATACGACGTTGGTTAACAAATACTTCAATATGGAGGGCCTCATTGTGTGACGGATGAATGGAGGGTTGAAGATCTTTGTCGGAAAAGGTCAAATGACAAGGGGCTGCAATGCTAGCAACCATAGATTGAAATTGTGTGATATTAATATTATTAGGCACCGAAGACCCTTGTAAGGCTTTATCAAGGATAGCTTTATGTGTGGGGGATATGCGGAGCAGCTCAAGGATAGATATGTGTGCGGGTGTTTTACCAAGGTGATCCAAGAGATTATAGTCAGAGAGAGGTCGAGGAGGATGAGGAGGTGCTCCTTGGATGGTAACTCGACCTCTTCGCGTGGTTACGGCACAATCAGGTGCTCTCCCTTGGACGGTAATGGTAGAAATGCGAGCATGGTCAATGCGGCCAATAGTAGATGATGCATAGTTATAGGGAATAGCATTTCTAGCTTGAAGGTTATTTGTCTGATCATGAGACGGAAGTGGATTCTTGAAAGTCTCTAGATCATAGTTTGATGTGGATGGTTGAGCAGGTTGAGTTGTTGAAGGTGTGACGTTGATTAGACCTTGATCAATGCAGTCTTGGATAACATGTTTTAAGCGCATACAACCATTTGTTTTGTGCCCTTTAACTCGATGGTAATCACAATACTCATTCTCTTTGTACCAAGGAGCTCGAAAGAGTGGTTCGCCATTTGGTGGTGCATCGGGTAGAATAACGTCTCCGGCTTGAAGCAACTTTCGAAGAATAACTTCCATGGTTTCCACTAATGGTGTAAATTGTTGGCGTGGATTAGAAGTTTGGCGTTGGTTTCTTCGTTGTGGAAAAGGCTGTCTTGGTGTAGAGGCTGCTTGAATGTTGATGGGAGCTCTCATAGTTTGAATATTCTTTGTATCGACAATACCGTCATTGACAACATTCTTGTTCTTGTTCCAAAAGCGAGACTTATCATTGGAATTTTAAGGAGAATCTTTGTTATCACGAAAGATCTTGATAGTTCCTTTGGCAATTAAGGCTCGTTCAATAATAACTCCTTTGGAAACTAATTGGTCAAAGGTGCTAGCACTTTGCAATTGTAGTTGGAATGACAGCTCAGGATGAAGATTTTGAACAAAGATGTCAAGCTGTTGTTTCTCAGGGATTTCCCATGATAATTTGCTAGCCATATTACGCCATCGTTGGGTAAATGAGGAAAAGGTTTCACCATTGCGTTGTTTGTTGTTGACAAGGTCATTCATGTTTACCTCATGTTCAATGTTGAAGGCAAAGTGTGATTGAAACTTGTTTGCCAATTCTGAAAAAGTCTTAATTCCTGGAGGTAAATGGGAAAACCATTCGAGAGCTTGTCCTGCTAAGCTTTGAGGAAATAGTCTCAAAAGATATGTATCATCATAGGCAACATTGAGACATGCCACAAAAAAGGATCGAAGATGGTCGTCCGGATTTCCTTTCCCTTTGTACTTATCAAATTGTGGGATTTCAAAATGTGGCAGAAAAGGTATCATAGTAAGAGACTTGTCAAAAGGATAGGTGCATATGTTTTCGAGAGAGAAAGGTTTCTTGCCTTGTCCTACCCTTTCATCGATCATCTGTTGGATATCGGCTGAAGATAACTGCTGTTGTTGCGAAGGGGGTGGAGTATGATATGAGACATATTGTGGTTGCGGTTGTGGTATATGTGGAGTTGTGACTGTTTGTTGTGGTTGTGGGATATATGAAGCTGTGACTGTTTGTTGGGGTTGTGTGCCCACAATGTATGTCAAAGGAGTGGTATGTGACATGTATGTGTTGGAGGATTGCTGTCCTTGAGACACAAGTGGCAATTGGGTGTGCATCACATGAGAAGTGGATATCGGATTGATAGTAGCAGATGGTTGGGAAGTTGGGATTGAATTCATGACATGGTAAGTGACGGAGGGATTGGTAGATACGACAGAAGGATGAACATTGGGATTGGTATTTTGGACAATATGAGGATTGGTATATGTCATGTGTTGGGTGATATTAGAGAAGCCTTGGGTAGCATAAGATGGATTGATGGTGTGTGAAGGATTGGAAGAAGAGGACAGCATGGATGTAAGCTGATCAACATAAGCGATCTTATTGTTTGGATTGGCTTGAGAAATGAGGGGATCACTCATGTCAATGAGACTAACGTTGGGATTATAGGATAACATGGAGGAATTAGCAGTTGGTATATGAGATGTGGTAGAGTGTAATGGGTGTGAAGCATGGACAACATGTGTTGTTGGAATAGTTTGGGAGGTTTGCACACCATAAGACATGGGAATGGCTTGTGATGCTCGAAGTGTTTGCGCTTGTGTTGCATGGACAGCTTGTGTTACTTGAGGCATGGAAACAGTCATGGTAGAAGGAGAGATATGTTGAGGGACATGAAAAGGTGGAATGTTGAGATTTTGTGACATGAGAGGGAGCACATTGGTGGGCACTATCAATGGTTCTAAAGTATGCTCTGATCGTGGTAACTCAAATGAAGCAACAATAGGCAATGAGGATGATGTTTGCGATGTAATAGGAGATGATGTGATTATAGTAGATGGTCCATTCGCAACAACAGCAGTAGTGTTGGGATCTTGCTCTCTAATAGTGGATATATCAAAGTCTTTAGGTAGTTTAGCACCCATGCAAGCAAGTTGGAGAAAACAGCGATCAGGCTCAGATATCATGAGTTTCTCAACTTGGTCCCATAGATAGGTATCTTGGAATTCCGATGAGTCGTCTTGAGATTGTTCTTCGAAAGTTTCCAAGGATGGTGGAGGTTGCATTCGTTGTGAAGATGACTCGCCAATAGTGTATCCTTGAGGTATAAACATATGAGAAGGCATACCAGTTGTGAATTGAGTTGCGTCCTTAAGAGGTGTTGTGAATTGTTTCATCTCAGCTTGCAATTTGGCTTCCATTTCAGCTTTCAATTTGGCTTCTATTTCAGCTCGATATTGACTCCTAGTTTGAGGCATGATGTTGATGATGAAGTTAAGCTTGTCAAAGTCTTGAGACCCAAAAGATGGTAGTTGGCTAGTTGGTTGATTGGTTGTTGTTTTGGTTTGCTGGTTTGGTTTGCTGGTTTGGCTAGTTCGCTTGGTTGGTTTGTTTTGGCTGAGTTGTTGTTGTTGGGTTGTTGTTGGTTTTCCCTAGAGGATAGCTCAAACACTCAAGGGAAAGATTGTTTGCTATTGATGTTTGTTGGAGCTAAAGCTAAAAGATGTTGTGTGCTGAAGCTAAAGCTGAAGGATGATGTGTGTTGAAGCTACAGCTGAAGGATGTTTGCTGATTGAAATGATTGGATTGATGTCTGATTTGCTGGTTGGGGTCTCAAAAAGATGGAAAAGCTCATGAGTTGTGATTGATTGATAAGCTCAAAATAGGAGACAAAGTCCAGGTATCTGCTGTTGATCAAAGAGAAGTCTGAAAGCTGATGTTTGAGACTTAAGCAGGCTGGACTTGTGGCTAACTCGGCTGATGCACTGAGATTTGCAGGGATTTTAGCTACAGGCAACTGATGATAGCTCAAAGGCGACTCAAAGGATGCTAAAGGCGATCAATGATAGCTCAGATGCGATCTGGTTTAGTTTTGACAGACAAATGACAGTGCTAACCAGAAGCGAATGCTATGCCAGAGGCGATGACTGTTGGTTCAAAGGCGATTTCCTGTTAATCAGAGGCGACTCAGATATCCCTATAGGCGACAGTCTGTTGTTCAGAGGCGAGCTTGTTCAGGAATCAGGTGAATAACTATGGCTTAAAAGTGATTTGGCTCAGACAAGATGTGATTGGTTATGACTCAGATGCGACTTGGTTCAGGCAGTAGGCGATCAGCTGTGGTTCAAAAGCGATTCCGTTCAAGCAAAAGGCGATCAACTGTGGTTTAAAAGTGATCCTGTTCAGGCAATATACGGGCCTTTGTTGTTTAAAAGCGATGCAGTTCAGGCAAAAAGTGAATTACTATAGTTCAGAAGTGATGTCTGTGGTTTATGCGAGCAGTTTCGGTTCAAAAGCAACTGTGTTTGTGTAGAAGTTGTCTGATTTTGCAGTTTTTCAGCAAGAAAACAATGATAACAGTCACTCACACTCACAACAAGCACAAACTGATACAACCTAGGCTAGGATAGGACAGTATCTGTTGAATCCCCTAGCTGCACCTATTCAAAGCGGGTAGCTCCAGGATCTTGGTAGCACCGGCTCCTCCTTACATTTGCACACACTTCTCACGCATACCAAGATCCAAGATTCTTATAAGGCTTGACCCTCTCCAAACCTTTAGATTGTCCCTGCTACCTCGGCTAAGAACCGCATGAATCGGGGCTGCTTCAAGGGTTTTGCCCTCTGCATCAACAGATAGAAGGTTTTTGGCTACTACACAAAGTTGCTAATAAGGGCATCCGTTCGGGTGGCTATACATGCGGCAGCGCTACTCTCCGTTATGGAGTCTCCCAGCCTCCAAGGGTTGCACCTTGGAGGGTTTTGGGGGAGGTTGGCTATCCGTATAACACAACTGCACCCGTTGTTTGTGGCTTTCGACACAAACACTTTTCTTATATAGCGGTTCGGAAGGACTTGGCTTTAGCCCGTTACCGCTTGGGTCGTATCCCTTCTCACAGCGGGAAGGCAGGCCCTCTAAAGATAATGAGAAGTTCTCATACACCCAAGATCCATTTGATAGGCAAGGGGAGAGGATACTTTTGTCATTAAATTTGGGTTACAATCAGGCACATGCAAGCAATCAAAAAGATAAATCAAGCACGGAGCAAACAGTAGTTCATTTTAAGCACCAAGCCCAAATATGCCTAATTTAGTGAAAAAAACCACAAATCTTGGACCGATCGAACCTGCAACAGATATGTCAGTAGTTTGATAACCTCCTTTCTTGGACAAATCGATAAGATGCTGCGCAAATACCAGTTAATAGCCAAAAATCAAACTGGAACTAAAACAGATTTGAAAACAACAGAACTTACCAGATGTGATTCACTGCTGATCAAAAGCGACCTCCATTATATCAGAGGCAAAATACTACAGATCATATGCGACGCGTAAAAACACAAGATGTGACACCTGTCAGCTCATAAGCGATGCAGATTGGCCATAAGCGATCAATTGAGGGCTAAATGCGAACAGTATCTGCAAAACACAGCTGACAAACAAAACCCTAGTCTAACAGGTGAGCAGGCGAGTATTATCAGTCCATAAGCGATACTAATGAAGTCAAACGTGGCCTCTGTCGACTCATATGCGATCCAGATATACCCAGAAGTGATCTGTTGCAAGACAAAAGTGACCTGTATCTGCAAGAAAAAGCTAAAACCCTAACCTGCACAGGCGATCACTATTACCTCATAAACGACATAGATCAGTGTAAAGGCGAGTACTGTTAGATCAAAAGAGACACAAACATCTGCAAAGGCGGCCACTGTTATGTCAAAAATGACCTGATTATGTGTAAAAGTGGCGACTGTTAGGTCAAAAGCGGTAAATACAGTCAAACCAGCCGCAAAAATCACAGGCGAGCATTTTAAAAACAAAAGTGATACCGTTTTACCTCAAGCGACGACTGTTTGTTTAAAGGTGATCCAGAGAGGAAAATGCGGCCTATTCCAGCTTAAAAGCGACGCAGAAATTTGGAAGCGGCGGATTTTCGTTCAAAAGCGACCAGAATTTTCTGCAAGCACCTGCAAAATCTGATCTCCAAAGAAACAACTCCAAAAAATGAAGTTAATCAGGGAAGTGGGTCCCACCGGGCGTGCCAAAATGTGATAGGTGAAAGTCAGGTGTGGAAGATCAGACATAGTCATGAAACCCTAACCCTACCATCATCGAGGAATCTAACCTAAATGAAATCAAAGGATAATGCAATTCAAGCATAACATCACCTAGACCATGCGATTCCTTGTTTGAGAGAGAGATGTGGACTGCTTCTTCAACAATAAGCAATTACAAAGCTGAAAGCTGCCATGATGGATGATAAAAGCTCAAATGCTCAGATGCTCAAGATGATAATGTAGGTGCTATATGATTGCTGGATGTCTCATATGGAATGAGAGGGTGTTTATATAGAACTCAACCAAGATCAATCAACGGTGGAGATTCAGAGGCTATGTGAATGGCTAGGATTGAAAGTTACTAAATTTAGGTCCAATTAGTTGTGCATGTGAAGGATTTTAAATGAAAGTTGTCTTACAACACATGATGAATGGGAAATGGACAAGTGTTGAAATGTGATAAATGATGAGGGCTTAATTCAAATAAAATATTTGAATTAGTTGGGATATGAGTTGGAATTTAATTAAATAAATAAAATTTATTTAATTAATAAGATAAATGCATAAAATGAGATAAGACCTGATGTGGAAATTAATTAAATAAATACAATTTATTTAATTAATTGGCTAAGTGGATGAGAATGGGATTTTAATTAAATAAATAAAATTTATTTAATTAATTGGCTAATGGATTAGTGATTTAACAAGGTGTCACTAGATATGGACAAATTTGGGTGTCTACAATTTCATCAAACACTCCCAAAACCAAACTTCCCAAAGCTATGTTCCGCAACCGCAACCTAATCTAATGAACTTTAGCTTTCCGCCACCAAACTCTTTTCTTCAACCATCACAAAGCCTACATTCTTACCTAGCATCACCCCCACCTCCTCCAAATCAAAGCAACCAATTCCATCCTAATCTAAACCCAATGTACAACACATATGACCCCAACCAATCATACGACCCTTATAACACCAATACCCATGGCTTACACTACAATCTTCCGTATGGTCAACAACAACCACTTCTAGGACAACAGGAGATGTTTCCAACCCCTCCCACAATGATGGAGCTAAAAATCATAGAAGTTCAACAACAACTATCTGATCTTACGTTTGGCCACACCAGGAAGACCTTCTCTTTGGAAGAAGTGTGTCCTTATCCTTTTGATCGGTCATTACCCATGATCCCTTTTCCTCAAAATTTCACTATTCCCAAATTTGATAAATACAAAGGATAAGGAGACCCAAAAGACCATCTCAGGGAATTCTATCTTGCTTGCTTCGAGGTCTCACATAATGATACATATCTTATGCATCTCTTTCCTTGTAGTCTTAGAGGCCAAGCTATAGAACGGTTCTCACATCTCCCCACGTGTATCAAATCTTTTAATGAACTAGCAGAGAAATTTGCCACCCATTTCTCCTACAATGCAAAGCATGAAATCTCCATGACCGATCTATGCAACAACAAATAGAAAAATGGAGAAACTTTCATTGCCTTCCTTCAACAATGGAGACAAATGGCTAGCAAATTCCCATTCAAGATACCTGAAAAACAACTTGTTAGCATATTTGTGTAGAATCTCAACCAAGAATTGGGTTTTCATTTGCAAATTGTTAGTGCTACAACCTTTGACAAAATTACCTACAAGGGAATCAACATTGAAAAGGCCCTCATTGCTAAAGGTGTGATCAAAATCTTCAAAGAAACCAAAGACAATGCTCCTCAACAACAAACAAACGATAAACCAAAGTTTTGGAACAAAAATAAAAATGTGGTCAACGATGGGGTGGTCGATTCTAAACATGTCCAAACATTGCAAACACTACTTCAGCTTGCCAAACCTAGTCAAACTCCACCTCAATAGCAACAACAACAAAGACAGCCTTATCAAAACCAACAACAATGACAACAAGAGTGGCATCAACAAGATTACCCTCCGCGGCGTCAATTCACTCCCTTGGGAGAGCCCATAGAGTCGGTCCTACAGAAGCTCTTACACAAAGGGCTCATTACCTTACCAAATGCTCCCCCATATGGTGAACCTATTTACAAAACTGCACAATATAAAGAAAATGAATACTGTGAATTCCATAGGAGCAAAGGGCACAAAACTGCATCATGCATGAAACTAAGGTACCTAATCCAAAATCTCATCGAGGACAACCAAATCTCTTTTGAAGATGAACCACCAGTCAACACATGAACAAAGACCTCAACATGTACAAGGAACCATTCCCTCACCATGGTCCGCCTCCTCTATAGGATAAAGGTAAAGGTGTCAATAATGCTTCCACTTCCTTTGACTCCATTGTGGGTTGTTTTGAAGAGAGTCGAGTGTCTACCCTCACAATCAAAGGCAAATCTACATATTGTGCTGTTACAACTCGTCGTGGTCGTGTCACCATTCGTGGTCCTACACCCAATCTCCCAACTCAATCCAATTATAATCTTGTCGAACATCTAGGGAAAACACCAGCATAGATCTCTCTCTTGGACCTTTTATGGTCATCACCCGCACATAAAGTGGTGCTAGAAAAAGCCCTCCAAGAGTCATCAGTTCCTAACAACATAGCAGTCATAGATTTCTAAGCTATAGTAGGTAACATTGCTTCACCCTACAATGTGGTATTCTCTAAGAAAGACCTTCCATCCCATGATTTGTGTCACAATGATGCCCTTCATATTGAGGTTCTCATCCATAAATGCAAAATCAAACGCATACTCATAGATGGTGGTGTTGGTCTCAACATCTATTCTTTAAAGTTACTTAAGCAATTGGGATACTCTAAGGATCATGTCAACACTAAGCAAAGTATTACAATCAAGGGATCTGATGATGTTGAATGCTGCTCAGAAGGTGTTATCCACTTGCCTATACAACTCAGCCCCGTCATGCTTGAAACCAAGTGCCAAGTCCTTGACATTGAGCTGCCTTACAACATTATCCTAGGCCACCCATGGATCCATGCAATGAAAGTGGTTCCCTCAATGTACCATCAGTCTCTAGAGTTCCCATTCAATGGTACAGACATAACTATCCCAGGTGACCCTAATCCTTTTGAATTTTGTCGTGTCTTGCAAGGTAGTTATAAGAATTGCAACCAAGTGCCTCAAAATGACAAAGCCCTTGAATCCACACTATATGTCGATCCTAAAAATCTGACACAAGCTTCTACAAGTGAACCTAATCCTCTTCCTGAAATCAAAGCTCACATACGTGATATAGTCTTAGGAACTTATGATATCTCAAAATCTTGTTGTGTAGGGTAGATGCCTTTATCCCCTAAATCTTACGGCCAACCGCCCATTGCCAAAGCAACTAAAAAAGTAGCTATTCCTCCCCCAGCATCTTTAACCCAATTCCAACAAGGAAAATTATTTGAAGAGGAAACTATTGAGGACATTTCTTCGTGGCTCTATAAGGAGAAAGAACCAGTCACAATACCAGTCAAGCAATATGGCAATGGCTTAAGGATAGTCAAAAACATGGGTTATAAAGGCAAAGGTGGCCTTGGGAAACAAAATCAAGAAACAATGTAGCCCATTAGTGTGACAAATAAACTAGACAAGAAGGGCTTAGGATTTGGTAGAAAGGTACCGTACGCCTTGGACATCAAGGGTATCCTTGACAAGGTGGCTGAAACTTCTCGCGCAGATTCGACGTCTAATGAGGATACCATCGATGACTCTTCCCTCCATATGAGACCTATTTACAGAATCCTCTGTATTTATGCTATCATCTGTATCCCTAACATCCACCACAAACACCTAAAAAGTAACACTTGTCTACCCTGAACTTATCGATTGGGACCAACAAGGGTCCCCTGTTATAGATGTATTTCAGAATGACGAAGCTATAGCTAAATTCATGGGACTTCAGGAAGGTATCCCTCTTGGAGATCATAAAAAAGGTTTTGTAATGGAACTAGAGCCAACATCTTATTTTGGTGAGAATGCCAAATCCTCCAGTCGAAAAGTAAAAATAAAGAAAGATTTCTAGGTGAAAACCACATTGTGGCACCTCCCAATCACAAAATAGTAAAAACAAAGGACATATCCAATGGTGAAAACCCAATAGTGGCACCTGAGGATGGAGGATTTGACCTTCCCCTACCATCTAAGTGTCAAGAGAGGTCAACTCTCCTAGTGGAAGATTCTACAGAGATAAACCTTGGCACAGAGCAAAATCCAAAGACCACATTCCTGGTAGCATCATTATCAAAAATAGAGCACAGGAATCTTAACAAATTCTTCTTACAGAGAACCATCAATTTTGTGTGGACCTATGTGGATATGCCAGGGTTAGACCCTAAGCTAGTGGTTCACTATCTCATAGTAGATCCAACAGTTAAACCTATCAAGCAAAAGCTGAGGAAGATGCAGCCACAGATAGCTCTCTTAGTAAAAGTGGAAATACAGAAGTTGTTAGATGCAAAGTTCATCCAACCTATTGACTATTCAGATTGGCTCTCAAATATTGTACCTATGTCTAAACCCAATGGGCGCATCCACATGTGTAATGATTTTAGAGATCTTAACAAAGCATGTCCCAAGGTTGACTTTCCACTACCGAACATTGACCTCATAGTAGACTGGACAACAGGTCATGAAACGCTTTCTCTCATGGATGGATTCTCAGGCTACAATCAGATAAGGATAGCAGAAGAAGATCAACATAAAACAACTTTTACTTGTCCTTGGGGTAACTATTGTTGGTGTGTCATGCTGTTTGGTCTAAAGAATGCAGGAGCAACCTATCAGAGAGCAATGACAGTGATATTCCATGATCTCTTTCATCATATCATGGAGGACTATGTGGATGACATACTAGCTAAATATTCTAAGGCAGATCAAATATAGGTTCTAGGACAGATCTTTGATAGGCTCAAGAAATATCAAGTGCACCTCAATCCAAAGAAGTGTGTCTTTGGTGTAACATCAGGGAATCTATTAGGATACATTGTATCTCGTAGAGGCATCAAGGTAGACCCCACAAAAGTAAAGGCTATAGTGGAAATGCCTCCACCAAAGAACCTCAAAGCATTAAAGAGCCTTTAGGGAAGGTTGCAATCCATTAGGTGTTTCATCTCACAGCTAGTAGATAAATGTCAACCATTTCAACACCTGCTCCAAAAGGATGTCTCATTCCAATGGGATAATAAGTGTCAAGCAGTATTTGATCAACTCAAAGAGTATCTAGCTACACCTCATGTATTGGTTCCACCAGTTGTTGATAAACCTTTGATATTATACATCTCAACTACAACTTCAGCCCTAGGGGCCCTGCTAGCATAACATGATGAGTTAGGAAAAGAGCATGCAATCTATTATATCAGTCAAACCTTGGTGGGATATGAACTCAATTATTCACCAATGGAAAGGGCTTGTTTAGCAGTATTGTTTGCTTCCCAAAAGCTATGGCATTACATGCTAAACCAACACACTAATCTCATAGCAAAAATTGATCCACTGAAGTATCTACTAGTGAAAGAAGCTCTCACAGGAAGACTAGCTAAATGGGTCATGATCCTTAGTGAGTTTGACATTGAGTATATGGATCATAAAGCAATCAAGGGACAAGCCCTCGTAGATCAACTAGCAGAAGCACCCATGACAGATACACACCCTATGGTAGTAGACTTTCCGGATGGGAATCTCTTCACTCTTTCCAACTCAATAATGTGGAAGTTGTATTTTGATGGTTCCTACACACAGCATGGGTCAGGGGCCAACATCTTATTTATCACAACTCAAAATGACTATATTCCAAAGTCATATTGGCTTGCTTTTCCTTGCACCAACAACATTGTCGAGTATGAAGCACTCCTTATAGGTCTCAATACAACAGTTTAACGGGACATCATAGAATTATAGGTATATGGAGACTCACAACTAGTCATTCAACAAGTCACAGATGAGTACCAAACAAAAGATGAAAAGTTGGTCCCCTACAAGCAACTAGTGGATGCCTACAAACCACACTTTTCTAGCATCACATTTGAGCAAATTCCAAGAGGGCATAACAAGGCTGTAGATTCTATGGCTTCTGTAGGGTCACTTATAGACATGCTTGCTAATACACAGAAATGTGAATTCTTGATCGAGCAGTTGTTGATACCAGCTGTTGATGTTATGGTTACTGAAATCATCTGCAAACTTGTTGGTCCCAATTCCCCATGGTACGAAGATATATATGAATACCTTAAAAATAGTACCTTTCCCTTTGAACTATCATCAACCCAACACAAAACCTTTATCCTTCGATCCTCCCATTACACCATTTTGGGTGATACACTATATCACCGGACTCTCAATGGTATCCTCTTACGATGTCTCAACGCGGAAGAAGCTAAAGCTACCTTATGAGACATACACGAATGTGTTTTTGGTGCACATTCTACCGGTCCTAATCTTGCTAAGAAGATACTCAGAATAGGTTATTACTGGCCTACAATAGAGCATGATGCTTTATAGTTTGCTAAGAAGTGTCTACAATGCCAGTAGCATGGAGATTTAATTCACGGACCAGCTCATGAACTACAACTTGTGACGACTCCATGGCCTTTTTCTCAATGGGGTCTCGACCTCAAGGACAAATCCACCCATCCTCATCCAATGGCCATAAGTTCATCATTACTGCCACTGAGTATTTCACAAAGTGGGTTGAAGCCATTCCCATGACCTATATCACCGGTAAGTAAATAGCCAAGTTTATCCTTAACTACCTCATATGCCGGTATGGTATTCCCCAAGCCATTGTCACTGATAATGGGAGACCATTCAAGAATCAAGATGTCCATGCCTTATGCACACAATACAATATCCAACATCACTTTTCAACTCACTACTATCCACAGAGTAATGGCCAAGCTGAGGCTTCCAATAAAACCATTCTCAAAATCCTTAAGAAAATGGTCAATGAAGTTGGTCGTGATTGGCACTTGCAACTCAATCCCACCTTATGGGCCTACCGCACTAGTATCAAAACACCAACTAGTGCCACACCATATGCCTTGGTCTATGGCTCTGAAGCCATCCTACCTATAGAGGTTGAGATCCCATCCCTCAAGTATCCATGTAGAGCATGATCGGCGGAGAGGAGTATCGCACTCCCAGATTAGCTGAGCTAGAACTACTAGATGAAAGGTGCCTTGCCACGCTCAATCATCTCCATGTCTATCAAAACCACCTCTAGTGTAATTACAACAAAAAGATCAAAGAAAGATAGTTTCAAGTTGGTGATCTTCTACTCAAAGAGAATCAAAGAAATCAAGCAGACCAAGAAAAGAAGGGCAAGTTTGAGCCTAACTAGTTAGGTCCCTTTATTGTGATAGCAGCATATGGATTAGGAGATTACACTTTAGCTACACATGATGACATTCCTCTGGATGAGCCACTTAATAGTGTTCATCTCAAGAAGTTCTATGCTTGATCCTCAGAGTATTCAAAAAAAAAAACAAATAATCCATCCTATGGTGAAAACCTAGTAAACAAGTGCCTTGGATAAGTACCATAGTGAAAACCTGGCAAACAGGTGCTATGTGTAGAGTCAGCATCCATCATCTATTGAGTCTTGTTCATTCCATATCCATTTTACAACAAGCTTCATCCATCCATCCATAATAAAACCATTGACCTTGTTTGCATTTCCATCTCCCTATCTAGTATAGTTTAGAAATTTGTCAATGTCCATCATCGTCATCCCACGTCTTGATCTATGTCAATAGTTCGCACTGTCTTGTCCTAGGTCAAGCTTTCTATGTCTTCTTCATTGGTCATCCATACAAATTCCTCTACCAGAATGGGGGCATTTCCTTCCTTAACCTAGGTCTCGGAGTGGTTCCTTGTTCATGGTTCACAAGCACTTTTGTCGTGCTCCTTTCCATAGATAGCACCCTTTAACGGACACATTGCTCCTACGATAAGGCTGTTATCTTCCAAGTGCTTTTCCTACATTATCACACCAACCAAAACTACATATCATCTCATCTCAATCTTAAGCTACCTTGATCCCATGGATATGGGTATGTAGGCAGTCTGGAATACGAAGGAAGTATCTAGTACTCAGGTACATAAGATCTCTTCCTTTCACATTGACCCATTTCATCACTCTACCCAGAACTACATGTTATCATTTTCATCTTTCATCGCAATGTGCCTTGATCCCATGGATACAAGGTATGTAGGTAGTCTAGAATACGAAGGAAGTATCTAGTACTCAGGCACATACGATTCATCATTCTTCGCCCATTTCAATCCATTGACTTGTCATCTTTCTAGTCTTCCATTTATCAAAATCCATTCACCTCGACTTGCCTAACTCAAGTAGCAAAACAAAAAGCTAGCGCATCCTTTCAAAGCAAACATTCTTAGCAAACCTAAAGCAAAGCAACTTGCTTCTAGAGTCATCTACTATCTTGTGTATCGATTGCCAGCATCAGCTAAATCCTGCTTAACCAAAGCACCAATCCACAGGCTTGTCTTCTGCAGAGTATTCCATTGTCAAGACCAACACACGCATCTCCTGTGACATGTGGCATTTCCTACAGCAATACATTGTCTTTTTAGGTAGATAGCCCCCTTTAATAGACACCTAGTTCCTAGCAGGCATGAGTTTTCCACAATCCATGAAATAATTGTGAACATACACAGTTTAATCCAAAACTATCACAATCACCTAGTTCCTACGATAAGGCTGTTATCTTTCCTATCCAATCTATCATGAGCAACCTCTTTGGCAAGAGAATATGTTGGCTATATGTTTACTTTGTAGTTCAATCAATTTACTTTTTGGTTTATCTTTTGTTCCTTTATCCATTACCTATTCAAGGCTACCTTGATTTATCTATAATCTTGGTATGTTGCAATGCAGTACGGATTGGGGGCATAGTCATTGCTTTTGTGTGCCGTGTTTGAGGAATGATCTTTAGCATCTTTCTTAGCAGCATATTTATCTTGTGTGTGTTACGACCTAGCATCTTACATATTAATATTCTTCTTGCATTTACATGTATTGAAGTTTATTTTATGTTCAAAGACTATGGCTCAATCACATGTACCAACAAGGTCATATTATGTCTAAGGGATCTAAGTTCAAACCGCTTGCTTGCAGAGTTAATGTCCACGCATTCAAATATCACATCACCTTGGTTATTTATACCTTGGTGGAAAACTATCCATGTGCTATATCAAAAATAAGGATTGCTCTTTATAAACATTTGTAAAACCAATGCAACAAGCTCATCATTTACCCATCCATTTACCCATGGCCTTATATCATTTTCAAAGCAATGATTGATCAACAGTCTTTCTCTCATGTTCTCTCCTATCTCCTTTCTTCTCTCTATCATCAACCCAACCTCGTTTATCTCCAACAAAATCTTCTAGTCGAGCGTCAACATAGTTCTTCTGTCACTTCCCTGTCTTTCCTCTCGAGGGGGCACCCTACTCTAGCTACATAGGGGCAGCTAGCTACACTGGGGCATCAAAAATTGTATCATGTCTTCAACAATCATTTTCTTTGATGCAACGCTATAAATTGCATTGAATCAAAGAGGGGCAAAATGTAGACACCCAAAAATGACCAAGTCATTGAATCACTTGCATTTCATCTAATCTGTAGCATCACCTGCATTTCAACATTAATTGAATAATCTAATTATTTAATTAATTTCATCAAATTCTTCCAAAACTCCAAAATTCAACATTAATCAAATAAATTGTATTTATTTAATTAATTTCAGCAAAATCAACCTTATTCTTCTAAAATTAAATAATTTTAATTATTTAATTAAATCATTATCCTCTTTCAAATTTCAAGTCTCCATCAATTAAATAAATTAATTATTTAATTAATTCATCACAAATCCTCTTATCTACAATTAAATAATTTACATTATTTAATTAAATCAATTGTTCTTCTAAATTTAAATAAATCATGCAAATTTATTTAAATTATCTCAATCCTCTAAAAATAAATAAAATCAAGTATTTTATTTATAATCTTCATATTCCTCTAATCTTGCACAAACAATTAAATAAATTTATTTATTTAATTTGCTTTTTCCTCTAAAAAATAAATCTTCTAAAAATAAAATATAATCACATATTTTATTTATCATTCATCATGCAAAATAAATTAAATCAATTTATGTGTTTAATTTGTCTAAATCTTCATATCTTATATATTCCTCTATCATGCACAAACAATTAAATAAATTTATTTATTTAATTTCAGTTATCTTCCAATGCCTCTAAAAATATCTTGTTAACTCATGTGCACAATCAGTCTTATTTTTAGAACTCTAAAAAAGGCAAAATTACAAGTTGAGTTATCTATTCAATCAATCTTGTTTTCATCATATCTTAATAAAAATATCCTTATGGATTGACACATGTTGTGTGCACATTCATCATGGTTATTTGATTTATCTCCTTCGTTGATTCTTTTGAATTATCTGGACCGTTGATCGATCTCTATTGAAACCTATATAAACCCCCTCATCTCCTTCACAAATCCTCTTCGATCACTTATTCTCAGGCATTCTTTAACAACGCTTTGAGCATACATCGCATCGATTGAGCAACTTTATGATCTTTTGACATTGATCTTTGAGCACTTTGAGCACTTTACTTGCTTGTTGCAAACATGGTTTCACAGCATTATTGAGCAATCCACATTCAACAAAGGGAACAACACAAATCTGGGTAAAAGCTTTCTTATTTCATTGGATTTATTGATAATGGCTTTTATTTAGATTAGTTCTTTTTATGTTATGGGTTTCTGATTTATTAGATTTGATTTAATCGATTTTCCTCATACACAAATTCAACAATAGAGGAAAGAATGGCACGATAAGCATATCATTAGCAAGCAATTCAACAAGGGAGATTGGGCCCTACTATATGTGATGCAGGAGCATCCACGATCAATGGCAATCCTTATCAACCAAAAAGAAAATATTTTAATTTCCTATAGTTTGGTAATTTGGAAGTTGGAAAATAAATGCAATATTAGGCCTAAATAATATTTTAAATAAATTAGCCTTATTATGATATTGGAAAAATAATAATGTTGTAAAAATCTAGGAGTGGGAGATAGTTTAGGAGACAATTTTGGAGTGTAAAATTAATAAAGGCAATTTGAAGTGGAAATTTAAAAAGGGAATCTAGGTGTGGATTTTTGGGGATTTACACTTGATGACAACTCATTAATGCTCCTCAAATGTAGCTGGAGGATTTGGAACCCCATGTTGAGTTGGCATATTCTTATCCAAAATAGGACCTATTTTCTAGGAGTGGGAATTTGAGTTGACACTTATTTTTAGCAAATTGTGGGAGTGGATTTTATTGAGAAATTAATATTATTTTTCCATGATTTTTTTAAAGATTCTCCCAATTTGGGCATGGGAGTTGGAGGAGAGAGAAAATGGTGGTTTTGGAGTAATTATGAAAAGGGGTTTTTGACAATTTTTGAGTAATTATTCTTGCAGATTTTTGGGGGAAGGAAAGAGGAGTTGCTTTTCCTAGGAGGGGGTTGAGAGGACATTTTGTTCTAGGTTTTGAAGGTGTACAACCTCAGTAAATGGATTATGATATCCATGTTTGAAGATCAATAAATTTTATTATTGAATACTGTAGATTGGAGAGCAAATTTTACAGTGCAAAAGGATTGTTTGAAAGGGGAAGCATCTGGAGTTTATTTTTGTTGTTGTTTGATGTCCCATAGCAGATTTATATCTATTTTGTAATGATTTTCTTTAGCCAGTATGGTTGTACAAACTTTTGTTATCAAATTTCTTTGAAATTATCAAACAATGTTGCAAGTTAAATGGTGAAAATAAAATTCTATTGCTTCATATTTGTGCATCTTGTTTGTTGTTAATTTTGAATATGTTTGTGTGAGGGTTGTGTGAGACCCCTCTTTCATTAGTGGTATCAGAGCACATGTTTGCAAAGTATGGGCAAGTTTGTATTTCATCAGTATGACTCAAAGTATCAAGATCTCAAAGGAAAGATGCACACCAGATGGTTGGGACCCTATGAAATCAAAGAGACTTTCAGCAATGGTGTTGTTCAACAATTACCCATTGATGAGGATCGAAGGATTCTTCTGGTAAATGGGCACAAATTGAAGCTATATCACAAACCATCTTCTAAAGATGAATTCACTGCAGAGATCCAATCTCAGATAAAGTATTTCACCATGGAGGATCTCTCTTCCATGGGGCTTATGCTCTGAAAGATGATTACTGATTGAATAAAATAGTAAAGGTTGAAAACTAGCAATGGTGACCTTTTCTGTTAAAAAAAATGGGCAAAGTTGAAAACCAAAAATGGCAACTTTATCTAGAGGAAAGATTGAAAACCGGAAATGGTGGTCTTTTCTTTGAAATTCTCATTTCCTTCAAATAAAATTCCTTTTTGCAGTTTATGCAAGTCTTTGTATTAAGAAGTATCAAAAAGCTCTAGATAGTTACTGATAGATCCAAACGGCTACAGACAAATCTAGATGAATACCAAAAAAATAGATATTACTATTAAAATCAATGTTGGGTGCCAAGTCATATTGCATCACACAAATAAATTTAGTAAAGGTTAAGTTGAAATTATCATAGGAATAAGTACTTTATGAAGGTATATTCTTTTTATTTAAGACTTGTATAATTAATATAATATATGTATATGCCACTTGTCCCCCCAAATAGCCCACATGCATTCCTTCTTTTCCATGCAAGCACCAAGGAAGATTGCATGAGTGATAATCATTTAGAGGACAGACAAGTGGCAGCAGTGGGATTATCCACACATTTTGTGTACTTACCAATAAAGCATGAGTACCCGATCATAATGACAATGGCATTCTCAATAAAAGCCACAAAAGGAAATAAGTACTTGATTGAGGAAGTAATCATGATCAATAATCATGATCATAAATGGAAATAAGTTCACAGGGGAGTCGAGCGATGATTACTTTTGTCAGATCCAAATTTGAAAGGAAAGGTAATTAAGGTGGCGGCTAAGAATGGCCACTTCACACACTGCCACTCTATGTTGCAGCTCCAAATTACGTGCCATCAGGGCTGAAAGGATAGATGAGATGGATGCCAACCTGTCTATATTGCATGAATTTACTCTCTTGACTAAGCTACAATTGACAACACAACTTCACATTGCCTACTACAAAAGAAAAACTAGACCTCTATTCTTGGAATCATTCTGCATTTTACAAAGAAAAGAAAACCTACAAGCATGGGGAACAAATAGAAATCTAAGCTAGAAAATGTCATCTTTGATGAAGCAAGCGCATAGATTTTCCAATAGGCCGGATTGTTGGATTTTCTGCAGAAGTTTCAGGGTTTTGAAGCTAAATTAGTTGAGGAATTTGTCACCAACTTCCACCACACCTTCTCTACCATTAAAGGGGTAAGAATTTAGATTAACCTTACTGTCATAAGTCAAATTTCTAGAATTCCTAAAGTAGGCATTGATTTATTGCAAAGCATGCCATCATATGAAGAATTGGTGTAGAATTTCTATGTTGCCCTAGAACCCTTGACTATATATATTGTTAGTAATGTTGAACACCTAGAATACTGAGAGGGGGGATGAATCGGTATTCTCTTAAACCATTCACTTATTAAACCATTAATCCATTTTCCAATTCAACAACAACAAAGCAAATTAAGCATAGAATGAACAATCATAAAACATAACACATAGACACCAGGATTTTTATGTGGAAAACCCAAAATAGGAAAAACCACGGTGAGTGTTAGCTCACAATATATTATGAAGTAATAATACCAAATTACAAAGAGGCTCACTACTTGAGGGCTCACTTCTCTAAGGACTCACTATCCAAAAGGATGCTCACTGCATATAGGCTCACTGCCATAAGAAAATAAAGAGAAAGAAGGGTGGCTCCCTGCTAAAATAAACTACTAAAATTGTATCTGCAAATTCATGGATATAGCTCCAATGATTCTCAGAAAACTATCTCAAAACTCTTTATCCTGAATTGCTCTCTTACACTGCTCTGCTCTTACATGAAAATAAAATCTCTCTTCTTCTACACTTGTTGCCTTTAAAAAATCATAGACCTTCGTATGTCACACACACACACACATTCATATTCACAAAATCATACTTCAAACATAGAAATGGATCTCATAAATATATCCACAACATTTGCAATCTTCAAATTAGGTCAACCTACAAAGATGAAGCATGTAGTTATGCATTGTGTAGCTTATCGGCCTAATTCTTTCACTAAAATACTTTGCGAACCAATTCAACACTTGAAACATATTCATAGATGTCAGCTTCAACTATAAAGCCACTTAGGATATGATTCTGATGCAGAGGCATCCACACTATAACCTTCGCATACAGCATGGATGTCTGCAGCCCATCATCATCATCATATTCAACCTCATCATCATCATATTTGACTTCACTGTCAGCATCATCATCATATTTCACCTGCCGACCGATATCCTCCTGCAGACAAGCCTTCGGACTTTTGCCTGTCAACAGCATCACCTTACTCGATTATCGGCAGCATCATCATGTTCGACCAGCGCGAACATTCTCCTGACGTCCACTGTTCACTTTAGCGACAACTTCGACCTTCGCTATCTTCAGCATCATGATATTCAACATCATGATAATCAACAGGATAAAGAACATACGGTTCCTTCCATTTATCCTGATGATGACAAACCTTAACTCCTCGCACCTTTCACTCGATGCTTGCGTCACCCGATATCCTGATGACGTAGATCCTGATGACGATGACGTCACCCGCAGCTTCCCAATATCCTGCTGCTCCGAAATGTCCTGATGACGTATATCATGATGATGATGACGTCATATCCTGCTGTTGGCCAAACTTAGTTTTTTCGACCCGCGATCAACCCGATCTTCAACCTTATGCCAATGCACTCCTCGGCAACTCCTGATGATGATCACCCCGACGCACTTGCACTTCATGCAATCGAAAGCATCATGCTCTCCTCCACTTATCCGGATGACGATACCCAAACTGACTGCAGGATATTTGGAGAAATATCCTGATGATGCCGTTTTAACGAATTTTCAGCCTTAGCGAAATTTCACTTCGCCGATCCTCCAGGGATGACCCGATCCACTCTCAGGGTGATCTTCCACACTCTATCTGCTCGACCTAGCACATACCCATGCTAGGGTCTTCAACATCTCTCGACGGCGATCCTGCACACCTGCATGCAAACAAACAAACTAACACCTACCCTACTGTACATCGCCATTCCACCGATCGGACGGATCAACCAGTGGAATGGATCAGTAAATCCATGAAACCACCCAAACCAGCAAATCGATTAAACAATGGAATCCAACCAGAGAAAGAACACAAACAGGATCACTTTATTTGATTTCAAAAGATGCAATACAATGATCAATCTCTCTCTCAGTCTCACTCTCTACAACCTAGCTCGATCGATGATATCTATCTGTATCTCCAATATCAACCGATCCTCATGCTTAAATAGATTTTCCTACGAGTACTACTGACCCGACTCCAAGCGGCTGGGAACTCTCCAGGCGGCTGGGAGATCCAACCGACCCTACAGCATGACAGCTGTTCTAACAAACAGGCTAAAAATAGTAAAAGCCTGGTCAGCATGATCTTATCATGATCAGCGTGACCTTATTACATGCATTTGGTCTTATCAGACCTTCTTGAAAACATAAACAAGACCTAAAACAACTAACTGCCTCATGAAGGCCAGCTGTCAGGTAGGTGCTCCTGCACCATACTCCCCAACAGAAAAGAACTCATGTCCCATGAGTTTGGATTGTGAAAGTCCTCCACCTTTACACTTTGCCTTAGCAATATGCTGAACTGTTCCAGCTTTGTCTGCTGCGGTCTCTAGGCTGCTCCAAGACTTCTGAACTGTAACTTGCTTTCTTGCAAGTAAATCCTCATGCCTGTCAATGTAGGCCTTTCTCTCACATACCCTGTGTTTGTCAGGTTGTCTGACCAGAACCTCTGTCTGAACTGCCTCTTGAACTCCTGAAATGTTCAACTCTATCTTTCTGTCAACTGTTATAGGACAAACAATAGTCCCAACTATGACAACATCCCTGTCATTCTTCCGAACTGGTTGCTGTTTGCACCCCTGTTTCTGAACCTGCTGCTGACCTCTGTCAGTCACAACTGAAACTTTCTTCAGCTTGTTGTCTGTAACAACTCCTTTCCCTGCAGTGTCCTCAACTGCCTTTATGCCTGCTCCTATAGGCTTCTGCACAAACTCCTTCTTTCCCATTAAAATGACTTGGGCTGTCTTCTGTACTGCAGCTTTTGCCTGCAATGGCATCAACTTAATAGTCTTCCCATCCTTCTTGATGGTGTAGGTATTAGCATACCCATCATACAGTACCCTTCTATCAAATTGCCATGGTCTACCCAACAGTAGGTGACAACATTCCATGGGCAATATGTCACACAAAATTCTATCCTGATATGCTCCAATCTGAAAATCCACATATGCCTGTTCATATACCCAAAGTGATTGACTATCACTCACCCAAGATGCCTTGTAAGGGTGTGGATGTGGAATCCTTTCCAAATGCAGTTTATCCACCATTTCCTGAGATACCATGTTGTCTGTTGAACCAGTATCAATGACAACCTTACATACTTTACCTTTGCTCTTGCATGTGGTCTTGAAAAGAGCTCTTCTTTGCATCAGATCCTTTGATGCCTGCCAACTAATTCTCCTTAACATCAATGATTCTCCACTCTCTGGGTATCCATAATTATCAGGCTCTCTGTCTTTATAAGTGTTTGAACTCTGCACACTTTCTTCTACTTTCTCTTCTTGCACAAGTTGTACTCTCTTGTCATTAGTTCTATCATTTTTGGATGATGAACCTTTGTTTTCTGGACATTTGAAAGATGGATGACCAAACTCACCACAAGTGTAACACTTTCCTGAAAATGTAGTAGAACCTCTACCACCTCCAAATCTTCCTCTATTACCTTTCCATCCACCTCTGAAATCAGACTGTCCCTGTCCTTTACCAGTGTCTTCTTGACCCTCATTGGTTTGCTTTTGTGCAGGGGCTGATCCTCTTCCCCTCATATTGGTTCCTCTTCCTCTCATGGACTTATCATGTCCTCTATTCATCTTTTCTTCAATCCTGATTGCCATTTGATAACAATCCTCCACATTCTTAGGGTTAGCTAAAACTAACTCATCCTGTATGTTAAATCTCAAACCAGCCAAGTACCTAGCCACCTTTTCTACCTCATTCTCATGATGACCAGATCTCATACTCAATTTATAAAACTCCTCAGTATATGCTTTCACATCCCTTTCCTTCTGCTTTAAAAATTGCAGCTTCTTAAACATCTGGATTTCATAATCCCTTGGCAAGAATTTACCTTTGATCCTTGCTACCATCTTATCCCATGAAGTGATCTTGGACTTCCCTTGTTTCCTTCTCTCAGACTGTACATAATCCCACCATACCAAAGCATGACCTCCTAACTTGGTCTTTGCAATCTTCACCTTCTGATCCTCAGCAACATCTTCACATTCAAAGTGACTATCAAGTGCAGCAATCCAATCCAGTAACTCATCTTCATTCAAACTTCCAGTATACTTGGAAACATCAACCTTTACCTTAAGTTTATCACTCTGCACTGCCTTTAACAGTTTTACAAATTTCTGGTCTTCAGCATCCAGATCTTCAGCTACCTCTTCATACTCTTCAACAGTATCTTCATCTTCTTCAGACTCACTGTCTGCCACTTCTCTCTTTTTGTTCTTTTCCAGGGCTGTAAGCCTGGCTTGAAGTGCTTCAGCAAGCTCCTTCATCTTCCTCATCTCTCTGGCATGTTTCTCCTTCATCTCTTGCAATTCTCTTGCAGTCCCACTACCTTTAGGAGGCATTTTGTCAACCTCTCACTCAACCCACAACACACAATCAACTCTACCTCTGCCCTTTCGGTGACAGAATCAACACACAACAGCCCAGACCTTTTGCTGAGCTTTGATACCACTATGATGTAGAGGCATCCACACTATAACCTTCGCATACAGCATGGATGTCTGCAGCCCATCATCATCATCATATTCAACCTCATCATCATCATATTTGACTTCACTGTCAGCATCATCATCATATTTCACCTGCCGACCGATATCCTCCTGCAGACAAGCCTTCGCACTTTCGCCTGTCAACAGCATCACCTTACTCGATTATCGGCAGCATCATCGTGTTCGACCAGCGCGAACATCCTCCTGACGTCCACTGTTCACTTTAGCGACAACTTCAACCTTCGCTATCTTCAGCATCATGATATTCAACATCATGATAATCAACAGGATAAAGAACATCCGGTTCCTTCCATTTATCCTGATGATGACAAACCTTAACTCCTCGCACCTTTCACTCGATGCTTGCGTCACCTGATATCCTAATGACGTAGATCCTGATGATGATGACGTCACCCGCAGCTTCCCAATATCCTACTGCTCCAAAATGTCCTGATGACGTATATCATGATGATGATGACGTCATATCCTGCTGTTGGCCAAACTTAGTTTTTTCGACCCGCGATCAACCCGATCTTCAACCTTATGCCGATGCACTCCTCGGCAACTCCTGATGATGATCACCCCGATGCACTTGCACTTCATGCAATCGAAAGCATCATGCTCTCCTCCACTTATCCAGATGACGATACCCAAACTGACTGCAGGATATTTGGAGAAATATCCTGATGATGCTGTTTTAACAAATTTTCAGCCTTAGCGAAATTTCACTTCGCCGATCCTCCAGGGATGACCCGATCCACTCTCAGGGTGATCTTCCACACTCTATCTGCTCGACCTAGCACATACCCATGCTAGGGTCTTCAACATCTCTCGACGGCGATCCTGCACACCTGCATGCAAACAAACAAACTAACACCTACCCTACTGTACATCGCCATTCCACCGATTAGACGGATCAACCGGTGGAATGGATCAGTAAATCCATGAAACCACCCAAACCAGCAAATCGATTAAACAATGGAATCCAACCAGAGAAAGAACATAAATAGGATCACTTTATTTGATTTCAAAAGATGCAATACAATGATCAATCTCTCTCTCAGTCTCACTCTCTACAACCTAGCTCGATCGATGATGTCTATCTGTATCTCCAATATCAACCGATCCTCATGCTTAAATAGATTTTCCTACGAGTACTACTGACCCGACTCCAAGCAGCTGGGAACTCTCCAGGCGGCTGGGAGATCCAACCGACCCTACAGCATGACAGCTGTTCTAACAAACAGGCTAAAAATAGTAAAAGCCTGGTCAGCATGATCTTATCATGATCAGCGTGACCTTATTACATGCATTTGGTCTTATCAGACCTTCTTGAAAACATAAACAAGACCTAAAACAACTAACTGCCTCATGAAGGCCAGCTGTCAGGTAGGTGCTCCTGCACCAGATTCCAATCAATAGACCACACATAGATCAAAGTATCAGGTTGGCCCTATACAAAGACTATCACAGGTTCATTCTAATTGTCAGAGCGCAAATTTCAGTGTGAACCACAAAACTTGATCAAATTCATATCTAAGACTCTTTAGGTATCCTCAAGCTTACCTTCATAACTGCATAGCATAATATAATCATGCGGTGAAATGTAAACCATCAGTAGTTGCATTATGTCACTGTCAAACACTATCTAAGAAAGTAGTGATACTTAGATGCTCATAATTTCCTTACTGGTAGACTTCAAGCTCTGCCACTTTGGATTTATAGACTTCAGACATGTGTTTACAACACCTCAAAACTACAGGAGGAAATAACTATTACCAGAGGAATATAGACCAAATCAAATAGGTGTTCTGCTATGCTCAAGACTATTCTCTGCTATGCCAAACTTGTGCTACTTGATACTGTACTTCCAAAGATGATGAGAAGATGAAACTCTATATTTAGGATCATCTAAGGACTAGCAACATCTTATTAGATCTACAAGACAAGATCTTCAATTCTAGACCAAAGCTAGCTAATCATAACACTATCTCTCTGTGGTTACCTCTATACTCTGCCAACACTTAGCTAAAATCCTTAAGTCTTCTTGTCGGACCAAAAAATTTGTTGCAACCTTGTTGAACTCTTGTTCCCATTAATGACAACACCAACAAACATCATGCCAATCCAACTCATACTAGTAATGTCTCTAATGATGTTTGCCAAGTTGCCAACTCTTGATGTGCCCCAGACAACTGAGAGGAGGGGTGAATCAGTTGTCACAAAAACTTAAACACTTTCAACAATTAAACATTCATCACTTATCCACAATTATTATGATTTAATAATGACTACATGAAATCAGAAACTTAATCATAGATACAACATCAAACACAAGAGATGCCAGATTTATGTAGAAAACCCCAAGGTGGGGAAAAACCATGGAGAGGATTAGCTCTCAATATATATTGCAATCTTGAAATAATGATGTTTAGGCTTTGTCATTCCATGGGCCTAAACATACTGGCTTATTGCCATGAAGAACAACTAGGTCTAGCAGGTTCACTACCTCAACCCTAAACCTAGCAAGATTACAATGAGGGTTGTTAAACCCTACTAGTGGCTCACTGCCATAATCAACACCTTCTTGTGTCTTTGATTGAAGTACAATAATTCCTCTACTATGCTCTGCTCTTCCTCTTCTTATCTCTACCTCTTCTCTGCTCTACCTTTTGGACCTTTCTTATAATCTTTCTATTTTTTCTCAAGGACACTTTTTCCATGACTCAACTACAAGTATTTATACATTACATCAACCTTCGAATGATCATCAAAGTTAGCATCACAATCATTAACCATTGGAACATTCTCTAAGGTCAGCATTACAAACATTTACAAAATAGGTCCTAACCTATTACAACATTATACAAAGGAAATGAAATGCAGATCATGCCATGCCTTAGCTAGGACTCAAACATGATCTTCCATGCCACAACACGCTTCCACAATCTTCCAAAGATCTCTATAATCACTGGGATTAACCAAGTCGGCCAAGACTGGTTACACACTACATTATCTAGGAACAATCTTTAAACACAATCTCAATTTATTAACTCAGACCAAAGTTCAGATAGGAACATGATTAGGAGACATCCACAAGAATGTTATCATCATCAAGAGAAACTGTACGAACCTTAACCACTTTATCCATAGGAATCTTCTCACCAGCACACATGAACTTCATTGTCTTCAACTGTCATAAAAGAAAGATAGCTTGTGGAACACCAAAACATGAACCACTACAATTGTAGGCACTTATCATCATCCCAAACTTCCCTCTAGAATAGTATAGAAAAATACTTTAATGCAGAGGAATGCAGAGCAGAATACTTTCTCCTTGTCCCAACTAAACTCACTAAAAAAGTAGGTTTCACTCTGGTGAACACAACTCACTCAGATCTTCATGCGAAGGGCTCAAACCTAGAATGTAGAATCCTCAAACATACCTCTAACTTACTTCCAATTTGCAGACCATGATCTTCAAGAAGCAATAAATGCGGAGCAATTTACTAGATTGTTCTTCAACATACAACTCACTGTCTGTAATGCACTTCTCTGTGACTCACTTGTTTCTTTCAGAGAGGCTAATTTTATCAATATCCTCAACATACAAGTCTTCTAAACAAGTAATAGAATAAGATACATTTGACACTAATGACAACAAGGATATGTTGACATCAATGACAACACCGATTGGGCACATACTTGCAATAATCTCCCCCTTTGTCATTGACAAGATTCTCCCCCTTTCTCTTTACATACTTGCACTCTTTCTTTCTCCAAAATTCTCCCCCTTTCTCTTACACATTTGCACTCTAATTTTTTCACATGACTTATCTCCCCCTTTGACATCAATGGCAAAGGGCACATACTTGCACTCTTCTTCTTTGATCCAATCTCTCTTCTACAACTTTGGTTCTTTATGTGAAGTTTTCTCCTTTTTGTTTTGTCAATTCTCACCTTAGGATCTTGTTTCTATTACATTGTTTCCTTTGTTAGCAACATTGTAATATTTTACTACTCTTTATTAGAAATTCTTATTAGCATCATCTACCTGCTTCCCCTGAGAGGTAACTTCATAATCCTCTTGACTTCAACAACCATCTCAGATTACTACCTGCACCACTATGTATTTTTCCTTGTAGTTCTCTGACTACTCCCCCTTTGAAGTAGCCCTAAAAAGCATCAATCTGGACCTCTGAGCACCTTCAGACTAATGCACTATTGTGCATCTTAGTTTAGAGAAGGAGGGGTCATAACCCCTAACTTTTCTCTGAGATACTCAAAAGTATCCTTAGGCAGAGGCTTGGTAAAAATGTCTATAATCTGATCTTTTGGTAGAAACATACTCTAGCTTGACTTCATTCTATGTCACCTTCTCTCTCAGAAAATGATGCTTGATGGATATGTGCTTTGTCCTTGAATGCATCACTAGATTCTTTGATATGTTTATGGCACTTCTGTTGTCACATAAGATTGCAATGGGATCTTTATACACAATTCTGATGTCCTTCAATGTCTACTTCATCTAAAACACTTGAGTGCAATTGCATGCTACTGCAATGTATTCTACTTCTACAGTAGACAAGGATATTGAATCTTGTTTCTTGCTCAACCAAGATACTAATCTTTTTCCCAAGAAGAAAGCACCTCCACTTGTACTCTTTCTGGCATCCATGTCTCTGACCCAATCTGCATTAGTATATGCACTGAGAGTAAAGTCACAGTCCTTAGGGTACCACAAACCATAATCCATTGTACCTTTTAAATACCTCAAAATTCTCTTGACTACCATCACATGTGATTCCTTTGGTTCTGCCTGAAATCTTGCCATAAGACATACTACATGCATTATGTTAGGTCTAGTTTGAGTCAGATAAAATAATCCTCCAATCATAGATCTATACCTTTTCTGGTCTATCAATGGTGAGTTATCATCTTTACTCAACTTACATCTAGTTATCATAGGTGTGCAAACTAGTTTAGCATCTTCCATCCCAAATTTCTTCAACAACTCTTTCACATATTTAGACTAAGAAATGAGGATACCTTTATCTGATTGACTTATTTGCAGACCTAAAAAGAAGTTCATTGTCATACCCACATTTCCCATGCGGTCATGACATGCAACACACGTGTCATGTCCACATTTGTCATGTGGTCATGACACGAAATATCAAAAAGAAAATCTGTCCCTAGAAACCCCCTCGCGCGCGTCTGCGTGCTCGGTGGCAATATGCATAAGGCATAAACATGCCAATCATATTTGTGGAAGTACATCTACCTACGCAATCCCCTACATGATGAAAGCCGACTAGGGGGTTATGCAACGTGAGGTGCGTTGCTTCTAGGGTTAGAACGGATTTAATTCAAACCCTAAGTTTCCTAGGCGAAAGGGATGATTTCAACTGAATCGAAATCAAACCTTAACTCCAATGCAATACTAACATGGAATAAAAAAACACATCCAATGATATGATGGTCACATGATGGAATGGAGTGATTAAATGAGAGTCACAAAAAAGTTATAAAAATAAAACACTAAAACCTAGGAAAAATTTGACAGCATAACGTGTTTTCAATAAATGAAATAAGTATTTTAAAAAGGAAATCCCCAAGAAGTATTTAATGCAAAAATTAAAATAATTAAATATAAGGATAAAATAAATTTCCAAAGTTAATTAAATTGAACCACTCAACAAAATTATAAAATTTGAATTAAAATAAATGACCAAATTAAAACTCAATACTTAAGTCCATTAATAAATATAATCTCGACAATTACATTTATTAATTAACTCAAGTTAAAATAATTAAAAAGAGGATAAATTAAAATATCCCCTTTGGGATAAAATCGATTAAAATTAAATTAAATTCAATAAAGAGATTCCCCAACAGATTTAATTTAAATAGACAAGATAATTAAAATGAATGCCCAAAATAAATAACTTACAAAGGGATAAAGCATCCCATTTAAAATTAAAAAGAACAACCCATTCCCACTAATTAAATTCCACATGGAATTAATATCCAAACCCCAAAATAATATTAAATCAACTAAAATCAAACACAAGGAAAGTCAAATAAATCAAAAGGACTTGAAAAGTAAAAGAGAGGGAAATATAATTTCCCGTGCACATGGAAGAATTAAAAGAATTAAATAAACTAACAAATATAATCCCCTCACATCCTCCACTCAACCCTAACTCCATTATTTTATAATTTATTTTTTAAGAGATGCCCTAATCATATTTTATTATTTCCTTATGGCAAAACCCCTATCTCATTCTTTTGTTTTCTCCTTTATTGTTTCTCCATTCGTGTTGCAAGTTGAAGGTATGTTGATGGAGGCCGCCATGGAAATACCTCTCAGAGGTATATGTTTGATATTACCAGTAAGGGTTTTTTTTTTTGTGTGTATATATATTTATATATATATACACAATTGTGTGTATATATATAAATCAGGGGCAAAAGATATACTATATTTTATTTTTATTAAATACACACACACACACACACACATATTATTTATTTGTTTATATGTGGCAGATCAAAAGAATGAACAACATCAATCCGCAGGGGAGGCCGAGAGCAATGGCCAAAGGTTAAAGAGCAAAGGAGAGTCAAATACTCCCCACGGCGTCGGCACTGTGGGGAGATCTCTACACAATGAGGTTTAAGGAGAGGGGAAGGGGGTGTGGGGAGGAGGCCGTGATACAAATACAGGGTAGAGGGCGGCGGCCATGGCCACCGCTCACTACATTAGTTTTTTTTTCTTTGTTTATATTTAAAACCCTAACACAGCTCTGTGCATTTATTTTGTCTCTTTTTTTAATGTAAAATATATATATAATATTTGGTTTATATAAAATGTTCCATATAGTTTGTTGAACAATGGGATATAAAATATATATGTATTTATATATGTGTATATATGTGTATATATATATATATATTTAAACATATATATAAATACACATCATTATAAACAATATCATTAATGAGTCTAGGTTAAATATACAAATAGAAAATTATATATATATATACCATGCATATATATTTTTTCACATTCATTTAATAAAACAATATCACTAGATTTGAAACATTACCATAACCAGTTTTGTATACACATTTTCTTTTGCAAAATATATAAAACGAATTTATTATTTCTGCCTTTATTTTGACAGTAATATCATTAGAGCAAATTCTTTACTTATATAATAGCAAGATCATATAAACAACTTTTCAAAATATACATTTCTTGAAACAAAACTTTCACATGAGGAACCCAAGCATTTTCTTCATTTTAAAAGGGAAGTATTTCAGCAGAGCTAATTTAATTTCTATTCTATTTTACATATCACCAAATTTCCAATATTAACATATGTTTTCTTTCTAAAAAAAGTGACAGCAAATTGTAATTCCTTCTTGCAAACTTTTCTCAACTCATAGCTTACAGTAACTTTATATATATATATATAACAAACAACAAGCTATCTTTTCCTAGGACAAGCTTTTCACAACTAAATGAATAAAATCAGCAACCTAATACTTTTTTTTTTAAATCACAACAATAGGAATTATACATATAAAACTTCCTTCAACAACCTTCTCAATGGAGAGTAACAAATTTAACACTAAATACAATAAGGCCTACAAGGCCATGGCTCTCAAAACCAGCCAACAAGATAATGCCAAAACACTAAAAATGGACTTCTCCAAACCTCCATTTTCTCCATTAAAACCTGCAATAATACAAACACCAAAATGGGGAACCAAGCCACTAAGAAATGTCCTCCTCCCTACCATAGACTTGCTAGTGAGTCACCTTCGAGCTAGGGAGGTAGGAATCACACGGTTTCACAATCACACCACAATAATGGAATCACCCAACACACAAAAATTACTCCCAAGGATTTGCACATAATAAAACTCATTAAATGAGTTTGGAGGGGGTAGGGGAGTGGACCCCTCAACTCAAGAGGTCACCCCAAGCACTCCAAAATCATAAAATCTCAAGGCCACAAGCCATAGAAAAAATATACGTATCTCCATAAATCTCAAAACCATCATGGCACTCTTGCCATCTAAATTTCTCTCAAACACCATAGAATGCCCTTAAGGCTATAAATAGTACAACAATAAGGAGGTGACCTTGAGGAGGTTCACTCTCCCCCACCCCATATGAGTTGAGTCTTACCTCCAAATGGAGGTGCTTTTACCAACTCCCAACCCACACAAAAATGAAAACCACACCAAACATAAATTTCCAACACATTCACAAAAATAAAACATGCAGAAGGAAATGGCTATTTCCATGGAGCTTACCTTCAAAAGCCCAAAAATGGAAGCACGTTTGAAGAAGAGCCCACACTTCTCCAATTTTTTTTTCCAAGCCTCCAAGATTTCTCCAACACTCCCAAAACCTCCAAGAATAGAAGAAATTTCTAAAAAAAAAAAGAACCCCCAACTCTTCTCCAAGAGGAGATAAAATAGGCCTTCAAAATTAGCCTTGAGGAATGAAAAGGTGACACTTGTCACCTTCTCCTTCCTCATCCCATGCCACTTGCAAGGGAGAAGGAGTGTGAGGGTGGCAAGTGTCACCCTCCAATCCATTCAAACCCTCACCTTATCCACTTGTGCTCTCACACATGTGTGAGAGACCAAGTGGAGAGGTGTCAACTCCCTCCAACACTCCCTGAGGATAAGGGATGCCACATGGCATCCTCTTATTCTCCAAGAGAGCCATCTCCCTCCAAGATGCTCTCACACATGTGTGAGAGTCTTGGAGGGAGATCCCACACACTTGGGGTCCTTGAAGACCTCCCAAGTCTTCTTGGTGAAGGGATCTCCAAACTTTGGGAAGGGAGATGGGTCTTTCCCAAGCATGACTCATCTCCCATCCTTAGCCATTTCAAAATTCGTCACTTTTACTAAACCCCAGTTTAGAGTGACCAAAAATGAGTTACCCTAGGGTTTAGTGAGTCCAAATGGACCCTAGACCCTAGGATTACCACCTAGGGTAAGTTTGGGACACTAATACACACCTAGGGAGGTATAAAATCACTTTTAAATGGCCCATAAATAAAAAATAACACCAAATGGTGTAAATCAAATATAAATATACAACACATGATATAAATCAATTTAAAAGTGGTAACTAGGCCAAATAAATAAATCAAGTATGTAGGAAAATATCATCTGATCAAACGTGATCCTCATCCCTCTTGGGAATGGATCAGTTTTATAGGGAATTACATATGTGTGAGAACTACCTTTGATTTCTTGTGGCCTGGGAATATATAACCTGTGCAACTAGATCAAGCGGTCAATCACATTGTGGATAAATCATAGCCGAAGCAACATAAATTAAAGTCATGTCATTGCATACAACATTAATCATTCACATCATAATTATAATTTAAAATTTCATTTCCTATTTAATATCTCATAATCATCAACAATAATAAATCCACATAATGAACTCGTAATCACATAAATAATCATCATCAAATGTAGCTCTCATGTCTAACATCATAATAGCATCAAAATATGATCAAATCAAATCACCACATGACTAATCAATGCTAATCCAAAATCAGGAGATATAGTCTAAACCTGCATAAAGGAAATAATAGTCTCTAAATGTTTGATAATGTCACCAACTAAGTGTAAAATGATCAAAATAGGGAAGTGGAGTATATCAATCTCACATCCTCCCCCGCTAAGAATAAACTTCCTCCTAGAAGTCATCAAAAAAGTTAGGATAGAGTGCCCTCAAACTAGCTACATCCTCCCAAGTCGTTGTGACCTCATCATAACGATCCCACTAGACCCTAACCTAGTCCAGCTCTCGACATTGAAGGCCCAGCATCTGACAAGCCAATATGAGAATTAGATCCAAAGCCAACTGCCCGTCTACCTCTACTTGTAGTCTTGATAACAGGGGGACTGAAAGTCAACCTCGCAGTTATCAATCGCCACAAACATGTGGTGGGATCTACCCACATCTCTAACTGTCAACTCAGATCCTTCGGCACAAGGCTGTCCCCCTACTGTAAAGCCCTGTGGGCACTCTCTAGCTAGATGTCCCACTCCACCACAAACATAGCATGGTCCCTAAGCTTGAACATGTACTGTCTGTGTCTTGCTTGACTGCTACTACTCAGGTTGACCCGTGGAACTCTGTGATCCTCCAAAGGACTGCTGGGACTGTGCAGTTCCTGCAGCAGGTGCATGCTATTGCCGGTCTCTACGTGGACCCTATTGATGATGCTATTTCTGCTACTATGGGGGTCTAGGAGGTAAAGGTATAGAACTAAACCCTCCTCTCTGAGGTGGTGGTGGTGGTGGTCTACGGTAACTCTGTTGCTGCTGCCCATGATCCTGAAACTAAGAGTGTGAACTTTACCCTCATCCCTATATCTCCTCAACTATGTATGCCTTCTTGGTAGCATCACTCAATGTCCGTGCGTCTGCCATGCATACAGGCCCTGCTATCCCATGGTTCAACCCTCTAATAAACCTATGAACCAGGAGTTTCTCATCATAGAGATACTCTGCATATCGAGACAACTCAATGAACCTACCCTCATACTAAGCAACAATAAGCCCTCTCTACTAAAGATCATGAAACTTGTCTATACGACGCTATCTGTAGTGATCTAATAAATATCGTGCATTGAAGCTCTCACTGAAAGTCTTCCATGTGAGTGTGTCCAATGATAGATGGCACTTGCACTCCTTAGTGCACTACTAAGTAGCTATTGCATCTCACAATAGGTGGACTGCCACATGTGCCTTCGTGTTGCCCTTTGTAAGGATGCAACGTGAAGCATCTATCTAGACTAATGAGCCAAGCCTCATCTTTGGCTCCCTCTATGGTCCCAATGAATGTAGGTGGATTCAACCTCAATAAATCTCTAATGGGGTCTCCTCAATCTCTATGCCCTCAGATAGGCTCATCCACATAATAATCATAAGGTCTGTGGATAATCTACTCCACTCTCATTGCCGCCTCATGCCTGGCATGATGTGGAGGGCTCTTGCTGCGGGCCCTGTAGGCTGATCCCACCTCCTCTACCATCGTATATGGTACCTCAACATAAGGCTCCACACGTGGTGCCTCTCGTGACTTGACGCGGGGCTCCACACATGACTATGCTCGTGGCTCCACTTGTGGCTCCTCTCGTGGATCAATGCAGGGCTCAGTATGTGTCTCTATGCATGGCACAACTATGGCCGGTGATAGCCTATCTAACACTGTCTATAGTGCTTGTAATATCAGTGGCCCAATATCAGGTATAGATGGGGCCTGAGGTGCCTGTGGTGCTGGCGGCCCTTGACCCTCAGCTGAAGAGTCACTATGAACCTCTACGAACTCCATGCGGCTTGAACGTACTCGCTGAGCTCGTCAGGGAGGCATCCTTCAAAAATGTGGTAATTACAAATTAATCAAAATTACGGAAATAATAATGTGCCCAAACAAGCCCAGAGTTTAAACTTGTGCTCTGATACCAAATGTCATGCCCACATTTCCTATGCGATCATGACACGTAACACACGTGTCATGTCCACATTTGTCATGTGGTCATGACACAAAATATTAAAAAAATTCCATGTGTCCCTAGAAACCCCCTCGCACGCATCTGCGTGCTCGGTGGCAATACACATAAGACATAAACATGTCAATCATATTCAGGGAAGTACGTCTACCTATGCAATCCCCTACATGATGAAAGCTGACTAGGGGGTTATGTGACGCGAGGTGCGCCACTTCTAGGGTTAGAATGGATTTAATTCAAACCCTAAGTTTCCTAAGTGAAAGAGATGATTTCGACAGAATCGAAATCAAACCTTAACTCCAATGCAATACTAAAATTGAATAAAATAACGCATCCAATGGTATGATGGTCACATGATGGAATGGAGTGATTAAATGAAAGTTACAAAAAAATCATAAAAATAAAATCTTAAAACTTAAGAAAAATTTGACAACATAACGTGTTTTCAATAAATGAAATAAGTATATTAAAAAGGAAATAACCAAGAAGTATTTAATGCAAAAATTAAAATAATTAAATATAAGGATAAAATAAATTTCTAAGGTTAATTAAATTGAACCACTCAACAAAATTATAAAATTTGAATTAAAATAAATGACCAAATTAAAACTCAATACTTAAGTCCATTAATAAATATAATCTCGACAATTACATTTATTAATTAATTCAAGTTAAAATAATTAAAAAGAGGATAAATTAAAATATTCCCTTTGGGATAAAATCAATTAAAATTAAATTAAATTCAATAAAGAGATTCCCCAACACATTTAATTTAAATAGACAAGATAATTAAAATGAATGCCCAAAATAAATAACTTACAAAGGGATAAAGCATCCCATTTAAAAAAAAAAACAACCCATTCCCACTAATTAAATTCCACATGGAGTTAAGATCCAAACCCCAAAATAATATTAAATCAACTAAACTCAAACACAAGGAAAGTCAAATAAATCAAAAGGACTTGAAAAGCAAAAGAGAGGGAAATATAATTTCCCGTGCACATAGAAGAATTAAAAGAATTAAATAAAATAACAAATCTAATTCCCTCACATCCTCCACTCAACCCTAACTCCATTATTTTTCTAATTGTTTTCTAAGAGATGCCCTAATCATATTTTATTATTTCCTTATGGAAAAAATCCTATCTCATTCTTTTGTTTTCTCCTCTATTGTTTTATTTTCTCTTCTTGTTTTGCCTCCATTGTTTCTCCATTTGTGTTGCAGGTTGAAGGTTTGCTAATGGAGGCCACCATGCAAATACCTCTCAGAGGTATATGTTTGATATTACCATTAAGAGTTTTTTTTTTGTGTGTGTATATATATGTGTGTGTGTGTGTGTCTATATATATATTTACAAAAATTAGGGGTAAAAGATATATATATATATATATATGGCAGATCAAAAGAATGAACAACATCAAACTGCAGGGGAGGCCGAGAGCAATGGCCAAAGGTTAAAGAGCAAAGGAGAGTCAAATACTCCCCATGGCGCCACCGTCAAGGGGAGACCTCTACACAACGGAGTTTAAGGCGAGGGAACAGGGGTGTGGGGAGGAGGCCTTGCCTCCACCCACACTCTTAGGTGTGGGTGGAGGTATGGCCTCCTCCCCACACCCCACTTAGATACAAATACAGGGCAGTGGGCTATGGCCATGGCCACCACTCACTGCATTAGTTTTTTTTTCTTTGTTTATATTTAAAACCCTAACATAGCTCCGTGCATTTGTTTAGTCTCTTTTTTATGTAAAATATATATAATATTTAGTTTATGTTAAATTTAACAATCAGATTAATAGTAAGGAACAAGAAAACACAAATGCACGCATAACACAAAGATACACTAGGAAAACCTCTCTCTTAGAGGTGAAAAACCCAACAAGAAAATCTCATATCTGATTAGATTAATGGTAGGGACAGATTACAACTTTGCCCAGCTAGGGCACAAAATCATAGGCACTAAGAATACAACTTGTCTAAACTTTAGTTTTGAACTGAACTGATTATAATGTTCAGAATGAAGTTCATTTGCACATGAGGTTTAGTAGCCCTGGATAATCTTGAAACAACTTCGCCCATGCAAGATCAGATTTGTTTCACCAAGTAGCAGATTCGTTGTTGATTGCAGATGAAAGTAGGATGAACAAATCAATTATCGAACCACTAAACTGGTTGAACCATTGAACTCCTTGAACCGTTGAACCCTTTGAACCGTTGAACCTTTTGAACCGTTGAACCTATCGAACAGTTGAACCTGTTGGACCGTTGAACCTATTGAACTGTTGAACCTATCAAACGGTTGAACTATTGACAAAGCAACTTACTAATTGTAGATGAATATTGCTAGACTTGAAGTAGATCGTTGATGGATAGTTTTCTCAGAGCAAAATTCGGTGTGTGTTGCTCTGCATTGTGACTACAAGTCACTTTACATTTATAGGAGATCGCATAGAAAATAACCTTGGTCAGCCTTATACAGTTTGGCGCCAAGTTATAATAATTCAAATAATTACATATAGGTTACATTGAAATAGGTCTTGACCTATTTGCAATTACAAGATACACATAATGAATTCGCCCAAATAGGGTCTACCTTAAATCGGATAATACAACTAAGATTCTCAAAATGCTAAGGCCGATAGGCCATTCAATATTTTATGACTAGGTCAGTCTCTAGGAAGGATATGACTTAGCTACCAAAATCAACAGTTTATATAAAATGTTCCATATAGTTTGCTGAACAATGGGATATAAAATATATATGTATTTATATATGTGTGTATATATATATAAACATATATAATACACACCGTTATAAATAGTATCATTAATGAGTCTAGGTTAAATATACAAATAGAAAATTGTGTGTGTGTATATATACACATATATATATACATATACATATATATATATATATATACATATATATATATACCATGCACATATATATTTTCACATTCATTTAATAAAACAATATGACCAGATTTGAAACATAACCATAACCAATTTTGTATACACATTTTCTTTTGCAAAATATATAAAACAAATTTACTATTTCTGCCTTTATTTTGATAGTAATATCATTAGAGCGAATTCTTTACTTATATAATAGCAAGATAATATAAACAACTTTTAAAAATATACATTTCTTGAAATAGAACTTTCACATGAGGAACCCAAGCATTTTCTTCATTTTAAAAGGGAAGTATTTCAGCAAAGCTAATTTAATTTCTATTCTATTTTACATATCACCAAATTTCCAATATTAACATATGTTTTCTTTCTGAATAAAGTGACAGCAAATTGCAATTCCTTCTTGCAATCTTTTCTCAACTCATAGCTTACAACAACTTTATATATATATATATATATATATATTAAACAAACAACAAGCTATCTTTTCCTAGGACAAGCTTTTCACAACTAAATGAATAAAATCAGCAACCTAATGCTTATTTTTTTAAATCACAACAATAGGAATTATACATATAAAATTTTCTTCCACAACCTTCTCAATGGAGAGTAACAAATTTAACACTAAATACAATAAGGCCTACAAGGCCATGGCTCTCAAAACTAGCCAACAAGATAATGCCAAAACACTAAAAATGGACTTCTTCAAAGCTCCATTTTCTCCATTAAAACCTGCAATAATACAAACACCAAAATGGGGAACCAAGCCACTAAGAAATGCCCTCCTCCCTACCATAGACCCGCTAGTGGGTCACCCCTGAGTTAGGGAGGTAGGAATCACATAGTTTCACAATCACACCACAATAATGGAATCACCCAACACAAAAATTACTCCCAAGGATTTGCACATAACAAAACTCAATAAATGAGTTTGGAGGGGGTAGGGGAGTGGACCCCTCAACTCAAAAGGTCACCCCAAGCACTCCAAAAATCACAAAATCTCAAGGCCTCAAGCCATAGCAAAAATATACATATCTCCATAAATCTCAAAACTATCATGGCACTCTTGCCATCCAAATTTCTCTCAAACACCATAGAATGCCCTCAAGGCTATAAATAGTACAACAATAAGGAGGTGACCTCGAGGAGGTTCACTCTCCCCTACCCCATACGAGTTGAGCCTTACCTCCAAATGGATGTGCTCTTACCAACTCCCAACCCACACAAAAATGAAAACCACACCAAACATAAATTTCCAACACATTCACAAAAATAAAACATGCATAAGGAAATGGCTATTGCCATGGAACTTACCTTCAAAAGCCCAAAAATGGAAGCATGTTTGAAGAAGAGCCCACACTTCTCCAAGTTTTTATTCCAAGCCTCCAAGATTTCTCCAACACTCCCAAAACCTCCAAGAATAGAAGAAATTTCTAAAATAAAAAAAAAGAACCCCCAACTCCTCTCCAAGAGGAAATAAAATAGGCCTTCAAAATTGGCTTTGAGGAATGAGAAGGTGATACTTGTCACCTTCTCCTTCCTCATCCCATGCCACTTGCAAGGGAGGAGGAGTGTGAGGGTTGACAAGTGTCACCCTCCAATCCATTCAACTTGTCACCTTCGCATTCCTCATCCCATGCCACTTGCAAGGGAGGAGGAGTGTGAGGGTGACAAGTGTCACCCTCCAATCCATTCAAACCCTCACTTTATCCAATTGTGCTCTCACACGTGTGAGAGACCAAGTGGAGAGGTGGCAACTCCCTCCAAGGCTCCTTGAGAATAAGGGATGCCACATGGCATCCTCTTATTCTCTAAGAGAGCCGTCTCCCTCCAAGATGCTCTCACACACTTGGGGGTCTTGAAGACCTCCCAAGTCTTCTTGGTGAAGGGATCCCCAAACTTTGGGAAGGGAGATGGGTATTTCCCAAAGCATGACTTATCTCCCATGCTTAGCCATTTCAAAATTCATCACTTTTACTAAACCCCAGTTTAGAGTGACCAAAAGTGAGTTTTAGTGAGTCCAAATGGACCCTAGACCCTAGGGTTACCACCTAGGGTAAGTTTGGGATGCTAATACACACCTAGGGAGGTATAAAATCACTTTTAAATGGCCCATAAATAAAAATAAAACCAAATGGTGTAAATCAAATATAAATATACAACACATGATATAAATCAATTTAAAAGGGGTAACTAGGCGAAATAAATAAATCAAGAATGTATGAAAACATCTTCCAATCAAACGTGATCCTCATCCCTCTTGGGAATGGATCAGTTTTACAGGGAATTACATATGTGTGAGAACTACCTCCAATTTCTCGTGGCCTAGGAATATATAACCTACGCAACTAGATCAAGTGGTCAATCACATCATGGATAAATCATAGCTGAAGCAATAGAAATTAAAGTCATGTCATTGCATACACCATTAATCATTCACATCATAATTACAATTTAAAATTGCATTTCCTATTTAATATCTCACAATCATCATCAAATAATAAATTCACATAATGAACTCGTAATCACATCAATAATCATCATCAAATGTATCTCTCATGTCTTACATCATAATAGCATCAAAATATGATCAAATCAAATCACCAAATGACTAATCAATGCTAATCCAAAATCGGGATATATAGTCTAAATCTACATAAAGGAAATAATAGTCTCTAAATGTCTTATAATGTCACCAAGTGTAAAATGATCAAAATATGGAAGTGGAATATATTGGCCTCACATTCATCTCTCCAAACATAGACATTTCAAATTCACTTTGCATTTCTCCAGCAAAAACTAAGTACATACCTTCATTTCCTCCAAAAATAATATCATCAACAAAAATTGCAACAATCAGGGTTTGTTCATCATTGATCTTGAAGTAGAGATTGATGTCTATATAACCTTTACTGAACCCTATCTGTATCAAATACCTGTCCAACCATGCATGCCATTCCCTGGGAGCTTGTTTTAATCCATACAAAACTTTCTTCAATCTGCATACCATGTCACCTTGATCTGATGACTGAAATCCCTCCGGTTGTTCAATATAGACTTCCCCTTCCAACTCTCCATTTAAGAAAGCAGACTTCACATCCCTTTGATAGACCCTGAAGTCTTTGTATACTGTAAAGGCCAAAAACATCCTTATTGATTCAATCCTTGTCACTGAAGCAAAGGTTTCTTCAAAGTCTATTCCTTCAACTTGAGCGTATCCTTTGCATACCAACCTTGCTTTGTTTCTTACAACTTCACCATTCTCATTCATCTTGTTTCTGAAGACCCATTTGGTGCCAATTACATTCTTGTCTATTGGTCGAGGAACAAGATCCCAAGTCTGATTTCTCTCTATCTGCATCAATTCTTCTTCCATGGCCTTTATCTAATTCTCAACTTTGCACGCCTCATCCACAGTTTTAGGTTCAATCTTGGAAAGTAGACAGAAATTTACTTGTTCCTTTACAACTTTTCTTCTAGATAAGACCCCTTTGCTCTTATCTCCAATGATTTGATCTTTAGAATGATTGATTCTTACATATATTGGAGTTTTGTTAGCACTTACCGGAGCTTGTTCTTCTTCATCTGGGTTGTCTCCATGTTGAACCACTTCCGAAACATCTAGATCATCTAACTCATATTCAACTGATTCTGAAGGCCTTTCCTTACATTCATCAACTTTAACATTTGTACTTTCAATGATCTTATTCAGCCTCTTGTTATAGCACTGGTAGGCTTTGCACTTGGTGGAGTAACCAAGGAAGGTTCCTTTATCACATCTAGCATCAAACTTTCCTAGATCTTCTTCTCTTTTGATATAACATTTGCTACCAAAAACTTTGAAATATTTCACAGTAGGAACTTTACCATACCACAACTCTATTAGGAACCTGTGTTTAACCCTTCTTTTTACTTTGTTAGTATATTGTTGTTGGACGCATATGCTTTGTAAGTCATCCCATGAGTATATTGTATTATTCCGCATTCATGGGGAGTAATAGTTGTTTAGATTAGACTTAGTATATAAGTACGTGTTGAGGCCAATGAAGGCATCCATGAATTTATTGTATTGAGCTTGCTGAAAGGAGGTTGCTCCCTCAAAGTGGCCTATGATCAATAAATTCCTTCTGTGTTTCTGCTATTTCTTTTATTTTGTGCATTTTTCATTATATTGTTGCAGGAGGTTCCTCTCATCTAGTATCAAAGCACTTTCTTGGGCTCGCTGGGTGGAATTTTTTCCAAATTTTTTTCGCAGTGGCCTCCAGGCACTATGATTATTGCTGTAGTTCTTTTTTCTTTACATCTGTATTGTTCATTTCAATTGCAGGTTCGGATCAGGGAATAATCCCTATCCGCTTAATTGTGGGAAGTGCCTGGGCATAGCCCTAAAACTCATTGTGAGGAGTACCACAGGAACCCCAAAGTAGCTGGCCCATTGAGAGGACCTGCCAACAAAAAGGGTAATGGCCCCTACCTGATTGACTAGTTCCCATCAGTGAGGTAAACCAAGAGCTATCATTTGTGGCAAAGCGGTTATTAGTTTTACCTGAGCCGTGGAGTGAGGGGTACTGCCCCAATACACAAGCCATTAGACAACATTGGTAGCTAAGTGAATCCCTTGAACCTTTAGGAAGCCAAACATACTTGGGATCCATATCTATTACCAGCTGACAAATCGCAAACCGAATCTGTCCAGAGCTATTTATAGATACCGTTGCAGATTGTTTCTAGAAAAGAAGAGTAAAAAAAATTTCTATTTTTTCATCATATCTTCCTTGCTTTAGCTTCATTTCCTTTGAAAATTCAATAGAGCCCTTGAAATTCCATTCTGCATATTTCCTTCCTTGAGGACCCTATCCCAAATTCCACTTATCGAAGCCAGAAATCCCACATTTGTCTATTTTTAGGGTTTACCATAACTTCTTCAATTCTCACCCAATCGCCTTCAAATTTTGCCACAGTGTCCAAAATCCCATTTTCAGCTTCCTTGTCCCTCAGAAAGTGTCCAAAACCTAGTCAAACCCCAATTACCCATCAGAGTTTTTCCCAAATCCAAATTTTTCTTAACTAAAAAAGTTTCAATTTTTATTTTTCTACCCATTCTCAAAAAAAAAAAACTCCTGGTTATGGTTGTCACCCGTGCAGGAGCAAAAAACATGGAGGGTGAACTTGCAACCCTCAAGACCAAACTCCAAGATCTGGATGAAAAAATTCTCGACCTCAATCTTTAGCATTCATCCATGAACAATAGACGGCAGCTAGAGTCTTCTACAGACACAGAGTTCTCTTCTTCCAACAATTTTCATGGGCCAAAGCTTGATTTTCCTCACTTCAATGGTGATGATCTGACTAGATGGATATACCGGGCAGAACAATATTTTAGTCTACATAATACTTTTGATGTCAACAAAGTCCCACTTGCATCCTTTCATTTGGAACATGAAGCCCTTTAATAGTTCCATTGGTACATCAAGGCTCATGAAGAGCCAAAATGGACAGATTTTTGCAAACTCATTTTGTAACGATTTGGCCCTAGTGCTTTTGATGACTTCATAGGAGCACTCACTAAACTTTGCCAAACTGGCACTTTGAGAGAATATCAGACAGAATTTGAGAAACTAGCCAATCACACAGAGGGATTATCTAATGAATTCTTCAGGAGTTGTTTTGTCAGTGGTCTAAAGGATGCAATCCGATCTGAGGTTAAAATGTTCCATCCCAGCATAATGATGGAAGCCCTTGGGTTGGCTAAGTTGGTGGAGGACAAGATCATAGCTCAACAGTGCTCCAAATCCACTTTTGTTCCATTCAGAAATATGTGTTTCCCAAAGACCTCCAATCACACTAGCTCCTAGAACAACTCCTATCAAGCATTTGTCTAAAATAGAGATGCAGACACGTAGAGAAAAAGGGTTTTGTTATAATTGTGATGAGAAATTCACTCGGAGACATAGATGTGTTGAGCATGTTAGGTCTCAAAAATGTAGGTTGCAAGTCCTAAGAGGATGCTAGACTCTATGATCAGATTGGCAACATTTTTGAACTAACTTGACAGAGTTAACTTATAAGGTTGATGACTCCCTACACTTTAGGTACTGCTAAACCCAGACAGGTGGACATTAAACGATGAAGCAGATTTGATGAGTGTAAGTGCTTTGACTAAATTAATGGATCTACCCATAGTGGCGAATGGTGTGGAATAGATGAAAGCTTACTAATTAATTCTATTTCTAATATTTGAGAAATGATTAGTATAAATTGTATAAGCAAAATCAAGGTAATTTTTATAACTATGATCAACAAATGGATGGGTTTTAGATAAAACTAAATGATGAATCAAGATAAGACCAGTGCCTTGTTGGGTAAACAGAGTCAAATGAAAACCTAAGACTAGTGGCCTATATTGGGTAATAACTCTAACTGTTTGGCACAATACTTTAGTTTATAACTGGTATAAACGTGCAAGGAAATGATTAACAGACTCTTCTTAATATCCAACTGACACAATCAAGTTTCTTGTTATTCACCAGAAGGATTTTAATCCTTTCTTGAAGGAACCAATTGAATGAATTATACAAGAACAACAGATAATATCAATTTGGAGACAGAATGACAATCTTAATCATATGGTTCTTCTTAGTGATCCAAATCAACACTTCCAGATTACTGTGACTAATCAGAAGGATTTTAATTCCTTTTCAAGAAACCAATTAATCAAATCACATAAATACAGCAAACGTGCATTGACAAATTAAATATATACTTGATATATCAATTTGAATAACAAGGAAATACTGAACTGGAGACAACTAAATAACTGAATAAGTTCAACAAACAGTTGATGCCAATATAAAACCACAGAATCAAAGATCTTCTATTAACTTGTTTAATTTAATACTTGCAACATGGTCCTTTAAAAATATTATAAACTTCTTCTATTATCTCCCTACTGCTGATGATGATTGATCATCATATGTCCAATTTATATAGAAATATTTATGAAGAGACATAACTCTTCAAAATGTCTTTTTGAGAATTAAAATGATTAACATAACAACAAACAAAGATAATGACCCTAAGCCCTGCTAAGCCATAGGTGTATCTAAGCAACATGATCCAGTTACTCTTGGCTTTGATGTGTATCAGTAAATTCAATAGCATTTCTGGTGATTACATCCATTGTCACCATCTTCTCTAGATGCTTACAAGCCTCCCCAGATGTCGAGTCCTTATCCTTGAGAGCTTCCAAAGCTTCATGTAATAGTACTTGGAATTATTTATTCTATTCCTCTTTGCTCTTCAGCTCCTTGTCATTTCTGAACAACATGGGTATACCTGCCTTTGAAGCCTCAACACATTCCCTGGCATCATTTTTAAGCTAGTCATGATATTTTCAATGTTGTTTGATCAAGTCTTTGGCACTGGAGGTACCTGTTGTGTCAGGAGCATCCCTACCCTATATCACGTGGATTTTTTCTTGAAGCTTGTTGTTTAACCTTTCATGTTCTTCGATTACCTTATGGTTTTCAGAATAGACATCCCAAAATTTGTTCATCTAATGCATCATATTGATATGTCTATCCTATAGTACTGCTGCAAGTGTGTCAATTTGAACCTGGGCTATTTGATCAATAGATGGTGACTGGGCACTTTGTGAACTCTCTCCTTGGGTCAATCTTTTAACTGATCCTCTGAAGGTATTCTTGACAGTATCTTTTAGGAAATCATTTTCTTTTGTCAATCTTTCACAACTCATCTTACATGCATCTCATTCCTTGGTCAGCATTCGAGCCTGTGCTTTATTTAATTTTGCAACATTTATACCAATATCTATAGTAATCAAAGGATCAATTTCTCCTATTTCCAAAGTCATAACATGGCCAAAAGTTTTTTCAGTATCTATAATGGATGTCTTCTTATGAGGATGGTATAAGGCCCATATCATGAGTGAGTTTTCATCATTGTTATACTTGGTAACCATGTATACCTCTGTTACACCCTCAGGAGTGAGCTTCTATTTGTCATCAGTATTGTGCAGGAAACTATCAAACACCAAGGCAGAATTTATGTCAAGTCTAGGAAATATCATGACAGTTGCTTCTCTAAGCAACTGTCTACCTCTGTTAGGAGTCATATCCCTCAATTCATTATCTACTGTTGTTTTTAACATATTCATCAATTGTTTTTCATTATTAGCTATGACATCTTCAACTGATTCCCTAAGTTCATTTCCCTTGCATTTATACAAAAATGACTTAAATTCTTGAGAATGAATAAATTGATCATCTACAATAAAAGAATCATATGCTAACTATCTAGGATCCTCATCACCAGGCCCTTCTTCATCCTACTCTCTATTAGGAGACTGATAACATTCCATTTTTCATTTAGAGATCTTGGTTGTCTGTTCATGTACCTCCTCTTTTCTTACAGATTCTTCATCACCAGAAGACAACAACTCTATTTTTGCAAGTTGTTTCCTCTTGTCATCTAGTTTTCTATTATACTTTTCAATTATCAATTCAAACTCAGCTTCTTCCATGTTCCTAATAATATCATCATGTGGATACATAATATGTGTATATCCACTGAGATTCTATTTTCTTCTAACAAAATCAATGAAACCCTCAGGATCAAATCCTTTTCACGCCTCTGCGCTCCTCATGTTGTAATGCATTAACTTGTCCCTTATGAGACCATAAACCTCTTTAGACACCACAGTAAAATCTTTGAAGCACAGAGTACTGGGCATGAAGGATTGTTTTTCATAGGCACTCAAGTTCATCACATAAGAATAGTTCATTTGCCTGACTATCTCCAAGTAGGAAATCTTATCAGGAACTGTCTTGGGCAATATGAATGGGGTATCTTCAAAACCATAAATCCTGACCCTGGCTAAATCCTCAAAGTAATACCAATCACCCTAGTTGTGGGTGACAGTTGGGGGACCACCAAAATCTTTTGGTCTAAGAAACCTTTTTATTTCATCTGATAGTGAATATTCACAAGGATGGTTAAAGTATCTATACAACACTTTTACAAAATACTCTTCAAAATGAATGTAACTGGAGTGGGAAAACCTACTATCCCATATCCTTGTCCACTTTTGCACAGGTGACTTTTGTCCCCTTTTGTCTAGTTGAGAAATTCTAAGTTCACTTGGCCATATTCCAATTTCCTAGCCATAGTATAATACCATATGTATGAGGAGTGAATAATGCTTAAAAGAGACTGTTGGGGCATTCTTCTTAATTGCAATTAAACTGGAATCAATCTTTCTGAAAACATAAGCAGCATAGTCAAAGTGCCTAGCATTATGACACTAGATATCTGTGGCTATCACCATTAATGGAATTGTCATAAAATTAGGAACCTCTGACCCTAGGACTTGGCAAATGGAATAATATGTGTATTGCATATATGGTTCAAACAATGACACATTGAATGGAGGTCCATCATTGTCATCAAAAGGCACTATTTTTCCCTCTACCCTAGGCCTGTGGAGAAGCAATCTCCATCCATTGTATGTGGTGTCCATCCTCCAATATTCTTTGTCCAAATCTTCATATGCTATGGGAAGTGTACACAAATCATCCAAATCAAATACTTCACAAATGGCATTTTTGGACAAGTGTATAACAGGCTCTCCTTGTGGATTGCATATGGCTTTCAGGCTAGGATTGTAATATTTAGCCAAAAGTTTCAGGAGTTCCACATTCACAAACACATCAAAGACCACCAATTTTCCCAAATTCAAATGCCAAGGATTAGACACTGGGACATTCCTAAATCTTCTATCATAATGGAATTTGAACAACTCATAGCCTCTAATTGGTGTCCATACATTTCCCAGGTATTTGCATTTGTCTTCTAATTTCTCTACCTCTACCCTGAGTTGTGCAGAACTTCGGGCTTTAGGGGTAGACCCAGGCAATTGGTCTATCAAATCTTGATTTAGTTTTCTTTCTTTCATTTTTTCATCAAGGCTTTTGTCAATTTTTTGTTTCTTAGGCTTACTAGTTGCACCTTGATGTTTTCTACCCTTGCCCTTTACTGGAGTCTCCATTATAATTCTAAATAGAAAATTCAAATTGTAATCCACCACACAGAGGTTCTTATGTATGTACCTGTTGTCTGAGATGATGATCAAACTCCTTTGTTCTCTTCTCCAAGTTCTTTCTTATGTGCTCCTCTTAGACAATTCTCTTGAATTCAATTGCAATAATTTTGAATGACTCTTCAGGGGATTTCTTCTCATCCTGTAATTAATACTTTCAATGCATTGATTTTCATAATCTCTATGAGATGTCACATCGTCATAACGTCCTTCATCAGTGGGCCTTTTGTAATGTTCAGGTGATCTAATAGCTTCTTATGGTGTGAACATTTGTAGATGACTCAATTGTTGTGACTCTTCATTTTGTCTCCTCGATATCACCCTTTATGAAAACATATATATATCTGTATCGGCAAGACATTTCAAGGTTTATCCAATATAGAAATAAGCATAGGATCTATTGTCGGTCTGACTTACATTATCATTGTGAGATCAACATCATACTCTAATATTTCAAATATCTCTAATATAAATATCGGTATGAGTCTTGTCGAAATGTTTATCAACTTTTCTTTATAGGGCAAGTTAGTGAAATTAGTAAGACTCAAGAAATTAATACCGATATCGCTTGTCTTTATAACCTTTCAGAAAGAGTCTTATCGATGAGTGTGGTCACTATCTTCACTGGAATAACATATAATATCAAGTTGATTTCGTTTGAATTATCCGATCTTGGTTGGTTCCCTGATACCTTTCTTTCTATCCTTCATCGGAATGATCATCATCACATGTCACCAAAATACTTCGTCATTGTGACTATAGATTCGGCAGGACTTGTAAACTCTACTCTGATCTGTTACCTTTTGTCGATGAGTCATATCCTCCATATACATCGGTGTGACTTAGGCCACAAATGCCTTATGGTCACTGAGACATCATAAGGTCAAAGACACTTTAATCTCTTTCCGCGATGTACATTTCTTCTTGATGAGTCACTAGTTCCACCTATTCCATGGGTTGTTCAGCAGAAGTCTTACCAAATTTTCTCATCAGTGTGATCTATACTGTTAGGGGAGTGCCTGAAGTATCCTCCGATAATGTTTTCTCATCCCAATAACCCTCACATTTGATTAATTTGGCATGACTGGGGACTCTCCTTCCGACAAGGGGTCATCGGTGTTACTTCTTTCATCAGAGGTTTTTGAAACTTTCACTCCGACCATTATCCTCATGCTGATACACATCTAACTCACCTCTAATGGAACATGAATCGGTATAAAAAAACTAAGGTCTTTCCGAAATCAAAGAACTGAGGCCCCTTTTTATACTACAGTTTGAGAGGTGAGACAAATATTTGTGGTAAAAATCATGTTATGTTAATGGAATTTATCAGCTGCTATTATGATTTGGGGCATATGATTTTCTGATTTGGTTGGACATGGGGTGGATAGGAGTATAGGAAAATTTTGAAATTTTCATGTCCCAATAGTGGCTCTGTCTGGGGTGTATACCCCTTATGGGTATAACAAGAATTTAGATCTCTTGGGGGAGTAGACCATGTATTTTATTTATTGGGGATGACAACTTTATAGAATTTTAGGAATATATATATATATATATATGGATGAAATGAGAATGGGAACTAGAAATGATAATGATGTAGAATAGGGATGATCCTATACTATTGTACATGGAAAAGTTTTTTGTTATTGTTGAGAGATTCATAGGACGGTCCATGTACTGGCAAATCCTAATTTCTATTAATTACCCTAAACTACTGTGCATGGAATAAGAATATTTCAAGAATTATTTAAGAGTTGTCCATGCACTGGCAACACTTATTTCTCTTTGTGCATGATTTTGATGTTTTCATGAAAATAAAGGTTTTAGAAATTGTCCATGCACTGGCAGTTCCTGCTCTTCTCCAGACATATTTTGTAGATAGTAGGAGTCATCTCCTCCTTTTTTCAATGACAACAAAAGGACCCAACCACAGGGCATCAAGTTTTGCATGCTTTCCTTTTTCTTGGCATCTGGCATTCCACATCAATACCAAGTCATCTATCCCAAATTTTCTATCCTTTGTCTTTTTGTCAAAAAGGTATTTTACTTGTGATTGCAATTTGATGTTCTACTTCTGAGCCATTCTCCTTGTCTCATCAAGTTCTACAAGATGTTCTATTTTTTCCTCCATTGGTTTAGGAATATTTAAATCCTCTTGAAGAACAAATTTGTAAACTAGTAGAAGATTTTCTAGTGGCATCCTTGCTTGTACTCCATACACTAATTCAAAAGGGGATCTTCCAATTGCCCTCTTCATAGTAATCCTATCAGCCCATACAGCCATTCTCAACTTTGAATCTCGTGCCTTTTTGTTTCCCTCCAACATTCTTTTTATAATTTTCAAAAGATTTTTATTACTAGATTCTACCTGCCCATTTGCTTGTGGTTGATAAGGGGCAGCATAAGACACAGTGATTCCATATATATTACAAAAAAATTTGAACTCATCAGACCTAAATCACATTCCGTTGTCTGTAATCAACCTCACTAGTGTGCCAAATCTAAACATAATGTTTTCCATTAAAAAATGGATCACCACTTTGCTTGTTGCCTATTTGGTTGGGATTGCTTCCACCCATTTTGTGAAGCAATCCTTTACCACTAAAATACATTTGTGTCCTCCACTCAACTTTTCTGCAATCTCTCCTATGAATTCAATTCCCCATTGGTAGAATGGAGCTTCCACCTGCATAGGTTTCAAGGGTAGTGCTCCCTGATATTTTTTATTTTCCTAAAAAAATTTGGCATGCCTCACACTTTCTTGTATAATGATATGAATCATTAAAAACTCTAGGCCAATAGTATCCATCCCTCAGGATCTTGTGAGCTATAGTTTTTGCTGAGAAGTGCCCTCCACACACTCCATGTAATTCTTTCATGACATGCTTTGACTGATGTTCATCTAGGCATAGTAGTAGAATACCATCCCTATTTTTCCAATAAAGATCTCCATCGATAAATACATATTTTGAATCCTATAATTTAAGTGTCCTTTTCTTGTTATCATCATATCCTTCAGGACATTTCATATGTTTCAGATAATATATGATGTCAGTATAACATGGAGTATGCTCAATGCTAGAACTCATGTTATTAACATCATCAATATTACATATCTGAGAAGCCTCAAGATTGTTTTTGGGCCATTAGTCTAGCAAGACCCTGTCCTCTCACTAGTTTGGTAATTTGGATTTCAATATTAAATTGCTGAATTTTATTAATCCATCTACATCTTCTGCATGTGACCTCAGTTTGGACTAATACATCTTTCACTACAGCATTAGGCACATATGCTATTATTTCAGCTCCTACCAAGTACGGCCTAAAAGCTTTGACTGCTTTCACCAATGCATACGCCTATTTCTCAACTATGTAATATTTTAATTCTACATTTTGAAGAGACTTGCTAAAAAATGAAATGGGTTGTTCATGTCCCTCATCATTTTTTTGTAACATTACTACTGCAACTATATGATATGAGCAAATGAGAACAACTAAAATGGCTTATTGAAATCAGGAGATATTAGAGCTGGGGCTTCCTTGATTGCCTTCTTAATGGTGGCAAATGCCTCTAATGTTTATGCTGTCCAGTTCACTTCTAAATTCTTTTTTAATATTCTTGATATGGGACTAACAATCTCTGCAAAATTTGATATGAACCTCCTGATGAAGTTGATTTGGCCAAAGAATGATTATATGGCTTTTACATTCTTAGGAATGGGAACTTGATCAATGGCTCTTACTCTTTCTAGATCTATTCTTACTCCATCTTTTGAGACTATGTGACCAAGTAGGTTACCCTTTGTTACTGTGAAATGGTACTTCTTAGGATTCAACAAAATTCCATATTCTAAGGCTTTAATAAAAATTTGTTCTAAATGTGTACAATGATCCTCAACCTTTTTGGAATATGTTGTCATGTCATCCTGATATACTACCATGATTTTGTTAATCAGTTCTGCAAAGGCCACATCCATGGCTCTTTGGAATGTTGTTCCAACGTTTGTGATTCCAAATGGCATTCTTAAATACACATACATTCCCCATGGTGTGGTGAGTGCAATCTTATATTGTCCTGATTCTTTGAATTTCACCTGATTATATCTTGAGAAACCATCCATCATTGACAATAGTTCACACCCTGTCACCTTATGTAGTACTGCTTCCATGTTAGGAAGGGGATAGTTGTCCTTAAGAGAGGATTTATTTATATTCCTAAAGTCCACACATAATCTAATATCACCATTTTTCTTTCTGACAAGTACTAAATTGGAAACCTAAGAAGAATGTCTAATGGGTTTGATAATAGCTCCATCTCTTAGTTTTGTTAGTTCTTCAAGCATTTTAGGGGCTAGTGTGGGATTAATAGGCCTCTACTTTTTTCCTGAATGGTTTAGCATCTAGATTTAAAGGTATTTCATGCTAAAAAAGATCCTCCTATATGCTTTCAAATCATCATATGACCATGAAAATACATGTCTATACTTCCTAAGCAAGTTGATGAGCATGCTCCTAATTTTGGGTCTAAGCTTCTTTCCAATATATACATTCTTTGGGCCTACTTGCATCCCCAAATTAATCTCTTCAAGATCATTTTGTACTACGGGTGTGTCTTTCATTTTAAATCTATCACATCTGTCAAATACTATCTCCAAAGCTATGAATCCCTTAGGTATTTTGTTTGTTTTTAGTTGAACTATCTATTGACCAAAAAGAGTTTCTTTTCCATCATGTTCTTCCACAAACACATGAAAATCAATCTCTTGGTTTTCATAGTGATCGACACATTGTAAGAATTTGATTATGTCAGTATCATTATTGAACACTTGCCAGTTATGGACATTATCTGGGATAGTGGGTTTGGTTTTGAATTCAATTTCTATAATACCCCCCAATGTGATATCACCTCTTTTTAATGCAATATTCGCTAGAAAATCTGCCATAATATTTTTTGATCTATCAAGCCAATTGATTGAGAATGCATCAAACAACTCAACATCATCCTAGACAACATTTCTATATTGCTTCAACCTCTTGTTTTTGGATAAGTATTTCCCTCTTACTTGAGAAGTGACTAATTCTGAATCCCCATATACAGCCTTGCTTTCTTATCTTATGCTTGATGGCAATATTCAAACCAATGAGCAAAGCCTCATATTCTGCTACATTGTTTGTGCATTCAAATGTCAATAAGAATGAGTATTTGAAAGTTTTACCTGTTGGTGAAATAAATAATACTCCTGCCCCATTTCCCATTTTTCTACACGCACCATCAAAATACATTTTCCACACATCATTCTCCTCCTTCTTGGATTCTATATGGATTGGATCAATATTTTGCAATTCTGGCTGACTTGTTTCAACCTTGAAGGTTCCCAAATCTATATCATAGAATAGATTTATTTGATTTTGATCTAAGCATTCTATGATGTTCTCATATCTTGGCTCCCTACATAGCTTGATCTCTTTTCCTCCCACTAGTATTGTGGCATATGATAAATCTAACTGGACATTCCCTCCTGCTATTGTAGCCCATTGTCTTGATAAGAGCATTCCATAATATGGTGGAATATCAACCACAGTGATATCAATATTATAGGTTGCTTCAAGGTATGAAGCTAGTTTTATTTCCACATCCCTCATAATGCCACTGGCATAGACCTATTGTCCATTGCATAACACTTACCAAATGTAGTGTCAACCCACATTCCTAGTTCTTTCATGACTGCTATTGGCATGATATTCATGGATGCACATGAATCAATCATGCAGTTCCTCACTAGCCTGTTTCTGATTAATAAGGTGGTGTAGAAAGGGTCCACTTGTGAGGGGTTCTTTGTTAGGATATCACCTAGATATACTTCAGGAATTTGGAATGTTTCGTGGTGAACATTATTTGTTCTATTCTCTGATTCTTGATATTTTTGATTTGGTATATCTGAAATCATTTTAACCACTATATTTTTGTATTTATCTATCTTCATCATTTCCAAAAGTGGTATTGATATCTTCACCTAAGATATTGCATGAGCAATGTCAAATGAATGGCCTATAGTCTGATCATTCATTTCTGTCTTTATATGTTCTTTTTCTTTATTTGATGATTTATCTTTTGTTTTATTCTACTCAATTTTTTCTAGTTCTCTAAATGAGGAATTTGCATTATTCCTTTTGTAATTTTGATCTTTTATAAAGACACTCCCAAGTGTTCCTTGTTCTGAATTTACTGTCATGTTTCTTAAATTATAAGCATTTTTAGCTTGGTCAACTACAGCTATTGTAAGAACTTCCCTTTCCTTTTCAATGGGCTTTCTCCACTGATCATATGGTGAATTGTTATGATAATAAGTAGGTCACTCGTAGTTGTCCTCCTGATTTGAGAATACTTCTTGTTTTCCCATGTTGATATGATGTTTCTAGTTCCCCACATCATATTCATATCCCTCTTCCTTTGTAGAAGAATAGTCTTCATTCAACAAGTATGGTGTATCTTGCATCATGTTTATTGTGTGATTATCTCTGTTATAGTTGTATAATGCTTCTTCTTGTTGTACTGTTTTAGCCACTACACAATATTCAGGTGAATGTGGTAAATTGCACACCAAACACCAATGTTTATCTTCTACCATATGTGCCCCATTTCTCTTTAAAGGGTTAGGAGTATCTTTTCCATAATGTTGCATTCTGTTGCTTTCAATAGGTCTCCCATCCTTCCAATTTGTATTATATGGCATATCATGCAACCTAGGTCTTTCATGTCTATGCTGACCTTCTTGTTTATTATGTTGAATATTTGGGCTTTGAGGAATTCTAGGATTATCTCTTTTGCTAACCATACTTGCAGCTTTTCTATTGTTTTCAATAGTTAATGCCACTTTATGTTCTTCAACTAGGGTTATAGGGCACCGATTTCTAAGTTCATACCCTATCTTAGGATCAAATGATTTCAGATAAATACTTAATGCTGCTAGATCAGTCAATTTAGATCCATGTGGTATTTTGCTGTGTAACTTGGAAAATCTCAAATTGAAATCATATACTGACTCATTTTGGTATTTTTAGATGCTTATCAATTCATGCAATGCAAACTCAGGGGCATACTGATTGCCATACTGCTCCTTAAATTGACTATGGAAATCTGTTAGGGAACTGATTGAGGCATCTAGTAAGCTGTTGAACTAGTCTCTCACATCTTTAGTTAGAGACATCATGAATAACCTCATTTTAACATCCTCATAATCCATACTAATATCTTGTACGAAGGCATTGAAGCTTTTGATATGATCCTCAGCTGATACTGCATTATTTCCAGTGAACTTGGGAACTATATTCCTCCAACTACTGTCAATAGGGTATGGATACAATTGATATCTAGTTAGATCAAACTGCTCACATATGTTTGTGAGATTTTGGAGTGGAATATTCATGGGTTGTGGATTAGGGTAGTAATTATATCTGCCTGGAGGCTAATGATAAGCATGTTGCTGTTGTGGGTTTATGTGGGGCTTCATATGAGGATTTTGTGGCCTACAATATTGTTGGCCAGGGGGTGGGTATGGATTAGCCATATGTTGAGAGGTGTTGTGTATAAGAGGTGGTCTAGGATTATTCGGGAGGGTATTTTGATGAACATGACTTCCGAATGCTTGTAAATTGGAAACACCAACTGTATCTTGGTGCAAGTTTTGCTATGGGTTCCTCAAAGTATTCCCTCTATGTGGAGGTATATATTTTGGGGTAGCTATTTTAGTCCTATTCCTTATCTGTTGAATTTCCTATTTTAACAGCATCTCAGTTTCCTCTATCTTGATCATTTCAAGTTCTTCCTAGAGCTTAAGCACGTTCTGCTACACTTCATTTATATTTCTTGTATTCTTTGGACTTTTATTCATCTCTTGATTCATAAATCCATATTTTACCACCTCTTCCTGCTGTAATGACATTTTATAATCATATTCAACTTACCTCTGATCAATTTTCTTCATGGCCCGTGCTTCATACTCAAGTTGTTCTTGAGGATCAGGTCTGTATTTTGCCAATATATCATCAATTACTCCATTGATTTGAGACAAATTCTCATTTGATTCATGCAAAGGGGTAAAACTATTATGAGTTATGATAGTTTGTTCTATATTATCCTCTTGAGCCTCCTAATTATTATTTTGATGAAAATAATTTGATGCTCTGTTTTTCTTGGGAATGGTTATAATTGGTGGGGATGATTGTAACTTCTTCCCTTCCATCTTGGATCTTCTACCATCCATTTGGTACTAACTTTCTGTTATAACAGGTTCTAGAGTCACCACCTATTTTTGTAAATAGGAAAAGGCTATAATTTATCTTTCCAGATTCTTCTTGCCAGCAGAGTTACCAATTTGTATTTTTGAAATTTTTGACTCTATAAAAGAATGGTCTCTTATCAAGGCTCTTTGTATTTGGTTCCCCAGTAGAGTCGCCAATTTGTTAGGTCTCAAAATTGTAGGTTGCAAGTCCTAAGAGGATGCTGGACTCTATGATCAGATTGGCAATGTTTTTGAACTAACTTGATGGAGTTAACTTATAAGGTTGATGACTCCCTGCACTTTAGGCACTGCTATACCTAAGTGAGTGGACCTTGAAAGATGAAGCAGATTTGATGAATGTAAGTGCTTTGACTAAGTTAATGGATCTACCCACAATGGCAAATGGTGTGGAATAGATGAAAGCTTACTAATTAATTCTATTTCTAATATCTGAGAAATGACTGGTATAAATTATATAAGAAAAATCAAGGTATTTATATAACTATGCTCAACTAATGGATGGGTTTTGGATAAAACTAAATGATGAATCAAGATAAGACCAGTGCCTTGTTGGGTAAACAGAGTCACATGAAAACCTAAGACCAGTGGCCTATATTGGGTAATAACTCTAACTGTTTGGCAATATACTGTAGTTTTTAACTAGTATAAACGTGCAGGGAAATGATTGACGAACTCTTCATAATATACAACTGACACTATCAAGTTTCTTGTTATTCACCAGAAGGATTTTAATCCTTTCTTGAATGAACCAATTGAATGAATTATACAACAACAATAGATAATATCAATTTAGAGACAGAATGACAATCCTAATCATATGGTTCTTCTTAGTGATCCAAATCAACACTTCTAGATTATTGTGACTAATCAGAAGGATTCTAATTCCTTTTAAGGAAACCAATTAATCAAATCACACAAATATAGCAAACATGCATTGACAAATTAAATATATACTTGATATATCAATTTGAATAACAAGGAAATACTGAACTGGAGACAACCAAATAACTGAATAATTTCAACAAACAGTTGATGCCAATATAAAACCATAGAATCAGAGATTTTATATTAACTTCTTTAATTTAATACTTGCAACATGGTCCTTTTAAAATATTATAAACTTCTTCTATTATCTCCCTACTGCTGATGATGATTGATCATCATATGTCCAATTTATATAGAAATATTTATGAAGAGACATAACTCTTCAAAATGTCTTTTTGAGAATTAAAATGATTAACATAACAACAAACAAAGATAATGACCATAAGCCCTACTAAGCCACAGGTATCTCTGAGCAACATGATCCAAGTACTCTTGGCTTCAATGTGTATTAGTAAATTCAATAGCATTTCTATTGATTACATCCATTGTCACTATCTTCTCCAGATGCTTATAGGCCTCCCCAGATGCTGAGTCCTTATCCTTGAGAGCTTCCAAAGCTTCATGTAATATTACCTGGCATTCTTTATTCCATTTGTCTTTGCTCTTCAGCTCCTTGTCATTTCTAAACAACATGGGTATACCTACCTTTGAAGTCTCAACAGATTCCCTGGCATCATTTTTAAGTTGGTCATGATATTTTTGATGTTGTTTGATCAAGTCTTTGGCACTGGAGGTACCTATTGTGTCAGGAGCATCCCTACCTTGTATCTCGTGGAGTTTTTCTTGAAACCTGTTGTTTAACCTTTCATGTTCTTGGATTACCTTATGGTCTTTAGAATAGACATCCCAAAATTTGTTCATCCAATGCATCATATTGATATGTCTATTCTGTAGTACTGCTTCAAGTGTGTCAATTTAAACTTGGGCTATTTGATCAACAGATGGTGACTAGGCACTTTGTGAACTCTCTCCTTGGGTCAATCTTTTAACTGATCCTCTGAAGGCATTCTTGACAGTATCTTTTAGGAAATCATTTTCTTTTGTCAATATTTCACAACTCATCTTATATGCATCTCATTCCTTGATCAACATTTGACCCTGTGCTTTATTTAATTTTGCAACATTTATACCAATATCTGCATTAATCAAAGGATCGGTTTCTTCTGCTTTCAAAGTTATAACATGCCCAAAAGTTTTTTCAATATCTATAATGGATTTCTTCTTATGAGGAGGGTACAAGGCCCATATCATGAGTGAGTTTTCATCATTGTTATACTTGGTACCCATGTATACCTCTATTACACCCTCAGGAGTGAGATTGTATTTGTCATCAGTATTGTGTAGGAAACTATTAAACACCAAAGCAGAATTTATGTCAAGTCTAGGAAATATCATGACACCTACTTCTCTAAGCAATTGTCTACCTCTGTTAGGAGTCATATCCCTCAATTCATTGTCTACTGTTGTTTTTAACATATTCATCAATTGTTTTTCATTATTACCTGCGACATCTTCAACCGATTCCCTGAGTTCTTTTCCCTTGCATTTATACAAAAATGACTTAAATTCCTGAGAATGAATAAATTGATCATCTGCAATAAAAGAATCATATGCTAACTATCTAGGATCCTCATCACCAGGCCCCTCTTCATCCTACTCTCTATTAGGAGACTGATAACATTCCATTTTTCATTTAGAGATTCTAGTTGTCTGTTCATGTACCTCCTCTTTTCCTGTAGATTCTTCATCACCAAAAGACAACAACTCTATTTCTGCAAGTTGTTTCCTCTTGTCATCTAGTTTTCTATTATACTTTTCAATTATCAATTCAACCTCAGCTTCTTCCATGTTCCTAATAATATCATCATGTGGAATATAGAATATGTGTATATCCACTAAGATTCTGTTTTCTCCTAGCAAAATCAATGAAACCCTCAGGATCAAATCCTTTTGTTGCCTCTCCGCTCCTCATGTTGTAATGCATTAATTTTTCCCTTATGAGACCATAACCCTCTTTAGACACCACAGTAAAATCTCTGAAGCATAGAGTACTGGGCATGAAGGATTGTTTGTCATAGGCACTCAAGTTCATGATATTAGAGCAGTTCATTTGCCTGACTATCTCTAAGTAGGAAATCCTATCAAGAACTGTCTTGGGCAATATGAATGGGGTATCTTCAAAACCATAAATCCTGACCATGGTTGAATCCTCAAAGCAATACCAATCACCCTAGTTGTTGGTGACAATTGGGGGACCACCAAAATCTTTTGGTCTAAGAAACCCTTTTATTTCATCTAATAGTGAATATTCGCAAGGATGGTTAAAGTATCTATACAACACTTTTACAAAATACTCTTCAAAATGAATGTAACTGGAGTGGGAAAACCTATTGTCCCATATCCTTGTCCACATTTGCACAGGCGACTTTTGTCCCCTTTTGTCTAGTTGAGCAATTCTAAGTTCACTTGGCCATATTCCAATATCCTAGCCATAGTATAATACCATATGCATGAGGAGTGAATAATGCTTAAAAGAGATTGTTGGGGCATTGTTATTAATTGCAATTAAACTAGAATCAATCTTTCTGAAAACATAAGCAGCATAGTCAAACTACCTAGCATTATGACACTAGATATCTGTGGCTATCACCATTAATGGAATTGTCATAAAATCAGGAACCTCTGACCCTAGGACTTGGCCAATGGAATAATATGTGTATTGCATATACGGTTCAAACAATGACACATGGAATGGAGGTCCATCATTATCATCAAAAGGCACTATTTTTTCCCTCCGCCCTAGGCCTATGGAGAAGCAATCTCCATCCATTGTATGTGGTGTCCATCCTCCAATATTGTTTGTCCAAATCTTCATACACTATGGGAAGTGTACACAAATCATCCAAACCAAATACTTCACAAATGGCATTTTTGGTCAAGTGTATAACAGGCTCTCCTTGTGGATTGCATATGGCTTTCGGGCTGGGATTGTAATATTTAGCCAAAAGTTTCAAGAGTTCCATATTCACAAACACATCAGGGACAACCAATTTGGCCAAATTCAAATGCCATGGATTAGACACTAGGACATTCCTAAATCTTCTATCATAATGGAATTTGAACAACTCATAGCCTCTGATTGGTGTCCATACATTTCCTAGGTATTTGCATTTGTCTTCTAATTTCTCTACCTCTACCTTGAGTTGTGCAGACCTACGAGCTTTAGGGGTAGACCTAGGCAATTGGTCTATCAAATCTTGATTTAGTTTTCTTTCTTTCATTTTTTCATCAGGGCTTTTGTCAATTTTCTCTTTCTTAGGCTTACTAGTTTCACCTTGTTGTTTTCTACACTTGCCCTTTACTAGAGTCTCCATTATAATTCTAAATAGCAAATTCAAATTGTAATCCACCACACAGAGGTTCTTATGTATGTACTTGTTATCTAAGATGATGATTGAACTCCTTTGTTCTCTTCTCCAAGCTCTTGCTTATGTGCTTCTCTCAGACAATTCTCTTGAACTCAATTGTAATAATTTTGAATGACTCTTTAGTGGATTTCTTCTTAGCTTGTAATTAATACTTTCAATGAATTGATTTTCATAATCGCTATGAGATGTCACATCGTCATAACGTCCTTCATCAGTGGGACTTTTGTAATGTTGGGGTGATTTAATAGCTTCTTATGGCACGAACATTTGTGGATGACTCAATCATTGTGACCCTTCATTTTGTCTCCTCAATATCACCCTTTATGAAAACATATATATGTCTGTATCAACAAGACATTTTAGGGTTTATCCGATATAGAAATGAGCATAGGAGCTGTTGTCGGCCTGACTTACATTGTCATTGTGAGATCAGCATTGTACTTTGATATTTCAAATATCTCCAATATAAATATCAGTATGAGTCTTGTCAAAATGTTTATCGGCTATTATTTATAGGGCAAGTTAGTGAAATCGGTAAGACTCAAGAAATTAATACCGATATCGCTTTTCTTTATAACCTATCAGAAAGAGTCTTATCAATGAGTGTGGTCACTATCTTCATCAGAATAACATATAATATCAGGTTGACTTCATTCAAATTATCTAATCATGGTTGTTTCCCTAATACCTTTCTTTCTATCCTTCATCGGAATGATCATCATCACATGTCACCAAAATACTTCGTCGTTGTGACTATAGATTCAGCAAGACTTGTAAACTCTACTCCAATCTGTTACCTTTTGCTGATGAGTCATATCTTCCATATACATCAGTGTGACTTAGGCTGAAAATACCTTATGGTCACTGAGACATCATAAGGTCAGAGACACTTTAATCTCTTTCCCATTTCTTCCTGATGAGTCACTAGTTCCACCTGTTCCATGGGTTGTTCAACAAGAGTCTTACTGAATTCTCTCGTCGGTGTGATCTATACTATTGGGGGAGTGTCTGGAGTATCCTCTGATAATATTTTCTCATCCTGATAACCCTCACATTTGATTAATTTGGCATGATTGGGGACTCTCCTTCGAGCAAGGGGTCATCTGTGTTACTTCTTTCATCAAAGGTTTCTAAAACTTTCACTTTGACTATTATCCTCATGCCAATACACATCTAGCTCACCTAAAATGGAACATGAATCAGTATAAAAAAATTGAGGTCTTGCCAAAATCAAAGGACTGAGGCCCCTTTTTATACTATGGTTTGAGAGGTGAGACAAATATTTGTGGTAAAAATCATGTTATGTTTATGGAATTTATCAGCTGCTATTATGATTTTGGGCATATGATTTTCTAATTTGGTTGGACATGGGGTGGATAGGAGTATAGGAAAATTTTAAAATTTTCCTGTCCCAATAGAGCAAAAGCTCTATCTCTTGGATGTGGATTCTCCGCCTGCAACTAAAGTTTATGAAGATGCTCAGGATACAGTAGATGATCAGGTTGACATTCAGTAGCTGCCTGTTGACCCTCCTTCTTGGATGTGGATTCTCCACCTGCAACTGAAGTTTATGAAGATGCTTAGGATACAGTTGATGATCAGGTTGACATTCAGTAGCTGTATGTTGACCCTCCTTCTCAAGAAGACCACCCAGAGATCTCTCTCCATACTTTAGTAGGATTCACCACCCCACAAACCATGCAAGTCAATGGTTACTTCAAGAATTTCCCTCTTACAATACTCATTGATTCTGGTAGCACTCATATCTTCATTGACCCTCGGATCGCCAAACAGGCTGATTATTTTGTCCATCCTTGCTCCAACTTTGAAGTCATGATTGCTAATGGGGGCACATTACCTTGCAAAGGGAAGTGTCATAATGTGTGTATCTCTATTAGAGATTATAACCTGTGCTCTAACATGTTTGCCTTGCCCTTAGGCGGATGTGATGTGGTTCTGGGTGCTCAATGGTTATGCACACTTGGACCCATCTTATGGGATTTTACTGATCTTTGGATGCAATTTTTAGACAATGGGAAAAAGCACACATTGAAGGGCTTACAACCAAGGTCTCTGAGCATCATCAGTTCACATCACATGGAAAAGTTGCTTAAGAAGAATTCACATGGTGTCATCTCTCAGCTCCATTCCATTCAAATGCAACCATCAACAGTCTCCACTACTCCTTCAGATCTACAGCAAATTTTGGATAGATATGCATGTGTCTTTGTTGAACCAATGGGATTCCCACCTTCACAACTAGAGGACCATTGTATTCAGCTCCTTCCTGGAAGTGTTCCTCCCAACATTAGGCCCTACCGCTACCCATTTCACCAAAAGATAGAGATTGAGATGCTTGTTTGGGACTTACTGAAGCAAGGTATTATTCGCCCTAGTACTAGTTCCTTTTCTTCACCGGTTCTTCTTGTCTAGAAAAAAGATGGGTCATGGCACCTCTGCATTGACTTCCAAGCACTTAATCACATCACAATCAAGGATAAGTTTCTAATTCCTGTTGTTGATGAGCTTCATGGCGCTCATTTTTTCTCCAAGTTGGATCTTTGTTCTAGGTATCACCAAATTTGGGTTCATGAGGATGATATCTCTAAAATGGATTTCCGCATGCATGATGGCCACTATGAGTTTTTGGTCATGCCCTTTGACCTCACTAATGCTCCTTCCACATTCCAGGCATTGATGAATAAAATATTTTGGCCCTACTTGTGGAAATTCATTCTGGTATTCTTTGATGATATCCTCATCTATAGTAAAACATGGGCTAAGCATATCCAACATCTGGATCTTGTACTGCAACTTCTCTCTGATCATCATCTCTTTGTAAAATAGTCTAAATGTGTTTTTGGGCAGGAGGAAGTGGAGCATCTCGGGCATATTATTTCAGCCCAAGGGTTTTGAGTGGATCTTGCCAAAATAGATGCCATGAAAAATTGGCCGCATCCTCAGACACTCAAGAGCCTCCATGGTTTTTTGGGACTGACTGGCTACTACTGCAAGTTTGTCAAGGATTATGGGAAGATTGCAGCTCCATTAACAACTCTATTGAAAAAGGATGTTTTTACATGGACACATGCTGCTGAGTGGTGCAAGAGCACCCAATCCATAGTGGCCTCCATAAGGCATTAATTGTTCTAGTTTATTTTGATGTTTCCAATAAGGTCCTATAAGACCATTTAATGTAATAAGGTCTATTTGACCAACGCATGTTAAGTTAGTTGTATCTAGGTTTCTGTTGTAAGTCCCTAGGACACTTGTCGATCTGTAAGCAAAAGGTTGTTAGACAGTTAGGAAGGTTGTTAGGTAGTTAGTCGGTTGTGATCTCCCAGTAGCTTGGATTTGTCTCCCAGCCTCTTGGAGTCAATTCAGTACTACGCATGGTGAGTAGATAAATACCCAAGATCAGATCGATTGTGGTCATGATAGATAGTAGAGTAATCAGTTGTGAAGTTGCATTGTGCAATTATGAGAACAGAGCATCTATATACATTTCTAAAAGCATAAATAACAAGGTCCTGGTTTGTGTTGTGCAACTTTCTGTTATTCGATCTCATTAGGTTTTCCTTTATATAAATCGATTTGTTGTTTTGGGATCAAGATGGATCGTTAATCCATTCCACTGGTTAGACTTCTTTGAAATCGGTGGAATGGCTATATTTATCGATTTGTGCTTTCATATTGTGTTTTCTGTTTGTCCATTTCATGCTTGCAGGATTGAGTACAAAATGCATTGAAAGATCCTAGCATCCTCATGTGCCAGGTTGGTGAAGTCCAAGATCTGTGTGATTGTTGAGGAAATGGATCTGTGAAGTTACAGGATTTGCAGAAGTTCAAATCGGTGAAGATTTGAGTTGTTTCACTGAGCATGCATTTTGTGTGTATATCGCAAATGCATGTCAGATATACATTCTGTGTGTATATTGCAGTAGTCTATTGAGTGTGTATGTCACAAAGCATATTGGGAAGCATTAAGGTGTTGTATGTCAACATTGTAAACATACATTGCGAATATACATTCTGTGCGTATATCGCTAATATATGTTGGATTCATTTTCGTAGTTGTAATTCATGAGTATCCTATAAAGGGTTATTGGGATTGTATGTAGTGAACATACAGTGTGAATGTGCAAGTGTATCGACATACAAAGGAGAGAGAAAATTGAAGTTTCCAATCAGCATACAAGGAAGTCAACGGTTTGGGCAAACCCATCAAATGCATATCTGAATTGTATGTTGTGAATGTACATCGGGTTTATATACAAAGGGGGTCAACGGTCAAATGTATATTTGGCGAAGCATGTTCTGGTTGTATGTTGAGAACATACATTGGGTAAAAGTGTTGGTTGAATGCATGTTGTGAATGCATGTCCCGAATGCACATTCGGTTGTATGTTTCAAATGTATATTGGAATATGCATTCCACAGATACATTGAATTGGATACAAAGTGTGACCGGCAGTGATGGTATAGGATACCGATGTTCACAGTTCATGTGATGTATGGATAAGTGTTCAGCATGAGGGTAGAGTGGTAGATACATTTAGGTCAATGATAGAGAAGTGAATGATCAGTGGAAGGATTTCTAAGTAGACTGAAAGCTTTTGTCTTGCTGATAGGCGAGAGGTACAAGAATATACATCAGAGAATGTATGTTAGGTGAAGCATAGACATACAATGGGAAATGTATGTTAGGGTTTCCGTTGGCTCTACATCACTGAGTGTGCATTTGAAAAACTGAAACAAGTGTACTACACCTGTTCTAGCTATGTCAAAATTTTCCAAGACCTTCACTATTGAGAGTGATGCTTGCGACAATGGACTTGGTGTTGTTCTCCTTCAAGATGAACATCCCATTACATTCACCAACAAAGCCCTTTCAAGTAAGAATTTAGTACTCTCTACATATGAGAAGGAAATGATGGCTATTTTGCATGCAGTACAAAAGTGGCGGCCATACCTATTAGGGAATCATTTCTACATCAAGACTGATCACCAGAGTCTGAAATATTTCTTGGAACAATAGGTCTCCTCCCCAGCATAATAGAAATGGGTTAGCAAACTCATGGGTTATGACTATGAGATCACTTACAAGAAGGGTAAGGACAATATTGTGGTGGATGCTCTTTCTTGCACATTTGATGACCAAGCTTCTCTTTTAGCTATTTCTATGCCTATTCCAAATTGGTTGGAATCTATCCAATAGGGCTATGTCAATGACTCTTCATTATCTCAAATCATCCAACAGTTAGCCAATAACCCTTCTACTATACCGCATTACTCTTGGGATGGTGCTTCTCTGAGATACAAGGGTCGTCTGGTGCTTCCCTAGAGCACAGATCTTCAACAGGTTGTCTTCTATGAACTCCATGCTTCTCCATCAGCAGGGCACTCTAGGTTCCTCAAAACTTATGAGCAGGCATGGTGTAACTTCTTTTGAAAGGGAATGAAAAGGGCAATTCAATAGATGGTGACTAAATGTGATACCTACCAGTGCAACAAGGGTGAAATGACACTCCTTCCTGGATTGCTCGAACCCTTGCCCATCCCCACATGGATTTGGACAGATATTTCTATGGATTTCATTGAGGGGCTACCTAAATCTGGAGGGAAGATAGTGATCTTGGTTGTGGTTGATAACCTCTCCAAATATAGCCATTTTTGTGCCCTCAGCCATCCCTATACCACCTCCTCAATTGCACAAATTTTCATGGGCTAGATCTTCCGTCTTCATGGAATCCCTTCTTCCATTGTCTCAAATCGTGATGCAACTTTCACCAGTCATATTTGGACATAACTATTTCACCACACTGGCACCAAACTAAAGATGAGTTCAGAGTATCACCCACAAATAGATGGTCAGACTTAAATTATGAACAAATGTTTGGAAACTTATCTTCGTTGCTTCACCTCAAAATAATAGCATCAGTGGGCAAAGTGGCTCCCTCTTGCTGAATGGTGGTACAATACCTCCTACCACACTACATCTAAAATGACTCCATATGAAGTAGTCCATGGTCAGGCACTGCTAGTGCTCCTTCCATACACCCCCAGCAGTTCACTAGTTTAGGCAGTTGACACAGTTCTCTGAACCCAAGATCATATTCTTCGCATTTTGCAGGACAATCTTCACATGGCAAGAAATCGAATGAAACAAGTTGATCAACACCGTTCTGAGCACACTTTTCAAGTAGGTGATATGGTTTTTCTTTGTCTATAGCTATACAAGCAATCCTCCCTAAAACTCAAAGGGTGTCATAAGCTAGCTTTAAAGTTCTATGGGCCATATAAGGTTCTTCAAAAGATTGGGTCAGTTGCTTATAAATTGGAGCTTCCTCCTTCCCGCATTCATTCAATATTTCATTACTCTTGTCTAAAAAAAGTTCTTGGCACCAACATCAGAGCACAAACTATTTTACCAAAAATAGATAATGAAGGATCCATCATTTTGGAACCAGAAGAAATCCTCGACAGGTGCACTTGTCAACTTCACTCTTGATCCATCACAGAGGTATTAATTCAGTGGCACAAAATGCAACCAGAGGATGCTACATGGGAACCACTCCTTCAGATTTAGCAACAATTTCCACATCTTAAGCTTTGAGGACAAATATTTTCTAGGAGGGAGGTGATGTTAGGAACCTGTGTTTAACCCTTCTCTTTACTTTGTTAGTATATTTCTATTGGACGCATATGCTTTGTAAATCTCATGAGTATATTGTATTATCCCACATTCATGGGGAGTAATAGTTGTTTAGATTAGAATTAGTATATAAGTACGTGTTGAGGCCAATGAAGGCATCCATGAATTTATTGTATTGAGCTTGCTCAAAGGAGGTTGCCCCCTCGAAGTGGCCTGTGATCAATAAATTCCTTTTGTGTTTCTACTATTTCTGTTATTTTGTGCATTTTTCATTATATTGTTGCAGGAGGTTCCTTTCAAACTCATAAGGAGCCTTAGAACTATTACCTTTTACTTGGATTCTATTTAGAATGTATACAGCAGTGTGAATTGCCTCTCTCCAATATGCTTCCAGAAGATTAGCTTCCTTCATCATGGTTCTAGTAGCTTCTTGAATTGTTATGTTTTTCCTTTCAACAATTCCATTTTGCTGTGGAGTTCTAGGTGCAGATAGTTGTCTCTTTATTCCATGTTCTTCACAAAAGAATTTAAATTCATTTGATGTAAACTCTCCTCCTCTCTCAGACCTCAAGCATTTGATTTTCAAATCCATCTCATTCTCAGCCATTGCCTTAAATGCCTTGAACTTGTCTAGAGCTTCAGATTTTTCTCTCAAAAAAGTGACCCAAGTCATTATAGAATAATCATCAATAAGCAACATGAAATACCTATTTCCTTGCAAACTTCCTACTCTAGTAGGTCCACACAAATTTGTATGCACTAGCTCAAGTAGTCCTCTGACTGATTGGTCCTTGCTTTTGAAACTTGTTCTTGTTTGTTTCCCAAATTGACACTCCTTACAAATAGGATTAGCAGGCTTCACATGCTTAGGCAAAACTCTAACAACCTATGTAGTACTTATCTACATAATATTGTCAAAATTTATGTGACACAACCTTCTATGCCATAACCAACTCTCATTAGTCTGAGTCAACAAGAAATAGTTATCAAATCCTTTCAAGTGATAGATATTACCTTTGGTCTTCTTACCAGTTGCAATGACTATTCCGAAGCTTTCCCTGATCTTGCATCCATTGTCCTTGAAGCTTAGATCATAACCCTTTTCACACATCTGAACCACACTCAAAAGATTGTACTTTAATCCTTTCACATACAAGACATCTTCAGTATTATGCTTGCCATCAAAAGAAATAGATCCTTTTCCACAAATCCTACCAGTTGTATCATCTCCAAACCTAACCAATCCACCATCATATCTTTCCAAATTCACAAAATTACTTTTGTCACCAGTCATGTGGTGAGAGCAGCCACTATCAATAACCCATTCATCCTTATCCTTAATGACCAGAGCAGCCAAATCACTTTCCACGAGTTTTTCTTCCTTCACACAGCTAGAAGAATTAGTAGACACAGGATCTTCATTAATAGTAATGAATAAGCATTCATTTACAGAGGAACTAGCATTATCTGGTTCACCATTATCTGATACTCCATCATCATCAAAATCTTCAACATAATAACACTTATTTTGGGTCCTAGGCCTATTCTCATATCTTCTTCTATTTATTTCAATTCTTTCAAGACATCTGGAAGCAAAATGACCTACTTTACCACAAGAAAAACATTTGAAAGGTAATTTTCCTTTATACTTACAGGATCCTCTTTGCAGTCTGTCCACAAAGTTGGCTTCAACTTCATCTAACTCATTATCAGATTCTACCTTGTACTTTTCTAATCTGGAAGTATTTCTAGGAGTACTGGCTTTGAAGGCCATCTCAACTTTTAGGAGAGCATTATCAAACTCCCTCATTTCAAAAGCAGTAAGATTACCAAGTAGCTGATCCCTATTAACCATTTTTACTTGCATGAATTCTTCAATTGCAGATACCTTGTGATAGTAGGACTGGGTAGAGATCTGAGAATTTTCATAACAACTTCCTTTTCTTCAAGAGTTTTGCCTATCGCTTTTATCCCTATAACAAGTTCATCAACTCTTTGCATAAAGGCTGATATGTTTTCATCATCATTCATCTTCAAGCTTTCATACTTCACTTTCAAACTTTGTAACTTGGCTTCCTTCATAGAATCATCGCCTTCATACAGATTTTTCAACTTTTGCCACACCTTATTTGCAGTTTCAAGATCCACAACTTTCATCAATATTGAGTCGGTTAATGAGCTTAGCAAAGAATCCTTTACCTTGATATCTATCTCATATTCTTTGATTTCATCTTTAGTCATCGGACCATTTTGAGGTATGGTGTATTCTGTTTCTATTGCTTTCCATACTTTGTAACCAAGAGAAAGAAGATGGCTTTTCATCTGAGCCTTCCAGAACATAATTTGTTCCATCAAAATGTGGTGCTTCCTTCTTGTAAGACATTTTGGATCTTCCTCAATCTATTAAACTTTCTTCAGAGGAACTTGGCTCTGATACCAATTGTTGATATGCCCCAAACAACTGAGAGGGGGGGGAATCAGTTGTCACAAAAACTTAAACACTTTCAGCAATTAAAATTCATCACTTATCCACAATTATTATGATTTAACAATGACTGCATGAAATTAGAAACGTAATCACATATACAACATCAAACACAAAAGACACTAGATTTATGTGGAAAACCCCAAGGTGGGGAAAAACCATAGAGAGGATTAGCTCTCAATATATATTGTAATCTTGAAATAATGATCTTCAGGCTTGGTCACTCCACGGGCCTAAACATACTGGCTTACTGCCATGAAGAACAACTAGGTCTAGCAGGCTCACTACCTTAACCCTAAACCTAGCAAGATTACAATAAGGGCTATTAAACCCTACTGGTGGCTCACTGCCATGCTCTCTACCATGATCAACACCTTCTTATGTCTTTGACTGAAGTACAATAATTCCTCTCCTATGTTCTTCTCTTCCTCTCCTTATCTCTGCCTCTTCTCTGCTCTGCCTTTTGGACCTTTCTTATAATCTTTCCATTTTTTCTCAAGGACACTTTTTCCATGACTCAACTACAAGTATTTATACATTACATCAACCTTGGAATGATCATTAAGGTCGGCATCACAATCATTAACCATTGCAACATTCTCCAAGGTCGGCACTATAAACATTTACAAAATAGGTCCTAACCTATTACAACATTATGCAAAGGAAATGAAATGCAGATCATGCCATGCCTTAGTTGGGACTCAAACATGATCTTCCATGCCACAACATGCTTCCACAATTTTATGGAGATCTCCACAATCACTGGGATTAACCAGGTCAGCCAAGACTGGTTACATGCTACATTATCTGGGAACAATCTTCAAACACAATCTCAATTTATTAACACAGACTAAAGTCCAAATAGGAACATGATTAGGAGACATCCACAAGCATGTTATAATCATCAGGAGTAACTGCATGAACCTTAACCACTTTATCCATAGGAATCTTCTCACCGGAACACATGAACTTCACTGTCTTCAACTGTCATAAAAGAAAGATAGCTTGCAAACCACCAAAACATGAACCACTGCAATTGTAGGCACTTATCATCATCCCATACTTCCCTCTAGAACCACAAAGAAAAATACTTTAATGCAGAGGAATGCAGAGTAGAATACTTTCTCCTTATCCCAACTGAACTCACTAAAAAAGTAGGTTTCACTCTGGTGAACACAACTCACTCAGATCTTCATAGGGAGGGCTCAAACCCAGAATGTAGAATCCTCAGACATACCTCTAAATTACTTCCAATCTATAGACCACAATCTTCAAGCAGCAATAAATGTGAAGCAATTTACTAGACTATTCTTCAGCATACAACTCACTGTCTGTACTGCACTTCTCTGTGACTCACTTGTTTCTTCCAGAGAGGCTAATTTTCTCAATATCCTCAACATACAAGTCTTCTAAACAAGTAATAGAATAAGATATAGTTGACACTAATGAAAACAAGGATATGTTGACATCAATGACAACACCAATTAGGCACATACTTGCAACACCAACAGTCTCCCCCTTTGGCATTGATGGCAACACATGATGAGAAAAACCATCAGACTGCTCCCCCTTACTTTTTACACATTTCTCCCCCTAACTGCATGCATCTCTCCTTTATTTTTTAGTTATTTTTCTTTTTATGTTTTGTACATGCTTCACTCTCCCCCTTTGACATCAATGGAAAAATTGTATGATATAGAAATATGTACAAGTGATAAATTTCTGTGTACACCAAAACTCCAAAACTATTTATACTATCTGTATATATACATGTGAAGTCAAATACCTTACTGGCTCGTAGGGGGAATATCTTTGTAGATCTTCTTTAGTTGAATTGTATCTTCATCCCACCTAACCTTGGCATCACTCAAAGCTTGTATGTGCCCATTGATTTGGGACACCAAATCTTCTTTCTTCTTCATAGTAGCAGGGGCATCAGTGATTTGCCTTGTCTTATCTGATGCTGCTACAAGTCTTGTCATTGATGCAATCTTAAAACTTGCAATCTCCCGGAGCTGACTCATCTTGTGTTTTATGATCTCCTTTTAGGTCTGGAACTTGTGTATATTATAATAGATAGTTTCAACTATTGCCCTTTGATTTCCAATAGCATCCTTCATCAAATCATAAATTCTAAAGATCTTCATTAGTTGGGCTTTCCATCCATCTATTTTCCCTTTTAGCTCCTTCATTTTCTCAGGCTAGGTTAGACAAAATTGATATATTTTACTAGCTTCTTTGATGTTCATTTGTGCATATTCTATACTCTTATCTAACAAAATTTTATCTTGAGAGTATTTATCATTGAGCTCAACTAACCTTTTATTATCAATCTTAGCCCTTACCTTCTTTTCAACTACTTGTTCAAGGGACTCAAAATGAGAATTGACTGACTCCATAAGCTTCTTCATTTGTATCTCAGGAGTCAAGGAGGTATCTTTCTTTACACCAGGCATGATCTTCTCAAAGATTGTCATAGCTTCTCCTATAAGCTCAATGTCCTCCATGTGAAACTTCAATATTTCTTCTTGGTCTATTGCTTGAAAAATTGTCCCAAGCTCCAGTTTCTGTAATGGAGACATTGTGGCCAGGTTTATTGGTCCTTGTAATAACTCGGGTACAGACAAAAACTAAGTTTCTTTTTGTTTTTCCAAAAACTCTCTTAGAGAGTCAATTGTTCATCTTCTTTAGAAGTGTCTCTTTTGCCTTCATCATGAGACACTTAAGCATCATGTCTCTTTGGAGGGTCTTCTTGACTAGGATCTTGTTCATTTCCCTCTATTTCTAGATCAAAGTCATCAACCATCTACTCATTTTCTTCTTTTCTCTGCTCATCTTGACTTTCAAAGGCTCTTTCCTCAGATGTCACTTTTGCTTCCTCAGTGTTCTTCTCTCCCATAGGCTCTTTCATTTGTTCATCCTTTCCTGTGTTCACTAGAGGAGTTATTTCACTTTGATTCACACTCTGTTTAACATTTACATCCAAAACTACATTAGAATCAACATTTTGTTCTTCTTCATCTATATCTATCACAGTTGGGATGTGAAGTTCACAAAGTACACTTAGATTTTTCTCCTTAGTTTATTTCACTAGTTTTTCAATATCTCTAGACATTAGAGTATTGATTCTCTTCTTAGTTCTAAATTCTTCATTGAGCTTTTGAGTGACTTTAACCTTTTCTTCACTGGTGAGACTTGGACATAGTTTCATCAGAACATATTTATTCAACTCAGCATCTTTGGCCATAGCCCCTTCTTTTCTTGCAGTTAAGATGTTAGCTAAACTATCTAGTAAGTCACCTATAACTTGACTCAATGCCTTATTAAACATATCTACAAATCTTACCACAACTGCTTCAATCATTTCCTTGTCAGCATCTGAGCATTCATCATATGTATCATCAATTGGCTTCAAGTTCCCATGCTCATCCATTGCATTAACTGTAGCTTCTAGAGACATTATTGTAGCCTCATCCTTCTTAGTTTCAGTTTTCTTGTTCTTCTTCTTGCCCTTATCTTTTGTGGAGAACTTCACTTCTTTTCTTGTAGGGGCTTCATCTATTTTTGCCCTCTTTTCCTTTATCTCTTCATTAGTTTATGTTTCTTCTTCTTCTTCACCACCACCAAGGCTCACATACACTCTGTTGGTGTCCTTTGTTTTCTTTCTTTTATGCTTCTTCTCAGCAGGATTCTTTTGAGGCAATTTTTTCTCAACACCAATAGTGAGGAGGGGTCCAGAGCTCCCAGAGGTAGCTGCGGAAAAAGAGGAGGTTCTTATTCTTCTTCTTGTGCTAGAAATAGTCTTTTCTTACTCAGACTTCACTTTAGGTCTTACCAGAGCCTTTTCTTGTTCAATATTCTCTTCTGTAGCCTTTGTTTCTTGAGCCTCTTCCCTGGCTTCATCTATTTGTTCATTGGTGTAGCCTTTGCTCATAGCATAATATTCTACCCACTTCTTTACTTTTCTCTATGTTTTTGGTTGCTTTTGTTCCAAATGTACTTTGAGAGACTTTTCTTCAAAAGCCCCAAACCCTTCCTCTTTAGGATCTTTGGGTTTTCTCAACATCAAATCTGCCAAACAAGTCAAGATGTCCTCTGTGACCTCCTATCCCATTGTTGGGACCCACATAGTTCTTGGTTCTACTACCTTCATGAGGCATTGATCTTTGGTCACCATAAAAACAATATCATATTTATACTTCTCAACTATCTTTTTAGGGATTCTAACCCTATCCTACATTTTGCTCTAGAAATTTTTGAAGTATCCCCACAGAGCTACAATACTCTGCAAATGATTCCTGATTTGAACTGTTATAGGGGAATGATTGAACCAAAAAATATTACTCATACCTAGTAATTCCTTAAGAAAATAAAATAGTAAAAAGATGACAAGGGTACCATATTTGAATGGGTACTTGGTGTCTTTTGTCCTCTTCAAATTTTCCATCAGTTATTGTCGATGCAACTCACATAAATCATAATCAACATTATTCTTCACCATCTCATATGTAGTGTAAATGGTAGTAATAGAAATAGAATTCTCTCTATTGGAGAAGTACACCTTACATCCAATCACCATAGAGGTAAACCTGACTATCGGATCCTCTATATCATTGACAGTTAATACCCTCTTGTCAAATTTGGCACCAGATAGCCTTATCTACGTGTCATTCTTCATAGATTTAAGCACTGGAACTGTTCTAGAGGAACACATACCTATAACTGCCTCAATGGTATCCATAGTTATCATATGAGGCACATTCGGTGAAAATAATTCGTCATGGATTTGTTGGTCATGATGTTAGTCACAAACAAACATAGAATAAAAGTACACATTAACCTTTATTCATCTTGAAAGATACAGTGAATTCAAAGAATTCATGATCCCAAGTCTCCGGTGATTAGGTCTTAATCGACTGAAGTTACTCAGTGGTTAATGTCAGTTGCTATTTCCATTTTGGGGCCTTACGTGAAAATGCACCATCATCATGAAGTTCCTGCAGAAATTCCTTACAGAGAAGTCAAATTATGCGAGTATTTGATGAAAAGAGGTAAAATACATAGATCTTTGCATGATATTTCCAATTGTGCATGCTTGGTGTTCAAATATGCTAAATATTTACGATTATCTACGAGATGTCTGCATATTTTGGGTTGTTTGCTTAAGATTATCAGTTTATTTGCAATTGTGATAGTGAGATGCTCTGAAATTGAAAGAAATTAAAGGAAATACTTTTAATCAAGTTGAACCTTTAGCTTTTGATCCACATACATGCTTGATACTGTCATGAGGAGAAGAAATCAAACCATATGTTCACCAGGACATTCCACAGCTAGATACAGTTGATGCAAACTTCAGAGGATAATGAATGAAAACAATACATGCAACCTGATGAGCACTCCAAGGGACGCAACAAATCAAAGCACATATCCAGAATTCAGACACAGATTACTCAAGATTTACTAAGATTTGTAATCAAAATACTCTTCCCTTTCATTAAGTATGCAAAAGACATGTACATATACAGCAGCTTTGAAATAAGTCCTGAATATTTCAGCAATCAAATTTCAATTAAGTTTCGAATGAATATAACAAGGCATTCCACCACCTTTTATAGAATAAGGTGAGGAATCCATTACAAAAGATCCACGGATCTGATATGTCAATACAAATCAACGATCATCACTTCATGACCTGTCAATTTTACAAAAAGGCACAAGTTGCCAGATGGCAACTATCTATACTGCATATGCAAGATATTCCCCCCTTCATGATGTATCTTCATCATGCTCTTCATCTGATGCATGCGGGTCATCATCATGTGCATCGTTCTCTGAACTTTCGCTATCCGGATGATGACGCTGCTGCATATGGGGCTGCATGCTACTCTGGATTTGTTCGTATGACCGCACAACTTGGTCTATTCCTCCGCCATCTTGAGTCTTTGCCTTGATGATGGCGTGCTTGTGCGCTTCATACTTATCTCTGCTGTTATCCAGCTTATTCTTTCTGTCCTGCAATGTCTCATTATAGGTCTCCATCTTGACCTTGATCCTCATCATTTTATTTATTATCTCTTCTGTCAAATGGACTAGCGGACCATCATCTTCCACCTGGAAGTTATTACGCAGAGCCTTGAGGGCAGAATCTTCATCTTGATTCTCTATCTTCCCTTACACCTTGCCCTCCAATGTTTCGAGCATGTCTTCTTCAATGCCCATTAAATCGCGTAGCCTCATGCTGATCTCCCTCAGCTTATTATTGCATCTCTTGAGGACTCCGCATTCAAACTGTACATCCTTATACCAGATATCCACTAATAATGCAGTATTATTATTTAACACCTGCTTACTGATAAGCAGTTGTGGATTTATCTTCCTTATTTCGTCCAGCGGGCTGAGGACTTTCTCTAGTTTATAAGACCTTTTTCCAGTCTGCATCTGCAACCTGTCCACCTTGGTTTTGGAGTCACTCAATATGCTCCATCTCTTCAAAGAACCTTTCATTATTTCAATGGCATCATCCAATGTGGATGACACCCATTTTCTGATTACAGACACCTCATGTTTCATGAGGTCCAGTTTATTTACCTCCTCCTGAGAAATGGCAGTCAATGGGACTGCAGCTTCACCTGTGGTATCCTCAGGGTTGGTTAAACCCTTAATGTATGCATGCAACTGAGCAATGTGCTCTTTATGTTGCTTATTCTTCTCCTTCTCTCTTTTCACCTTCTGAATTAGAGAGTCTATAATGTCTTTTCCCTCTTGACCTTCCTGCTCTTCATTGGCAAAACCTAAATCAACTGTGCTTATCTGGAACTCATCCACAGTGATTTTGCCTTTCTCTTTCTCTACGGCAGGCACAGCAATCTGTGCGGTCCTTCTCCCTGTCGCCGGATCTCTTTTGATGGCCGAAGTCATCCTGGCCTTCCTCCTGGGTTTCATTATATCTGCGGCGAACAGGGTGGAGACGTCAAATTCCTGAATCTCCAGTTCCTCCTCAACATTCACTTCCTTTTCTAACCATGGAGGCACCTGATCATGCTTCTCGGCATCATGATGCTGTTCACCTCTATCTCCTGTTTCCACCAATATGTGTTGTGGAGATGGTGATTTTTCTTTTTCTCTCTCCTGATGCTCGCCTTGCTGCTGTTGATCCTGAGGTGCCTCCTTCTGTTGAGGAGCTTCTTTTTCTGGGGGAGCATCTTCTCTGTGTGGGGAACCTGGCAGTGTACCTGTAGGTAGATCATGATGATCATGATCTTTCTCCATCCTTTCTTCACCTGTCCCCAGTTCTTCCCCCTGTGGAGGTTGGTCATCCTCCTTTTGTTTTTCAACTTCTGGTGGTATGTCCACCACCTTTAATATTGTAGGATCTGCCTGAGGTGATGGCATCTATTCCACAATGGCTATCTGCTCTGTACCTGCAGCATCCACCTCTTGTGCCTTGTCGGCAGGATCCTCCATCACTTCTTTCTCCTCATCATCAGCCTTTGCTTCTTGGACCTCTACTATAGCAGGTCCTGCTGATGTATCCTGTTGGCTCTATTGGCCTGATTCAAGAGCATGGCCCTCTGCTTCGGCCATCTCTATCTCCTTTGTTAGGTGGCCCTTATCAGGTGATCCTGCTGGCTGTTCAGGACTTGCATCCTGCTTCTTGGTCAAGTCGACCACTGCAGGACTTGTCACCTCGGCAATCAGTGTGTCCAGCCCTATGTCCTGAGCTATCTGCTCCGGGCTCTTCTCTGGTTCTGGGCTCTTTTCTTGCTCCGCCTCTACTTGTTTCATCTCTTCAAGCGTTGATTGGACAAATGGAGGCTTGTGAGGAGCCACACTGATGCCAGCAGCTAAAAGTGTTTCCATTTCTTGTGCAGCTACATCCTGCACCACCTCATCGTCAGACAAGTTTATTGTCTCGTCTAGCGAGACATGCTTTTCTGCTTCTGCCTGAGATGTTTCCTTTTGTTGTTCTTCTGCAAGTTCTGTTTTGAACTTGACAATGGTAGGAAGTGGAACATTATGCTGAAGTTCCTTCTGCACTTCACTACCTGCCCCTTGTACTTGCACTGGGGGTTGACTCATCTCACCTCTCATGGAGGTTCTTGTTTTCTTAGGTGTGGTAGGAACCAACACCTGCGGAGCTCTCCTCTTTCTTCTAATTACTAGTGGAGCTTCCTCCTCTTCTTCAGGCTCTTCCTCCATGAGGATATCCTTGCCTGGTTGTCTGGATGATTGACCCACTTCTTGGGTTTTTGTGGTTCCAGCCTCTGCTGTCTTGGCTTTCTTGGGCTTGGGAGGAGAATCTGATTCTGATCCTGCTCTGGCTGCCTCCTCAGCCATGAATACTGCCCTTTCAATTATGACCCCTTTGGGTCCCTTTTCTACCTTTTTGCCCCTTGGGGCTCTCTTGCTTGGTTGTTATGGTGGAGGAATCCTCTCTCCCTTGGTCTTCCGCTTCTCCAGCAGGAAGTCATCATATTCATCTGCAGGGATGTCTTGCCCTTTCTTTTTGTTGTCCACCGTGATGGCAACACCCTTTTTCTTCAATGCCTCTACCTGTGCATCTACCCAAGCTTGGGTCAAGTGTATGGTTCTGGCAAAGAATGGGTCCAAGGACATATCCTCCTGCATGGTGAGGTCAGGGGCAGAAATGGTATCATTGTATATCTTCTTCTGCTCATATTCATCTGCCATGATCCTGCCGTCATCACTCTTCAGCTGCTGAGGGAGGGGTATGCAGTCAAATGTCCTGATCTAGTTCAGAGTTAACCTCTGATACCTCCTCCTCCTGGCCTCTGCCTCATCTTCGCAGTCAGCCCAAAAATCTTTTAGGTGCCTCTGGTGAATAGGCTTCCCTAGAATCTTCTGCATTCGACCGTAAGGATCATATGGTCTCGTTACTGGGAAGGGTAGTAGATTCATCTTGTTCAGAGTGACCATCACCTTCTTAATATTATCCGAGTCAGGGCACATATAGTTGCCGATGCTGACTGGGAACAAAATTGGTGGCAGCTTCTTGGCATCCTTATATGTCTGTATGATGGTGGAGCCCTGCCTGATAAATTCCATTAAAACTACTGCATCAGTAGGATATCTTGGCAGCATCATGGGATGCCCTTCAAAACCTTCTATCCTGATGTAGGAAAAGGTGGCAAATTGGATGTACCATGCCCCATGCCTGTATACTGCCTCCCGAGCTTCCATGCTCAGTCTTTTTGTCCTGTCATCTTCCATGGTCCTTACCAGATGCATAGAGAATGCATCATTGACCAGTTTATAGTCCTTGATGTAATTAGTTCTTTGCAGATGGGGATGATGATCCCAGATATAGGCTGCATTTGTGCCTGTTAACTTCCCATCTGTAGTTAAGGCATCAAACGTACCTCTATATGCACAGGAATAAACAATGTAAGAGGTCATATAGAAGGCACAATCTGAACCTCCCAGGTTCAGCAGCTGCTCATGCAGAGCATCACTTATGATTTGGCCCCATAGTGGCTTGATGTCTGCATATAGGCACATCATTATTATGCCGTACATCCAGTCTCTGAATTCTCCAGTATCAGGCTGGCCAGTCACCCTGTTCAGTAGGGCAATCACATACTGATATTCCTCATTAAAATCAAACTTGAACATGTGCACAGGGAGCTTGGCTGCTGCATTATATGTGTTGTTCTCGGCCCGCCAAGCATACATATTCTTTCTGGCCGTCTTCTTGTTGGCCTCATATTCTCTTTCAGACTTCTTCAAGTCTACACTCTTTACCTTGCTGCCCATTGGCAATCCAAATGTTTGGGATAGACCTTTGATGGACAGGTCTGCATACACCCTCCCATGCTTCACCACCTGCCTCGTCTGAGGGTTGTAATTCCGGGCGCACTCAATAACCAGCTCCGAAGACTCCATGGAGTAGGGGAAGCCAGCAGCGTTCCACATGCCAGATACAAACACGGCGTCCAATACTGGACTCTTATCTTGTCCATCATTCAGCTTGGCTGACCAAGCTTCGAGGTTGGTACTCCCCTGATGGGTATCTGTAATTGCACCAAATTTAAACAGGACCCCTCTCTGTGAAGAGAACATAGGTCAGCTGAATTCTTCCTGATTCTTGACTAAGTGTTTTTCAGCCATGGGTACCTGCAATTAACAACATTTCTTCTCACAACGCGATATGCATGCATACATACTACAAATATCATGCTTATTGTATCAATTTCACGTTATTTATTCATACGGATACATAACCAGAACTTACAACATCATATAGATACAACATGATGAGGGTTTCATTTCACTTACCTGGTTATGCAGATTTCTTTCTATACCAGTATATCATTGAGACGCCCTTGATTCGGCTGCTGATCACCTTCCTCCTCCTCAGTTTACGAGCTCCAGTCGCGCAACGGTAGCTGTTATGCAGATATGGAGGCTAGTGCTCTGTAAAACAATTTTAACGCAGGTGAATGTAACAATGGCGGTCGAATTACCTTTTAATCTCGCAGTTAGGGTAAACTTAGGGTAACTCTGACAAGTTAGATCGCAATCTTTGATCATTCATGCGAAAACTCAGGATCTCGCCAGACGTTTCATTGGGTTCCGGGGTCGGCGGGAATCACCTACCATATCTGCGCACATTTAATGGCAATGGCAGCAAAGGGAGCACGGGGATATTCATATGACAAGATATCATGAGGGCAGGATGATATTTCACAAATATCAGGTTGAGTTTCAATATCATCCTCCCTAGTCTTGAAATTGTTATCGCGACAAAATTCGGGTGACAACGCACCTTTGTTTTCATTTTAGCACATCAGGAGGATATTTCGGTCCATCGGGTGATATTTCAAAATATGATGATGACCTTCAAACTTACTTATTCTCCTTTCGGAATATCAGGATGACGTCATCATGATATTTGTTCTTTGTATTGGAAATGTCTCATGACATCATCGTCATATTGGGTGAACATGATCATGTTTACAAAATATCCTGTCGAAATGTAAATATGATGATGATGTCATCAGGATGTTTGTTTCTTTGTTTATCGGATTCAGATGATGTCATCAGGATGTTTGCTAAGGGTGATATTTTGCATCAGGATGATATTAACGAATATCGGGTTACTTTCAAAATATGATGCTCGCGATACAAAAGACCGTTCGATGGGGAAAACTAACTATCACCTAAAGTTGACGTCTAGATATTTGAACTGCAGGATATTATCGGGGGGACATTTCAAATATGATGATGATGTTCTTCAAACAGCATAACTAAGTTTATAAAATATGACCCTCTTCTTGTGAATATCAGGTTTGACCAAGACTTTGACTGTTCATAACTCTCACATCCTGATGAATATCAGGGTGATGTAAAAAACAAACCTACATGAATTTTAATGCTCTTTCAGAATATGTGGTCATATATATGGAATACGAATTTTGACAGACTGACCTTGTATTGGGGCTTACCTGATCTTGACTCCACATGATGATGAACATGAATGATTTTACCAAACCGCCATAAAGCAGACAACACAAGCCAAAAGAAAAGTTGGGTCCCTGTTTTGCCAAGTCAAAATGGGGCGTGTTGTGTAACCACACAACAACTTGCCACCAAAGAAAATAAACAAATTCCAATGACTCAAGTGATGTGATCACATTTATCTATAGTGTTCTAATTCTGTCTAAGTGTAAGCATCATAATCCTTTGAATGATAAAATTTCATTATGGTGATAAAGCTAACAAAGGATCAGGTGTGTGCATATGATTAATTATCCTCATCTTGAAAGTAAGTTGAAAACATAAGTAACTGGTGTTAAACTACATAGTTGGGGATCATCCCTCATAGCCAACCTGGATAGAGCCTTGCTGCTAGCAGGCGTCTATAGCCCCGGCAAGGTTATCTATACAATCTCCCTAAGTAGAGCCCCACTGCCAGCAGGCGTCCATAGCCCTGGTAGAGTTACTTAGATGGCCTAATTTCATTTCTTTTCTGATTTTTCCTTTAAAAATTTATATTCGATATCATCATGTCAGCTCATTTGTACAAGGTATAGTCACTTGCAACTTTAGGTTGGATATTGTATTGGTAGCAAGGGAGTCCCTTTAGATTTTTCACTTAACACCTATACTAGTGTGTTCAACAAACCCAAGGCTGTTAGGTGTTTCATTGTGATGGATTCACTTTGACCAAGAAAAAGCACCCTGATGAAAAGATATCACAAACCTGATCATGAATATTTCTTAGAATGAATCATAACCTATGTTTAAATGTGATCTCATCATTTGAATCTCAACAATTTAATTATTTTCTTAGGGTGATAAAGTGCATCATCCTGACTTACCAGAACAAGGTCCCAACCAACAAAACAACAACACACAACAAACAAACTGTACAAACAACTATACAAATATACAATATGATACATATGACTATGACGAAGTCATTTAGGCCTAGAAATAATGTTTGAGGAATTGTCCATTGACTGGCAACGGGACATCCTCACCTGTCAGGTTCTTAAGCCTATAAGTGCTGTCTCCTAAAATTTCAGAAATTTGAAAGGGACCTATCCATAATCTATCAAACTTACCATGGTCACCTTTCTTTTCATGGGCTTTATCCCACATCAGGACTAAATCGGATATCCTAAAAGCTTTAATTCTGGCTCTCTTGTCAAACCAGCGTTTGACAACAGCCTAATGTTTTGCAAATTGGTCAATCGCTTGACTTCATTTTTCTTCCAGGTGCATCAACTGAAGCAACCTGACTTCCTGTTTATTATCTATGCCTAGATACTCTTGGGCAAACTGCAGAGTAGGAATTTTCAAGTTTACAGGGAGGATAGGATCTACCCCATACACTAATTGGAAGGGTGAGTTTCCTAATGCAATTTTCATTCTAGTTCTATCTACCCATAAGGCATATTTCAGAAATGAGTTCCATTCCCTGGGATTTTTCTCTATCAATTTTCTTATTATACTCAGTAAATTCTTGTTGGTGGATTCTGCTAATCCATTTCCCTGGGGATAGTAGTTGGATGAGAACTTAAGTATGATCCCATGATCAAAAGCCCAACTTGACAATTTGGTGGAAATAAAGGCGGAACCATTATCACTTACCAATGCATAGGGAGTTCCATACCTGGTGATAATGTTGCCTTCCAAAAATTTGATGACATCATCTGCAATGCAGGTTTTGCTGCTGATAGCCTCAGTCCATCTGGTACAATAATCAGTAATCGTCAGGACATACCTATGGCCTGAAGAAGACGGAGGATTGATCGGTCCTATGAAATCCATGCCCCACTGTGCAAATGGGCGCTCTTCCATCACTGGCTGCAATGGTTGTGCAGCATATTTTTCTCTGTTGGCAGCAACCTGGCAAACATGACAACATTTAACATGATCAACCGTGTCTTTCAAAATTGTAGGCCAGTAATATCCTGCTCTGAGGATTGCATGTGTTGTGGCCAACGCTGATCCGTGTGTAGTACCAAACTTGTCATGTAACTCTGTTAAAACTTTATTTGCTTCTGGTTTCTCTAAGCATCTCAGGTATATTCCTTCATAATTCTTTTTAAACAGGGTTCCTCCCTTCATCATATACTTCTGGGATCTTATCTTTAAGGCTCTTCTCTGTGAGGCTTGCATTCTTGAAGGACATCTTCCAGTGATCAGGATGTGCCTGATGTCTGAATACCATTCTCTATTGTCTTTCTCATTGATCACATACTGCTGACTGATGATGTTTGGATCAGTTTCAGATATCATCTGGCTCAGAGCTTGTCCTCTTACCAGCTTCATGGGTGTGATCTCCATGTCATATTCTTGTAATACAGTAATCCATTTGGCTCTTTTTTCACCAAGTTCACTCTGCATCAGCAGCATCTTCACCGCTGCATCTGGTACCACAGCAATCACTTTGCTTCTTAGTATATAATGTCTAAATTTCTTTATTGCTCTGACTAATGCAAGTGCCTGTCTTTCAACATCTACATATCTCAACTCAGCATCCCTGAAAGGAGAGCTCATGAAGGCAATTGGTTTCTCTTCTTTCTCTTCATTTCTTTGAGTTAACACTGCTGCAGAAGTATGTTCTGAAGCAAATGAGTAGATGTAGAAATCTCTTGTATAATCTGGACTAATGAGGATAGGAGCATCTGAAATGGCCTTCTTTATATCTTCAAAGGCAGCCTTGGCTTCTGGTGTCCACTCAATTTGTGCATCTTTTTTCAACATGGCGTTCAGTGGTCTGACAATCTCAGCGAAGCCGGTGATGAACTTCCTCACAAAATTTATCTTACTAAAATAAGATTTAAGTTCCTTTTTGCTTCCTGGAAGTTGTAACTTCATAATGGACTCCACCTTATTAGGATCAATGATAATTCCATCTTCTGTGATCAGGTGGCCTAGTAACTTTCCTGTTGTGACCCCGAATACGCACTTCTTAGGATTCAAAGATATTCCATATTCTTCACATTTCTTCAGTACACTTCTGAGATCAGCAACATGATTTCCCCTTTCCTTGGAGAATACTGTCAGGTCATCCATGTAGATGACTATACACTTTCCTATTAAGCCTCTGAAGGCTATGTCCATTGCTCGCTGGAATGTAGCTCCAGCATTTATAAGTCCAAATGGCATACGTCTGTATGCAAATATCCCCCACTTTGTGGTGAAGGCAGTTTTCAATCTGTCAATTTTATCTACCATTACTTGGTTGTATCCTGAAAAACCATCTAAGAAGGACATCATTTTGGCTCCATTTACAATCTGTAGAACTTCATCCAAAGAGGGCAAAGGATAATTATCCTTTTCTGATGCTCTGTTCAGGTTCCTGAAATCTACACACAACCTGATGTCTCCATTCTTCTTTCTGACCGGCACAAGATTTGCCACCCAAGTGGAATGCCTCACAGGAAATATTATCCAGGCATTTAACAATTTCTTGACTTCTTCAAGGATGATTGGTTCAAGCAGAGCATTGACTGGCCTCTGCTTCTGTCTGAAAGGTTTTGCATCTAGCTTGAGAGGTATAGTATGAGTTATGACAGAAGTGTCATATGTCTTTATCTCATCATAAGTCCATGCAATTACATGTATGTAATCCTTAAGGGCCTGAGTTATTCCTTCTAACTCTTCTGGTGTACAAACCTTACCCAATAAGACATTTCTCTTGTCATCAGCTTGTCCAATATTCACCTGTGAATATTGACCTCCATCTGCCTTAGGCAGATCTTTATGTTTAAGCATATTATCTAGATCAAAGGCTCTTTCTAATTCAATCATACCTTTGGGAATTTTGTTGCTAGGCAACTCTAATATCTCATCTTCTTCCCAAACATGATCTTCCATACCATTCTCATCTATAATCTGAGCTTCAAATATGTCTCTGTTTGATATGAAGTCCAGGATGTGCTGATCATCATCAAACACCTGGAGATTAGTCACATTGTCAGGTACTGAAGGTACTGACACCAATTCTACTAAAAATCTCTTCAGACCAGATATAGACAGCGGTTCCAATGTACTGGCGGCCTGGGCAAGTGTATCTGCCCTCTGGTTCTGTTCTCTTGGTACGTGAACGATATTAAAGGCATCAAAGTCTTTAATCAGGTCCCACACTCGATGCCTGTAATTTGATAACTTTCTGTAGTTACAGGAGTAAATTCCTCTTACTTGTCTCACAACTAGTTCTGAATCTCCAAAGACATGCAGGATCTTCACTTTCTTCTTATGAGCAAACAACAGTCCATGAATCAGAGCTTCATACTCTGTGACATTATTGGTGCAGGGGAACTGTAATCTGTAAGCTGCTAAATAGGACTTCCCTGATGGATCAATAAGGTCAATTCCTACCCCAGCACCTTGCTTAGATTTGGATCCATCAAACCTCAGGATCCAAGGCTTATCTTCAGCAGGACATTTGTCTTCAGCAGGATATTTACTTGAACTTTCTTTCTTCTTTGCAGCTCTGGCTGCTGCTCCGCCTGATATCCACTTTAACTTGGGGATGTCATCCTCAAGTTTCTTCTTTCCTTTATTTGGTGAGCCTGATGGCTTTTCTGTTTTCTCTTCCATCTCAGCAGGAGGATGATATTCAGCACATACAGCTGCATGCTTCTTCAAAATGTGTAAACACAGTGAGCAAGTTGTTTCTGAGTGAGGCGCCTCATGCAGCCTACACCAACCTTCAATTAAAACCTCCTGGGGAGATTTACACTGTTGTGTCATCTTTTCTATTTCTTTTACCAGAAATTCTTCGAACTTCATCAGGTCACTGCCTTTATCTTCATCAGACAACTCATAATCCGGTTCCATGAAGCAATCACTACCAAGAGTGATCTTTTCTTTGTCTGCATCATTTATCGGATCCGACACCAAGATTTCTTCTATTCTCCGGATATGATCTTCAACATGATCTGTCGACTCTTCTGTTCCTGCAGAAGACAAATAAGAATTAGTATCATCATCATCATCAGATGTAGCACTCACCTCGGAATATGATGATGATGCTTCACTATATGTCTGTTCCAATATCATCATGTCTAAGCATGGTTCACAAGTCTTTTCTGAGTGTGCTTCGCCATGTAATCTGCACCATCCATCAATCAAAATATCATTAGCATGTATATTCAATAATCGGCAACGTTTTACCTAGGTAGATAAATGCATCTCAAAATCTCTGAAGCGATCTATTTCGTTCTCATTATCTGGATCATTACCAAACTCCATACTCAGCATGTCCTCATGATAATCATTATCATGATGATGATGAACATCAAGCATCAGGATCTCCTCTATTTTAACAGTTTGCGGCCTGATGTGATAAACTCCAGGTTCTACGTTTACATACATGATCTCATTTGTTTTGTTATATTCCGTGATCATATGTTTCATCCTAGGCTCAGCATCAATCCTGATCTGATTAGGTATACCTTTCCATGGTAACCACATATGACTGAAGTCTGTGGACATGTATCCGTTGAGCGTTTTAGACCAGTCTCGGCTAAGCAACATCCCATATGTATCAGGTATGTCAACGACCTGAATGTCAATGTAATACTGTATCCTAGGATCAGACGCTAGCTGCATGTGAATGTGAGTCAGTTCTCCTATGACACTTACTTCTGTCTTGTCCAATTGAGTGACCTTCTTTAAGGATTTAGCAGGATGCAGTCCTAAAGCATTGCATATTGACAAAGGCATAACATTCGTTGAGGCTCCTGAATCAACTAAACAGTTGTGCAAGTTCTTGCTGAACATTCTTATTGTGAGGTGAAACGGAGGTGATTCAGTTTTATCTCTATACAAGGTCATGTGGGAGGTTTCAGCAGCTTGGATTGTAGCTGACACCTTGGGCTTGATAATGTTATCTTTAACAGCATGCTCCTTGCCATTGGATTGACTTGAAAGATGATTATCCTCTTTAGGAGCAGGATCATCTAGTGACTTCATGAATGCTCTTTTGATGGCAGGAGTTTTTAGTAACTCTGATAAGGACAGGCTGATCTTGATTTTCTTCATTTCATCAGCCAAATAGCTGACTAACTTGTCAGACTCCTGAGGTGCATTTACGACTTTTGTTACTGTATTCTGAGGAGACAAGTATTGAGCATTCACCTTAGGGAACCCAGGGTTATTGCTAGCCTTAGGATTAGGAGGTGTGTTGAAGTTGTTTGGAGGTAGAGATGATGTCAATGGACCAGCAGGTCTGTTGGCATTGCTCCTCAGGTTATAATTGTGCTTACCAGGATATTGCTGCTGGTATGCATGTACTTCCTCATGCTCTCTTGCAGGTTCATTTTCATCCTCAAAGGGGAAGACATAGTTTGTTTCAAAGGTTAAGGCAGATTCTTCACAGGTCTGATTATAATCCTGATGAGGCTGATTTGTGTACGTTTCTAGCACAAAAGCTGAGTCATATCCACAAGGAACTATTTCATTTCCTTCTGCCTGAGGTGGATTTCTAGAAGTATTAGACACTTCAGTCTGAAAGATGCTGGCAGCAATCCTAAATTGTGGATAATCTAATTCTGCATGTGCATTGGTATTGTGGATCCTGCACCAATTGGTAAGGGCTGCTTCAGCAAGATTGACTCTGGTAGTCTGTTTGGCTTCACCAGGAGGCTGATTGTCTAGGGGTGATGGTAATGAACCGTTATTTGGCCTAGAGTTCCACACTCTGGGCTATCTAGGAGGATTATTGTTGTTTCCACCATTATTGTTGAAGTTATTGTTGTTATATCCTCTGTCAGGGTAGTTTGGTCTGTCATTGGAATAACTCCTATTCTGACCTGACTGCGAATAAAACCCTTGATTTCTCAAATGTGTTACTTCTGTGGTGAGTTTTCTGAGTTGAGCAGAAATTTCTTTGATTTCCTCCTTCTCCTCTTGAGCTTTGGCCACTACATTTTCAGTCTGAGGCTTGAAAAAGGAAGATCCATGGTTATTGTTGGATAGATCGGTACCCTGAGGTGTCTGAGCATGTGCAGGATATTGCGGCAATTGGCTATTTCCATTAGGAGGAGGCATAATACTCAATGGAGGTACTTGCAAAGGTGCAGGCATGACTGCTGGGGGTATCACTGATCCATTAGGATGTTGTGCAGGATATTGTGAAGGATAAGCTGCAGGATATGGTGCTGGATATTGTGCTTGCACGCCAGGCAAAGTAGGGAATACTATATTTGGAGTAGGAGCAGGTATCAACTGCTGATTTACCTTGATAGCTTCTTGAAAAGCTCCTGCCAATATAGTGATCTCAGGATGTGTTCTTCTGATGAACATGGAAGTTAATGGATCCAGGGCTGAATAATAGATACTCCTAGCAGCAGCATCAGCCACCACATATGGGGCAACTAGCTTGGACAACATTTTCTAGAACCTAGCATTGAAATTGGCAATAGGCTCATTCTCAAATCTTTTGATTGTGGCAAACATGTGGTAATTCATGGATGGATCAATAGGGACCTTGAACCTATCAAGAAAAGCTTTCTCTAAGACAGCCCACGAACCGACAGAAGATTGACCAAGACTGATGAACCAACTATAAGCCTCTTCCCCTAAGGAAAAAGGAAATAATCTACACACCACGTCCTGATGTTCTATTCTGGCTCTGCAGCACGCTTCTTTAAACGTCCTGATATGATCATCAGCATCTTGATAAGGATGATATTTTGGACAAAGTTTGTCCAGATTCTTTGGTAACTCATGATATGCATTAAAGGTCAAGGGTGACTCTGCTGCAAAGAAAGACATTGCAACCTGAGGGGGCTGAACTGGTGGTGCAATTGGCTGAGGTTGAACTAAAGGTATACCCTAGGTTTGAATAGGAGGTGTCACGGATATACCGGAAGGTATTTGCAAACCAACAGGAGTTACAGGAGGAGGTCCCGGTGAAGCTCTAGACGCACTAGATCCTGGAGTATGGTGAATGTCTACAGTCCTAGGTCTGAAACCTCTAACAGGTAATTCTTCAAAAACTTCACTAGGTCTAGACCTGGTATTTATCCTGTAAGCCAGGATTTCTTGATTTGGAGTCAAATTGGCTGAAACTTTGCAAATATTGGCTGGATTCCACCGGATGAGGTGATATTTGCGGTTAAACGGCAAGTCAGACTGGATATTTACAAAATATTTGCGAAGACACTGCAAATATGACAGGATATTGGGATATCCTGACTCATAGCACAAGATCTCGAGTGCCTAAAGCCTAAAAGTCTCAAAGCTTGAACAAATTTACGTATCTTTAGCCAATATTAGTGAACTTAGAGAGATCTACTGTAAAGCTTGCAATATTTATGTGAGATCTGGAAATCTTTTCATAGAATGTGCATATACAAACTTCTCACAGCAAATATTTACGTAATTTACCAAAATTCACGGGCGATCTGAGGTTACCTTACTTTTATACGTCATCAAACCTGAAATTACTGATGATGAGCGTGATCTTCCGGAGTCAGGCCCTCCTTCTAGCGCCAATTTATGTTGGTCATGATGTTAGTCACAAACAAACATAGAATAAAAGTACACATTAACCTTTATTCATCTTGAAAGATATAGTGAATTCAAAGAATTCATGATCCCAAGTCTCCGGTGATTAGGTCTTAATCGACTGACGTTACTCAGTGGTTAATGTGAGTTACTGTTTCCATTTTGGGGCCTTACGTGAAAATGCACCATCATCATGAAGTTCCTGCAGAAATTCCTTACAGGGAAGTCAAATTATGCGAGTATTTGATGAAAAGAGGTAAAATACATAGATCTTTGCATGATATTTCCAATTGTGCATGCTTGGTGTTCAAATATGCTAAATATTTACGATTATCTACGAGATGTCTACATATTTTGGGTTGTTTGCTTAAGATTATCAGTTTATTTGCAATTGTGATAGTGAGATGCTCTGAAATTGAAAGAAATTAAAGGAAATACTTCTAATTAAGTTGAACCTTTAGCTTTTGATCCACATACATGCTTGATACTGTCATGAGGAGAAGAAATCAAACCATATGTTCACTAGGACATTCCACAGCTAGATACAGTTGATGCAAACTTCAGAGGATAATGAATGAAAACAATACATGCAACCTGATGAGCACTCCAAGGGACGCAGCAAATCAAAGCACATATCCAGAATTTAGACACAGATTACTCAAGATTTACTAAGATTTGTAATCAAAATACTCTTCCCTTTCATTAAGTATGCAAAAGACATGTACATATACAGCAGCTTTGAAATAAGTCCTGAATATTTCAGCAATCAAATTTCAATTAAGTTTCGAATGAATATAACAAGGCATTCCACCACCTTTTATAGAATAAGGTGAGGAATCCGTTACAAAAGATCCACGGATCTGATATGTCAATACAAATCAACGGTCATCACTTCATGACCTGTCAATTTTACAAAAAGGCACAAGTTGCCAGCTGGCAACTATCTATACTGCATATGCAAGATATTCCCCCCTTCATGATGTATCTTCATCATGCTCTTCATCTGATGCATGTGGGTCATCATCATGTGCATCGCTCTCTGAACTTTCGCTATCCGGATGATGACGCTGCTGCATATGGGGCTGCATGCTGCTCTAGATTTGTTCGTATGACCGCACAACTTGGTCTATTCCTCCGCCATCTTGAGTCTTTGCCTTGATGATGGCGTGTTTGTGCGCTTCATACTTATCTCTGCTGTTATCTAGCTTATTCTTTCTGTCCTACAGTGTCTCATTATAGGTCTCCATCTTGACCTTGATCCTCATCATTTTATTTATTATCTCTTCTGTCAAATGGACTAGCGGACCATCATCTTCCACCTGGAAGTTATTACACAAAGCCTTGAGGGCAGAATCTTCATCTTGATTCTCTATCTTCCCTTCCACCTTGCCCTCCAATGTTTCGAGCATGTATGCTTCAATGCCCATTAAATCGTGTAGCCTCATGCTGATCTCCCTCAGCTTATTATTGCATCTCTTGAGGACTCCGCATTCGAACTGTACATCCTTATACCAGATATCCACTAATAATGCAGTATTATTATTTAACACCTGCTTACTGATAAGCAGTTGTGGATTTATCTTCCTTATTTCGTCCAGCGGGCTAAGGACTTTCTCCAGTTTATAAGACCTTTTTCCGGTCTGCATCTGCAACCTGTCCACCTTGGTTTTGGAGTCACTCAATATGCTCCATCTCTTCAAAGAACCTTTCATTATTTCAATGGCATCATCCAATGTGGATGACACCCATTTTCTGATTACAGACACCTCATGTTTCATGAGGTCCAGTTTATTTACCTCCTCCTGAGAAATGGCAGTCAATGGGACTGCAGCTTCACCTGTGGTATCCTCAGGGTTGGTTAAACCCTTAATGTATGCATGCAACTGAGCAATGTGCTCTTTATGTTGCTTATTCTTCTCCTTCTCTCTTTTCACCTTCTGAATTAGAGAGTCTATAATGTCTTTTCCCTCCTGACCTTCCTGCTCTTCATTGGCAAAACCTAAATCAACTGTGCTTATCTAGAACTCATCCACAGTGATTTTGCCTTTCTCTTTCTCTACGGTAGGCACAGCAATCTGTGCGGTCCTTCTCCCTGTAGCCGGATCTCTTTTGATGGCCGAAGTCATCCTGGCCTTCCTCCTGGGTTTCATTATATTTGCGGCGAGCAGGGTGGAGACGTCAAATTCCTGAATCTCCAGTTCCTCCTCAACATTCACTTCCTTTTCTAACCATGGAGGCATCTGATCATGCTTCTCGGCATCATGATGTTGTTCACCTCTATCTCCTGTTTCCACCAATATGTGTTGTGGAGATGGTGATTTTTCTTTTTCTCTCTCCTGATGCTCGCCTTGCTGCTGTTGATCCTGAGGTGCCTCCTTCTGTTGAGGAGATTCTTTTTTTGGGGGAGCATCTACTCTGTGTGGGGAACCTGGTGGTGTACCTGTAGGTAGATCATGATGATCATGATCTTTCTCCATCCTTTCTTCACCTGTCCCCAGTTCTTCCCCCTATGGAGGTTGGTCATCCTCCTTTTATTTTTCAACTTCTGGTGGTATGTCCACCACCTTTAATATTGTAGGATCTGCCTGAGGTGATGGCATCTATTCCGCAGCGGCTATCTGCTCTGTACCTGCAGCATCCACCTCTTGTGCCTTGTCGGCAGGATCCTCCATCACTTCTTTCTCCTCATCATCAGCCTTTGCTTCTTGGACCTCTACTATAGCAGGTCCTGCTGATGTATCCTGTGGGCTCTGTTGGCCTGATTCAAGAGCATGGCCCTCTGCTTCGGCCATCTCTATCTCCTTTGTCAGGTGGCCCTTATCAGGTGATCCTGCTGGCTATTCAGGACTTGCATCCTGCTTCTTGGTCAAGTCGACCACTGCAGGACTTGTCACCTCGGCAATCAGTGTGTCCAGCCCTATGTCCTGAGCTACCTGCTCCGGGCTCTTCTCTGGTTCTGGGCTCTTTTCTTGCTCCGCCTCTGCTTGTTTCATCTCTTCAAGCGTTGATTAGACAGATGGAGGCTTGTGAGGAGCCACACTGATGCCAGCAGCTGCAAGTGTTTCCATTTCTTGTGCAGCTACATCCTGCACCACCTCATCGTCAGACAAGTTTATTGTCTCGTCTAGCGAGACATGCTTTTCTACTTCTACCTGAGATGTTTCCTTTTGTTGTTCTTCTGCAAGTTCTGTTTTGAACTTGACAATGGTAGGAAGTGGAACATTATGCTGAAGTTCCTTCTGCACTTCACTACCTGCCCCTTGTACTTGCACTGGGGGTTGACTCATCTCACCTCTCATGGAGGTTCTTGTTTTCTTAGGTGTGGTAGGAACCAACACCTGTGGAGCTCTCCTCTTTCTTCTAATTACTAGTGGAGCTTCCTCCTCTTCTTCAGGCTCTTCCTCCATGAGGATATCCTTGCCTGGTTGTCTGGATGATTGACCCACTTCTTGGGTCTTTGTGGTTCCAGCCTCTGTTGTCTTGTCTTTCTTGGGCTTGGGAGGAGAATCTGATTCTGATCCTGCTCTGGCTGCCTCCTCAGCCGTGAATACTGCCCTTTCAATTATGACCCCTTTGGGTCCCTTTTCTACCTTTTTGCCCCTTGGGGCTCTCTTGCTTGGCTGCTGTGGTGTTGGAATCCTCTCTCCCTTGGTCTTCCGCTTCTCCAGCAGGAAGTCATCATATTCGTCTGCAGGGATGTCCTGCCCTTTCTTTTTGTTGTCCACCGTGATGGCAACACCCTTTTTCTTCAATGCCTCTACCTGTGCATCTACCCAAGCTTGGGTCAAGTGTATGGTTCTGGCAAAGAATGGGTCCATGGACATATCCTCCTACATGGTGAGGTCAGGGGCAGAAATGGTATCATTGTATATCTTCTTCTGCTCATATTCATCTGCCATGATCCTGCCGTCATCACTCTTCAGCTGCTGAGGGAGGGGTATGCAGTCAAATGTCCTGATCTGGTTCAGAGTTAACCTCTGATACCTCCTCCTCCTGGCCTCTGCCTCATCTTCGCAGTCAGCCCAAAAATCTTCTAGGTGCCTCTGGTGAATAGGCTTCCCTAGAATCTTCTGCATTCGACCGTAAGGATCATATGGTCTCGTTACTGGGAAGGGTAGTAGATTCATCTTGTTCAGAGTGACCATCACCTTCTTAATATTATCCGAGTCAGGGCACATATAGTTGTCGATGCTGACTGGGAACAAAATTGGTGGCAGCTTCTTGGCATCCTTATATGTCTGTATGATGGTGGAGCCCTGCCTGATAAATTCCATTAAAACTACTGCATCAGTAGGATATCTTGGCAGCATCATGGGATGCCCTTCAAAACCATCTATCTTGATGTAGGAAAAGGTGGCAAATTGGATGTACCATGCCCCATGCCTTTATACTGCCTCTTGAGCTTCCATGCTCAGTCTTTTTGTCCTGTCATCTTCCATGGTCCTTACCAGATGCATAGAGAATGCATCATTGACCAGTTTATAGCCCTTGATGTAATTAGTTCTTTGCAGCTGGGGATGATGATCCCAGATATAGGCTGCATTTGTGCCTGTTAACTTCCCATCTGTAGTTAAGGCATCAAACGTACCTTTATATGCACAGGAATAAACAATGTAAGAGGTCATATAGAAGGCACAATCTGAACCTCCCAGGTTCAACAGCTGCTCATGCAGAGCATCACTTATGATTTGGCCCCACAGTGGCTTGATGTCTGCATATAGGCACATCATTATTATGCCGTACATCCAGTCTCTGAATTCTCCAGTATCAGGCTGGCCAGTCACCCTGTTCAGTAGGGCAATCACATACTAATATTCCTCATTAAAATCAAACTTGAACATGTGCACAGGGAGCTTGGCCGCTGCATTATATGTGCTATTCTCGGCCCGCCAAGCATACATATTCTTTCTGGCCATCTTCTTGTTGGCCTCATATTCTCTTTCAGACTTCTTCAAGTCTACACTCTTTACCTTGCTGCCCATTGGCAGTCCAAATGTTTGGGATAGACCTTTGATGGACAGGTCTGCATACACCCTCCCATGCTTCACCACCTGCCTCGTCTAAGGGTTGTAATTCCGGGCGCACTCAATAACCAGCTCTGGAGACTCCATGGAGTAGGGGAAGCTAGCAGCGTTCCACATGCCAGATACAAACACGGCGTCCAATACTGGACTCTTATCTTGTCCATCATTCAGCTTGGCCGACCAAGCTTCCAAGTTGGTACTCCCCTGATGGGTATCTGTAATTGCCCCAAATTTAAACAGGACCCCTCTCTGTGAAGAGAACATAGGCCGGCTGAATTCTTCCTGATTCTTGACTAAGCATTTTTCAGCCATGGGTACCTGCAATTAACAACATTTCTTCTCACAACGGGATATGCATGCATACATACTGCAAATATCATGCTTATTGTATCAATTTCACATTATTTATTCATATGGATACATAACCAGAACTTACAACATCATATAGAAACAACATGATGAGGGTTTCATTTCACTTACCTGGTTATGCAGATTTCTTTCTATACCAGTATATCATTGAGACGCCCTTGATTCGGCTACTGATCACCTTCCTCCTCCTCAGTTTACGAGCTCCAGTCGCGCAACGGTAGCTGTTATGCAGATATGGAGGCTAGTGCTCTGTAAAACAATTTTAACGCAGGTGAATGTAACAATGGCGGTCGAATTACCTTTTAATCTCGCAGTTAGGGTAAACTTAGGGTAACTCTGACAAGTTAGATCACAATCTTTGATCATTCGTGCGAAAACTCAGGATCTCGCCAGACGTTTCAATGGGTTCCGGGGTCGGCGGGAATCACCTACCATATCTACTCGCATTTAATGGCAATGGCGGCAAAGGGAGCACGAGGATATTCATATGACAAGATATCATGAGGGCAGGATGATATTTCACAAATATCAGGTTGAGTTTCAATATCATCCTCCCTAGTCTTGAAATTGTTATCGCGACAAAATTCAGGTGACAACGCACCTTTGTTTTCATTTTAGCACATCAGGAGGATATTTCGGTCCATCGGGTGATATTTCAAAATATGATGATGACCTTCAAACTTACTTATTCTCCTTTCATAATATCAGGATGACGTCATCATGATATTTGTTCTTTGTATTGGAAATGTCTCATGATGTCATCGTCATATTGGGTGAACATGATCATGTTTACAAAATATCCTGTCGAAATGTAAATATGATGATGATGTCATCAGGATGTTTGTTTCTTTGTTTATCAGATTCAGATGATGTCATCAGGATGTTTGCTAAGGGTGATATTTTGCATCAGGATGATATTAACGAATATCGGGTTACTTTCAAAATATGATGCTCGCGATACAAAAGACCGTTCGATGGGGAAAACTAACTATCACCTAAAGTTGACGTCCAGATATTTGAACCGCAGGATATTATCGGAGGGACGTTTCAAATATGATGATGATGTTCTTCAAACAGCATAACTGAGTTTATAAAATATGACCCTCTTCTTGCGAATATCAGGTTTGACCAAGACTTTGACTGTTCATAACTCTCACATCCTGATGAATATCAGGGTGATGTAAAAAGCAAACCTACATGAATTTTAATGCTCTTTCAGAATATGTGGTCATATATGTGGAATATGAATTTTGACAGACTGACCTCGTATTGGGGCTTACCTGATCTTGACTCCACATGATGATGAACATGAATGATTTTACCAAACCGCCAGAAAGAAGACAACACAAGCCAAAAGAAAAGTTGGGTCCCTATTTTGCCAAGTCAAAATGGGGCGTGTTGTGTAACCACACAACAAGATTCTACTCAGGACATATGTAACCCAAGCATCTTCAAAGAGCACAAGAAAATCTAACCATGTGTCTAGTTTCTTCTCATGCAGAGTATTGTATTCTTTCTTTAATTCAAGTTTTTCATCTAACAACTCATTCAAATACACTTGCCCTAACTTTACATGATCATATTCCTCCATATTTGCATGAATGTGAGCCCTAATATCCTCATTATGCATTATACCATAGGGCACTTCTAAAAATGCACCATCAGGATCTGTTTCTAGGGATTTAAATGCATGCTTCTTAAATTTGGGTTGGGGCCTTTTAGTGATCTCAATTACTTGTGGAGTAGACATTCTTACTACTTAATGAAATTCTTTTCTTAGAGGGATGATTGTAAATACCTTGTTCTTCACTTTCTAGTTAGGGTTTCTTCACACCAAATGCTTGAATTCACTTTTGCTTCGTTGCTCAAATCTCCTTGGTTACTTGAGAGTTTGAGTGCAATGTGAGTTTCCTTTGAATGAGATTGATTATAAACCCTTTTCATCACAATCTAATTGCCATAAATGCTCGTTTCCAAAAGTCTACTAAAACACTTTCTCTACTACTCACAGTCGACATAAATTGATCCACAATCTACCACATTAGACTATTTTCTACCAGAATTTACTTCAAAAGATCTGATATACCATTCTTTAACTCATATCTTTGTGATGGCTGTCAGCACCACTTTTCTAGCTAGGGGAATAGGATATTTCATTAAAGCTCCCCTTGAGCCAGAGCTCCCAATTCCCTTCCCGAAGGAAGTGTTTGCACCAGAGTCTAGCACACACTCATTCTTGGCTTCAATAACTTCCTTCTTAACCCACATCTTGTTCATCTCCTTCTTGATTTCTATCACATTGACCTTTTGTAGTGGTTTCTTCCTTTCTTCCTAAATATTCTTCTTCATGTTCTTGCTTTTGCAGAATCTTGCAATATGTCCAAAATTATTGCAATTGAAACACACAACATTCCTTTGTTCATTGTTCCATCCATTCATTCTGGATCTACATTGATTAGCCTTATGTCCAAATCTATTGCATGTAAAATAGTTACCATTGAAAGATTGAGCATTCCTTCCACTGTTATAGCCATTCCTTATCTTACTTCTATATTCACTAGCTCTATGACCAACTCTTTTGCATGTAAAGAAGTTGCCTCTGAAAGTTTGAGCATTCCTTCCATTATTATAACCATTCCTTATTTGACTTCTACATTCGCTAGCCTGATGAGCTACCTTATTGCAAGTAAAGCACTACCAAATAAAGATGGAACATTTTGATTCACTCTGTTCCTACATAGAGTAGCTTTATGACCAAACTTATTGCATGAATTACAATAACCATTGAAACATGGGTACCTTTGAGAATTTGGTTACTTGACCGGTGGTTTTCTAGGTCCATTCCTTTGGTTCCAGATCTGCTTCCCTTTGTCCTTCTTGATCTCAGCATTCATTTCTTCACCTATTTAAGAACTTTCACCTTTCTCAAATCCCAAGCCTTCTTTGTCATCAAAGTTCTTCTGGCTAGCAAGCATCTCATCAAGTTTTGCAGAACTTATCTTAAACTTATCTTCATAACTCTTTGCCTTCTCCAAATCTGACTTTAGGTTCACAACTTCTTTTTCAAGCTTTGTACATTCTTTTGATTTGCCTTTCACCAATTGATTTAGGTCTTCTTCTATTTTTGCCTTATCTTCAATTTGCACTTTCAGATCATCCAAGGTTTCATTTGTTGATCTCAATTGTTCACTAACCTCCTTATGCTTTTCTTTGAACTTCTTGACTTGCTCCCTCAACTACCTAATGCACTCATATGCTTCCTTAACATTTTCCTTTAGATCCCTATTTTCTTCTTCAGTCCTTTCAAGATCTTCAAGAGAAAATTTGAGTTCTTCTTCATTGACATACATGTAGTCTTCTTATGTAGTTCCAGCTGGATAAATTTCTTCAAGAAGAGTAGGATACTTATTACCTGCCATGTGTTCAATCTCCAAGATCTTCCTCAAACTATTAGACTTCTTCTAAGGAACCAGGCTCTAATACCAATTGTTGAACACCCAGAATACTGAGAGCAGGGGTGAAATAGTATTCTCTTAAACCATTCACTTATTAATTCATTACTTCATTTGCTTATTCAACAATGGCAAAGCAAATTTATCATAGAATGAACAACCATAAAACATAACACATAGACACCAGGATTTTCACATGGAAAACCTAAAATGGGAAAAACCACTGAGTGTTAGCTCACAATATATTATGAAGTAACAATACCAAATTACAAAGAGGCTCACTGCCCTAAGGATGTTGGCAAGAGACACTGCTCTGGTATGGATCTGTATGTTGTAGTTGATGGAAACAAGGCTCAGAGATCCTATCACCATGACAGGAAGAGATACCTCCAGGAGAACACATGATATTCCAAGTCCGGTTGATAGAAAATGGCTAAGTATGGAAAGTATGCAGAGTAGAAGACAGGAAGTCAGCTAGTATGCTTCCGCAGATAATGATCTAGTAATGTGGTTTAGATATGGTGTCAGTTGGTGTTTGATAGTGTTATGCCTCAAAGATTAAGTCTTGATCCTCTCCAGAAGTCGTCTTGGAGAAATGTCTAAGTCTAGGTAAGCAAAGGTATAGGAGGAAAGTGAATAGGGCATGGTGAAGTAGTCCGCATTCCTCTACAAATAAGTATTTCATTATGTAGTTTTGAGGTGTTGTAAACACTTATATGAAGTGTCTTATTCCAGAGTTAGGAGATCTGAAGTTCACCGGAAGGATAGCTACAAGCTGCTAAGTATCAGCATAGTGTTTGACAGAGTTTGACAAAGACAAAATCTGAGTTTTGATGATCCGCATTTCTCCGCAAGATGATATCATGCCTTGCAATTCTGAGGGTAAGATTGGGAATGTGTAAAGAGTCCTTGACATAATTTTGGAAGTGTTTTGTGATTAGCAGCAGAAGTTGTAAGACAGTAGATGAAGTTGTTAAGCATGTTCTTGAGGAATAGGCTGACTGGTGAGATAAATCATTGTGTGGAGAAGAGTTAATGATTGGAGGATTTATGTAAGCAATTGAAATATTAGAGCCGATGTATATGAACATGCTTGGGAGAAGATTTGGGTATGTGCGACACTTAGTGCATTGGATTGAGTGATAAGGTACATCTTTTTATGTACATGTTTCACTTCTTGGATGCCAACCTGATTATGAAGTAAATCATGATACGAATATATAAAGGTGATAAAATTTAGTTGAGTTGTGTGTGAAATAGAGGTGTGATGCAAGGATGTGAATAGTGGAGTAGAGTTAGAGGATCAACAGCGATGAAGACTTGGGATTCAGAGTACAATTGTTAAATGATTACACCCTAGCACAGCAACAAATGTCTAAGTAGTACTTAGTTATCATGTGTGATCTGACTAGAAGCAAAGTGTTTTCATCAAGGCAATAAGCCTGTAGTGAGCCTATAGTAGGGTTTAACAACCCTTATTGTAATCTTGCTAGGTTTAGGGTTGAGGTAGTGAGCCTGCTAAACTTAGTTGTACTTCCTGGTTGTAAGCCAGCATGTTCCAGGCCCATGGATTGACCAAACCTAAACATCATTTTTGTAAAGATTGCAATATATTTATGATAGTTAATCCTCTCTGTGGTTTTTCCCTCCTTGGGTTTTCCACGTAAAATCTTGGTGTTATGTGTCATGCTTTTGTGGATGTTGTTTAGTTGTATGTTTTGCTTCTATTGGATTATTCCTTTGAAATGGTTAAAAGTAAAAGTACATGAAAAGATTTATAGAACACCGATTCACCCGCCCCCCCTCTCAGTGTTCCTGACATTCAACAATTGGTATCAGAGCAAAGTTCCTCGAAAGAAGTTTGATAGCTTGAGGAAGATCTGGGATAGTGTGATCATGGTAGCAAGAAGGTATGGAAATTATGAGAGATTCAACCAACTGGAAGCAACTCTAATGGATCTTGAAAATTCTGAAGCACAGATCAGAGATCTAAAGGAGAATCTAGAGCAAGATGATGAATGCATCTTAAAGTTGAAGGAGCAAGTCAAGAAATTCAAAGACAAATACAAGGAAATCAGTGACCAATTGCTATCAATAAATGAAGCCCTAGAGGACTTGGAAGCAGAAGTTGTAGAAAGAACAAGAGTAGAAGATGATCTAAATCTGATTGTGAAGAACAGATTAGAAGACTATACAAAACTTGAAAAAGAGATTACAAGTTTTAAAATAGATCTAGAAAAGGCCAGAAGATTTGAAGAAAAGTTCAAGATAAGTACTGTCAAGCTTGATGAAATGATTGCTAGCCAAAAGAATGCTGATGACAAACATGGCTTAGGATTTGAGAAAGGAGAAAGTTCAAACTCTGGTCAAATAAGCACTGAATTAAGGAAAAACAAAGGATACCAGTTCAGAAATCAAAGAAGGTCTAGAAGACCTTCGGTCAGGCAACTGAATGCTCAAAGGTACCCATCTTTCAATGGTTATTGTAATTCATGCAATAAGTTTGGTCATAGGGCTACTTAGTGTAGGAGTAGAATGAATCAAAAGACTCCATTATTCTCTGTTCAATGTTTCAATTGCAAGAAAATTGGTCATAGAGCTATTGTATACAGAAGTAAAGTAAGTCAAAATTCTATTAGGTGCAATGCATACTATAAATTTGGACACAGATCAAATGAATGCAGAAGCTCAATGAGAACTAACTTTCAAAATGCAAGGAACAGTCAATCATTCAATGGAAAGTGTTTTGCATGCAATAGATTTGAACATATCGCTAATCAACATAGATTAAATTCAATCAATGAAAGGAATCAAGGTCAAAAGAATGTGGTGTGCTACAATTTCAACAAATTTGGACATGTTGCAAGGTTTTGTAGAAGCAGGAATGAGAAGAGAAATCACTATTTTGAAGAAAGGGAAACAGAGCAGAGAAATGACAAGGGAAAAGAAAAGGTTGATCCAGTTGAAACCAAGAAAGAAATGAACAAGGTATGGATCAAGAAAGGAGTAACTGAAGTCAGAGATCAATCCACACCAGTATCCAGTGCAGATACCTCCTCAGGGAAGTAAATTGAGAACTCTGGCTCAGGGGGAGCAATGTAGAAAATTCAAATCCCCCAGCCAGAAATTGGTTGCCAGAATCTAGCACGAAGATGTATCATGGAATCTTATGCAACACACCTATTAGAAGAAGAACTAGAAGAAAAGGGGTCAATGCGGTATATTGCAAAGCAATCCTAATTGACTTTGTTCTACAGCAAAAGATTTTGATGGCTTTTTGGAAATAAGCATTTAATGACACCTAGGTCACGTCGTGTGGAGGATAAAAGGCAATTTGTTTAATCTCAATTTAATTTACACTCAAAGCTATCAAGTACTCAGAGAAATCGAAATAGACTTTGAGCCACAACAACCAAGATTTGAAGGGTTAGGAGAATTTCAGATCAAGGAAACCCTACTCTAGTGAAAGAGGTATTTGTAACTTGAAACCCTATTGTGAAAATTAAACTATTCTAGAAAAATGTTTACTCACATGTAATCAAGTTAAGAAAAATGTCTCACCCCAAGTTTAAGAAACAATTCTTCAAATTACTCAAAAATGATCCGTTAGGGGCATTCTCAATTAGTCCACATGGGGTCTTGCATATGGAAGATATCAGGGCATACATTCATGCCAGATTAGAAGAATACAACCATATGAAATTAGGTAAACTATATTTTGACAAACTGACTACTGTGGACATTGTACTAAAAGATGATTACAAAGTCCTAGGAGAAAAGAAAATTGACACCTCATTGGACTTTCCCACAATTTTTATTGATGCATGGGTCAAGCTTGTTCTAAGCAGAATTCATGATGAATTTTTATGGCTTGATGAACCCTATTTGATAACCAAGGAAACCATTAAAGTTGTAACTGGTATGAGCTCCTTCGGAAGGGTTCCAGGCCTAAAGAAAATGAAGAACAATGTGGTAATCTAGTTAACAAGAGCCAAACTTGAGAAGAATGGCCTTACAGTGGATGACATCAGGGATCTAGCTATCAGATTTGTATCAATAATTATAGGATACAAAATATACTTCAACAAAGAAAATTTTGTGTCTGCATTAGCCATATACACAGCATATGACATGATCAAAAATAATACTGATTATGATCTTTGTGAATTGCTTCGAAATGAACTTATGGAGAATTGAAAAAGGGCAAAAGAAACTAATTATCCTTTCAAATTTGGAACTCTGATTACATGTTTACTCTTTTACTTCCTAAAAGAGCTACTTGGTCTAGGAAAAGTTATTTGGCTTGACCACATTCCTATAGCTGCTCAAATTATTTTAGAGATTTTCAATAGAAAATGGTAAGAAGGTTCCTGATACCTAAAAAAGTGGTGACAAAATATGAAAAGGACGTTGTGTTCATGGTGGATAAATATGAATGCTTTATGGAAGTTGTGGAACCATGGATTGTATGGGTCCCTGCACTAGGTTATGAAGTTACAAAAGATGTCTTAACTGAGCTAGCTGACACACTACTAAGTCATCCTACTAATCCCAAAGAAGACAAATTCAGGACTTTCTCATAATTATCTTCTAGAATGCTGATGGAACCTAAACAGTTAGAAAGAACATCAAATGAACAATTAAGTAAGGTAGAAACCAAATCAAGAGGATCTGAGTTCACAAGCACTCCAGAAAGGAAAGATGAGATCTGAAGAGGAGAGACTAGCATCTAGTCCCAGAAAAAGAATAAGGATCTGATCCATTATAGAAGCCACAATTGAAGGAGAAAAGAAAAAGAAAGTCTCACTTTGTAAGGATAAGGTGACAAGAGACACTGTTGCTTCAACAAAAGAAGTGCTTGAAAAGGAGAAACAAGATTGGGATGAACCAGAATTACTATAGGACCAAATAAATCTAGACACAATGTCTCTAACACAAAAATTTAAGTGGGCTTCAATTGTTCAAGCAAGAAGAAGAGTTATTGAAATCACTTACTAAGGATAGTAACCTGATTGATGAAGCATCTAGGATCTTGGAGAAACTGTTACCTACCCACAAGAGGGATTCATCCATCCCGCCCAACAAGTCATTTGAAGGGATTAATAAATTCAGTAAGTAATCAGTTTGAATCTTTTGAGAAATTTACAGAAACAAAAGTAAGGCAAGAATTTGAAGGAAAAAGACTGGAAGAATTAAAGACAATGCTAGCCAAGAATAATATTTCATTAGATCATTCAATATCCAACATTCAAAGAGATATGAAAGAAGCTAGAGATGTCTACAAATTTTGCCTATCCTGGCCAAAAGCCACTCAAGAGATTGAAGAAAAGATCAAAGAGCTGGAATAGAGAATGATGGGCATCTCTAACAAAATTGATCCGACAACAGAATTAGTTAGAAATAAGGAAGCAGAAGTCATCCTCATCCATAATAATCTAGCTAAGTTATTAAATCAAAAATATCAAATAAAAAGTAGAATGGGACAACTAAGGAGACTAGTCTGCCCTAAACTAGACTCAATCACAAATCTCACTAGAGAGGCTAGGATAGCTGCACAAATAGGCACACCTTTTGATCGCAACAAGGCGGAGGCTTTAACTTTTCTCTATAGTGGACACATTAAAATTATGGATAATGCTCAAAAAAGTTGGGAAAATGAGTGGGCTCAGATCAAGAACTTATTCAATGACATTCTCAAATACATGTAATACAAAGAGGTAGATTGCACTTGTAAATATGCGGCTGAATACATCAAATTTTGAAATTTTGACAAATTTTTTAAGTCTAGATCACACCCTTTGCCATTGATGTCAAAGAGGGAGAAGTAGATCAGTGAAAAATGGATAATCATATCAGGGGGAGAAAGAAAGTATAGTGTATATAGTAAGGGGGAGCAGTCAGGCATTTTTCACTAAGTGTTGCCATCAATGCCAAAGGGGGAGATTGTTGGCAAGAGACATTGCTCTGGTATGGATCTGTATGTTGTCATTGATGGCAACAAGGCTTAGAGATCCTATCACCATGATAGGAAGAGATATCTCTAGAAGAACACATGAGATTCCAGATCCGGTTGACAAAAAATGGCTAAGTATGCAAAGTATGCAGAGTAGAAGACAGAAAGTCGGTTAGTATGCCTCCAAAGATAATGATCCAGTAATGCAGTTCGGATATGGTGTCAATTGGTGTTTGAAAGTATTATGCCTCAGAGATTAAGTCATGATCCTCTCTGAAAGTCATCTTGGAAAAATGTCTTGTTGATGGTGTTTTTAGCACGCAACAACGTAGGTGTGATTGCTGGTTTCACACCTCTCTTGAAAAGTATCTCACCCTAGGCAAGACTACTCCAAGGATAATACAGCTAGGTCTTAGCTTGCTTGGAATTTCTCAATGGTTATGTTCTAGCTGTACCTACAAGGGGTCTTACATGCAGTCTACAAATCTTCAAGGTTGAGACAACAAATACACATAAACCCTATTATGATTCTCAGCTGATAAACCAAAATAAGGTGCTGCTGAAATTTCTACTCTAACAACTAAACATTGGGTTTGAAGAAAATGCAAAAGATTTAGGGTTTAGAAGGAATCCTAAGTGACATTCACAATGCAAGGGTTATCCTTAGTAGACAAATATTCTAGACTTTAAACCAATTCTCTGAGTTACCAAACTGAAATGGGTGTTACAATGCTACAGAAAACGGTGCTATCTTCAATGGAAGTCGAAAGGTTTTCAGACCACATTTAGTCGTTAAATACCCAATAAATGGCGCAACTTAACTCATAAAATGAAGTTGAACTTTAGCACAAATAATAAGCCCAGGCTAACTTTACACAGTTATTTACCATCAGCAAACAACTAAAAGTATGGACTCAGAACATTCATCAAATACTGCAATAAACCATTAACATCATAAAGCACAACTAATCTAACTATGGGAGAGCAAGAAGCAAACCATGAAGACCACAATGAATTGACACAAGATGCAAATTCTCAGAAATACCGCAGAAACTTGCTTTGTATTAATTCAAATGGCACAGAGTCAACAATTTGGCATCAAAATCTCTCTTACAAAAGGTGGAAATGGCAGCGCTTTATATAGAAAGCAGCATACCCTAGCCCTTCAAATGAACGGTGGAGATTAACTCAACACCGAAGGCCCAGATTACATCGAGAAAGACCCACATTAATTCCTGGATTACATTTTGTCTTTTATGAAAAAGATGAAAAAACAGCTCCAGATACATTGAATCTAGTCATTTTGACTAGCCAACTCAATACATTAGTGAAAAGACTCATTTAGGAGGTGAGAAGAAGACAAAAATGAATCACATACTGTCCAAATATATCAAATTTACAACAATGATGGGATTGAATCAATAAAATATTCAAATAATATTAAGATTCTTTATCCAGGTCGATACTATCCCCGCTGGACAGCTTATTCCGATAGGCCAACCATGCTTCAAGTGCTGGATTGATATCAGACGGGTCTGGATCTTTCAGATGATGTATTCTATAATCGAATACCTCTAGCTCCTGACTGAACCTGGTGTATATCCTTTCAAAATCTGTCTCTGCTCTGCGGAATGCTTTGAATTCTGCTCTGAGGTCACTTGCTTTATCCAGCCGTTCTTCCGTACTTAGCACAGTGTCTTCAAATAATATAACATGCAGTTTACCTTTGCATTTTTTGACCTCGAAAGGAGCATGATCATCAAAAGACTCATCTCTACAGCTTCTCAAAGCATCGCTGATATCATATACGATAGATCTCAGCTCTTCGTCGGCGGGTTTATATGCTTCCTTTACTTGCTCAAAGGTCTCTTTCCTCAGAAGTAACTGTTGATACCACTCAATAGCCTTCGAGAGCCTATCTCCAGTCAAAATATTCTCTGTGACCAAGGTTTGAGCTGGCAACTCCCGGATACCCTTGATTCGCGGATACATGTGAGAATAGTATTCGTTGAACAAGTCACATTCATCACGTAAATCCTTCCATTTCTTAAGCAATTCCACTGTACATTGGTGGATTTGAGCAGAGGCACTTATGGCGTCGCATCGCGCCTCAAAAACATTCATCAACCAATTCTCGATGCCCTGGGACTTTGATCTTACCTCGCTCAGCTTTGCCATTTCATCTGTAGATAGGAAGGTAGGCACAGTCCTTATATCTCCCCCTGCATCTATTGGTTTTACCAAAAATTGAAGACATGCCCTGAGCTCCTCGTTTTGGCGCTTTAATTCCTTCTTGGACATCTCGTCCTTATCCAACTACTTCAAAATTGATGTAACTGATCCCTTGAAATCATCCACCCTTTGAGCATGGGTGGTTGGGCCTAAGTCGACTGTAGATATAACATAATCCTCTGCCCTGACCTGATCTCTCGCTACGTCAGCTGGAGGGACAGCTACCTCCGCAATCCTTGAGCCTGATTCACTCTGGTAGATCCTTGATTGCACCTTCGCCTTCTTTTGCTTCTGAGGTTTTTGAGCCTGCGATAGGATGGTGCTCAAATCAATTTTCATTACTTCAATCTGGGGTTCCGGGTATACCATCCTATCCTGCAGCCATTCGGGAGCGGAAGATTTGTTCAACTTAGCGGCTCCATCCTTATCTGATACAATCAATTCTTTGGAAGGCCCTCAAGTGTTCGGGCTTAGGGCTCTTCTCCTTTTCTCCTTGGGCCAATTCCTTTAGGCTCTCGAGCACATTTTCCTGTGTAATTTCCAAAACTTCCTCTGTTGGGTCCTTGCTCAGTGGACTATCAGATATATCAATTATCTCTATACCAATAGACGTGTCGAGGGGGCTTTTATCATTTTCACTGGTCAGTGCTCCCTCGCTCTTTTCAGTCACTACCTCGTGCTCTTGTAACCCTAACTCCACACACACTTTCTCAATACCATCCAACAAAGATACTTCCAATGACATCGCAGGCATTTGTGAAAGGGGAACAGCAGAAGAAATTGTGAAGGAAGGGGTACTAATTTGAGTCAAATTAGCGAAGGCAGGCAATGGTAAGGGAGAAGAAAGGGTAGGGTACGTAATGGCGAGAGTGGGAGAAACAAGATTGCTGAGATCACTGGAGGAGATTGCCAGCAGGCAGGAAGTGGTAGTAATGCCAGAGGAAGGAGAAGCGGAAGGAGATGATTCCTGCACAATGACGGCTGAAGTGGTGGGAGAAGTAGATGAAACGAAAGAAGGAGGAGGGATAGAAGTAGAGAAGGTGGAAGTCAAAACAGCCGTTCCTGTATCGGGCATGGGGGTTTGGGAGATTGAAGGAGTTGAATCACCCGTGGTAGTAACACTTTCCTTGCTTGCTGCTTTTGTTTTTACCTTCTTGGCCTTGGAGGCCTCCCCAGCACTATCTGGCATGTCTTTCCTCTTAGAAACTCTGGCCCTAGGAGGTGGATCCTTCTTCCGAGGAGATCTTATAGGAGGTTTTTTTACTTTCCTTGCCCTTGTTGCCAAAGGGGCATGTTCATCAATATCTGAATCCTTTCCCTTGATTGGTTCTGTATCATCTGTCCCCAGTACGGGCTCATCCTCCTCTCTGTCGGAGTCCTTATCTGATTCAACTACCGTATAGGTCAATTGAACTCCTTGCCCTTGTAGGACACCCAATTGTGCTCTGACCCAGACTTTACTCAATCTAATCGGCTCCTTCATGATCACATCCAAGGAGCTTTCTTCAGCGTTCGGCCAATTGGGTAATGGGATGGGTAGGTGGTATTGTGTCTCCCATGGGCCTCTGACCATGACATTATCATCGTCCTGCAATTGGTCTGGCACTGCCATTACATGAAATTTCTTAATAAAATCCAAGGATAGCCTCGAGTGTGCCCTCTTCATGACCTCATAGTCATCAGGGCAGTTGGCCCAGAAATCTTCAATATGATCCTTGTGAAACAACTTCCTGCTCACGAACTTCTCCATCACCTGGTTTGGGTCAAAGTGAGCCCTGGCATTGTAATAGTGCAAGTTTAGGAGCTGGAGCTCTTTATCTGAATACTCAGCTGAGGTGAGGGAGGGGCACGCGTAGAGTCCTCTGCCAAACTTGATGGGAAATTGGACATTTGTTCTGTGCAGGTGCTTGAGTTTTGCGGCACATGGCACTAGTTGCCTAGACAGCTCTAGGAGCACTGTCTTATCATCGGGATATCTCAGCAACCTATATGCCATTCTAGTGAAGCCTTGTACCCTGATGTATGTGAATTTTTCAAATTGGATATACCATCGGCCATATTGGATTACTTCGTTCATAGCCTCGGCTGAAATCCTCAAGGCTGTATTACCTTGCAACTTCCTTGCTATGTACATAGTAAATGCATCGTTGACTCGCTTGAAGTGTATCAATGATTGTGATGAAGTTAATTGAGGATAGCCTTCATATACCTTAACCTATGTCTTTTCATCATTCCCGATTTCTTCGATCTTGGACAATCCGTCGTAATGATTCATTCTTGCCAATGCATAGACGACGTAGGATGTCCATCTGAAATATTTCTTCTCATTGAAGTTGCTGAAAGCTTCATGTATATTGTCACTAAGGATCTGCGACCAATGGAACTTGGTTCCCTTCAATACTTCTGAGATTATAATGAACATCCAATCTTCAAAAGTGGAAGCAGCAGGTAACCCATACACTTTGCTCAAAAAGGTTACTATATCCTCGATTTCATCATGGAAATCACTTCTATATAATACTATGGGGAGCTTGACGAGAGCGGATTTCTTGCTCTTGACCCAATGGTCATTTATATGTTTCCTGCATCCCTCCACATCTTTATTATATGCCTCTTTGGATGCTTGCCTGTCGGGCATAGTCATGGTTTTATGCCACGGGATATCCAGCATCTCTGCCAAAGCAGGCGGGGACAAATCAGCCAGGACTTCTCCACTAGCTATCTGAATTTGTCTAGATACGATATCGTATCTATCTGCACAACTTGCTATCAATTCTGCACACTGAACAGAGGTTGGGAAGGCAGCTGCTTGTCCGAGTCCACTGTCCTTAAGTCTCTTAGCCCGAGGAGTCGGAGTGGGTCTGAAGATTCTGAGTCTGAAATCATCTAAGTCAATATGACCTAGATCGGTGTCTCCCACGTTACTCCACCCAGAGTGGATTTTGGTCTCTGGGGGTATCCCTCTGAACTCATACTTCATGGCTTGAGCTCGTGCAATCATCTAATCTGCAAAACCAGACCTTATAAGCTTGATACCAAGTAAGTTCCTTGATGTACTCCTAGGATTAGATAAACCAATCATAAATCTATCATTCATTATGAGCATGCATTTTGAAGGAAGACTAAGTTAAGTTAGCATACTTAGGGCATTGCATGCAAGGAGATATCAAATGTTGTAAAAAGATTCACCTAAACATCATTATTACAGCATTACAACCTTAATGACCTTACCTTGAACCATCTTCCCTAAAAAAATTTCAGCAAATTCGGCCATTTAGGGAGATTTGCGCTAATATGGAGGTTGTCCGACCTTGGCGGGAAAATGAGGCAGGTCCGACCTTAGATGAGGGTCTGTTCTGTGCATCCCAGAATCTATGCTATTTTCTAGGGTGTCTGACTTTGGGCAGAAAAAGTGCTAAAATTGAGGCTGTCCGACCTTGGCGGGAAAATGAGGTAGGTCCGACCTTAGATGAGGGTCTGTTCTGTGCGTCCCAGAATTTGTGCTATTTTCTAGGGTGTCCGACTTGCACGAGATTCGGAGGTCTCCGACCTCCAATGGTCTACAAGTCAGTCGGTGGACAAACTAGCGCAAAACGATTGCTGGTATAATAGGGGTTCTCCTACGCGGAATTCAGGTGAGTCCGATTTGCGCGGGTTTCGACGGGGTCCGACTAAGTCAGATACAAGGTATTTCAGCGCCTGGTCGGATGAAGGAAATTGTAGCGCAAATAGTTTGGTGGGTCCTTTCAGCGGGCTTTTCGAGCAGCACCGACTTCGCGAGGTTATGGATGTCATCCGACTTGGTCGGACACAAGGTATTGTAGCGCAAGGTCGGACAGAGGAGATTTTACTGCAAAAAGAGGTTTTCAGAGTTGCGGGCCTTTCTAAACCATCTGACCCGATTGGAAACGATATGTTAGCTGCGAGGGTCGGATGAGGTCATTTTTAGCGTAATTAAGCGTTGGATTTTGGCGCTAGATCGCAGGGTGTCTAACCATATTGGATGGTTTGGTCGTTTAGAGGTCGGTCGAAGGTCAATTCAGCGCCGACTTCATGCACGGGGTTTGCAGGGTTTTGACCCGAAAGGGTCTAAATTCGCCTAAGGCATCTTAGTTTGTGGTCTTTTAAACCTAGGGTTTGAAAAATGAAAGGATCGACTCACCAAACCCTAACCTAGAACTATCATATTTCAGCAATCACTATGAAAAAATGAAAACCCTAACGGTATCCCCTAACTTGTTTCGAAAAACTCTAAAGACACTTGGAAATGCAGAGGGTTAGAACCCTACCTGTAAATGGCAGTGCAGATTCAATCTTGTCGGGAGGTCGCGGGTTCGAGCTCAGGCGATGTCGACCGTGAAAATTGGAGCTCAAGATTGTGTAGCCTTGAAAACGTGGTGAAAAATGAGTTAATCCCACTTAATTTCCCTATTTAAGCCACGCAAATCTGCCATTAATTACTCGGGAGTACGGACTGTCAGTGCGGATTTACAGCTGGTTTGACTTGGCGGGAAAATCGGAGGTCTCCGACCTGGTCGGTTGAGGGAAGAATCAGCGCGAACCGACTTAACCTGTTTGGCGGGGTTTTCGAACTCATCCGACCTGCGGGGTTTGTTTGGGGATCCGACCAAGTCGGCGATTGAAATTTTAGCGCAAAGTCAGTTGGAACGAATCTTAGCGCATAGGTCAGATGAAGGGAAAATCAGCGCAAAGATCGGAGCGACAAGGTTTTGGCGTGGAGGTCAGACGGAGGGGTTTTTAGCGCTAGGTCCGACAGACTGAAAATCGGCGCAGAGGTCAGTTGAAGCCAGATTTAGCGCAAAGGTTAGTTGAGTTCAGTTTTAGCACAAAATACTAAATCAAGGACTCCAGAGGGAAAATAACAACCCTCCTTAGCAAGTTTGAAGTGATTTTTTCAATGTACACATTCTATCCAGGGCACAGATACTTTAGACCATACAACCACTCCGAGAGAGAGATCAAAAAACCAAACGACTCACTGGCCAAAGCAAAAAGGGGGAAGGGTCCCCATGTTTAGAATGGGGCGTGTGTGCAAGGCACAACAAATGGTGACTCTGCTGGGGAAATGCTCCAGAGCATTTCTAAGATAAACGTTAGTTCGAACCTAGACTCTCTATGTTCCCCACTCATTAGACGAGAAAACATGGTGCCTTACCAAAAGAATCAAGGACCGCTAACCAGTGCATCCCTCCATATCCTGAAAACCTAAGTGTGTGCAATTGTATTCGTTCCCATCCCTTGGCAACTAAGTTCATCCAAGATTCTTCATGCTAAGCGATGAAGTTAGGATTATTTTACCACCAAGAGAATGTTTCTGATGTTGAGACGTGATGAGCCTTGATAGAGATGATGATCCTTCCAGTAACAATTTTCAGCAATGATATTCTTTCTTGATAATGCCTTTGATGATTTCTGATGCTAATAATCTTTAGATGACAGTCTTCATGTGAGAGTATTTAAATGATAATCTTTATACTGATACTTTGTAGTGGGTCTGGTGTTGAGAAACACCTTTTATTTTTACCCAGTAGGCTAGCAGTACTTAGCACCGCCTGCCACTCTCATCTGGATCTGCAGAATTAGTGTTGGCGGTAAAATTTGGGACCCAAACTTTTTGCTTACACAAGATCACCCGGACTTACTTAGCTACTTCAGGAGCACTTTAAGTGTGAGAGATATATGGTTAGAAAACACTTTGGGTGCACCAGCTAACGACTCATTCTAGTGAAAAGACATCATGTTTCCTGGTAAAACAGCGGAACCCACAGCACGGCCTAAGCGAAACTTTGGCTTCTCAAAGAAAGGCTACAGATTATTTGCCCAACAAGGAAGCATCCGCAGGTCTACACAACTGCCACCATGTCAGAAACAAGGACCCCGCGACAAAGCAGACGCAGCAAATGAAAGCACAAGAACAACCGGACGAAACAGAATGCCCAGCCCGAAGGAGAGCAAAAAGCAAGACAGCCAAAAGCAAGAAAGCAAACTAAACTAGCAACAACCTAAACTAACCGGAGCAAACAAACCTCTAACTATATACACTAGAACGAGACATAGATGTCTCTCAGGCCTGGAAGTAGTGCTTCAAGAACTGGCCATTGACAGGCAATGGTAGCTCCTCACCAATAAGGCTCTTGAGTCGATACGTATTGTCCCCCAGGATCTCATAAATCTGGTAGGGTCCTAACCAGAGCTTATCAAACTTGCCATGTTCTCCCTTTCTCTCATGGGCTTTATCCCAATATAGGACCAGATCAGAAATACGGAAAGCTTTAATTTTAGCCCTCCTGTCGAACCATCGTTTTACTACATCCTGGTGTTTAGCAAAGTTTTCTAAGGCTGCATCGCGTTTCTCTTCGAGGTGCAATAGCTGGGCCAGTCGTGAAGACAAATGGTTGTCGGTCTCGAGGTACTCTTGCATGAATTTAAGTACTGGGATTCTCAAGTGGATGGGAAAGATGGGTTCAATCCCATAAACTAGGTGATACGGGGAGGTATTTAAGGCGGCTTTGTGTCAGATTCTATCAGCCCATAAGGCGAACCTAAGTTGGGTGTGCCAGTCCCTGGGGTTTTTATCTAAAAGTCTCTTGATGACTTCAAGCAGGTTCTTGTTTGTTGATTCAGCTACCCCATTTCCTTGTGGATAGTAGTTAGAGGAGAATTTGAGAGTGATCCCATAGTCGAATGCCCAGTTAGAAAAATGCAATGATGAAAAGGCAGGGCCATTATCACAAACTAAAGCAAATGGACAACCAAATCTAGTGATAATATGCTTTTCAATAAATTCGATAACTACCTCCGTGGTGCATTACTTACAAGCTATCGCCTTAGACCAGCGGGTGCAGTAGTCAGTAGCGGTCAGAATATACCTGTGGCCCGCAGAAGAGGGTGGGTTGATCATACCGATGAAGTCAAGCCCCCATTGAGCAAATGGTCGTACCTCCACTACCGGTTGCAATGGCATGGCTGTGTGGCATTCTTGATGTGCGGCGGTTTGACATATATGATAGGTCCTCACATGTGAATGCGCATCCTTAAACAATGTTGGCCAGTAATATCCCGCCCGAAGAATCTGATTAGCTGTCGAATGCGCCGACCCATTCCTGTCCCGAACCTCTCGTGAAAACTGATTAATACCTGATTAACTTCTGACTTGTCCAAACACCTTAGATAAATGCCCTCGTGATTCTTCTTGTAGAGGATAGATCCTTTTATCATGTAACTGCTACTTTTGAGCTTGAGAGCTCTTCTTTGTACTGTATTTAGCTGCTGCGGACAGCGTTGATTAAGCAAATAAAATATTATATCCCCGTACCATTCATCCTTTGAAACATCATCCAATAAATACTGCTGAGAAACCAAGTCGGGTCCTACCTCGGCCATGGTTTTAGTCAAAGCTTGGCCTCTTACCAACTTCATGGGTTGAATTTCTATGTCAAATTCCTGCAATATGGTGACCCACTTCCCTCTTCTTTCTCCTAATTCACTCTGCATCAGCAGTGCTTTGACTGCTACATCTGGAACTACGGCGGTAACTTGACTTCTTAGGATATAGTGACGGAATTTCTTGACCGCTTTGACAAGAGCATATGCCTGTTTCTCCACGTTTGGATATCTTAGTTCTGCATCTTTTAATGGAGTACTCATGAAAGCAATGGGCCTTTCATCGTCAACTGACCTCTTTTGGGTCAACATCGCTGCGCAAGTATGTTCTGAAGCAAATGAGTATATGTAAAATGGCAACACATAATCAGGGCTAACCAAGACAGGTGCGTTGGATATAGCTTGCTTGATTTTTGCGAAGGCAGCCTTAGCTTCTGGGGTCCAGTCCATTTTAGCATCCTTTTTCAGCATGGCGTTGAGAGGTCGAACTATCTCAGCAAATCCTGTGATGAACTTGCGCACAAAGTTAATCTTACCGAAATATGATTTGAGTTCCTTTTTACTGGCCGGAGGGGCAATCTTGAGTATTGCTTGGATTCTATCTGGATCAATGGATATTCCCTAGTCAGATATCACATGCCCCAATAGCTTTCCTTCAGTTACCCCAAACATGCATTTCTTGGGGTTAAGCGATATGCCATAATCCTTACATCGCTGCAACACCTTCCTCAGATCAGCTACATGGTCTTCGCGTCTTTTTGAGAACACCGTCAAATCATCCATGTAGATGATTATGCATTTTCCAACTAATCCTTTGAAGGCGACATCCATTGCGCGCTGAAAAGTTGCGCCAGCATTTATCAAACCAAATGGCATTCACCGGTACGCATAGATGCCCTATTTGTAGGTGAAAGATGTTTTTAATCTATCTTCGTATTCCACCATTACCTAATTATAACCAGAGTATCCATCTAGAAATGACATCATCTGGGATCCATTGACAATCTGCAATACTTCATCCAATGATGGTAGTGGGTAATTGTCCTTTTCAGAGGCTCTGTTTAAATTACGGAAATCAACGCAGAGCCTGATTTCCCCATTTTTCTTTCGAACAGGAACTAAATTCGCCACCCATGCAGAGTGTCTGACTAGAAATATTATCTTGGCTGATAACAGCTTCTGAACTTCTTTGAAAATGAGTGGCTCCAAAAGTGCATTAACTGGCCTCTGCCTTTGCCTGAAAGGCTTTGCCTCTGGCTTCAGCGGGATCGTGTGTGTGATAATCGAGGTGTCGTAAGTTTTTAGATCCTCATAACTCCAAGCTATTACCTCATGGTAATCTCTTAGTGCATGTATGATTCCAGTCCTTTCATCCTCTGTGCTGGCCTTTCCAATAAACACATTCTTCACATCCGCCTCTGTCCCCAAGTTAAAAGGGTCACACTTTCCTCCTGGAGATTCTCCTTCTTTCTTCTGAGTTCCTAGATTATCTGTGTCAAACAGTCTTTCCAATTCTACCATTCCTTTGGGGATTGTATTTGTTTTCAGATTCAGTACTCCTTCCAAATCGATTTCAGCAAGCTCTACCTCTTCTTCATCTATTATCTGAGCAGTGAACACGTCTGATGAGGAAAGAAAATTGAGTATGTGTTGATCATCCTCGAAAACTTGAAAATTGGTAACGTTGTCGGGCACAGAGGGAGTAGCCACGAACTCAACAGAAAACTTTTTCAACCCTGCCATGGACGTGGGCTCCAATGTGCTTGCGGTTTGGGCCAAAGTATTTGCAACATGATTTTGCCTCCTAGGAATGATCTGGATGTTAAAACTGTCAAAGCATTCAATCAGATCCCATACCCTATTCCTGTACCTATTCAACCTCTTGTCATTACACGAATACTGTTTTCGCACTTGTTTCACCACTAACTCAGAATCACCAAACACCTGGACAACCCTGACCTTTTTCTGTAATGCTAGCAGTAATCCTTGCACCAACACCTCATATTCAGCGACGTTGTTTGTACATGGAAATTGCAGTCTTTGTGATGTCAAAAATGAACTCCCAGTAGGACTAATCAGCTTGACTCCTGCACTAGACCCTTGCCTACACCTTGAACCGTCAAATCTCAAGGTCCATACATGAAAATCCTTGTTGTCTTCCCTCTGTCTTCCTGGTTTCTCTTTCTTTCCTGATTCCTCTTCCTTTCCTGGTTTCTCTTGCTCAAGCAGAGGTTCAGACTCTTCCTTCTTTTCAGCCATCGGTTCACCCTCTGGGATTAAGGGAACCTTTAGTTGCTTTTGCACTTGCTTAATTGCCTCTTGACATAGTTGGCAGGTAAATTCAGAATGAGATGTATCGTGTATGCGACACCAGTTGGGCAATAATAATTCCTCCATTTGAACCTGCCTCCCAACAGCAGTCTGATCTTACACAAATCTGGCTACAAAACTACGAAACCCCTCGAAGACCCCGGGCTCGTCTTCCTCTGAAGATTCTCCATCATCGGATTGAACATATGCAGCTGTACCTTCTGGTCTTTCTATCAGAGGCTTAGGAGGTCTTAAGCAACTCAGCATAAGGATTTCTTCTGGCGGATTGATGTGGGGAAGGTAGACGCCCAAATCAACCTCTGAAAACAAAATTTCGTTGGGCTGATTAAATTTAGTGATCATGTGCTTCATCTTAGGTTCCCTTTCAATACAGATTTGATTAGCTAATCCCTTCCACGGCAGCCACATATGAGAAAAATCTGTCGCCATATATCCATTCAAAGTCCTGGACCAGTCTCTACTTAAAAGCATACCGTATTGGTCTGGAATATCCACCACTTGAATATCAATATAATGCTGCACCCTAGGATCAGAAGCCAATTGCATGTGTATCCGTTTCAATTCACCAACCACATTCACCTCCATTTTATCTAATTGCGTCACTTTTCTGGAGGACTTGGCTGGAGTGAGCCCAAGCGCTTTACAAACAGACAATGGCATTACGTTTGTGGAAGCACCTGAATCTACTAAACAATTGTGAAGGTTTTTGTTGAAGATCCTGAGGGTTAAGAGGAAAGGCGGACTTTCTCTCCTGTCTTTATACAGAGTCACCTTTTTGTTCCACGTCGGTCACATGTATCCTTTCTTTCCCTTTATCCATAGTATCCTTAGCGATGTTTTCTCTCGGCGTATGATCAGTCTTGGTTCCAGCGCCTATGTCTTGAAAGAAAGATGCTCTGACCTCAGGTATCTTAAACAACTCATACACAGAAAGACTGACCTTCATCTTTTTAAGCTCATCAGCCACATACTGTCCTATTTTTACCATATCAGCACGCTGGAATCTTTCTGGATCAACAATGGTACCATGATGTGCGGTTTGAAGAGGGGCTTTGGGGGGTTCAGGATTATTGGTAGCCTGAGGATCAGGTGGGACTTGACAACTATTTGGGGGAATGGAAGTGGTGAAAGGGCCTTTTGGCTTGCTACTCCTCAAATTGTAAGGAGTCTTGTTGTACTGCTGATATGCATTGACCTCCTCAGACTCTTCTTCTTCAGGTTGGTTGTCATCCTGGAATGGGAATGTATAACTATCAAGAACGAGAGCAGCATCATACCTCTGAGAGGGGACAATCTCATACCCTGTTGGTGGAGTCTCCTGATTTTCAGCATTCTGAATTTCCATTTGAAAGATACTGGAAGCAATCTGGAATTCTGGGCAATCCAACTCAGAATGGGCATTGGTGTTGTGCAATCTGCACCAGGTAGATAAGGCAGCTTCGGCCAGCATTACGCGACCTGGGGGTCTGGTGTCATTATTCTGATTTTCCAAAGGTGAAGGCACTCCCCCATTGTTAGGCCTGGTATTCCAGGATCGATTTGACCGCTGCTGAAAGCTCTGATTTTGATACTGATTTTGATTTGGAAATTGGTTCGGGCCTTGATTTTGTGAATGCTGCTGGCTCTGGAAATGTTGCTGATTTTGCCCCTTCTGTTGTAAATAAGCATTCTGGTTTTTGAGGTGAGTAACTTCAGCAGTGAGCTTTTTCATCTGTTCAACCAGCTCTTTGATATCGTCCCTATCTTCCTTGGTCTTGGCCACCTCCGAGGACTGCAGGAAAGGCATTTGCGCTGGAGGCATTTCAGCCACTGGGTTGCCTGGATGGATTACTAGAGCTTGTGTGGCGGCTGGGCTCGGGACTGGGTTCATCATAGGGGTTCGATTGGCCAATGCATGATTTATCATGGGAATTTGGTTTGGCATGGCCATGGGACCCATGTGATTCAGCGGGCCAGAGGCTGTTTGTCCAAGCTGGGTACTCACTTCGACAGCAGCAGCATATGCTGCGGCTAAACTGGCAGGTACCGGGTTAGCCCTCCTTGCAAACATGGAGGTGAGTTTATCTAGGGCAGCATAGTAAATAGGTAGGGCAGCAGCCTGGTCTATAGCATAGGGGGCCTGCAGACGACTGTAAGCTTTCTGGAATCTGTTATTGAAGGTGCTGATCATCTCACCTTCCTCTCATCGAATCTCCACAAAAGAACGGTAGAGATCAGACAGGGTAGTGGGCATACGAAATCTATTCAGAAAAGCTGTCTTTAGATTTGGCCAGGAATTTATAGATGCCGCCGGAAGATTGGCAAACCAGTAGTAAGCTTCATCCTGCAATGAGTAGGGGAACAGTCGGCATATCACATCTTCATGCTGCACCTGTAACATGAACATATTAGCTTCAAAGATCTTAATGTGTTCATCCACGGTCCTATCTGGGTCATGTACCCTGAACTTTGAGCAGAACTTGTCTAGGTTTTTGGGCATGTCATGGTAGTCATTGAACAGCAGAGGGGACTAGTTATTTCCCGCAAAGTAAGCCATGATAGGGTGATTAATGGGACCAGTAGTAGTATTTCTGGGGGCTGACTGAGCTCGAGGAGCCCTGGGTACTCCTTGATCCCTTCTTGTTCTTCTAAATTCTGTCAGAGATAGCAGTTCTTCTCCAGCTGAACTGGATCGAGTGTGTCTTTGTCTAGTCCCCAGACTTGCTGATTTTTAGTTGCCCTCCTTCTAGCGCCAATTCTGTTGATGGTGTTTTTAGCACGCAACAACGTAGGTGTGATTGCTGGTTTTACACCTCTCTTGAAAAGTATCTCACCCTAGGCAAGACTACTCCAAGGATAATACAGCTAGGTCTTAGCTTGCTTGGAATTTCTCAATGGTTATGTTCTAGCTGTACCTATAAGGGGTCTTACATGCAGTCTGCAAATCTTCAAGGTTGAGACAACAAATACACATAAACCCTATTATGATTCTCAGCTGATAAACCAAAATAAGGTGCTGCTAAAATTGCTACTCTAACAACTAAACATTGGGTTTGAAGAAAATGCAAAAGATTTAGGGTTTAGAAGGAATCCTAAGTGACATTCACAATGCAAGGGTTATCCTTAGTAGACAAATATTCCAGACTTTAAACCAGTTCTCTGAGTTACCAAACTGAAATGGGTGTTACAGTGCTACAGAAAACGGTGCTATCTTCAATGGAAGTCGAAAGGTTTTCAGACCACATTTAGTCGTTAAATACCCAATAAATGGCGCAACTTAACTCATAAAATGAAGTTGAACTTTAGCACAAATAATAAGCCCATGCTAACTTTACACAGTTATTTACCATCAGCAAACAACTAAAAGTATGGACTCGGAACTTTCATCAAATACTGCAATAAACCATTAACATCATAAAGCACAACTAATCTAACTATGGGAGAGCAAGAAGCAAACCATGAAGACCACAATGAATTGACACAAGATGCAAATTCTCAGAAATACCGCAAAAACTTGCTTTGTATTAATTCAAATGGCATAGAGTCAACAATTTGGCATCAAAATCTCTCTTACAAAAGGTGGAAATGGTAGCCCTTTATATAGAAAGCAGCATACCCTAGCCCTTCAAATGAATGGTGGAGATTAACTCAACACCGACGGCCTAGATTACATCGAGAAAGACCCACATTAATTCCTGGATTACATTTTGTCTTTTATGAAAAAGACGAAAAAACAGCTCCAGATACATTGAATCTAGTCATTTTGACTAGCCAACTCAATACATTAGTGAAAAGACTCATTTAGGAGGTGAGAAGAAGACAAAAATGAATCACATACTGTCCAGATATATCAAATTTACAACAATGATGGGATTGAATCAATAAAATATTCAAATATTATTAAGATTCTTTATCCAGGTCGATACTATCCCCGCTAGACAGCTTATTCCGATAGGCCAACCATGCTTCAAGTGCCGGATTGATATCAGACGGGTCTGGATCTTTCAGATGATGTATTCTATAATCGAATACCTCTAGCTCCTGACTGAACCTGGTGTATATCCTTTCAAAATCTGTCTCTGCTCTGCGGAATGCTTTGAATTCTGCTCTGAGGTCACTTGCTTTATCTAGTCGTTCTTCCGTACTTAGCACAGTGTCTTCAAATAATATAACATGCAGTTTACCTTTGCATTTTTCGACCTCGAAAGGAGCATGATCATCAAAAGACTCGTCTCTACAGCTTCTCAAAGCATCGCTGATATCGTATACGATAGATCTCAGCTCTTCGTCAGCGGGTTTATATGCTTCCTTTACTTGCTCAAAGGTCTCTTTCCTCAGAAGTAACTGCTGATACCACTCAATAGCCTTCGGGAGCCTATCTCCAGTCAAACTATTCTCTGTGACCAAGGTTTGAGCTGGCAACTCCCGGATACCCTTGATTCGCGGATACATGTGAGAATAGTATTCGTCAAACAAGTCACATTCATCACGCAAATCCTTCCATTTCTTAAGCAATTCCACTGTACGTTGGTGGATTTGAGCAGAGGCACTTATGGCGTCGCATCCCGCCTCAAAAACATTCATCAACCAATTCTCGACGCCCTGGGACTTTGATCTTACCTCGCTCAGCTTTGCCATTTCATCTGTAGATAGGAAGGTAGGCACAGTCCTTATATCTCCCCCTGCATCTATTGGTTTTACCAAAAATTGAAGACATGCCCTGAGCTCCTCGTTTTGGCGCTTTAATTCCTTCTTGGACATCTCGTCCTTATCCAACTGCTTCAAAATTGACGTAACTGATCCCTTGAAATCATCCACCCTTTGAGCACGGGTGGTTGGGCCTAAGTCGACTGTAGATATCACATAATCCTCTGCCCTGACCTGATCTCTCGCTACGTCAGCTGGAGGGACAGCTACCTCCGCAATCCTTGAGCCTGATTCGCTCTGGTAGATCCTTGATTGCACCTTCGCCCTCTTTTGCTTCTGAGGTTTTTGAGCCTGCGATAGGATGGTGCTCAAATCAATTTTCATTACTTCAATCTGGGGTTCCGGGTATACCATCCTATCCTGCAGCCATTCGGGAGTGGAAGATTTGTTCAACTTAGTGGCTCCATCCTTATCTGATACAATCAATTCTTTGGAAGGCCCTTGTTTAGGTTGAGGGCTCTTCTCCTTTGTTCCTTGGGCCAATTCCTTTAGGCTCTCGAGCACATTTTCCCGTGCAATTTCCAAAATTTCCTCTGTTGGGTCCTTGCTCAGTGGACTATCAGATATATCAATTATCTCTATACCAACAGACGTGTCGAGGGGGCTTTTATCATTTTCACTGGTCAGCACTCCCTTGCTCTTTTCAGTCACTACCTCGTGCTCTTATAACCCTAACTCCGCGCACACCTTCTCAATACCATCCAACAAAGGTACTTCCAATGACATCGCAGGCATTTGTGAAAGGGGAACAGCAGAAGAAATTGTGAAGGAAGGGGTACTAATTTGAGTCAAATTAGCAAAGGCAGGCAATGGTAAGGGAGAAGAAAGGGTAGGGTACGTAATGGCGAGAGTGGGAGAAACAGGATTGCTGAGATCACCGGAGGAGATTGCCAGCGGGCAGGAAGTGGTAGTAATGCCAGAGGAAGGAGAAGCGGAAGGAGATGATTCCTGCACAATGACGGCTGAAGTGGTGGGAGAAGTAGATGAAACGGAAGAAGGAGGAGGGATAGAAGTAGAGAAGGTGGAAGTCAAAACAGCCATTCCTGTATCAGGCATGGGGGTTTAGGAGATTGAAGGAGTTGAATCACTCATGGTAGTAACACTTTCCTTGCTTGCTGCTTTTGTTTTTACCTTCTTGGCCTTGGAGGCCTCCCCAGCACTATCTGGCATGTCTTTCCTCTTAGAAACTCTGGCCCTAGGAGGTGGATCCTTCTTCTGAGGAGAGCTTACAGGAGGTTTTTTTACTTTCCTTGCCCTTGTTGCCAAAGGGGCATGTTCATCAATATCTGAATCCTTTCCCTTGATTGGTTCTGTATCATCTGTCCCCAGTATGGGCTCATCCTCCTCTCCGTCGGAGTCCTTATCTGATTCAACTACCGTATAGGTCAATTGAACTCCTTGCCCTTGTAGGACACCCAATTGTGCTCTGACCCAGACTTTACTCAATCTAATCGGCTCCTTCATGATCACATCCATGGAGCTTTCTTCAGCGTTCGCCCAATTGGGTAATGGGATGGGTAGGTGGTATTGTGTCTCCCATGGGCCTCTGACCATGACATTATCATCGTCCTGCAATTGGTCTGGCACTGCCATTACATGAAATTTCTTAATAAAATCCAAGGATAGCCTTGAGTGCACCCTCTTCATGACCTCATAGTCATCAGGGAAGTTGGCCCAGAAATCTTCAATATGATCCTTGTGAAACAACTTCCTGCTCACGAACTTCTCCATCACCTGTTTTGGGTCAAAGTGAGCCCTGGCATTGTAATAGTGCAAGTTTAGGAGCTGGAGCTCTTTATCCGAATACTCAGCTAAGGCGAGGGAGGGGCACGCGTAGAGTCCTCTACCAAACTTGATGGGAAATTGGACATTTGTTCTGTGCAGGTGCTTGAGTTCTTCAGCACATGGCACTAGTTGCCTAGACAGCTCTAGGAGCACTATCTTATCATCGGGATATCTCGGCAACCTATATGCCATTCCAGTGAAGCCTTGTACCCTGATGTATGTGAATTTTTCAAATTGGATATACCATCGGCCATATTGGATTACTTCGTTCATAGCCTCGGCTGAAATCCTCAAGGCTGTATTACCTTGCAACTTCCTTGCTATGTACATAGTAAATGCATCGTTGACTCACTTGAAGTGTATCAATGATTGTGACGAAGTTAATTGAGGATAGCCTTCATATACCTTAACCTGTGTCTTTTCATCATTCCTGATTTCTCCGATCTTGGACAATCCATCGTAATGATTCATTCTTGCCAATGCATAGACGACGTAGGATGTCCATCTGAAATATTTCTTCTCATTGAAGTTGCTAAAAGCTTCATGTATATTGTCGCTAAGGATCTGCGACCAATGGAACTTGGTTCCCTTCAATACTTCTGAGATTATAATGAACATCCAATCTTCAAAAGTGGAAGCAGCAGGTAACCCATACACTCTGCTCAAAAAGGTTACTATATCCTCGATTTCATCATGGAAATCACTTCTATATAATACTATGGGGAGCTTGACGAGAGTGGATTTCTTGCTCTTGACCCAATGGTCGTTTATATGTTTCCTGCATCCCTCCACATCTTTATTATATGCCTCTTTGGATGCTTGCCTGTCGGGCATAGTCATGGTTTTATGCCACGGGATATCTAGCATCTCTGCCAAAGCAGGCGGGGACAAATCAGCCAGGACTTCTCCACTAGCTGTCTGAATTTGTCTAGATACGATATCGTATCTATCTGCACAACTTGCTATCAATTCTGCACACTGAACAGAGGTCGGGAAGGCAGCTACTTGTCCGAGTCCACTGTCCTTAAGTCTCTTAGCCCGAGGAGTCGGAGTGGGTCCGAAGATTCTGAGTCTGAAATCATCTAAGTCAATATGACCTAGATCGGTGTCTCCCACGTTACTCCACCCAGAGTGGATTTTGGTCTCTGGGTGTATCCCTTTGAACTCATACTTCATGGCTTGAGCTCGTGCAGTCATCTAATCTGCAAAACCAGACCTTATAAGCTTGATACCAAGTAAGTTCCTTGATGTACTCCTAGGATTAGATAAACCAATCATAAATCTATCATTCATTATGAGCATGCATTTTGAAGGAAGACTAAGTTAAGTTAGCATACTTAGAGCATTGCATGCAAGGAGATATCAAATGTTGTAAAAAGATTCACCTAAACATCATTATTACAGCATTACAACCTTAATGACCTTACCTTGAACCATCTTCCCTAAAGAAATTTTAGCAAATTCGGCCATTTAGGGAGATTTGCGCTAATATGGAGGTTGTCCGACCTTGGCGGGAAAATGAGGCAGGTCCGACCTTAGATGAGGGTCTGTTCTGTGCGTCCCGGAATCTGCGCTATTTTCTAGGGTGTCCGACTTTGGGCAGAAAAAGTGCTAAAATTGAGGCTGTCCGACCTTGGCGGGAAAATGAGGCAGGTCCGACCTTAGATGAGGGTCTGTTCTGTACGTCTCAGAATTTGTGCTATTTTCTAGGGTGTCTAGCTTGCGCAAGATTCGGAGGTCTCCGACCTCCGATGGTCTACAAGTCAGTCGGTGGACAAACTAGCGCAAAACGATTGCTGGTATAACAGGGGTTCTCCTGCGCGGAATTCAGGTGAGTCCGATTTGCACGAGTTTCGATGGGGTCCGACTAAGTTGGATACAAGGTATTTCAGCGCCTGGTCGGATGTAGGAAATTGTAGCGCAAATAGTTTGGTGGGTCCTTTCAGCGGGCTTTTCGAGCAGCACCGACTTCGCGGGGTTATGGATGTCATCCGACTTGGTCGGACACAAGGTATTGTAGCGCAAGGTCGGACAGAGGAGATTTTAGTGCAAAAAGAGGTTTTCAGAGTTGCGGGCCTTTCTAAACCATCCGACCTGATTGGAAACGATATGTTAGCTACGAGGGTTAGATGAGGTCGTTTTTAGTGCAATTGGGCGTTGGATTTTGGCGCTAGATCGTAGGGTGTCTGACCATATTGGATGGTTTGGTCGTTTAGAGGTCGATCGAAGGTCAATTCAGCGCCGACTTCATGCGCGGGGTTTGCAGGGTTTTGACCCGAAAGGGTCTAAATTCGCCTAAGGCATCTTAGTTTGTGGTCTTTTAAACCTAGGGTTTGAAAAATGAAAGGATCAACTCACCAAACCCTAACCCAGAACTATCATATTTCAGCAATCACTATGAAAAAATGAAAACCCTAACGGTATCCCCTAACTTGCTTCGAAAAACTCTAAAGACACTTGGAAATGCAGAGGGTTAGAACCCTACCTGTAAATGGCGGCGCAGATTCAATCTTGTCGGGAGGTCGCGGGTTCGAGCTCGGGCGATGTCGACCGTGAAAATTGGAGCTCAAGATTGTGCAACCTTGAAAACGTGGTGAAAAATGAGTTAATCCCACTTAATTTCCCTATTTAAGCCACGCAAATCCACCATTAATTACTCGGGAGTACGGACTGTCAGCGCGGATTTGTAGCTGGTCTGACTTGGTGGGAAAACCGGAGGTCTCCGACCTGGTCGGTTGAGGGAAGAATTAGCGCGAACCGACTTAACCTGTTTGGCGGGGATTTTGAACTCATCCGACCTGTGGGGTTTGTTTGGGGATCCGACCAAGTCGACGATTGAAATTTTAGCACAAAGTCAGTTGGAACGAATCTTAGCGCATAGGTCGGACGAAGGGAAGATCAGCGCAAAGGTCGGAGCAACAAGGTTTTGGCGCGGAGGTCAGACAGAGGGGTTTTTAGCGCTAGGTCTGACAGACTAAAAATCGGCGCAGAGGTCGGTTGAAGCCAGATTTAGCGCAAAGGTCAGTTGAGTTCAGTTTTAGCGCAAAATACTAAATCAAGGACTCCAGAGGGAAAATAACAATCCTCCTTAGCAAGTTTGAAGTGATTTTTTCAATGTAAACATTCTATCCAGGGCATAGATACTTTAGACCATACAACCACTCCGAGAGAGAGATCAAAAAACCAAATGACTCACTGGCCAAAGCAAAAAGGGGGAAGGGTCCCCATGTTTAGAATGGGGCGTGTGTGCAAGGCACAACATGTCTAAGTCCGGGTAAGCAAGGGTATAGGAGGAATAGTGAATAGGGCATGGTGAAGTAGTCTGCATTCCTTCGTAGATAAGTATTTTGTTCTGTGGTTTTGAGGTGTTGTAAACACTTATATGAAGTGTCTTATTCCAAAGTTAGGAGATATGAAGTTCACCAGAAGGATAGCTACAAGCTGCTAAGTACCAGCATAGTGTTTGATAGAGTTTAACAGAGACTGAGTCTGAGTTTTGATGAAATGCATTTCTCCGCAAGATGATATCATGCCTTGTGGTTCTGAGGGTAAGATTGGGAATGTGTAAAGAGTCCTTGACATGGTTTTGGAAGTGTTTTGTGATCAGTAGTAGAAGTTGTAAGACAACAGATGAAGTTGTTAAGCATGTTCTTGAGGAACAAGTCGACTAGTGAGATAAATCATTGTGTGGAGAAGAGTTAATGATTGGAGGATTTATGTAAGCAATTGAAAGATTAGATCCAACCTATATGAACACGCTTGGGAGAAGATTTGGGTCCATGTGACACTTAGTGCATTGGATTGAGTGACAAGGTACATATTTTTATGTACACATTTCACTTCTTGGATGCCGACCTGATTATGAAGTAAATCATGATGCGAATATATAAAGGTGATGAAATTTGGTTGTCATGTGTGAAATAGAGGTGTGATGCAAGGATGCGAATAGTGGAGCAGAGTTAGAGGATCAACAGCGATGAAGACTTGGGATTCAGAGTATAATTGTTAAATGACTGCACCCTGGCACAGTAGCAGATGCCTAAGCAGTACTTAGTTATCATGTGTGATCTGACTGGAAGCAAAGTGTTGTCATCAAGGCAGTAAGCCTGCAATGAGCCTACAGTAGGGTTTAACAACCCTCAGTGTTTAATAACCCTTATTGTAATCTTGCTAGGTTTAGGGTTGAGATAGTGAGCCTGCTAAACTTAGTTGTACTTTATGGTTGTAATCCAGCATGTTCTGGGCCCCTCAAGTGACCAAGCCTGAACACCATTTTTGTAAAGACTACAATATATTTATGAGATCTAATCCTCTTTGTGGTTTTTCCCTCCTTGGATTTTCCATGTAAAATCTTGGTGCTATGTGTCATGCTTTTGTGGATGTTGTTTAGTTGTATATTTTGCTTCTATTGGATTATTCCTTTGAAATGGTTAAAAGTAAAAGTACATGAAAAAATTTATAGAACACTGATTCACCCCCCCCCCCTCCAGTGTTCCTGACATTCAACAAATGACTCACTACATATAGGCTCACTGCCAAAATGAACAATTAAAATTGCATCTACAAATGCATGGATACAGCTCTAATGATGCTCAAAAAATTGTCCCAAAACTCTTCATCCTAAACTGCTTTGTTACACTGCTCTGCTCTTACATGAAAATAAGATCTCTTCTTCTGCACTTGTCACCTTTACAAAATCATAGACCTTTGCATGTCACACACACACACACATTCATACTTCAAACATCAAAATAGAGCTCATATATATATATATATATATATATATATATCTGCAACATTTGTAATCTTCAAATTAGGCTAGCCTACAAAGATGAAGTGTGTAGTTATGCCTTGTGTAGCTTGTGGGCCTAATCCTTTCACCAAAATACTTTGTGAACCAATTCAACACTTGAAACATATTCATATATGTTGGCTTCAACTATAGAACCACTTAGGATATGATTCCAATGAATAGATTATACCACACATAGATCAAAGTATCATGTCAGCCTCATACACAGACTATCACAGGTTCATTCTAACTGTCAGAACACAACTTTCAGTGTGAACCACAAAACTTGCTCAAATTCATATCTAAGACTCTTTAGGCATCCTCAATCTTACCTTCAGAACTGCATAGCATAATATAATCATGTGGTGAAATGCGGACCATTAGAAGTTGCACTGTCTCACTGTAAAACACTATCTAAGCAAGTAGTGATACTTTGATGCTCATAACTGCCTTACTGGTAGACTTCTAGCTCTACAACTTTGGATTTAGAGACTTCAAACATGTGTTTACAACACCTCAAAACCACAAGAGGAAATACCTATTACTGGAGGAATACGGACCAAATCAAACAGGTGTTCTTCTCTGCTCAAGACTGTTCTCTGTTATGTCGAACTTGTGCTACTTGATACTATACTTCTAAGGATGATTAGAAGATAAAACTATGGATTTAGGATCATCTAAGGACTAGAATTATCTTATTAGATCCACAAGACAAGATCTTCAACTGCGAACCAAAGCTAATCTATCTGTCCCTTTTTCCAAAAATAACACTTACTAAAAATAGTAAGTCCTCACAAATTCAAGATATGGAAGAGATGGTGATGGTGCAGTAAAAAGAAAAGTTAGAATTGTAGGAGAATAGTGGTGAAGTCCAGAAGGAAGTGTCACTTGTTGAATACAAAAGTGAGGTTGATGATATTGTATTTGAGGTTTCAATAAGGGAAGACTTGCATGTAGAACACTCCTATGAAAGAAAAGATAATTTCATAGTTTATGAGGAGTTTCTGGATGACCCCATTGAGAGACATGCACATAAGGTAATTTCATCACCAAACACTAATATCAGAATTCAACTTGCTGAAAATTTTGGATCAGCAATTAGTGGTATACTAATTGATTGTCTTCATGATTATAGCTTATGTAATGGAAGTAATAATATTGGAAAAGATCTCATGCTTGATAATTTATCATTACAATTTTATCACAATCATGAAAAGAAACACATGGAGGATGAAAGAATCCATAATGGCCTATGCATGAGAGTATGGGATCCAAGTGATCTATCCAAATCCAACATATAGATTGAAGAGTCCAGGAAGAATGGACATGAATTAATCCCCCAAATTTTGAAAGGAAAGACAATGATTAGATTTGGGAGTAGTGTGGTGAGTGGACATGCTTTTGAAGGAGATCTTTTGAGTTTCAAGGATGGCAATATTGAGGGTATCTCAACAATCCACATCTCAACACAGGAGGATGAGCTCATTATGAGTAACCTGAGCTATGAAAATAATTATCATATTTTAGATTTGGTGTTTCCTCTTATATTAGTACAAAATTTTGGTCACCATGGGAAGCATGTTAACAAAAATGATCTCTTGAGAGTCAAATTGAATAGAGGTATTAATATTGAGTTCACCATTCTTTGCATTTGGATTGAAAGAGAATCTATAAGGGATCATATGGGATTTTTTGTGCTTACTAACCACATTGTAAAGGACCAATGTTCGCATTTTATAGATCACTTGTGGGAGCCAAGTACCAAAATTGAAGACAAGATCATGAGTGATAGCCAAATGGAGATAGTCCTTTTGGGAAGCTTGATGTTAGATGTGGGTAAGAAAAATAAGTGTCTTTTTTATACTCAATATATTGTGACTAAGTTTGTTATGATGCCTTCTAGAGGAAAGTTCACTATGGGGTTGGAATCCAAGAGAAGGGAGGCAGAGCTTCAAGGAATTGAAGATGGATCTCCAAAAGTTGTCATAGTTATGTGGATGAAATATCAATGGGAGACATTCATGACCTCTTCAAAAGACCAAGAAGAGTTTTCAGTCACAAAGTGGAGGAGTTTCAAGCCTATCTCCATGGTTGAGGTATTTGCAGCTAATTCAAGGTGGTTCCTGAATATTATATTTCTGATTTTTAGTAAAAGAATGCAATGTTACATCCATGGATTTGGGAAGATATTTTTGCCTCATACTATGTGTAAGAAGCTTCATCCTTTGGAGATACTAAGTCCCAAGATCCTAGCTGATATATTGTTGGTTGAAAGGAAAATTCAAGCTAACTATGACTGTTATAGCCACCTTCCAGCCCACTTACAATTTGGTCTAAACCATGTTTCAAGTGCTAGAGATTTGAACAACATGATAAGAGTCCTTGGAATACAAGGTAATTATCATGACTACAATGTGGGAAAGAGGAGACAAATTTTGAGCATACCTTGGTCTCATCCCAAGGAAGAGGAGGTAAGAGATTTTGATTATGATGATGATATTTTGATCTCCAACAAGACTTGGAAAATTGTTTGGGAGCATTTGTGTATTGCCAAAGTATTTATAGGGGAGATTGACATCACCTACTTAGATAGGCATGATCTAAATGATCAGCAGCAAAAAATGAATGAGCTAATGGAGGGAATCAAAGAATGCATAGTTTTCCATGAGAATGAACCTTTATTTTCATATTTGAGATCCAGAGTTTGGGGGAATATTTTATGCTATCATATGATGACTATTTCTTCTCCTCAACTATACCATTGTTGTTCCAAATTAGACCTTGAAGTTGCATTTAACAATATTCAAATTGAGATAGAGTATGGAACAATTAGTGTTGTTTTCAACAGGGTATATTTCCACCATTCGAAGGTAAAAGAGGTAACTATTTCCAAGTTACATTTTGTTGTTGTGAAGGATGCATTAACTATTATAACATTCCTATAGGCTATAAAAATCATATTTGTGACACAGTAAGTAGTTTCAGATGTTTATGGTACAAACTACCTAGTGCTCTTACATACATACAATGGAAACATAATGAACTATTGGTTGCAGATCTAGTTTTTGGAAAATGGTGGTGTACATGCTATTGTTACATGATCTTATTTTCCATCCTTCTATAAATATTTTTCCATTATAGATCAGCCAATAAAGCTGAAGGTACCATCCCTCAAGTTGAGGTAAAGTTTGGGCCAACTAGTGTGTAATTCAGCCATGTATATTTCAATGTTTTGAAGATAGAAATGGTTGTTTTTTCCCAAAGATGTACTTGTTGTTATAGAGGATGTAGTGGATGTTATAATAGTCCTAATAGCAGCACTAAACAGATTTATATCATGGAGAGAAGTTACAAAGGTTCTAGGATTGACTTGTCACATATTAGTGCTCATGCACCACTAAAGAGGCAAGTTGTGGAAGAAATGATATTGATGCGAAGTAAGGGGAGACATATTACATACCAATTTATAGCATTGATTAGTTGGTTATATCTTGATGATTGTTACATCAATATCACTCAACTTAGGCCCACTACTCTGAAAGTTCCTTGGATGTCAAGAAGGATGTTGGTCAAAACTACATTTAGTGAGTCTACAGATCAGTTTGAGTATTGGGGAAAATGCACCAAATATTTGCACAACCAAGAGCCTAGATTATATGGACACTTCTATTTGGCACAGGGTATGGTCACTAAAGAATCAAAATCTCCATGTTTGCATTGTATTCTTTGGAAACAGTTGTCTTATTTAACAAGTATAGGAGCAAGGCTTTTTGAGAAGTATAGCATGACTTATCACATGTGCACAATGGATCTTAAGGAATTTGAGTTTGTATTGCTTGAGGACAAGCAATCTTTGGAGGGAGGAATTGTCATGTCCCTTTTTCCAAAAATAACACTTACTAAAAATAGTAAGTCCTCACTGTTCCAAGATAGTAAGTCAAAGGTAAAAGGACAACTTTGGAAAATATTATTATTTAATATTTATATTGTTCTAATGCAATATTCATACCTTAGACAAATAAATATTAAATTAATAAATATTTTAGTGGTACTAACACAAGTGAGGTGTGTTTGTGGAAAATAGAAGGTCAAGATCACAAGGTTACATTGAGAAATGATATTTATTTAATATTATATTGTTAGGTGCAACTTCCAAATCCTAGAAAATAAATATTAAATAAATATATGTATAAAGCAAGGCATTGAGATTTATGGAGCAAAAAAGAAGATTTTTTATGTTATGGGAAATCTCTCCATTTATGGCTTTTTTGGTTGAACCGACAACTTGGAGTGGTGGAGTTTTTTAGAAAAGATTATTTTGGGAATTAATAATGCTTTTCCAGAAAGCATGGCATTGGGATTTGGGTGCCCAACTTGGAAATAACATATAAAAAACAAAGGCTTTCATTTTGAAGGATTATTGTTGTTTGATCATTTTCTTCACGAAGTTGTTTAGCATGTGTATTTTCAAATGCATCTATTGAAGCTAGAGACTCTTGGGCGTTTGTTTGAGGTTTTCAAATTGTCTAAGGCTATTTAGCTTTGGATTTTAGAGGGTAATCTCACTCAGAGGTTACATTTGCATTAAAGATTCAGATAAGTTCAACATTTTTTAGTGTTTTGCTCTATTAGTTTGAGTTGGGTTTATGGTGTTTTGATGGTGTCGATAGTGTTTATTTTCATAGTTGTAGTTGCCTTCTTATGTATTTATGGTTGCATGTCATTCCATGTGTATACACCTAAAAGTGACACGACTCTATCTAAATAAATATTTTAAATATTTATTTCATTCTTATTCCTCTATAAATAAATAAATTTATTTATTTGATTCACATTTCTCCAAAAATTAAATAAGAACCATTTATTTAATTAAAATCCTCTAAATTCTTCTAAAATCATTCTAAATTAAATAATACCGAATTATTTAATTATTTCTTCTCATTCTCTATATTTAAATAAATCCAAATATTTATTTAAATTATCTATTTCCTCCAAAATTGAATTAATACCAAAAATAATTCAATTAATTCATGTGCACATGTAATTAAATATTTCAATATTTAATTAGCTAATATCCCCTCAAACACATGTCCTATTTCTCCTCCAGTCAAATTAGTTAACTCAATCAAATCTGTTAACTAATTGGTCATCTGAGTTCACTGTTCAATCATCTCAGTCAACCCCCCAATCAGCCCACTTATCTCTCCATTCAATTCTATTAGCTGGCCAATCATCTTAGTTAACTCTTCAATCTATTATGTTAACTCCCCTGATGCAAGATAGAGCAGGACACTTGTCCTCTCCCTATTCGCGCACATCCTCTCAAATTTTCTCAACCATTGTTCTTCTTATTCATTCTATACCATTGATCTTCTTTCTCACAAATCTATAAATACAACCCCTATTCCTCCATTTGAAGAATCCAAGTTTTTATAAAGTTACTCTACAGGAATCACAGTGCACCTTTGGTACAAATCACTTCATAGCTTGAGATCACCATTATCATTGCATTGTGAAGATCCTCTTCATTGCAAAACCTATCAACAGCTATTCTCCATTGTCATCTTGGAAAAAAGCAAGGAAGTGCACCTTCTGAGGGCTCTATTCACAAACGAGATCAAATTCGAGATAGGCAACCAATGGAAGTCACAGAATAAAAGAGGTTTGCAAGGTATTGTTCCTTTTGTGTTTGATCTTGTTTGTTCTTATTTCATTGATATTGTTGGATTATTGATAGTTTAATACTGTTAACCACATTTTTTGATAACATTTTTGGTGCCCACTATGGGGCCCTTGCCCCAATTTAACTTCAAAATTGAGTTTTTGTGGTAGAATCATTACAGAGGATGTTTCTGCGTATCCACTCACTATTGTTGTGCATCCACTCTTTGTTGCTACGCATTTGTCAGACTTGCGCATCTATTCACTGTTCCAGCACATTTATTCACTGTTTCAGTGCATCTATCAGATCTATGTATCTATTCTCTATTACGATGCATACACTCTTTATAACTACACATATGTTAAACCTCCACATTTATTCTCTATTTATGCACATGTATTCTCTGTAACTACGCATTTGTATCTATGCATACATTAATTGTATCTGCGCATTCTTTCTGTTGGGGTTTTTTGGGCTATTTCTCAAGATATTTGTAACACTAACATTATTTGCAGGAATATTCTCAGATCCACCTTACAGGTTAAGAGCTGGTTAGACATATAGTTGCATGGTTAACTCTCATCTGGATCTCAATAGCAAAGGAAGTAATTAAACTTGTTCTTGCAAATTTCACTTAGATTCTAAATAGGAGGGAAGTAATTTGTACTTGTTGCATCACAACTTGAACATAGTCCCAACTAAGAGGATTAAAATTGAACAATTTCTTTCAAAAGCTTTTTCAAAGTTAACAAATCTTGTGTGCCCAAGTAGAGTAACTCATCTAGTTTTTCTCTTTTTAACTAGGAGGAAAGAACCGGTGTTTTTTGTGATTTTGGAATGATGATAGGACCATGCTCTCCCCTTAACTGGGTGAACAAAACTCTAGAATCATCATTTCACATGTGTTTCCTTTAGAGAGGCCTACCCTTGGAATTCCTTCCTTCCAAGCGGGATGACCTTAAGTGGTAACAAGCTAACATCAATCTCTTCTGATCCACTATAAATAAATTGTGTTTGAGGTGAAAGCTTCAAGAAAAAAGTGTAGATTAGTTATACCAATAGTCAACCTCCCCATAAACCTCGCAAGGAGCAACCCTTGCAGGTTGGGAGACTCCATAATGGAGAGTAGCGTTGCCGCAAGTATAACCACTCGAACAGTTGCCCTTACTACATATCCATTGTTTGTAGAAGCCAAAATCCCCTATTCGGTGACACAAGAGGAAAACATTCTCTAGATCCATCTAATGTCACACACTCATTCAGTGTAGAGACATAAAAGTTCAACTCTTCAGAGGAACTATAGCTTGGTATGCGTGAGAAGTGAGTGCTGTGGAGGGGAGCCGGTGCTACCAAGCTATTAGATGTATGCCTTTATGCAAGTGGCTGGTGTAAAAACCAAGTTGGAATTCATTGAATACTATCCTAGCCAACCTTAGGATCATGCTTGCATTTGTTGTTAAAAAAAAAAAGGAACAAAAAAAAATCAAACAATCATGAAAATATTCTTTGTGTGATGTGTCTTTCTTTCCATAATCAAAGAAACAAAATAAAAAAGAGCAACATTCATACAAAGAACCCAAAAACATTCAAACCATTGAAAAACGTGCCTTTACCAAGTCAAAAATAGTCAAAAATAGGGAAAATAGACAAATTCTATGCATTTGATTCATCATGTCGCGCATTTGCTTCATCCAGCTACGCATCTGTCTTCTATTGTGCATTTGCACTATTCTGCTACGCTTTTACACATTGCCGTTGCGCATCTATTTTTTTACTAGACCTGCGCATATACCTCCTGTTGCTGTGCATTTATACTCTGTTCCAGCACATTTGCTTTTCACCAGATCTGCGCATGTACTTCATGTTGCTACTGTATGCTTTGTTCCTACGCATCTATTTATGCACATCTATCATAGTGAACACTTCCATACAGTTTGCCAAAAAAACATTTACCTTTTTGGACACCCATTTCAGCCTTGTTTCATTTTCTGAGATCAAATTAACTGTGCAGTTAGTTTTCCCATCCATTTCCGCAGCATACCCTCTTTTCTGCTAATCACCCTATCAAAATTTTCACAAAACTTCCCAAAAACAAGTCAAAGTATCAAAACTAGGTTACCACAAGGCAATTTACTGATCATATCAGACTCAAACATCACTCTCCACTATCAGGAACTATCATCCTTCTCTCTCAGAACTTCACTAGTTTGTTTTGGTGCAAAATTAGTCTCTACCAAGTAATCAGATTCCAACCATCCTTACTTTTGGCTACCATTTTGTATCAACTGACTTGTTTGACACCATTGATCAAAGAAAACCATTGTTCAAATCTTCTCACCACAAGTATCCCCTTCACTACAACCTCCAAACACATCTTACAAAAACATCTGATTTCACCCCACCCCATTCCAAATCACCTCGCATGGTACTAACTAGATCCCAAAAACAAAAACAAATTGAAATGGCTGGAACATCCAACATAATTGTATCCCCTCATGACAGTGATGAGGAGATATCTCACGAGGACTTACAAAAAGCTCTCCAAGATAGAAATTTCAATGTATGATGGACAAAGTACTCAACCAAGACCCTAAAAATTTTTTCCTTCACCTAGCAAACCAAGGAGTTAAGCTCCCCAAAGACTTTGACATCACAGCATTGAAAGAAACTGAAGAAGAAAGAATCCATGAAGATAACACATGTGAGGAAAGAACCCTTGACACAGACAAAGGGAAAAAAACTACAGACTCAACCACACCTTTAGAGATGTTGACAAAACAAGTTCAAACCCTACAACAACAATTAGTGGACCTCCAAATAGGGACATCCACTAAACATTATTCATTGGAGGATATCTTGCCATATCCCTTTGACAAGAGCTTGAAAATGATCCCCTTTCCCCTTAGATTTGAAGTTCCAAAATTTGACAAGTATAGAGGAAAGGGTGACACTAGAGACCACATTAGAGAATTCAGTGCTGCATGTCTAGAGGTGGCCCACAATGAAACTTTTCTCATGAGACTCTTCCCTAGATCTCTAGGAGGGAAAGCCATGGAGTGGTTCTCTCGACTTCCCTCTAGTATCTGTACCTTTGACGTGTTAGTGAACAAATTTGTAACATGCTTCTCATATAATATCGAACATGAGGTATCTATGTTGACCTTTGCAACACAAAACAAAAGAATGGCGAATCCTTCGCTGCATTCTTACAAAGGTGGAGGCAACTCACTAGAAAGTGTCCTCATCACATACTAGAAAAACAAATGCTTGAAATGTTTGTCCATAATCTCAATCCTGATCTTAGCTATCAAATTCAGATCCACTGCCCTACCACATTTACGAAAGTCATTGAGATGGGGTTATTCATCGAAAAAGCTATGATTGAAAAAGGACAAATAAAATTGTTCAAAGATAGTCCTAACTCAAACTATACCACAGATAAGTCAAAATTCTGGACCAAAAACAAGAACATCATCAACGATGGAGTGGCTGATGCTAAAGTAGAAGCTCCTAAACAACCAATTTTTAATCTCAAAGGAGCATCAAACAATGCAACACCGAGCAAACCTTCATCAAATGAATCGAGACAATGGTACAACTTTCAAAATAGACAAAAATTTACACCACTGGGGGAGTCATATGAGTCCACTTTGAGAAAGATATTAGCAAACAATGAGATCACCCTTCCCTTCGTAAGTGACTATGAACCTCAAGTCAAACCTCCTTGGTGGAAGGATACCAATTTTTGTGAGTACCATAGAGGCAAAGGCCATATAGCTAATGATTGTATCTGCTTGAAAAATGTCATACAAGATCTACTAGATCAAAATCATGTGGGCACAAAAGATCATCCCTCTAACGAATCACATGTGGCATTCAAGGATCCGCTCCTTAACCACAACAGGTAGAACCCTCCCAACAACAACAATAACAACCGGCCAAATCACAATAACAAGAACAATGATTCTAACTACACAAACGTGCCATTCGAGTACACCATTAATTGCATATTAGAGCATATCCCAAAAATCAATGGGATCACATTTAACAAACAAGCAGATTCCAACTCCAAATCTGATTGCAATATCACTACCCGTAGTGGGAAAGGCACCTTACACACACTCCCTCCAAGGTCATTGTCCTCACCATCTACCCCCGACAAGTATAGCATCATTGACCAACTACAAAAGACTTTGGCCAATATATCCATATTAGAGTTGTTGCATCTATCACTAGCCCACAATGAGATCCTTGATAAAGCCCTAGTAGAAACCACTGTGCCCATCAACTTGGCCCAAGAGAAAATTCAAGCCATGGTAGGTCATCTTACCTCACCTAACATCCTATCATTCACTGAATAGGATGATCTATCCATATCTCAACCCCATAACACCTCATTACACATTGAAGTCTTCATTAATAAACATCGCATCAAAAGGGTACTCATTGATGGAGGAGTAGGTTTGAACATTTGCATGCTTAAATTAATCCTTACATTGGGGTTCTCAGAAAATGTAGTGGATCTAAGAAAGAAGATCACAATAAAAGCCTATGATGAAGAAGAATGAACAACCAAAGGAACTGTGGTGTTACCATTAAGAATTGGACCAGTAGTGACAGAAGTTGTTTTTGCAAGTCCTTGACAGGGTGCTCGCATATAACCTTCTCCTAGGAAGACCTTGGATATATGACATATAAGTTGTACCTTCCACATATCATCAATGTATCAAGTTCCCTCACAACGACCGAGAGATCACCATCCAAGGTGATCTTGATCCTTTTCAACACTGTAACACTATCCAACCAAAGCCAGATTTCAGCATCCCTAACAATAGAACTTCCACATCTTCTACCTCCCAGCATGATCTTGGCTCCCAAGCTTCCACATCAAAGGCCAAAGAGCAGAAGGTCAAGATCAAAGAAACAGGGGTAGGAGAGTACTCCATTGAGCATACCCTTTGCGTAGCAAAATGCCTCTATCTTTGAAGTCCTTTGGGCTACCTAGACCCTTCCCAAAACCATATGCTCCTCCTAAACCTCCCAAAGCTCCCTTTGTCAAATGGGGCACCCTATTAGATGAAAGCAAAGAAAGAGATGTTCTACAATGGCTCTACATAGACGAAGATGACACACCACAAGACAAACTACCCAAGCTCCCAATAGAAATCTATGGGCGTGGTCAATCTATCTTACACAAAATGGGCTATGAAGGATAGGGTCCCATCAGCTTGAGAAAAGAAGGAATAACTGAACTCATTCAACCCTCTTCATCATCATCAACCCATGACACAAGAGGGCTAGGATACAAAGACTACGGCAAAGGCAAAGCTAAGGCTACTACTTGTTTTGTGGAACAGATCCATAACCTCCAAGAGAATAGTGATACAGATTATAATGAATATGAATGGGATGAACTTTTAGAACATTCTTATGAGGACAAAGGAATCGATATTGTTTCCACATATAGCCCCTACCATGAGGGAAAAACTCTAAGGCCTAGACTAGTAGAGTTTGATTTGCCAATTCTGGAGAGAACAACTTATGAGGAAGGTCAGAGTTCCCACGAGATAAATAATCTTGAAGAGAGTACAATCATAGATCTTGTTCATATCACTCCTAATCCTGATCATGTATCCATCCTTACCATCACCCCCACTGAATCAGATCAACCTATTGATCCCCTCCCCTGGTACATCCCAAACTTATCAATTGGGATCTATGAGGAACCCCCCAAATAGACATGTTCCAGAACGATGATTCCTACATTGATTACATGGAACTAAGAGACCACCTACCCGCGGGAGATCATAAAGTTGGCTTCGCCATAGAACTTAATACCATAGCTTATGTTAGAGAGGGTGCCAAGCCTTCCATTTAAAAAAAATATAAAAATCAAACATGGATCTGATGGGGAAAACCTCTCTGTGGCAGTGTCAGATCCCAAAAAAGTAGAAATAAATGACACATATGATGGTGAAAACCTCTCTAAGGCACCAGACGATGGAAGACTTGACACTCTCCCCAACAACATGTACTAGGAGAAGTCACAAATTGTTGTAAAATGTACAGAACCTGTTGACATTGGCACAAAAGGTAACCCAAAGATCATACACTTTGCCAAGTCTCTAACTCCATCAAAAAAGACAAAATTTGTACCCTTCTTCAAAAGGAAATAGGTCATCTTTGCTTGGTCCTATGTAGATATGCCCGGGTTAGATCCAAACTTGATCTTGCATCATCTACCACTCGATCCTAGAGTTAAACCTATTAAACAAAAACTCAGGAAAATGCATCCACATGTTGCATTACTAGTCAAAGAGGAACTCAAGAAGCTATTGGATGTAGGGTTCATTAGAGTAATTGATTATCTAGAGTGGGTATCAAACATTGTACCAGTATCTAAACCTAATGGTATAGTCAAACTGTGTAATGATTTTTGAGATCTCAACAAGGCCTGTCACAAAGATGATTTCCCATTGCCCAACATTGACATCATCATAGACTTGATAGCTGGACACACTATGCTCTCTCGTATGGATGGTTTCTCCAGATACAACCAAATCAAAATAGCACCAAAGGATCAACATAAGATAGCATTCACTTGTCCATGGGGAACCTTCTATTGGAACGTCATGCCATTTGGGTTGAAGAATGCAGGAGCCACATACCAAAGGGCAATGACTACTATCTTCCACGACATGATGCACGTCACCATGGAAGATTATGTGGATGAAATCCTTGCCAAGTCACTTACAAGGGAATCTCACTTAGATGTCCTAGAGAAAGTGTTTCAGCGGCTGGAACAATTCAGGGTCTGATTAAATCTAAAAAAGTGTGTGTTTGGGGTCACTTCTGGCAAACTCTTGGGTTTCATAGTATCAACAAATGGAATTGAAGTAGATCCTGTGAAGGTTAAAGCTCTCGTGGAGATGCCACCACCAAGGAACATCACCCAATTGTGGACTTTATAGGGAAAATTATAGGTAATACATCGATTTATCTCACAACTGGTAGACAAGTGTCAACCTTTCACTCAGCACTTAATAAAAACATTCCATTTAGATGGGATGAGAAGTGTGAAGAAAGATTTTACAAATTGAAAGAGTATCTCATGAATCCACCTATCTTGATGCCTCCCATCCAAGGCAAGCCACTATATCTTTACATATCTGCAACATCGATAGCTCTTGGAGCCCTTTTAGCACAACAAGACCATGAAGGCAAAGAACAGGCAATATATTACATCAGTCATACATTAGTGGGGTATGAATTACAATATTCTCAAATCGAAAGATCTTGTCTTACTGTAGTTCTTTCTTCCCAAAAACTACGCCATTACATGCTTGCACATTCCATCAAGCTAATTGCAAAGATTGATCCACTCAAATACTTGTTAAGCAAAGTAGCTCTAATAGGCTGCCTAGCTAAATGGGTAATGCTACTAAGTGAGTATGACATAGAATATGTGGAAAGAAAAGATATCAAAGGTTAGATTATTGCAGATCAGTTGGTAGAGGCACCATTGCAAGATACTGCTCCAATGACATTCAAGTTTCTAGATGAATCAATTTTCAGCGTCACAACACCTTCATGGAAGCTCTACTTCGATGGATCTTATACAAACCATGGATCGGGGGTAGGAATCTTACTAGTCACTCCTCAAGGTGACACAATACCTAAGTCCTATCATCTACTTTTTCCTTGCACAAACAACATAGCAGAGTATGAGGCCTTAGTCATTGGTCTTAAGATGGCGGCAGACTAAAAAGTGAAAGAGCTACATGTCTATGGAGATTCGCAACTAGTGCTCAACCAAGCGAATGATGACTATCAGAAAAAAGATGACAAGCTAATACCATACAAGCATATGGTAGATGACTTTAAAAGATACTTTGTGATAATCTCCTTCAAGCAGATTCCTTGCATAGAGAACAAAGCAACAGATGTCATGGCAACCATCACCTCGCTTCTCGATATACCAGAGAATGAGTCACGTTTTGAGTTCTTGGTGGAGCTAGTCACACAACCAGCTTATGATAGCCTTGAAACACAATCCATTTGCCTCCTAGTAAGATCTCATTCACCCTTGTATGGTAAAATTTAAACTTACCTCAAGGGTAACACCTTACCAGCTAACTTATCCAACAACCAACGCCAAACCTTTATCTACCAAACATCCTGTTATGCCATTATAGCTAACACCCTTTACCACCAAGGTCTAGATGGTACTCCACTCAGATGTCTTGAACATGATGAATCTCAAACTACCTTACAAGAAGTACACTAAGGAATTTACAGATCACACTCTAGTGGTCCTACCTTGGCCAAGAAACTCATGCGTTTGGGATACTTCTGGCCAAACATGGAGATAGATTCGTATCATTTTGTCAAGAAATGCAAGCAGTGTCAAATTCATGGCAACCTCATCCATGTACTAGCTTAGGAACTATGACCTTTAACGACACCTTGGCTCTTTTTCAGTGGAGACTCGACCTTGTGGGCAAAATCCACCCTCCATTGTCCAACAGCCACAAGTTCATCATAACTGCCACTAAGTATTTTACCAACTGGATTGAAGCCGTTCCACTCACCCATTTCATAGGCAAGCAAATTGCCTCCTTCATCCTTAATTACCTCATTCTCCAATACAGAATTCCCTCATTCACAGTCACAGATAACAGAAGACCCTTCAAAAACTAGGATGTCCAAGAGCTCTGTGACTATTTAGGGTGAAAAATGACAGTTTTGTTTACTAGACTAAATGCTACCATTTCTCACCGCTAAGCATTGGGGAGACAAGAATTGGGCTTGGAACAAGCTTCTATTTAGTTTACCTCCCTTTGATGCTCGCGTGGTTATGAAACCTAAGGTCCTAATCAAGATTTTTGCCAAGTGTTCTATTTTTAACCAAGTAAAAACACTAATTATGCCTCAATTTAACAATATACAGAAACTGATGAAATATCTAGTAAAATTGATTATAGAGGTGCAGAGGAGAGGTTCCAGAGACATAGTACCTAGATTTTCAGGGCCACCTGGACTAGGGCACCCACTCCAATGTCCTACAAACTTCTCAACAAAAAAACCTTCTGAACAAGGTGTCTAAGACTGTAAAATAGCTTCCAGATCTCGGAGGAAACACCTGGTTGGACTAGGGTGCCCGCTCCAATGTCCCGCAAGTCCCAGAATCTAAAAATCTAAAAGTCTGTCACGACTATACCCACAATATCCTTCTTTTTGTAGCTTCTTTTTGTCGGAACCTGCAAAACACGATCTACACATAAAATAGAAGGAAATTGTTGCGGCTATATAAGAGCTTGCCTCAGTCAAGCCCCATCTTCGGTATTTCTACCTCAACAATAGCCAAAGGAAAAGATTTACAGAAGTGTGTGCAAACCTAACAATGTGTGTATGCATAAAATCAAACCCTAGATATCTCAATCAAGGGAAGTGTTGTGTGGTTACACAACACGCCCCATTTTGACTTGGCAAAATAGGGACCCAACTTTTCTTTTGGCTTGTGTTGTCTGCTTTCTGGCGGTTTGGTAAAATCAGTCATGTTCATCATCATGTGGAGTCAAGATCCGGTAAGCCCCAATATGAGGTTAGTTTGTCAAAATTCGTATTTCATATATATGACCACGTATTCTGAAAGAGCATTAAAATTCATGCAGGTTTGCTTTTTACATCACCCTGATATTCATCAGGATGTGAGAGTTATGAACAGTCAAAGTCTTGGTCAAACCTGATATTCGCAAGAAGAGGGTCATGTTTTATAAACTCAGTTTTGCTGTTTGAAGAACATCATCATCATATTTGAAACATCCCCCCGATAATATCCTACGGTTCAAATATCTGGACGTCAACTTTAAGTGATAGTAAGTCTTCCGCGTCGAACGGTCTTTTGTATCGCGAGCATCATGTTTTCAAAAGTAACCCGATATTCGTTAATATCATCCTGATGAAAAATATCACCCTTAACAAACATCCTGATGACATCATCTGAATATGATAAACAAAGAAACAAACATCCTGATGACATCATCATCATATTTACATTTCGACAGGATATTTTGTAAACATGATCATGTTCACCCAATATGACGATGACGTCATGAGACATTTCCAATACAAAGAACAAATATCATGATGACGTCATCCTGATATTCCGAAATGAGAATGAGTAAGTTTGAGGGTCATCATCATATTTTGAAATATCACCCAATGGACCGAAATATCCTCCTGATGTGCTAAAATGAAAACAAAGGTGCGTTGTCACCCGAATTTTGTCGCGATAACAATTTCAAGACTAGGGAGGATGATATGGAAACTCAACCTGATATTTGTGAAATATCATCCTGCCCTCATGATATCTTGTCATGTGAATATCCCCCTGCTCCCTTTGCCGCCATTGCCATTAAATGCGCACATATATGGTAGGTGATTCCCGCCGACCCCAGAACCCAATGAAACATCTGGCGAGATCCTGAATTTTCGCACGAATGATCAAAGATTACGATCTAACTTGTCAGAGTTACCCTAAGTTTACCCTAACTGCAAGGTTAAAAGGTAATTCGACTGTCATTGTTACATTCACCTACGTTAAAATTGTTTTACAGAGCACTAGCCTCCATATCTGCATAACAGCTACCGTTGCGCGACTGGAGCTCATATACTAAGGAAGGAAGGTGATCAACAGCCGAATTAAGAGCATCTCAACGATATACTGGTATAGGAAGATATCTGCATAACCAGGTAAGTGAAATGAAACCCTTATCATGTTGTTTCTAAATAATGTTGTAAGTTCTGGTTATATATCCATGTAAGCAGGTAATGTGAAATTGATGCAGTAGGCATGATATTTGCAATATGTATACATGCATATCCTGTGGTGAGAAGAAATGATTGTTAATTGCAGGTACCCATGGCTGAAAAACATTTAGTCAAGAATCAGGAAGAATTCAGCCGGCCTATGTTCTCTTCACAGAGAGGGGTCCTGTTCAAATTTGGGGCAATTACAGATACCCATCAGGGGAGTACCAACCTAGAAGCTTGGTCAGCCAAGCTGAATGATGGACAAGATAAGAGTCCAGTATTGGACGCCGTGTTTGTATCTGGCATGTGGAACGCTGTTGGTTTCCCCTACTCCATGGAGTCTCCGGAGCTGGTTATTGAGTGCGCCCGGAATTACAACCCTCAGACGAGGCAGGTGGTGAAGCATGGGAGAGTGTATGCAGACCTATCCATCAAAGGTCTATCCCAAACATTTGGACTGCCAATGGGCAGCAAGGTAAAGAGTGTAGACTTGAAGAAGTCTGAAAGAGAATATGAGGCCAACAAGAAGACGGCCAGAAAGAATATGTATGCTTGGCGGGCCGAGAACAGCACATATAATGCAGCGGCCAAGCTCCCTGTGCACATGTTCAAGTTTGATTTTAATGAGGAATATCAGTATGTGATCGCCCTACTGAACAGGGTGACTGGCCAGCCTAATACTGGAGAATTCAGAGACTGGATGTATGGCATAATAATGATGTGTCAATATGCAGACATCAAGCCACTGTGGGGCCAAATCATAAGTGATGCTCTGCATGAGCAGCTGCTGAACCTGGGAGGTTCAGATTGTGCCTTCTATATGACCTCTTACATTGTTTATTCCTGTGCATATAGAGGCACTTTTGATGCCCTGGTCACAGATGGGAAGCTAACAAGCACAAATGCAGCCTATATCTGGGATCATCATCCCCAGCTGCAAAGAACCAAGTATATCAAGGACTATAAACTGGTCAATGATGCATTCTCTATGCATCTGGTAAGGACCATGGAAGATGACAGGACAAAAAGACTGAGCATGGAAGCTCAGGAGGCAGTATACAGGCATGGGGCATGGTACATCCAATTTGCCACCTTTTCCTACATCAGGATAGAAGGTTTTGAAGGGCATCCCCTGATGTTGCCAAGATATCCTACTGATGCAGTAGTTTTAATGGAATTTATCAGGCAAGGCTCCACGATCATACAGACGTATAAGGATGCCAAGAAGCTACCACCAATTTTGTTCCCAGTCAGCATCAGCAACTATATGTGCCCTGACTCGAATAATATTAAGAAGGTGATGGTCACTCTGAACAAGATGAATCTACTACCCTTCCCAGTAACGAGACCATATGATCCTTACGGCCGAATGCAGAAGATCCTAGGGAAGCCTATTCACCAGAGGCACCTAGAAGATTTTTGGGCTGACTGCGAGGATGAGGCAGAGGCCAGGAGGAGGAGGTATCAGAGGTTGACTCTGAACCAGATCAGGACATTTGACTGCATACCCCTCCCTCAGCAACTGAAGAGTGATGACGGCAGGATTATGGCAGATGAATACGAGCAGAAAATGATATACAATGATACCATTTCTGCCCCTGACCTCACCATGCAGGAGGATATGTCCTTGGACCCATTCTTTGCCAGAACCATACACTTGACCCAAGCTTGGGTAGATGCACAGGTAGAGGCATTGAAGAAAAAGGGTGTTGCCATCACAATAGATAGCAAGAAGAAGGGGCAGGACATCCCCACAGACGAATATGATGACTTCCTGCTGGAGAAGCGGAAGACCAAGGGAGAGAGGATTCCTCCACCACAGCAGCCAAGCAAGAGAGCCCCAAGGGGCAAGAAGGTAGAAAAGGGACCCAAAGGGGTCATAATTGAAAGGGCAGTATTCACGGCTGAGGAGGCAGCCAGATCAGGATCAGAATCAGATTCTCCTCCCAAGCCCAAGAAAGCCAAGACAGCAGAGGCTGGAACCACAAAGACCCAAGAAGTGGGTCAATCATCCAGACAACCAGGCAAGGATATCCTCATGGAGGAAGAGCCTGAAGAAGAGGAGGAAGCTCCACTAGTAATTAGAAGAAAGAGGAGAGCTCCGCAGGTGTTGGTTCCTACCACACCTAAGAAAACAAGGACCTCCATGAGAGGTGAGATGAGTCAACCCCCAGTGCAATTACAAGGGGCAGGTAGTGAAGTGTAGAAAGAACTTCAGCACAATGTTCCACTTCCTACCATTGTCAAGTTCAAAACAGAACTTGCAGAAGAGCAACAAAAGGAAACATCTCAGGCACAAGCAGAAAAGCATGTCTCGCTAGACGAGACAATAAACTTGTCTGATGATGAGGTGGTGCAGGATGTAGCTGCACAAGAAATGGAAACACTTGCAGCTGCTGGCATTAGTGTGGCTCCTCACAAGCCTCCATCTGTCCAATCAACGCTTGAAGAGATGAAACAAGCAGAGGCGGAGCAAGAAAAGAGCCCAGAACCAGAGAAGAGCCCGGAGCAGGTAGCTCAAGACATAGGGCTAGACACACTAATTGCCGAGGTGACAAGTCCTGCAGTGGTAGACTTAACAGAGAAGCAGGATGCAAGTCCTGAACAGCTAGCAGGATCACTTGATAAGGGCCACTTAATAGAAAAGATAGAGATGGCAGAAACAGAAAGCCACGCTCTCGAATCAGGCCAACAAAGCCCACAGGATACATCAGCAGGACCTGCTATAGTAGAGGTCCGAGAAGAAAAGACTGATGATGAGAAGAAAGAAGCGATGGAGGATCCTGCTGATAAGGCACAAGAGGTGGATGCTGCAGGTACAAAATAGATAGCCGCTGCGGAACATATGCCATCACCTCGGGTAGATCCAGTGATATCAGATACGGTGGACATGCCACCAGAAATAGAGAAGCAAGAGGAGGATGATCAACCTCCACAGGGGGAAGAACTGGGGATAGATGAAATAATGAAGGAAAAAGATCATGATCATCATGATCTACCTACAGGTACACCGCCAGGTTCCCCACACAGAGAAGATGCTCCCCCGGAAAAAGAAGTTCCTCAACAGGAGCAGGCACCTCAGGATCAACAGCAACAAGGCGAGCATCAAGAGCCGGAAAAAGAAAAATCACCATCTCCACAACACATATTGGTGGAAACAGGAGATAGAGGTGAACAGCATCATGATGCTGAGGGGCATGATCAGGTGCCTCCATGGTTAGAAAAGGAAGTGAATGTTGAGGAGGAACTGGAGATTCAGGAGTTTGACGTCTCCACCCTGTTCGCCGCAGATATAATGAAACCCTGGAGGAAGGCCAGAATAACTTCGACCATCAAAAGAGATCCGGCGACAGGGAGAAGGACCGCACAGATTGCTGTACCTACCGTAGAGAAGGAAAAAGGCAAAATCACTGTGGATGAATTCCAGATAAGCACAGTTGATTTGGGTTTTGCCAACGAAGAGCAGGAAGGTCAGGAGGGAAAGGATATCATAGACTCTCTAATTCAGAAGGTGAAAAGAGAGAAGGAGAAGAATAAGCAACATAAAGAGCACATTGCTCAGTTGCATGCATACATTAAGGGTTTAACCAACCCTGAGGATACCACAGGTGAAGCTGCAGTCCCATTGACTGCCATTTCTCAGGAGGAGGTAAATAAACTGGACCTCATGAAACATGAGGTATCCGTAATCAGAAAATGGGTGTCATCCACATTGGATGATGCTATTGAAATAATGAAAGGTTCTTTGAAGAGGTGGAGCATCCTAAGTGATTCCAAAACCAAGGTGGACAGGTTGCAGATGCAGACCGGAAAAGGGTCTTATAAACTGGAGAAAGTCCTCAGCCTGCTAGACGAAATAAGGAAGATAAATCCACAACTGCTTATCAGTAAGCAGGTGTTAAATAATAATACTGCATTATTAGTGGATATCTGGTATAAGGATGTACAGTTCGAATGCGGAGTCCTCAAGAGATGCAATAATAAGCTGAGGGAGATCAGCATGAGGCTACGCGATTTAATGGGCATTGAAGCAGACATGCTCGAAGCATTAGAGGGCAAGGTGGAAGGGAAGATAGAGAATCAAGATGAAGATTCTGCCCTCAAGGCTCTGCGTAATAACTTCCAAGTGGAAGATGATGGTCCGCTAGTCCACTTGACAGAAGAGATAATAAATAAAATGATGAGGATCAAGGTCAAGATGGAGACCTATAATGAGACACTACAGGACAGAAAGAATAAGCTGGATAACAGTAGGGATAAGTATGAAGCGCACAAACACACCATCATCAAGGCAAAGACTCAAGATGGCGGAGGAATAGACCAAGTTGTGCGGTCATACGAACAAATCCAGAGCAGCATGCAGCCCCATATGCAGCAGCGTCATCATCTGGATAGCGAAAGTTCAGAGAGCGATGCACATGATGATGACCCGCATGCATCAGATGAAGAGCATGATAAAGATACATCATGAAGGGGGGAATATCTTGCATATGCAGTATAGATAGTTGCCAGCTGGCAACTTGTGCCTTTTTGTAAAATTGACAAGTCATGAAGTGATGACCGTTGATTTGTATTGATAAATCAGATTCGTGGATCTTTTGTAACGGATTCCTCACCTTATTCTATAAAAGGTGGTGGAATGCCTTGTTATATTCATTTGAAACTTAATTGAAATCTGATTGCTGAAGTATTCAGGACTTATTTCAAAGTTGTTGTATATGTACATGTCTTTTGCATACTTAATGAAAGGGAAGAGTATTTTGATTACAAATCTTCGTAAATCTTGAGTAATCTGTGTCTGAATTCTGGATATGTGCTTTGATTTGCTGTGTCCCTTGGAGTGCTCATCATGTTGCATGTATTGCTTTCATTCATTATCCTCTGAAGTTTGCATCAACTGTATCTAGCTGTGGAATGTCCTGGTGAACATATGGTTTGATTTCTTCTCCTCATGACAGTATCAAGCATGTATGTGGATCAAAAGCTAAAGGTTCAACTTAATTAGAAGTATTTCCTTTAATTTCTTTCAATTTCAGAGCATCTCACTATCACAATTGCAAATAAACTGATAATCTTAAGCAAACAACCCAAAATATGCAGACATCTCATAGATAATCATAAATATTTAGCATATTTGAACACTAAGCATGCACAATTGAAAATATCATGCAAAGATCTAGGTATTTTACCTCTTTTCATCAAATAACCGTATAATTTGACTTCTCTGTAAGGAATTTCTGCAGGAACTTCATGATGATAGTGCATTTTCACGTAAGGCCCCAAAATGGAAACAGCAACTCACATTAACCACTGAGTAACGTCAGTCGATTAAGACCTAATCACTGGAGACTTGGGATCATGAATTCTCTGAATTCACTGTATCTTTCAAGATGAATAAAGGTTAATGTGTACTTTTATTCTATGTTTGTTTGTGACTAACATCATGACCAACATAAATTGGTGCTAGAAGGAGGGCTTGAGCTGTTTCTCAGCAAATAAATTCTTTTCAGTTGAAGTGATATCCCCTGCCTTAGTATAGCCGCTTGCCCGCTTTAAATCTTGCAAACATATCTGCAGGCCCCTCGCTTCTAACGCAACATAAATTGGCGCTAGAAGGAGGGCCAAGTCCGGAAGATCACGCTCATCATCAGTATTTTCAAGTTTGATGACGTATAAGAGTAAGGTAGCCTCAGATCGCCCATGAATTTCAGTAAATTACGTAAATATTTGCTGTGAGAAGTTTGTATATGCACATTCTATGTAAAGATTTCCAGATCTCACATAAATATTGCAAGCTTTACAGTAGATCTCTCTGAATTCATTAATATCGGCTAAAGATGCGTAAATTTGTTCAAGCTTTGAGAATTTGAGCCTTAGGCGCTTGAGATCTTGTGCTACGGGTCAGGATATCCCAATATCCTGTCATATTTGCAGTATCTTCGCAAATATTTCATAAATATCCAGTCTGATTTGCAATTTGATCGCAAATATCACCTCATCCAGTGAAATTTAACCAATATTTGCAAAGTTTCAGCCAATTTGCCTCCAAATCGAGAAATCCTGGCTTACAGGATAAATACCAGGTCTAGACCTAGTGAAGTTTTTGAAGAATTGCCTATTAGAGGTTTCAGACCTAGGACTGTAGACATTCACCATACTCCAGGATCTAGTGCGTCTAGAGCTTCACCGGGACCTCCTCCTGTAACTCCTGTTGGTTTGCAAATACCTTCCGGTATATCCGTGACACCTCCTGTTCAAACCCATGGTATACCTTTAGTTCAACCTCAGCCAACTGCACCACCAGTTCAGGCCCCTCAGGTTGCAATGTCTTTCTTTGCAGCAGAGTCACCCTTGACCTTTAATGCATATCACGAGTTACCAAAGAATCCAGACAAACTTTGTCCAAAATATCATCCTTATCAAGATGCTGATGATCATATCAGGACATTTAAAGAAGCTTGCTGCAGAGCCAGAGTAGAACATCAGGACGTGGTGTGCAGATTATTCCCTTTTTCCTTAGGGGAAGAGGCTTATAATTGGTTCATCAGTCTTGGTCAATCTTCTGTCGGTTCGTGGGCTGTCTTAGAGAAAGCCTTTCTTGACAGGTTCAAGGTCCCTATTGATCCATCGATGAATTACCACATGTTTGCCACAATCAAAAGATTTGAGAATGAGCCTATTGCCAATTTCAATGCTAGGTTCCAGAAAATGTTGTCCAAGCTAGTTGCCCCATATGTGGTGGCTGATGCTGCTGCTAGGAGTATCTATTATTCAGCCCTGGATCCATTAACTTCCATGTTCATCAGAAGAACACATCCTCAGATCACTACATTGACAGAAGCTTTTCAAGAAGCTATCAAGGTAAATCAGCAGTTGATACCTGCTCCTACTCCAAATATAGTATTCCCTACTTTGCCTGGCGTGCAAGCACAATATCCAGCATCATATCCTGCAGCTTATCCTTCACAATATCCTGCACAATATCCAAATGGATCAGTGATACCCCCAGCAGTCATGCCTGCACCTTTGCAAGTACCTCCATTGAGTATTATGCCTCCTCCTAACGGAAATAGCCAATTGCCACAATATCCTGCACATGCTCAGACACCTCAGGGTACCGATCTATCCAACAGTAACCATGGATCTTCCTTTTTCAAGCCTCAGACTGAAAATGTAGTTGCCAAAGCTCAAGAGGAGAAGGAGGAAATCAAAGAAATTTCTGCTCAACTCAGAAAACTCACCACAGAAATAACACATTTGAGAAATCAAGGGTTTTATTCGCAGTCAGGTCAGAATAGGAGTTATTCCAATGACAGACCAAACTACCCTGACAGAGGATATAACAACAATAACTTCAACAATAATGGTGGAAACAATAATAATCCTCCTAGACAGCCTAGAATGTGGAACTCCAGGCCAAATAATGGTTCATTACCATCACCCTAGATAATCAGCCTCCTGGTGAAGCCAAACAGACTACCAGAGTCAATCTTGCTAAGGCAGCCCTTACCAATTGGTGCAGGATCCACAATACCAATGCACATGCAGAATTAGATTGTCCACAATTTAGGATTGCTGCCAGCATCTTTCAGACTGAAGTGTCTAATACTTCTAGAAATCCACCTCAGGCAGAAGGAAATGAAATAGTTCCTTGTGGATATGACTCAGCTTTTGTGCTAGAAACGTACACAAATCAGCCTCATCAGGATTATAATCAGACCTGTGAAGAATCTGCCTTAACCTTTGAAACAAACTATGTCTTCCCCTTTGAGGATGAAAATGAACCTGCAAGAGAGCATGAGGAAGTACATGCATACCAGCAGCAATACCCTGGTAAGCACAATTATAACCTGAGGAGTAATGCCAACAGACCTGCTGGTCCATTGACATCATCTCTACCTCCAAACAACTTCAACACACCTCCTGATCCTAAGGCTAGCAATAACCCTGGGTTCCCTAAGGTGAATGCTCAATACTTGTCTCCTCAAAACATAGTAACAAAAGTCGTAAATGCACCTCAAGAGTCTGACAAGTTAGTTAGCTATTTGGCTGATGAAATGAAGAAAATCAGGATCAGCCTGTCCCTATCGGAGTTACTGAAAACTCCTGCCATCAAAAGGGCATTCATGAAGTCACTAGATGATCCTGCTCCTAAAGAGGATAATCATCTTTCAAGTCAATCCAATGGCAAAGATCATGCTGCTAAAGATAATACTATCAAGCCCAAAGTGTCAGCTACAGTCCAAGCCGCTGAAACCTCCCACATGACCTTGTATAGAGATAAAACTGAATCACCTCCATTTCTCCTCACCATAAGAATGTTTAGCAAGAACTTGCACAACTGTTTAGTTGACTCAGGAGCCTCAACGAATGTTATGCCTTTGTCAATATGTAACACATTGGGACTGCGTCCTGCTAAATCCTTAAAAAAGGTCACTCAACTTGACAAGACAGAAGTAAGTGTCGTAGGAGAACTGACTCACATTCACATGCAGCTAGCATCTGATCCTCGGATCCAGTATTACATTGATATTCAGGTAGTTGACATACCTGATACATATGGGATGTTACTTAGCCGAGACTGGTCTAAAACGCTCAACGGATACATGTCCACAGATTTCAGTCATATGTGGTTATCATGGAAAGGTATACATAATCAGATCAGGATTGATGCTGAGCCTAGGATGAAACATATGATCACAGAATATAACAAAACAAATGAGATCATGTATGTAAACATAGAACCTGGAGTTTATTGCATCAGGCTGCAAACTGTTAAAATAGAGGAGATCCTGATGCTTGATGTTCATCATCATCATGATAATGATTATCATGAGGACATGCCGAGTATGGAATCTGATAATAATCCAGATAATAAGAATGAAATAGATCACTTCAGAGATTTTGAGATGCATTTATCTACTCAGGTAAAATGTTGCCAATTATTGAATATACCTGCTAATGATATTTTGATTGATGGATGGTGTAGATTACATGGCGAAGCACACTCAGAAAAGACTTGTGAACCATGCTTAGACATGATGATACTGGAGCAGACGTATAGTGAAGCATCATCATCATATTCCGAGGTGAGTGCTACATCTGATGATGATGATGATACTAATTCTTATTTGTCTTCTGCAGGAACAGAAGAGTCGACAGATCATGATGAAGATCATATCCTAAAAATAGAAGAGATCCTGGTGTCCGATCAGATAAATGATGTAGACAAAGAAAAGATCACTCCTGGTAGCGATTGCTTCATGGAACCAGATTATGAGTTGTCTGATGAAGACAAAGGCAGTGACCTGACGAAGTTCGAAGAATTTCTGGTAAAAGAAATAGAAAAGATGACACAACAGCGTAAATCTCCCCAGGAGGTTTTAATTAAAGGTTGGTGTAGGCTGCATGAGGTGCCTCACTCAGAAACAACTTGCTCACTGTGTTTACACATCTTGAAGAAGCATACAGCTGTATGTGCTGAACATCATCCTCCTGCTGAGATGGAAGAGAAAACAGAAAAGCCATCAGGCTCACCAAATAAAAGAAAGAAGAAACTTGAGGATGACATCCCCAAGTTAAAGTGGATATCAGGCGAAGCAGCAGCCAGAGCTGCAAAGAAGAAAGAAAGTTCAAGTAAATATCCTACTAAAGACAAATGTCCTGCTGAAGATAAGCCTTGGATCCTGAGGTTTGATGGATCCAAATCTAAGCAAGGTGCAGGGGTAGGAATTGACCTTATTAATCCATCAGGGAAGTCCTATTTAGCAGCTTATAGATTACAGTTCCCCTGCACCAATAATGTCGCAGAGTATGAAGCTCTGATTCATGGACTGTTGTTTGCTCATAAGAAGAAAGTGAAGATCTTGCATGTCTTTGGAGATTCAGAACTAGTTGTGAGACAAGTAAGAGGAATTTACTCTTGTAATTACAGAAAGCTATCAAATTACAGACATCGAGTGTGGGACCTGATTGAAGACTTTGATGCCTTTAATGTCACTCACGTACCAAGAGAACAGAACCAGAGGGCAGATGCACTCACCCAGGCCACCAGTACGTTGGAACCGCTGTCTATATCTAGTCTAAAGAGATTTTCAGTAGAATTGGTGTCAGTACCTTCAGTACCTGACAATGTGACTAATCTCCAGGTGTTTGATGATGATCAGCACATCCTGGACTTCATATCAAACAGAGACATATTTGAAGCTCAGATTATAGATGAGAATGGTATGGAAGATCATGTCTGGGAAGAAGATGAGATATTAGAGTTACCTAGCAATAGAATTCCCAAAGGTATGATTGAATTAGAAAGAGCCTTTGATCTAGATAATATGCTTAAACATAAGGATCTGCCTAAGGCAGATGGAGGTCAATATTCACAGGTGAATATTGGACAAGCTGATGACAAGAGAAACGTCTTATTGGGTAAGGTTTGTACACCAGAAGAGTTAGAAGGAATAACTCAGGCCCTTAAAGATTACATACATGTAATTGCATGGACTTATGATGAGCTAAAGACATATGACACTTCTGTCATAACTCATACTATACCTCTCAAGCCAGATGCAAAACCTTTCAGACAGAAGCAGAGGCCAGTCAATGCTCTGCTTGAACCAATCATCCTTGAAGAAGTCAAGAAATTATTAAATGCCCGGATAATATTTCCTGTCAGGCACTCCACTTGGGTGGCGAATCTTGTGCCCGTCAGAAAGAAGAATGGAGACATCAGGTTATGTGTAGATTTCAGGAACCTGAACAGAGCATCAAAAAAGGATAATTATCCTTTACCCTCTTTGGATGAAGTTCTACAAATTGTGAATGGAGCCAAAATGATGTCCTTCTTAGATGGTTTTTCAGGATACAACCAAGTAATGGTAGATAAAATTGACAGATTGAAAACTGCCTTCACCACAAAGTGGGGGATATTTGCATATAGACGTATGCCATTTGGACTTATAAATGCTGGAGCTACATTCCAGCGAGCAATGGACATAGCCTTCAGAGGCTTAATAGGAAAATGTATAGTCATCTACATGGATGACTTGACAGTATTCTCCAAGGAAAGGGGAAATCATGTTGCCGATCTCAGAAGTGTACTGAAGAAATGTGAAGAATATGGAATATCTTTGAATCCTAAGAAGTGCATATTCGGGGTCACAACAGGAAAGTTACTAGGCCACCTGATCACAAAAGATGGAATTATCATTGATCCTGACAGGGTGGAATCCATTATGAAGTTACAACTTCCAGGAAGCAAAAAGGAACGTAAATCTTATTTTGGTAAGATAAATTTTGTGAGGAAGTTCATCACCGGCTTTGCTGAGATTGTCAGACCACTGAATGCCATGTTGAAAAAGGATGCACAAATTGAGTGGACACCAGAAGCCAAGGCTGCCTTTGAAGATATAAACAAGGCCATTTCAGATGCTCCTGTCCTCATCAGTCCAGATTATACAAGAGATTTCTACATCTACTCATTTGCCTCAGAACATACTTCTACAGCAGTGTTAACTCAAAGAAATGAAGAGAAAGAAGAGAAACCAATTGCCTTCATGAGCTGTCCTTTCAGGGATGCTGAGTTGAGATATGTAGATGTTGAAAGACAGGCACTTGCATTAGTCAGAGCAGTAAAGAAATTCAGACATTACATACTAAGAAGTAAAGTGATTGCTATGGTACCAGATGCAGCAGTGAAGATGCTGCTGATGCAGAGTGAACCTGGTGAAAAAAGAGCCAAATGGATTACTGTATTACAAGAATATGACATGGAGATCACACCCATGAAGCTGGTAAGAGGACAAGCTCTGAGCCAGATGATATGTGAAACTGATCCAAACATCATCAGTCAGCAGTATGTGATCAATGAGAAAGACAATAGAGAATGGTATTCAGACATCAGGCACATCCTTATCACTGGAAGATGTCCTTCAAGAATGCAAGCCTCACAGAGAAGAGCCTTAAAGATAAGATCCCAGAAGTATATGATAAAGGGAGGAACCCTGTTTAAAAAGAATTATGAAGGGATATACTTGAGATGCTTAGAGAAACCAGAAGCAAATAAAGTTTTGACAGAGTTACATGACAAGTTTGGAACTGCCCACGGATCAGCGTTGGCCACAACACATGCAATCCTCAAAGCAGGATATTACTGGCCTACAATTTTTAAAGACACGGTTGATCATGTTAAATGTTGTCATGTTTGCCAGGTTGCTGCCAACAGAGAGAAATATGCTGCACAACCGTTGCAACCAGTGATGGAAGAGCGCCCATTTGCACAGTGGGGCATGGATTTCATAGCACTGATCAATCCTCCGTCTTCCTCAGGCCATAGGTATGTCCTGACGATTACTGATTATTGTACCAGATGGACTGAGGCTATCAGCAGCAAAACTTGTACTGCGGATGATGTCATTAAATTTTTGGAAAGCAACATTGTCACCAGGTATGGAATTCCTTATGCATTGGTAAGTGATAATGGTTCTGCCTTCATTTCCACCAAATTGTCAAGTTGGGCTTTTGATCATGGGATCATACTTAAGTTTTCATCCAACTACTATCCCCAGGAAAATGGATTAGCAGAATCCACCAACAAGAATTTACTGAGTATCATAAGAAAATTGATAGAGAAAAATCCCAGGGAATGGAACTCATTTCTGAAATATGCCTTATGGGTAGACAGAACTAGAATGAAAACCGCATTAGGAAACTCACCCTTCCAATTAGTGTATGGGGTAGATCCTATCCTCCCTGTAAACTTGAAAATTCCTACTCTTCAGTTTGCCCAAGAGTATCTGGGCATAGATAATAAACAGGAAGTCAGGTTGCTGCAGTTGATGCACCTGGAAGAAAAACGAAGTCAAGTGATTGACCAATTTGCAAAACATCAGGCTGTTGTCAAATGCTGGTTTGACAAAAGAGCCAGAATTAAAGCTTTCAGGATATCCGATTTAGTCCTGATGTGGGATAAAGCCCATGAAAAGAAAGGCGACCATGGTAAGTTTGATAGATTATGGATAGGTCCCTTTCCGATTTCTAAAATTTTAGGAGACAGCACTTATAGGCTTAAGAACCTGACAGGTGAGGATGTTCCGTTGCCAGTCAATGGACAATTCCTCAAACATTATTTCCAGGCCTGAATGACTTCGTCAGAGTCATATGTATCATATTGTATATTTGTATAGTTGTTTGTACAGTTGGTTTTGTGTGTTGTTGTTTTGTTGGTTGGGACCTTGTTCTGGTAAGTCAGGATGATGCACTTCATCACCCTAAGAAAATAATTAAATTGTTGAGATTCAAATGATGAGATCACATTTAAATATAGGTTATGATTCATTCTAAGAAATATTCATGATCAGGTTTGTGATATCTTTTCATCAGGGTGCTTTTTCTTGGTCAAAGTGAATCCATCACAATGAAACACCTAACAGCCTTGGGTTTGTTGAACACACTAGTATAGGTGTTAAGTGAAAAATCTAAAGGGACTCCCTTGCTACCAATACAATCTCCAACCTAAAGCTGCAAGTGACTATACCTAGTACAAATGAACTGACATGATGATATCAAATATAAATTTTTAAAGAAAAAATCAGAAAAGAAATAAAATTAGGCCATCTAAGTAACTCTACCGGGGCTATGGACGCCTGCTGGCAGTGGGGCTCTACTTAGGGAGATTGTATAGATAACCTTGTCAGGGCTATAGACGCCTGCTGGTAGCAAGGCTCTATCCAGGTTGGCTATGAGGGATGATCTCCAACTATGTAGTTTAACACCAGTTACTTATGTTTTCAACTTACTTTCAAGATGAGGATAATTAATCATATGCACACACCTGATCCTTTGTTAGCTTTATCACCATAATGAAATTTTATCATTCAGAGGATTATGATGCTTACACTTAGACAGAATTAGAACACTATAGATGAATGTGATCACATCACTTGAATCATTGGAATTTGTTTATTTTCTTTGGTGGCAAGTTGTTGTGTGGTTACACAACACACCCCATTTTGACTTGGCAAAACAGGGACCCAACTTTTCTTTCGGCTTGTGTTGTCTGCTTTCTGGCGGTTTGGTAAAATTAGTCATGTTCATCATCATGTGGAGTCAAGATCAGGTAAGCCCCAATATGAGGTTAGTTTGTCAAAATTCGTATTTCATATATATGACCACGTATTCTGAAAGAGCATTAAAATTCATGCAGGTTTGCTTTTTACATCACCCTGATATTCATCAGGATGTGAGAGTTATGAACAGTCAAAGTCTTGGTCAAACCTGATATTCGCAAGAAGAGGGTCATGTTTTATAAACTTAGTTTTGCTGTTTGAAGAACATCATCATCATATTTGAAACATCCCCCCGATAATATCCTGCGGTTCAAATATCTGGACGTCAACTTTAAGTGATAGTAAGTCTTCCCCGTCGAACGGTCTTTTGTATCGCGAGCATCATGTTTTCAAAAGTAACCCGATATTCGTTAATATCATCCTGATGCAAAATATCACCCTTAACAAACATCCTGATGACATCATCTGAATACGATAAACAAAGAAACAAACATCCTGATGACATCATCATCATATTTACATTTCGACAGGATATTTTGTAAACATGATCATGTTCACCCAATATGACGATGACGTCATGAGACATTTCCAATACAAAGAACAAATATCATGATGACGTCATCCTGATATTCCGAAACGAGAATGAGTAAGTTTGAGGGTCATCATCATATTTTGAAATATCACCCAATGGACTGAAATATCCTCCTGATGTGCTAAAATGAAAACAAAGGTGCGTTGTCACCTGAATTTTGTCGCGATAACAATTTCAAGACTAGGGAGGATGATATGGAAACTCAACCTGATATTTGTGAAATATCATCCTGCCCTCATGATATCTTGTCGTGTGAATATCCCCCTACTCCCTTTGCCGCCATTGCCATTAAATGCGCGCAGATATGGTAGGTGATTCCCGCCGACCCCAGAACCCAATGAAACGTCTGGCGAGATCCTGAGTTTTCGCACGAATGATCAAAGATTGCGATCTAACTTGTCAGAGTTACCCTAAGTTTACCCTAACTGCAAGGTTAAAAGGTAATTTGACTGCCATTGTTACATTCACCTGCATTAAAATTGTTTTACAGAGCACTAGCCTCCATATCTGCATAACAGCTACCGTTGCGCGACTGGAGCTCATATACCGAGGAAGGAAGGTGATCAGCAGCCGAATTAAGAGCATCTCAACGATATACTGGTATAGGAAGATATCTGCATAACCAGGTAAGTGAAATGAAACCCTTATCATGTTGTTTCTAAATAATGTTGTAAGTTCTGGTTATATATCCATGTAAGCAGGTAATGTGAAATTGATGCAGTAGGCATGATATTTGCAATATGTATACATGCATATCCTGTGGTGAGAAGAAATGATTGTTAATTGCAGGTACCCATGGTTGAAAAACGTTTAGTCAAGAATTAGGAAGAATTCAGCCGGCCTATGTTCTCTTCACAGAGAGGGGTCCTGTTCAAATTTGGGGCAATTACAGATACCCATCAGGGGAGTACCAACCTAGAAGCTTGGTCAGCCAAGCTGAATGATGGACAAGATAAGAGTCCAGTATTGGACGTCGTGTTTGTATCCGGCATGTGGAACACTACTGGCTTCCCCTACTCCATGGAGTCTCCGGAGCTGGTTATTGAGTGCGCCCAGAATTACAACCCTCAGACGAGGCAGGTGGTGAAGCATGGGAGAGTGTATGCAGACCTATCCATCAAAGGTCTATCCCAAACATTTGGACTGCCAATGGGCAGCAAGGTAAAGAGTGTAGACTTGAAGAAGTCTGAAAGAGAATATGAGGCCAACAAGAAGATGGCCAGAAAGAATATGTATGCTTGGTGGGCCGAGAACAGCACATATAATGCAGCGGCCAAGCTCCCTGTGCACATGTTCAAGTTTGATTTTAATGAGGAATATCAGTATGTGATCGCCCTACTGAACAGGGTGACTGGCCAGCCTGATACTGGAGAATTCAGAGACTGGATGTATGGCATAATAATGATGTGTCAATATGCAAACATCAAGCCACTGTGGGGCCAAATCATAAGTGATGCTCTGCATGAGCAGCTGCTGAACCTGGGAGGTTCAAATTGTGCCTTCTATATGACCTCTTACATTGTTTATTCCTATGCATATAGAGGCACTTTTGATGCCCTGGTCACAGATGGGAAGCTAACAGGCACAAATGCAGCCTATATCTGGGATCATCATCCCCAGCTGCAAAGAACCAAGTATATCAAGGACTATAAACTGGTCAATGATGCATTCTCTATGCATCTGGTAAGGACCATGGAAGATGACAGGACAAAAAGACTGAGCATGGAAGCTCAGGAGGTAGTATACAGGCATGGGGCATGGTACATCCAATTTGCCACCTTTTCCTACATCAGGATAGAAGGTTTTGAAGGGCATCCCCTAATGCTGCCAAGATATCCTACTGATGCAGTAGTTTTAATGGAATTTATCAGGCAGGGCTCCACCATCATACAGACGTATAAGGATGCCAAGAAGCTACCACCAATTTTGTTCCCAGTCAGCATCGGCAACTATATGTGCCCTGACTCGGATAAGATTAAGAAGGTGATGGTCACTCTGAATAAGATGAATCTACTACCCTTCCCAGTAACGAGACCATATGATCCTTACGGCCGAATGCAGAAGATCCTAGGGAAGCCTATTCACCAGAGGCACCTAGAAGATTTCTAGGCTGACTGTGAGGATGAGGCAGAGGCCAGGAGGAGGAGGTATCAGAGGTTGACTCTGAACTAGATCAGGACATTTGACTGCATACCCCTCCCTCAGCAGCTAAAGAGTGATGATGGCAGGATTATGGCAGATGAATACAAGTAGAAAATGATATACAATGATACCATTTCTGCCCCTGACCTCACCATGCAGGAGGATATGTCCTTGGACCCATTCTTTGCCAGAACCATACACTTGACCCAAGCTTGGGTAGATGCACAGGTAGAGGCATTGAAGAAAAAGGGTGTTGCCATCACAATAGATAGCAAGAAGAAGGGGCAGGACATCCCCACAGACGAATATGATGACTTCCTGCTGGAGAAGCGGAAGACCAAGGGAGAGAGGATTCCTCCACCACAGCAGCCAAGCAAGAGAGCCCCAAGGGGCAAGAAGGTGGAAAAGGGACCCAAAGGGGTCATAATTGAAAGGGCAGTATTCACGGCTGAGGAGGCAGCCAGATCAGGATCAGAATCAGATTCTCCTCCCAAGCCCAAGAAAGCCAAGACAGCAGAGGCTGGAACCACAGAGACCCAAGAAGTGGGTCAATCGTCCAGACAACCAGGCAAGGATATCCTCATGGAGGAAGAGCCTGAAGAAGAGGAGGAAGCTCCACTAGTAATTAGAAGAAAGAGGAGAGCTCCGCAGGTGTTGGTTCCTACCACACCTAAGAAAACAAGGACCTCCATGAGAGGTGAGATGAGTCAACCCCCAGTGCAATTACAAGGGGCAGGTAGTGAAGTGCAGAAAGAACTTCAGCACAATGTTCCACTTCCTACCATTGTCAAGTTCAAAACAGAACTTGCAGAAGAGCAACAAAAGGAAACATCTTAGGCACAAGCAGAAAAGCATGTCTCGCTAGACGAGACAATAAACTTGTCTGATGATGAGGTGGTACAGGATGTAGCTGCACAAGAAATGGAAACACTTGCAGCTGCTGGCATTAGTGTGGCTCCTCACAAGCCTCCATCTGTCCAATCAACGCTTGAAGAGATGAAACAAGCAGAGGCAGAGCAAGAAAAGAGCCCAGAACCAGAGAAGAGCCCGGAGCAGGTAGCTCAAGACATAGGGCTAGACACACTAATTGCCGAGGTGACAAGTCCTGCAGTGGTAGACTTAACAGAGAAGCAGGATGCAAGTCCTGAACAGCCAGCAGGATCACCTGATAAGGGCCACTTAATAGAAAAGATAGAGATGGCAGAAATAGAAAGCCACGCTCTCGAATCAGGCCAACAAAGCCCACAGGATACATCAGCAGGACCTGCTATAGTAGAGGTCCGAGAAGAAAAGGTTGATGATGAGAAGAAAGAAGAGATGGAGGATCCTGCTGATAAGGCACAAGAGGTGGATGCTGCAGGTACAAAACAGATAGCCGCTGCAGAACAGATGCCATCACCTCGGGTAGATCCAGTGATATCAGATACGGTGGACATGCCACCAGAAATAGAGAAGCAAGAGGAGGATGATCAACCTCCACAGGGGGAAGAACTGGGGATAGATGAAATAACGAAGGAAAAAGATCATGATCATCATGATCTACCTATAGGTACACCGCCAGGTTCCCCACACAGAGAAGATGCTCCCCCGGAAAAAGAAGTTCCTCAACAGGAGGAGGTGCCTCAGGACCAACAACAGCAAGGCGAGCATCAAGAGCTGGAAAAAGAAAAATCACCATCTCCACAACACATATTGGCAGAAACAGGAGATAGAGGTGAATAGCATCATGATGCTGAGGGGCATGATCAGGTGCCTCCATGGTTAGAAAAGGAAGTGAATGTTGAGGAGGAACTGGAGATTCAGGAGTTTGACGTCTCCACCCTGTTCGCCGTAGATATAATGAAACCCTAGAGGAAGGCCAGAATAACTTCGGCCATCAAAAGAGATCCGGCAACAGGGAGAAGGACCGCACAGATTGTTGTACCTGCCGTAGAGAAGGAAAAAGGCAAAATCACTGTGGATGAATTCCAGATAAGCACAGTTGATTTGGGTTTTGCTAACGAAGAGCAGGAAGGTCAGGAGGGAAAGGATATCATAGACTCTCTAATTCAAAAGGTGAAAAGAGAGAAGGAGAAGAATAAGCAACATAAAGAGCACATTGCTCAGTTGCATGCATACATTAAGGGTTTAACCAACCCTGAGGATACCACAGGTGAAGCTGCAGTCCCATTGACTGCCATTTCTCAGGAGGAGGTAAATAAACTGGACCTCATGAAACATGAGGTATCCGTAATCAGAAAATGGGTGTCATCCACATTGGATTTTGCTATTGAAATAATGAAAGGTTCTTTGAAGAGGTGGAGCATCCTAAGTGACTCCAAAACCAAGGTGGACAGGTTGCAGATGCAGACCGGAAAAGGGTCTTATAAACTGGAGAAAGTCCTCAGCCTGCTAGACGAAATAAGGAAGATAAATCCACAACTACTTATCAGTAAGCAGGTGTTAAATAATAATACTGCATTATTAGTGGATATCTGGTATAAGGATGTACAGTTCGAATGCGGAGTCCTCAAGAGATGCAATAATAAGCTAAGGGAGATCAGCATGAGGCTACGCGATTTAATGGGCATTGAAGCAGACATGCTCGAAGCATTAGAGGGCAAGGTGGAAGGGAAGATAGAGAATCAAGATGAAGATTCTGCCCTCAAGGCTCTGCGTAATAACTTCCAAGTGGAAGATGATGGTCCGCTAGTCCACTTGACAGAAGAGATAATAAATAAAATGATGAGGATCAAGGTCAAGATGGAGACCTATAATGAGACACTGCAGGACAGAAAGAATAAGCTGGATAACAGCAGGGATAAGTATGAAGCGCACAAACACGCCATCATCAAGGCAAAGACTCAAGATGGCGGAGGAATAGACCAAGTTGTGCGGTCATACGAACAAATCCAGAGCAGCATGCAGCCCCATATGCAGCAGCGTCATCATCCGGATAGCGAAAGTTCAGAGAGCGATGCACATGATGATGACCTGCATGCATCATATGAAGAGCATGATAAAGATACATCATGAAGGGGGAAATATCTTGCATATGCAGTATAGATAGTTGCCAGCTGGCAACTTGTGCCTTTTTGTAAAATTGACAAGTCATGAAGTGATGACCGTTGATTTGTATTGATAAATCAGATCTGTGGATCTTTTGTAACGGATTCCTCACCTTATTCTATAAAAGGTGGTGGAATGCCTTGTTATATTCATTTGAAACTTAATTGAAATCTGATTACTGAAGTATTCAGGACTTATTTCAAAGCTGCTGTATATGTACATGTCTTTTGCATACTTAATGAAAGGGAAGAGTATTTTGATTACAAATCTTCGTAAATCTTGAGTAATCTGTGTCTGAATTTTGGATATGTGCTTTGATTTGCTGCGTCCCTTGGAGTGCTCATCATGTTGCATGTATTGCTTTCATTCATTATCCTCTGAAGTTTGCATCAACTGTATCTAGCTGTGGAATGTCCTGGTGAACATATGGTTTGATTTCTTCTCCTCATGACAGTATCAAGCATGTATGTGGATCAAAAGCTAAAGGTTCAACTTAATTAGAAGTATTTCCTTTAATTTCTTTCAATTTCAGAGCATCTCACTATCACAATTGCAAATAAACTGATAATCTTAAGCAAACAACCCAAAATATGCAGACATCTCGTAGATAATCGTAAATATTTAGCATATTTGAACACTAAGCATGCACAATTGAAAATATCATGCAAAGATCTAGGTATTTTACCTCTTTTCATCAAATAACCGTATAATTTGACTTCTCTGTAAGGAATTTCTGCAGGAACTTCATGATGATAGTGCATTTTCACGTAAGGCCCCAAAATGGAAACAGCAACTCACATTAACCACTGAGTAATGTCAGTCAATTAAGACCTAATCACCGGAGACTTGGGATCATGAATTCTCTGAATTCACTGTATCTTTCAAGATGAATAAAGGTTAATGTGTACTTTAATTCTATGTTTGTTTGTGACTAACATCATGACCAACAGGAAGATCAATAAATTGCTTTGCAACACTAAACACATACAACTTCACCTCAAGGAGATAAAACAAATGAACACTTGCATGAACAAGAAGGTGAATCAGCAATGTCCATGGAGGATCTCCAAGCTTGCTGTTGGAGGTTTCAACCCTGCTCCCAATCATGCAAAATGTCTACAAACTCTAGGAAGAGAAAGATAGACTCAAGATCTTGATTCCTAACCTTCATCCATTGTCCCCAAGATAGCAAATAAAGAATATTTTGAATAGCTTCAACAAGTCACTGATCTTCAATAGCAATTGTAGTAGAGTTTTGGCATCAAGCTTGCATAAGAATTATGTGTGATAAAATGATTTGCAAATGTCTTTTTATATCTAGGTTTTTGGAATTCAAATTTCGAAGTAACGTCTCAATATTGCGCGAAAACTGAGAATTTGAAAATAGAATCCCGAGGCACTTAATGGGAACCAACACCCTACCAAAATTCAAAATCCTTTGAAATTAGGGAGGACTAGGGCACGGGCACCTAAGTCCAAGCCCCCAATTTCAGCTGAGATCTCCATTTTTGGGGGTCCTAGGGACCCTAATCTCAAACCCTTTCTAGGCTCTATCAATCAGTTACCTCAAAAAGTGAATAAGTTGCTCCTAGACTAAGTCAATCAAGGTTTTGGGAAGGCTGAAAGAGAAAAGGTTGAGAGACCACCAAGAGTGAGGAGCTAAACTGAGGGAAATTGTACCATTCCATATAGGAGGACAATTTTTGACATTACATTTAACCCCCATTTTAGTGGCCATATGACACTACGTGCATATGCAACTAAAGGAAAGTAAATACATCAATCATGAAAAGGATACCCCAAAAGGATACTATAGAGGAAGCTGAAGCATTGTTGATGAATAGGAAGAAGCCTCCAATTATTCAATCCTGCAAGACCACAAAGTTAGGAACCGCATCCTGCAAGGGAACACTTGACAGAAAAATCAAAATCAAATCAACCTACAACCACCACCAATGAGTCAGTATCAAAATGCTAAGGGGGTTGAGTAATGAAACATGGTGAGGGAGGAAATTGAGGGAGATATATGCCCCCCCTTGTTTCTGCTTGCTTAGTCTGAGAGGAGAAACAAGGAGATATCCACCTGTTGATTTTAAGGGAAATGTGTTATGAGGGTCATTTGAAGAACCAATGCTCAAACATAACACATTAGGTAAGAACGAGAGTGGAACCAATATTCCAATGCAATAAATGGCACTGAAATCAGATTTTGATAGCTCGAGAAAAGGGCTCCAGAGTGAAAGAGCACACTTTTTGCATCTAGCTAGGGATAGGATTTTTCACTCACTTACTTTATGTAAAGGGAGTTGTCACTTTCACTTAACTCATTCTTGCTTCTTGTTATTACAGAGAGAGAGAGAGAAAAAAAGAATAGGAGAATGACCATACCAAGCTGACATCCATACAATCCACTGCGACTAGAGATGATCCAAGCTCGAGTGGCGGAGAGACACTTTGAGGCGAAGGTAGGGTCTTGATTCCATCCTTCTTTTGTCTATCATTATATTTTACTTTCATGTTTATTGATGTCTATGCTAAGAGGGGAGAGTGGACAGGGTTCCCAAACAGGGTCGCCTAGGTCCACCTAGGGTGCCAGAATCTCTCTAGGGCACCCTAGTCCCACAGGAGCGCCAGTGTCCCCCTGGGGCACCCTAGTCTTCTTGGAGTGCCCTGGTCCTCAGAGGACACAGGTCCTAGGCACAGGCGTTCTATTCAATCTTTGATAGCTTATTTTGGTTTCTAGTGGGGATTCTGATATTCTTTCTTTCTTTTCAATCTTGTAGGATGTCCCTGAGATGTGTGAGCACACAGGCAGTCATCTGATGGCACTTCTGTGAGAGCACGCTAGCACTTTGGCAGCTGCAGAGAGAGAGCACTTACAAATGGTGAGCCTATGGTGGGTGTTTGAGATTCCCACAATCAGATTCCACTATACAATGCTTATGGAATTGATAGAGAGATGGGATGCAGATACCTCCACATTCCATTTATCGATTGGTGAGATTACCATCTCACTAGAGGATGTATTCAGGGTCCTTTGACTGCTGATCCGAGGAGAGACAGTGAGGGTTGTTGGACATCACTTAGAGGAGTATACTCAGGAGAGTTAGTTATACTTCTTGGGTCACAATATATTACAGGCAGAGGGAGGACACATTCAGTTCCGTTTGCTAGAGCAGGGATGCAGAGACATTCCCTTACTACAAAGGATTATGATTGTCCCAGTCACACTAGCGATCGCACTAGATGGATGAAACACTCACCTTCATGGGGGTCTTGTTCATACTATTAGAGTGATGGAGATGCATCAGACTATCTACGCATGGGGGTACAGTATGCTTGCGCACCTATATCGTGACTTAGGGCGATATGTCCACTACGAGATGCAAAGTCTGATGGTTTGCACAATATTATAGGTTTGGGCCTTTAAGCACATTAGGTGCACATGATTGATGGGTTATCCCATAGATGTAGTGTTCACACATCCACATGTCTATGCGTACCCACTAGTCAGGTGTTGGAGGCATGGCAATCTATTATACTAGAGAATGGTATTTGCATATTGCAGCTTGGTGACATCCTTTGGAGACCATACTGTGACTTCATCAGATGGCCTAATGAATAGAGGTAGTTAGCTTGGATGTAGAGGGATCGGCTGATGGTTGGTTGCCTCGATCATGTTGTATCTTGGTTTTACTATGATAGGGTGGCACAATAGTTCGGATAGGTACAGGATGTTCCTACGATTCATCTGAGCTACGCATGTGTAGCTCAAAGTGTAGTTAGAGCCAATACTGTCCAACAACCGACTTTAGAAGATGTACCACTTAGTGACAGTGAGGGTCCTGATGATGCAGAGCTAGTATTGGGTGTAGATGATGTTAGGTGTACCCGAGCATACTGAACCTGGTGGCACATAGCATGGCCTGCACCTATCTTTCCACCTGGGCATCCTACAGGAGATGTCTGACCTTGGTCCAATCACACTAGTGACACAGGGGTGGAGGATGATGTCAGCAACTTCGTAGGATACTACGATATTGATAAGGGTATGAAAGAGGATGAGGATGAGTCTAAGGAGGTCCCATCACAATACATCTTTAGATTGAGATCACGATAGAGCCAACAGGAGGTAGACACTGACGAGGAGACTGAGTCGAGACTACGGTCTAAGGCTCGTGGTCCTACTCCCATAGATGATGTGAGACCTAGTCAGACAAAGCGAGGGGAAAGTAGCAAGCCTATGCCTCTAGCCACATATTAGATAGCATAGTTCATCACACCATCAGTGATCTGAGACCCATCCTGGCGAGATGGAGATCTAGGTAAGGTTTGGTTTATTGTGTTTTGGTATAGTTTATTATTTATGATTTTTATATGGGAGTCTAACATCTATCTCACTCTCTATTTTGCAGTTGGGATAGACCCATGGTGAGACTTTGTGAGTCACATCATAGGAGACATATTACCAATAAATGCCTCAGAGCAGCAGGTGCAGGTAGATCATTTGCCACAATCATTTGTTGGGCAGCATGATGAGTTATTTATGCCTATCACTAGATACAGGACTGCTACAGAGGCCATGCTAGAGCAGTCTACATGAGAGAGAGAGAGAGAGAGGAGTTTCAATAGAGAGCTGAGCATGCTGAGGTTGAACTCATGGCTCAGCGAGAGTAGACGATAGTAGTTCCTACATCGAAGGGAGAGCCAGCTGTCAATGAGTTCTTTTTGTGGGAGGTCCAGTAGGCAAGAGTTGACAGAGACAGTGCTCAAGCCAAGAGAGACCGGTACCAGAGGATGTACTAGGAGGCACGTGAGTAGATGATAGAGATGAGAGGTGAGATCAGGGGGTTACAATTGCAAAGTGTCTCTAGGAGTCATTCATGGTCTATAGCCACTCATGGTCAGGCTTCTATCACTCGCACACCCCGAGGGCCTGAGGGTACTGGTGATCGAGGTTCTACTATGTGGTTCCTAGACTTTAAGCACTACGACATCTAATTTTGTTTTGAGGGATAGTCATCTCAGATGTATACATGAAACTAAGATATATGTATATGATGTTTATTTCTTATCTACATGTAATGGCTTTTGATCTATCACATGTGATTTTTGTAAAAATGCAACTAGTGATGATGTCTAAATGCTATAATTAATGCTGTCATGATATACTAACAATTCTAAAAGGAACATGTAGTAACAAAACATAATGATTAATTATTTTACACATAACTTTAACCTTCATGCTATCTTCAGTTAATACAAAAGTGATCTAAGCAATTATTACTTGAACACGATAGAACAATGATCAACTGAACAAAGATATAATGCTAAATGAATTAAGACAAAATAGTAGTAGCTTGTCGAAATTGAAGCTAATCTATGTACTAAATTAGCTTATAAACATCTAACATTAAATCTTTAAGCATAAAATCTTTGAAGTGCGCGGCATTAATAGGTTCTTTAAGCAGCGTACCTTGTTCATTGGCTAATTTATATGCTCCGAAATCAAAGGTTTCAGTGATTATATATGGTCCATGCTAATTAGGACTGAACTTACCTTTTTCACCAGGTGGTGCGTTTACATTGCATTGATTTTCATAAAGAACCAAGTCTCCAACATTAAATGAACGTTGTATGACTTGCACATTATAGGCTCTTTGCACACCTTTTTGATACACCTTGAGATGTTCAAGAGCATTAACACATCTTTCATCAAGCATCTCAATTTCCTATAATCTTTTCTCTTGTTCTATGTTATCCTCCATGATGTCTCTTAGGGAATTTCATAAGGAAGGAATTTCTAACTCCAAGGGCATTATCGCGTCTGTGCCATAGATGAGATTATACGGTGTGTTACCCGTGGCTATTTGAATACCTGTTTAGTAAGCCCATAAGGCATAGGATAATTGTGTATGCCAATCTTTTTGATGTTTATTAATAGTTTTCATTAGAATCTGTCTAATAACCTTGTTTGAAGCTTCTGCTTGGCTGTTGGATTGAGGATAATAAGGCGTAGAGAAGTGATGTTGTATATGATATTTTTCAAGGAACTTTTTCACATCCTTGTTCTTAAATGGTGTACCATTGTTTGAAACCAAGGAGGAAGGTATTCCAAATCAAGAAATTATGTTATCTTGTATGAATTGACAAATTATATCAGCGGTCGTGGATCGCAAAGGGACCGTTTCGATCCATTTTATAAAATAATCAGTAGCCATAATGATAAACATATATCCTTGAGAGGAAGGCAGGGAAATTTTACCTACAAGATCCAAGTCCCAGATAGAAAATGGCCATGGTGACACCTAGGCATGAAGCTCTTGAGTAGGAGCGTGGATTAGGTGTTTATGTTGTTGACATTACGGGCATCTCTTGACATAAGCAAAGGAATCTTGTTCCATATGCTGCCAATAATACCCCATACATAACAATTTTTGCACCAACGATTTTCCACCAAAATGCCCCCCGTAGGCACCAGAGTGAGCTTCTTCTAAAGCTATCAGAATCTCTGCATTACTTAAACATTGGAGTAAAACACCATTATAAATTTGTCAATACAAGACGTTCGATAATATGATGTATCGTGTTGCTAGTTTGCATAAATGGATTCGAGCATTCTTAGATGTCAAGTCTAGAATGGTTCCATTGCATACATAGTTGAATATGTAGGAGAACCATTCATCGGTGTATGTGTTACCACAGAGTTCCAAATTCACCACTATAGGGCTTTCAATTACTGGTGTCTTAAGATTATGAGCGACGAAGGTAAATTCTTCAGGAGAACCATTAGGGGATATAAGGGAAGCTGCACTTGCCATTGTATCCACATGCCAGTTATCTTTCCTAGGAATGGTATCAATTGTATATGATTTGAATCATTTTAAAAGAGATAATGCAAACTCATGATACTGAGATAACTTATCATGCTTAGTTTGATATGATCCTATTATCTACTTAACAAGTAACTGAGAATCTCTGTATATTGTAATATTCTTGATACTAAGAGCCAAAGTTGTACGAAGTCCAACTATAAGAGATTCATATTCAGCTATGTTGTTTGTGCTTAAGAAATCCAAATAGTAAGATAAGAGCATCGGCTTTCCCACGGGAGGTATTAATATAACACCAGCTCTAGAGCTAGTTTGACATTTTGATCCATCGAAGTATAACTCCCATTTCTTTTCCATAGAGATTGTTAGAATCTATTCATCAAGGAAAGCATCGATGTCTTGTATTGAAAAGGGTGAGGGAGCTTCAACTAACTGGTTAGCTATCACTTGCCCTTTAATTGCTTTTTGTGAAATAAATTTGAGGTCAAATTCTATTAACAGCATAACCCATTTAGCAAGATGGCCTGATAAATCTATTCTTGTGAAGAGATGTTTTAAAGGGTCAAATTTCACCATTACATGCACTTTAGCATTTAAGAGGTAATGTCTAAGCTTTTGAGTGGAAAACACTAAAGCTAGGCAATGCTTCTCTATAACTATGTATTGCACTTCATAATTGAACAAATTACGACTGATGTAGTAGACAGCACATTCTTTGCCTTCAATATTATGTTGTGCTAACAAAGCTACTAGGGCATTGCTAGATGCTGAGATGTATAATAGAAATGGTTTATCAAAACTAGCAGGTTGTAAAATAGGTGGACTAGCTAAGTAATCCTTTAATTCATAGAAAGCTTTTTGACATTCAGAATTCCATTGAAAATAAGAATCCTTCTTTAGTAGTTGCGTAAGGGGCGAGTCCTATCTGCGAGTTGTGAAACAAATCAGTGAATGGCCTATATCTTTCCCTGCAAACTATGAAGTTGAGATATGTTCATTGGTATTGGCATATTAACAATTGCATCTATCTTTTTTGTATCAACTTCTATACCTTGATTTGAAATAATAAATCCAAGTAACTTTCCACTATCCACGCCAAAAACACACTTACAGGGATTCAATCGCATATTATATTTTCGTATGCGCTCAAATATTTGTCAAAGATTTGTAACATGATCCTTATGGTGTATAGACTTCGCTAGGATGTCGTCAACATAATCTTCTAGAATATTGTGCATATAGTCATGAAATATAAGAGTCATTGCATGTTGGTAAGTAGCTCCTGCATTCTTAAGTCCAAACGGCATGACTACCCAACAAAATGTACCCCAAGGTGTTATAAAGGTTGTTTTATACTGATCAAGGGGATTTATAAGGATTTGATTATATCCTAAAAATCCATCCATAAAAGATAGCAACTCATGTCCGGCTATGGAATCAACGATCATATCGATATTAGGGAGTGGGAAATCATCTTTCAAAGATGCCAAATTTAAATCTCAGAAATATGTGCACATTCTTATATGACCATCGAGTTTAGTGACAACAACAATATTTGAGATCCACGGAGAGTAATCAATAGGCTGAATAAAACTAGCTTGTAAGAGTTTTTTCTATTTTGGTTTTAATAAGCAAGGTAATCTTAGGATTCATCTTATGAATCTTTAGTTTGAAAGGTTTAACATCTGGCTTCAACACAATATTATGCATTACAATCTGAGGATCTATACCAGGCATGTCTGAGTAATTCCAAGAAAACAATTCTGAGAATTCATTTAACAATTTAGTCATTTCTTCTTTTTCTTCCATAGCTAAACAATCACCAATGGGGATAACTTTTTTAGGATTATCTTTATCCATGACAACATCAATAGTCCTTCCATTAAGGAGAGTACTATGGTCAGGGGGATTGTAGGATTGTAATTGTTCTTCAATTTCTTCATTATGCTCTACTGTAGTAGTTATTGTGCTAGTAGTCTTTCCAAAATATGCATCATTGTTTAAACAATAAGGTAGGTCACGTTTGTGGTGATAATGAGGAATGCCATCATAGGCACCTAATAAATTCATTATTGCTTCATCTACCGTAAACATATCTAAAGGAAGTGATCCTGGAGGACAATTGGCATCAATCATCTTAGGGTATATCAAACTAAGTGTTGATATTGTATTCACATTTAGAGTAGGGAGTTTGCGGGCTTTGGATTCCCTAAAAGGATTGTAGCCAATACCACTGGAGTAATGTTGTGAAGCAGATTCTATAGGGACTTTGATTCCTTGTTGATTTATGCCACAACCCTTACCTATATAGTCACAATTTTTGTAAAGGATTCGAAATCCTCTACCATAAAGAGAGACCATTTCTTTAGAGGAAGGCAAAGCTTCATAAGTCTCATAATTAGTAGTATAACTAAGAGTATTGTCCTTATTTGTCCATAGAGAAATCTTATGTTTATCCTTCAAAGCGTGTGATGTGATTAATGCAATATTTGACATCGGGGATGGACCTTTTAAGTTTATACTCTCCTGTGGAGGAGGATGTGAAATCTAATGAACCCTAGTCATCACCAACAAATTCATTTGATTGTTTGGACTCTTCCCTAACATTTTTAGAGGCAAGAGGAGCTGACAACTCAGCTTTCAAATTGTTCAAAATCTTAGGACCAACAACATGTTTGTGCACTTCCATTTGCAAATAATTATCAGGTTCAGGATCTGAATGGATAGTATGTAGTTTTCCTTTAAATATAAACTTAATCGAATGGTGTAAAGTAGAAGGAACTGCTCCTAATGCATGTATCCAAGGTCTACCCAAAATCATGTTATAAGATAGAGAACAAGGCATTACATGAATCAAGGTAGACACCATCACAAGTCCAACTTGTATAGGTAAAGTTATAGTGCCCACAGATTGTCATCCAACATTATCAAAGCCATGGATACTTAATGATTCTAGTTTGATAGTAGATATATCAGCTTTAACCTTATGCAATAAATCAATACCACAAACATTAAGGGCTGACCCATTATCAATCATAACACTCTTAACCAATGTTTTATTGATTGTAATGAAGATAACCAAGAGATCATACTGCTTCTGAACCTCAAGAGATGGTAACTCATGTTGTTGAAACAAAATATCTATTTTCGTTGCATGCATACAATCTAGTAAAGTGGCAACATCATTTGGTTTAATAGCAGGAGGAACAATCACCTTTTGTAAAGCTTATTGTACCATTCCATGGTAGGTACGTGAAGTTTTTATAAGTTCCAAAAGAGATATTTTTGTAGGGTTAGCATAGAGCTATTCTACAAGATCATAGTCTTTACCACCTTTATATGTTAAATGAGGTACTTGAGGAAGCATAGGTTGAGAAGCTGGTAAAGATATCGAAACATTTGTTTGTTGTGCACTATGTTTATTATTTTGAGTGTTATATGCATGAACAACCATATTATGATTAGTTTGTGAGTCTTGTTTCGCTATTTGTTTTGCATAATCATAAATGTGATCGGAAGATTGAGAATAAGATGAAAGACCTTTAACAACAAGCATAGGTTTAGAAGGTGGTTGAACCACATTTGACAATTTTTACTTTTTCAATCTCTTCTTTATGTTTAGGAACATAAATCGCATTTACAAATCTTTGAAATAGCAACGGCTTTGAGGCCATAGTAGAATGTTCAATCGAGATAAAGTCCTCAAGGGCTTCATCTAACATATCAAAGTCATCATGACTAAATGGCTCATCATAAGCATGAAAATCTTGCAAAAAATAATCTGACATTTTAACATGCTCTAGTTAAACCAAAATTTAAATGCACAATGATGGCCTTTGCAAATGAAATACAATTTTCAACAATAAATGATAATTTCCAACTTTTTCTAGTGAACAGATAAAGAATGTAATCCACTATTTAACATATGCACTTTCACTAAAGAGGTTTTCCAATCCAATTATGCTTTGGAATATCAAATGGTTTCAAATCTAAAGTTTAAAAGGATGCTGCAAATTCTTTAAAGGTCGGGTTCACCAAAATGCTTAGGGTGAAAAATAATAGTTTTGTTTACTAGACTAAATGCTACCATTTCTCACCACTAAGCATTGGGGAGACAAGAATCGAGCATAGAACAAGCTTCTATTTAGTTTGTCTCCCTTTGATGCTCATGTGGTTATGAAACCTAAGGTCCTAATCAAGATTTTTGCTAAGTGTTGTATTTTTAACCAAGTAAAAACCCTAATTATGCCTCAATTTAACAATATACAGAAACTGATGAAATATCTGGTAAAATTGATTACAGAGGTGCAGAGGAGAGGTTCCAGAGACACAATACCTAGATTTTGAGGGCCACCTAGACTAGGGCACCTGCTCCAATGTCCTGCAAACTTTCGAACAGAAAAAACTTCTGAACAAGGTGTCTGAGACTGTAAAATGGCTTCTAGATCTCGGAGGAAACACCTGGTTTGACTAGGGCACCTGCTCCAATGTCCTGCATGTCCTAGAATCTAAAAATCTAAAAGTTTGTCATGACTGTACCCACAATATCCTTCTTCTTGTTGCTTCTTTTCATTGAAACCTGCGAAACACGATCTGCACATAAAAAAAGAAGGAAATTGTTGCTAGGAGCTTGCCTCAGTCAAGCCTCATCTTCAGTATTTCTACCTCAACAATAGCTAAAGGAAAAGATTTGCAGAAGTGTGTACAAACCTAACAATGTGATTATGCATAAAATCAAACCCTAGATGTCTCAATCAAGGGAAGATCAACAACTTGCTTTGCAACACTAAACACATACAACTTCACCTCAAGGAGATGAAACAAATGAAGACTTGCATGAACAAGAAGGCAAATCAGCAATGTTCACAGAGGATCTCCAAGCTTACTCTTCAACCCTTCTCCCGATCATGCAAAAGGTGTACAAACCCTAGGAAGAGCAAGATAGACTCAAGATCTCGATTCCTAACTTTCATTTATTGTCTCCAAGATAGCAAATAAAGAATACTTCGAATAGCTTCAACAAGTCACTGATCTTCAATGGCAGTTGCAGCAGAGTTTTGGCATCAAGCTTGCATAAGAATTATGTGTGATAAAATGATTTGCAAATGTATTTTTATATCTAGCTTTAGGGAATTCAAATTTTGAAGTAATGTCTCGATATCGCACGAAAACCAAGAATTTGAAAATGAAATCCTAAGGCACTCGGTGGGAACCAACACCCTGCCAAAATTCAAAATCCTATGAAACTAGGGAGGACTAGGGCACGGATGCCCAAGTCCAAGCCCCCAATTTCATCTTAGATCTACATTTTTGGGGTTCCTAGGGACCCTAATCTCAAACCCCTTTCTAGGTTCTATCAATCAATTACCTCAAAAAGTGAATAAGCTGCTCCTAGACTAAGTCAATCAAGGTTTCGGGAAGGCCGAAAGAGAAAAGGTTGAGAGACCACCAAGAGTGAGGAGCTAAATCAAGGGAAATTGTACCATTCCATATAGGAGGACAATTTCTGATATTACAGTGACAAGTTCCAAATACAACACCACTTCTCTACCCCATATTACCCCCAAGGTAATGATCAGGCAGAGGCATCCAACAAAACCATCTTGAAAATCCTCAAGAAAAACGTCAACGACATCGGCCGTGATTGGCAAATGCAACTAAATCTTGCTCTGTGGGCCTATCAAACTAGCATACGCACTCTCACAGGTGCCACCCCATATGGCCTTGTCTATGGTTCTGAAGTCATTTTTCCCATTGAGGTTGAGTTACCATCTTTGAGGGTGTCATTAAAATGTCTTATCAGTGATGAAGACTACAGAGTTTCCAGACTGCAAGAGTTAGAACTATTGGAGGAGAAATGATATAATGCTTTTAACCATCTCAAAGCCTACCAACAAAGAATGTCATGAAGCTATAACAACAAAGTCTGTCCAAGGGTCTTCAATTTTGGTTATCTAGTGCTCAAAGAAAATCCCTACAATCAACAGGATCAGGAGAAGAAAGGAAAGTTTGAACCCAATTGGCTTGGTCCTTATGTAATCATTACTACCTATGGATCAGGAGCCTACCAGTTAGCTACATCAGAAGGTGAGCTGTTCGATGACCCAATCAATAGTATGCATCTTCGCTAGTTCTATACCTAGAGAACCCCAATGTAAGGAGGCAAAAAAGCAAAAAATGAAAAAAATAGCAAAAAAAATTTAAAAAATGAAAAAAAAATACAAAAACAACAAAAAAATCATCCTCTAGTGAAAACTTGGTAAACAGGTGCCTTGGATAGATACCATGATGAAAACCTAGTAAATAGGCATCATGTGTATTTCAAAACTATTGCAATAAAAGCAAAGTAGTGAAAACCTGGTAAATAGGCACTCTTTACGATGAGAACCGCTCCCTCCATCTTTGAGGAACCATTGCCCTGTGTCCATTCTTTCTACCGTTATCCATCATCTGATCACATATATTTCACAATAAACTATCATGGCTTGATACTCTATCAACTTTGTCACCTTACAACCTAAGGTTTATCCAGTATCCTATCCCTAGTGTCAGCCTGTTGTAGCATCCATCGTCAGTATCCTATCACCCCAAAATACGTTGCCTCTACGTCGTCACGTAGGCAAGGCCATCTTTGATGGGCCCCTGAGGCTACCCATCTGTTCCATACCTTATCACCCATCCTTTGGTCCATCCTAGTCTGTACCATTTCCTATTCACCTAGGTCCTAGGTCCACAAAGTTCACCCTGAACTATGTTGCCTCTACGTCATCACGTAGGCAAGGCCATTTATCAATGAGCCCCTGAGGCACTAGGTCAGTCCCTTAGGGCCCATTTCTTCATATCTATTTGTCAATTCATCCATAATAAATTGAACCCCTACTTGACTAGGGGAAAGTCCTCGACCTGGTTAAGGAGTTGGAATCTACAATGCCACATGTTCTCAGAGGACACCAATAAGGATTGTGATACCTTTCACTAGACGCACATGAGCAACAAAGAATGCTTCCAAATAGAAATTTTGATGCAAGACATCAACCTATCTAGAGAAAAACAAACAGAGGCCTAAACACTCTAAATGATTTTATCTAAACTTCTGGCAAGAAGACACATCTAATGCAAGAAAGTTTTGTTTTGATTGGTTGTGCCTAAAAATCTTAACTTTTTTTATCATGTTTCCTACGCTACTCAAGGATGCCTAAAAACTATAGATGCTATGATGGGGGCATGATTATTTGCCTTGGTTGCTTCTTGTGGGTTCATCTTTAGTAATGTGAAGCCTTGTCTAAAGACATGATCAACACAATGATCATTGAGGACATTAGAGATCTAGACATGAAACAGGTGTAATCCTTGTCTGTTGACACACAAAAAATACTTAGGTCATCTAGATTCAATTTTGAATAGATGCTTGTATTAGCTTTCTATATCTAAATCCATGTAAGGAATACTCAAGTCATCATGGTTAAATTATACCTCGATGCTTGTATTTTCTTACAACATTTTAAAACACAAAAAAACAAAAAAATGCCCAATGATGAAATGAAGCACTTCAAAATACTTGTGATATCAAGGTGACAAATATCCGCATCCATAACATATCCAATTACATCTCATATACCATCCATAAATAAAGATTTTGTTCAAAGTGCCAATGTGAACAAATAAAAGTTTGTGATTCCTTCATTCACATTTCTTCTATGAGTTAAATTCCTATCTATCATTGTGTCTTTCATCGAGTCTCTTCTATGTTGATTGAGTACACTTGGATATAACAAAAACATAGTATCATTTTGCATTTAATATTAGGTGAGATAGTCATTAAATTGATTACATCATTCACATACATATAGGTGCATTAAACCATACATATCACATTTAGCATTTCATATTAGATGAGATAGTCATTAAATTGATTAAATCATTTTGCATACATATAGGTGCATTCAATCATCCATATACATTAGTAACAACATAACATAGATGCATACATAGTATCTCATTAGAAAAACCATCAAAAACATAGCTGTCAGTAATCATCTCATATCAATTTTTTTGCATGACAAGTGTTGCATATTAGATATCATAACATTTGCATAACATATAAACATAACAAATAGAGTGCATCCATGATCATTGCATAAATACAACATGCATGTAGGCCATCATAACTGCATCATCATATCTAAACACAAAACGTAAAAGTATCTATAGCTAATAGAGTGCATCCATGATCATCACATAAATATAACATGCATGTAAGCCATCATAACTACATCATCATATATATAATCATAAGACACAAAAAGTGTCCAAGTGTACAAAAATCAGTCCGTCATCCGTGAGTCAAATCGCAACAAGTGTATACATACATCAAAATAATAATGATACATGTCTCAATAGTTGTGCCAAATACAAGTGATATATACATAATCTGGCTATCCATGAGCCATCAAAAAATGTATGTACAAAAGTTAAAATCTGTCCAGAATCTCAACTAACTCTGCTGTCACAGGATGCTGCTCCCAACGTTGCCCTCTCCCTCTCCTCTACCTCAGCCTATCCCAGACTATTGTGGGCCCATGATTGAATCTGCTGACCATGAACCCCCTACCCTCCGTGAGGACACAGCCACTGATTGGCTCCTTTAACTTGGTGCCCTATCATCTGCTGGCACCACCCCATGATATAAGCCTCTGTAGTACTGTGTCTGAGCTCACGCTGTAGCCAACTCTCCCATCATCTATGTAACCTAGGCCTGGGCCTATGTCACCTGTGTAATAAGAAATGTTGTGGATGCGTCAGTACCCAGGACAGCTATGGCTACATCCCTCTCTGTTGTTAGGGCCTGCACCCTAGCCAATGCTGCATCTCTCTCACCTATCAAAGCATGTACCCTGGCTAGTGCGGCATCCCACTCTGTAGTGATGTTGGCAATGATCCCTATGTCTCCATCTCTCTGAGCCTCAGCTGCTCTCAACTATGCTCTCAGTTGCCTAACCTGGCCTTATAGCAGTGTCACTGCATCCCCCTACACCTACTACTACGGGTCGGGCCTATCAGGTGCCTGTGGTACCTATGGTGCAACTGCCTATTATACTGCCTATTGTACTATCAAGTGAACCACTGCCTATTGGGCCACCTATTGTGCCTCCTGCTGGGGTGGGGTCTACCCCACCCTCTGCCACTATCTATGCTGACTGTCACCTCCATCTCCACCATCTCCTCCATCCCCTCAGCCTCCTCCTCTATCATCTCCTCCATCTCCTTGGCCTCCACCATCTCCTCCTCTCCTCCTCCTCTACCTCCTCCTCTGTCTACTTCCATCATCCTCCTCCTCTGACTCAACCTGCTCTAGATGAGGAGATAACTCTCTGGGTCCCAAGTATCTAGGGAATGGGTGTGCAGCGAACCAATCCTTGAAGTCCTACGTCATCCTTGCATCCACTATCTCCCTCCTCATCAGCCATGCCTCCTTATATGAAGCCACAAGTTCCCATCGCCACCACTCTACAAAAGTCCTCACAAAAAGTGCCTACCCCTATGGCATACCCTACACCTGCCCAAACTATCGGAGGACATGACTCATGACTATCTTCCTCTCCAATATATGTGGAGTCTAGCCAATAAACTAGTGTCCGTGTCTAAAACACATAGGGCAGCTCATCGGCCTCATCATCCCATACCTCATACTCCACATAGGGCCGCCACACAACTGCATCCACATTGTCCAACTAATGTTTCCATTACTCCAACTTCCCCAGCCTGTGCTAAGAAAGTACACCAAAGTATCCATAAGAGTATGGCTCATCCCTCTACCTATAAAATGTGCAAATGGGCCGTGTCACTGTAATGTGCTCCCAAGCACAAAACTGTAGCAAACAAACACTTGCAGACATACTAGATGCTCTGCGATACACCACATGATGCATATCATGGTATAGATGGGCCAACACACACACACCCCAAGCAAAATGGTTGCCCTCAGTTAGTATCCTCTCCAAGGTCTGACCCCAGCCAACTGTAAAACCATGAAATCACCGATTGGGGCATACAACACCGCCAATCAAACCAGCTACAATCCCAGGGAAATAGTCATAATAATCATACATATCCTACCAGATGATCATTGATCCTGCTATCTTAGGGTCATCAAATACCCTCCTACACTCAGCTAAACCAACATCACATTGCAGGTTGTACTCTACCTGCTCCCCTACTATAAGTAAGTGCAGGATCCTATAGACTTCCTCCAAAGTAACAGTGATCTCACTGATGGGGAGGTGGAATGTCCCATCCTCATTGTGGAAGCACTCCACTAAAGTAGTCAGCAAACTAAGGTTCGTACAAACCTCAGGCATGAAGCAAACATAGTATAATCCAATTGCACTGAGCACCAAACGATCTGCCTCTGTCAGCATGTGTCATCGTTGCATCGTAATAGGAAACTACTCCTGTGACATGAGTGTCAAAAATATCCTCCTGATATCAACAAAGCAATACGTCAACCATAACCATATCAATGCAAACCTGCTCAACTATCAAACATATCAAAATCACTTACTTAACATATCAAATTGATCGAACCACGCATATCATCTCTTGTCTAGATTCTATCAATCTCAGAGATCGCTTATCATTTGTTGCATTGTTCAAGATGCCAATTAAGTCAATTTCGCTAAGTAGATGACTATCCTAAGCAAATTCATCGTTCCAGGTGGCATTTACGTAGTATCAGAGTAAATGCACAGCTTCATAATGCATGCACAACGAAAACGAGTAAATGCACCATTCTACAGCGAATGTGCAACTCTGCGGCATAAATGCGTAGAACCTACCAAATGCATAGCTACACTAAAAAAATGCACTGAACCTAAACAAATGCGCAGGATCAAGGAGTGAATGCATCAAATTTGCATATGCGCAGCAACTTGACCTAGATGCGTTGAAACGCAACAAATGTGCAATTTCAGAGCGCAAATGCACCGAAATGCCAAATTGTGCATTCATTCAAGTAACTTTCACATGCATTTATTACACTCATAAATGCACCTATCCTAAATTTCTTGACATACGTACTGGGGGTCCTACCTCAGCTACTCACCTGAATCATTGAACCTGCTCAAAATGATGCTCCTCGTGGGGAATATCCATCTCTATGCTAACTGCTCTAGCTCCTACACTCTACTAATCTCCTACTAGCTCTCACCAAATGACAAGTGTGCAAATGACTAGGATTGTGGACCCTACTTCTATTTATAGACTTGTAACCCTAATTGGTTGTGTGGCAACCCTGCCTATTCTCCGTACCCTTTATCCTCCGCTTTCTCAATCCATAACCATTTTTCTTCACCCTAACCTAATTGTTCAACCTTCTTCATCATGAGAATGTATGTCTCACACCCTCAAAATTTTATTCCCATCCAATCTCCCGAGGGGGCATCCTACCATTGTTAAACCTGTACTAAGGGCAAACTGGGGCATGTATCAATTGTCAAAAATTTAACTTTCTTTGAAATAACGTGATAAAACACATTGCATCAAAGAGGGGCAAAATGTATACACCTAAAAGTGACATGACTCTATCTAAATAAATATTTTAAATATTTATTTCATTCTTATTCCTCTATCAATAAATAAATAAATCAATTTATTTATTTGATTCACATTTTGCCAAAAATTAAATAAAACCATTTATTTAATTAAAATCCTCCAAATTCTTCTAAAATCATTCTAAATTAAATAATACCAAATTATTTAATTATTTCTTCTCATTCTCTATATTTAAATAAATCCAAATATTTATTTAAATTATCTATTTCCTCTAAAATTAAATTAATACCAAAAATAATTCAATTAATCCATGTGCACATGTAATTAAATATTTCAATTTTTAATTAGCTAATATCCCCTCAAACACATGTCCTATTTCTCCTCCAATCATATTAGTTAACTCATCAATCAAATCTGTTAACTAATTGGTCATCTGAGTTCACTGTTCAATCATCTTGGTTGACTCCCCAATCAGCCCACTTATCTCTCCAATCAATTCTGTTAACTGGCCAATCATCTTAGTTAACTTTTCAATCCATTATGTTAACTCCCCTGATGCAAGATAGAACAGGACACTTGTCCTCTCCCTATTCGCGCACATCCTCTCAAATTTCCTCAACTATTGATCTTCTTATTCATTCTATACCATTGATCTTCTTTCTCACAATTCTATAAATACAACCCCTATTCGTCCATTTGAAGAATCCAAGCTTTTATAAACTTACTCTACAAGAATCACAACACACCTTTGGCACAAATCACTTCATAGCTTAAGATCACCATTATCATTGCATTGTGAAGATCCTCTTCATTGCAAAACCTGTCAACAGTCGTTCTCCATTGTCATCTTGGAAAAAAGCAAGGAAGTGCACCTTCTGAGGGCTCTATTCACAAAAGAGATCAAATTCAAGATAGGTGACCAATGGAAGTCACAGAATAAAAGAGGTTTGCAAGGTATTGTTCCTTTTGTGTTTGATCTTGTTTGTTCTTATTTCATTGAGATTATTAGATTATTGATAGTTTAATACTATTAACCACATTTTATGATAACAGCATGTTATTGTAGGAGTTTTATTTCATCCATTTCAAAGGTCTATATCAGATTGTAGAAGTTGGGTATTGATGGTTTGATCTCAGGAAGTGTTGAATGTCCAGTATCTAGGTGTTGAAATACACATTGTGTAATCTAGTTTCTGTGCAGTTTGTAGTTGTTGTTGTTGGTAATATTGCAGAAGTTTGCTTTGAATGTTGTAGGTGATCATTGGTGTTATTCCTACTATATCAGATCAGATTTGTATATTTCCTATGGGAAAATAAAACTATGCCTGTTTATGACATTTGCAGTAATATTCGGTGTAAATAGGATACATAGTTTTGTGGGTTTTGCATAGTTTTTGGTTATATAAGTTCATAGTGTTTGATATAGCTATTAATCAATGTCTTAGACCTTATTCCATGTTATTTTAATCAAAAAACTCAAATAATAACTTTATGTAGTGTTTCAATTGATTTGGTGTGTTGTTCTGTGTGAGACTAGTTGACTAGTTTTGGTGAAATTGGTATTTTTATGAGATATTTTGCAAATTTATGTTTCAGATCTGCAATATATTATAAAAATTAGTTAAGGGAAATTTCATAATCATAACATTGTCTCTTGGTGGCTACCTCTATAGTCGACCAACACAGCTAAAATCCTTGAGTCTTCTTGCCGGACCAAAAAACTTTGTTTCAACCTTGTTGAACTCTTGTTGCCATCAATGACAACACCATCAAACATCATGCCAATCCAACTCATACCAGTAGTGTCTCTAATTATGTTTGCCAAGTTTCCAACAAGGGGCAACAAAGGGGATTGAAAGGACTAGCTTTCCAGGCCCATGGAAGATTGTGGTCCTGTGGGTCATGAAGTTTTTCACTTGTGATGGTCAATATGGTGTTGTGTTAGGACCAAAGATGAGATTGATAACCCACCTCAAGCATGGATCCAACCATCCTGAGTATCTGATAAACCATCTAGCATTCTTGCATTCTTGCATTCATGCCTTGTCAATATGATGACCAAAAGGAAAAGAAATGAGGGTCAAATTAGCCACCATGGGTTAATTCACTTGACTATAAAACACCACTTCTTGCAATAGGAGGATGGGCAGAAAAAATGGGAAGATTTTCTTGAGCTTCAGCCTCAAAAGAAGAAGAAGAAGCATCAGGCTTCTACAATATTTGTCTCTGTTGAACCAGTCACAGTCTCCTCTAGATCCCCAGAATTGAGATTCAGATGGCTCCAGAGGGGGGCAGAGAAGCAAAGTCAAACAGGGGAAGTAGTAGCCTCTACCCTTGCTAGAAGACACCACCCACAGATGCTTGTCATTTCATCTAATGAGGAAGACAAGGAAGTAGCAGAACCAGACCCTGCAACCATTTCAAGACAGCATTCTTCCCCTAGTGAACAACAGCAAGAGGAAATCCCTGTTGATAAGGAAACAGAGGAGGCCGAAGAAGAAGAAAACCCTAAGAAAATTGAGGAAACATTAAGAAGCAGCCATTAAGAAGGGAAATAACCCCTAATGGAGAGCTCTGAGGACACCACTACAAAATAAACTCATCATGCTCTAGCTTTGTCAAAAGCAGAGTATGAATTGAAACAATGCAAAGCACAATTGGAAGCCGTGGCTTAGCAATTGAGAGCCAAAGGTGAGGAGCTTGAGTAGAAAAAGGAACAAGCTACCCTAGAGAAAGAGGAAAAAGAGAAAACAATTTCTAATTTTAAGAAAGAGATAGAGAAGCATAGGGCTACCATAGCCCAAAAGGATATTCAAATTGCACAAATTCAGAAAATGGACTGCACAACCAACTCCTGTACCAGCAGCTATGAATATCTATGGGATGAATTTATAGCTAACACATGAGAATAGAGAACTCAGAAGAGAGGTTAGAAAGCTTCGGAGAGACCTTAAGACCCTCAAGGAAGAGAAGGTGGACTTGGAGAGAAATTTGGCCTTAGCCTTTGAAACAGGGGAGACCTTGTTGGCACAAAGGTCATTGTCAGGTGTGTATGCTCTATTTCTTAGGGAGTAATTTTTACGTTGGAAATTATTAAGAATTTTTGCAACCTCCCCTTTGATTTTGAAAATGATAGAGAATTTGTAGAGTGTTGCATGCAAAACCCCAAGGATCAGCAAAATCTCCTTTGTGAATTCTTTCAACATGGCCATTTGATGGGGCATGTTAACACTTCTATGTTGAATTTATATGTGGGAGAGCTCCAAATTCGGAGCTATATGTCTTTACTAAGAAAGAATAGATTGTGGGAAGAATGCATGGAAGTATACAATGCAGCAGCAACAACAACCATAGGGTTGCTAATGAGACATGAATGCCCCAAGTCCACTTGGTTCACCAACAATTTCAAAGCACAGATTTTTATGCAAGGCATCACAGACTCATATGTAAGGAATTTGAATTCTTGTATATCAGATTTCTTTGATATAGCAGGGTATCTTCCAAGTGCAATTGTCACAAGCTGTCTCTTCAGGTATGAAGACCTACCTGATAGTTTTAAGAGAAGGGAGCCTATTTCACTAGCAAACATAAGATGGATGACTACTAGGGTAAGGAAACTAATAACCTTGATTCAACAAAAATAGCAGAATTGGGTTGGGATGTGGTTTAGGCCACCTCTGATTCTCATGCCAGCACCTCACCTTAGCCACCCTCCAGGGAAACCTATGAGGGAAGGTAAATTCAACAAATGGTACAATTAGCTATTAGAAAATGATGGGTCCACACCTAAGGATAGACAACTCTTTTAGTATAAAGATGAAGATTATAATTGCAATGTAAAAGAATGTGACTGATGAAGCAAACATGGTACATCCTTTGCCATGAAGACATGGCACAGTCTAAGTTGGGGGGAGATGATGAGTCAAATATATGACTCATCTATTTCTATATATTTTATATTCTAAAAGGATCTGATATAACTTTATGGCATATATATATATATATGTTTGTCTTTTGGTTGGATTATATATTTGTTTAGTTCTTATTTCCTTTTGATGAAATCTCTTGGCTAAATTACTTGAATTATATTTTCAAATGCATATCTTTGAAATTATGGTATAAGTTGTGTATGATTGCATAAGGATTATAGCGGTGAACCTCCATAGTCTTCAGACCTCTCTGGAGCCCCCTTTCTTGTGAAGAGCTTAAACCTTGAACAACTCCAAATGTCGCTACACCAAGAAATCCATCCTCCCCTTAAGTTGATAACTACTAAAATCCAATCCTAGGGCTACTTAAGGGTCTAGCAATGCAAATACAACCAACACCCTAATAAAAGCAGCCTCCTAAGATCGAAGTCCACATGTCACTTTATTTAAGTGACAACTAAAGTAGCTGTCAATTGACATCTATGCCAACTAAAGTAGCTGACAATTGGCATCTATGCCAACTAAAGTAACTGACCATCATCATCATGCCATTCCAAGAGATCATTCAGTCTACCAAAGATTAAATTGATACAAATCTCTAATCTGAAATAAATTGCAAAGGAACTGTTGATGTAATAAATAATGCAACTAGTTTAAATCCTAGTTAGCTGTAGTTAGGATTTTGGATAGCTATTTCCTTCAATAATGCTCAAGTGTATAAATAGGAGCTAGTTAGTCTCTCTTAGTTAGTTCTAGTTTTAGTCAAATTGTATTGCTTTTCAGTTGGAGGAAAACTCCTTGTTTTCGCTCATGTATGCATGCCTATTTTGGGGTTGTTTTGAATGCAAATGAAGGGGAATTTCTTTTGAAGATAGTTTGAGTTCAAGAGGATCATCCCCAGGTAGAAAAGTAGGTCGTACTTCCCCAACTTGGAGGAGATCCCTCAGTATTTCATCTCTATGTTATTTAGTTGTGTCTTTTTGTTCATCATTATCATCTTTGCATGTTAATCTTATGTTGTGTTTTCCTTTTTTGTACAACTGTTTAGAGAATGTCACCTGCAAGTTTGTCTTTTAAATTCTGAAAATACTAAAAAGAGATTTGTTATTCAACATAGCATTATTGTATTTAGAGTATTTTATTGTTGTAGTTTGACAATTGATGCAATTACCTTTGAGTTTCATTTCAACATAATGAATCATTTCTTTCAAGCACGTGTGTTTCTTTCCAAGCAAGTAGATTAGTTTATTTCAAAGCATGAGTGTTTCTTTCCAAGCAAATAGCATAATTTCTATGTCATCATGTGTGTTTCTTTTAAAAGCAATTTAGAATAGTTTTCTATTTATTGCATGTGTGTTTATTCTAGCAAGCTAGATAGACTAAACCTTTCACAATACACCCAAAACCATCCAATCACTAGATTTGAATTTTCCACACCAACCCCCCACACTAAAGAGTCTTATCGCAGATCACTCCAAACACCTCCGGATTGATAATTTAATAATGATGAATTAACAACCACTACAATGACCTCATCACTATCCTAGCTTGATTGCACCCTTACTTCTGAACACCCTTTCCTTATTATCTTAGCATATAAATGTCAAGGACAATATGATTGTGTTCATCATCTAGGCTTGGTGAGATATTGCATCTAACTATATTGACCATCCCTTTAGCATATGGAGAGCATGTCATTGGGGTCATTATCATTTTTTTAATGTAGTTCTTTCATATGGTTAATCTTTATCTTGTGATATTATAAAATAGTCAAAAATATTAGATTTTAGTCCTAAAATCCTTGTTAAGTATTTTTAATGTCTAGCCATCAAATTTAAGTCTATGTATGTCGTGAGGATTGGTTAGTTTATTCATGGATTTGATGGGTTTTACCTATGTTGTTTTAGTCCACAAAATCTGGAGAATATTGCCTTTGATCTTTTTCCTTGTTTAAAACTTTTCCTAGATAGGATAGCTTATGTTTTATTAATAAGGCTCTTGTAAGTAGAGCTCTCTTGATTTAGATACATTCTAATAGTATCCTAATATTATAATCATTTAGTTTGATCCATATGTTTATTCTTTTATATATACATCATCCTTATCATATAAAAAGGACATGAATGGAGCTAATGCATACCCTAGAGCCATGTTATATTCCTTGAGTTAGTCTTCCACTTTTAGATGTGCTAGTGTTGATATATTTCTCTACTTGAGGTTGCCTTAGTATTTTCAGTTCAATTTTGGACAATGCATCAAAGTTAGTTACTTCCCATTCTTATCATGTGGTGAATATATAATGTTTCTCACTTGATTTAATACCATAAGGATCTAACGATAATAATGGTCCTTGGTGTAACTTAATAAAGTTTTTATTTACCTTTTACTTGAATATATCATTGTGTTAGGACTAATATAGCTTATGTTTTCTCATTGAAGAAATATACGTTTATAACCTAGAGTCTAGTTATGTGATAGTAGTAACCTTGGAGACCTTTATCTCCCCAAGTTGACTAAATGGAACTATAGATATAGCTATCATAATCATTGCAATTTAAAGATAATTAATTATCTTCTCTTTAGTAATTGATATATTTCTTAACTCTTGAGATTGAAGCTCGTAGAATTTATAAATCATAGAGTATTCACTAATATGCTTAGATTTACAATGTGACTTTAGGGTATTGAATTACAGTTTGATCTTGCAACTAGTATTCCAAATAAGATGAGGAATATCATAAACAGATCTATTGAGAAACCTTTTGGTGAAACTTTTATTGTTAAAATAGTATATGAATTTGGAGATTAACTTGTCTTAGGTAAACTTGAATTTCAAACAACTAAACATCACTCCAAACACCCCTTCTAGGTGTTTGAATATAGATGATTCCTTAGGCTTCCATCTCTATTGCACCTGAGTGGGTGGCAGCCAACGAAGAACTATCTGGGGAAACTGGACCCTAGAAAGGTTGTGTACCCACTCACAGTTGCATCAAACACAGTGCAAGACATAACTACATATTTGCAAATCCTATCATCAATTCCATCCATTGTGTACCTCGATCCCATGGATACAAGTTATATAGGTAGTTTGGAAGGTGAAGGATACCCCCAGTACTCAAGTACCCAGGATATAGGGTGTTCTTTTATAATTAACATCCTAATCTTAAAAACATAAAGGATTAAATCAGATAACAAGAAGCCTCCAGTACTTAGGTACAAAGGATTGGTGAGGTATTTGATTCTTAGCTTCTATAAATATTATGATCTTAACATTTTGTTTAGTGATTCCAAGCCATGTTAACATAAGATTATCTAGTTAGTTTTGTGCATATGATAAGAATACAAGTCATTGGAGAAAAAGCAAGTTGCCAGAAATGAATGCAGGGTGTAATGAAAGACTTAAGGTGTGTGTTGATCAGTTGTTCTTATATGTTATCTTGTGTAATGTACCTTCTCTCTTTACCAAATTAATATTGGTTATCTTTTTAGGTCTTTATGACTTTAGAAACTAAGCTCTAGTTGTCTAACCTCTATAACATTTATTAAGCACTTCTTAGAACTAATAGTAAATTTTTTATGAATCTGCATTCTTGCATATATTGATCAAAAAATTTCTTCTCTCAGAATTTTCTCAAATTCAGAGTTAGTATTATTTTGATAATAAGGAGTTGGGTCCTTACAAGCCTCAAGAATGAAAACACTAGGTCAAACTAGTTACCTAGAAGACTCATGGTTAACTAATATTGAAACCTTCACTAATGCTATTACTTGTATCAAGCAAGAGAAGGAAAAGAAGGACAAAGCAGTTAAGGCTATTATTCCTTCCTCTAAAAATGAATTAGTTAAACCCTTTGTGCCTAAGGACTTACCATTTGGAAGTGGTCCTAATGCTCCTATTATCACTCAAGAGGTCATGGATGAGTACCTGTAAGTACATCCATCTCCCAAGCCTAATTTGGTAAACCTAAAGGATGAGGATGAATGTGGGAATATTTCCCTTTTTGAAAGTGACTTACAACTGCAAGATGTAAAAATTTGTAATAAATGATAGATATTATGTGATCCATGGATACTATAATGCAATTTTGAAAATTTGGCAAAGCTTTCCTTTCTTGTTTAAGATTGCATAAATGAGAATGGATTTATGTTATGAATGGATTCAATAGTATGAAAAAAACTAATTGAATGCTTAGTCTACAAACTTCAAGAGAAGTATATTGCATCATGGTTCGGATAGGAACCAGCATTGGGGGTAGCCAAGAGGAAGGGAAACCTTTTGGCTACTCCAATTCAAAACTTGACCAAATCCTTGCTATGCTCAATGAAACAAGGGTAAGAATTGAAAATTTAGAGTAGGAGGTCAGGGGTTAGAATGGACCTAGGCAGGAAGCCTTCCATGAGGGTGAAGATGAGGAATGTCATGGAAACACCACCCAGAGTGGGCATGGAGAGAATAACTCAAAAATGAGACAAGATGAGGATAAAAGGAGCTACTTGGTCCTAGATTTATCCAGAGGTATGACAAAGGTTACACCTCCCAAATTTGATGGGACTGTGAGCAGAGATGTCACGGAGGCATGGATTATAGAAATGGAGAAATACTTTGAAATAAGAAACTATTCTAAAATAACTAAAGTAGTATGGGGAGCATACCAATTGGTAGGTGAAGCATCCACTGGTGGATGAACAAGAAGTTGGAGCTAAGATTGAGATCCTCAAGTCTAACCTGGGATAGGTTTCTAGAACTCTTCAGGCAAACATGGTTGCCACAGTTATATTTTGATCAAAAGCTCATAGACTTCCAAAACTTGAGATAGGGTGACTCATCTATGAATGAGTACTGGGAGAAATTCACTTGTCTCCTTAAATATATCCCCCAATACTAGCAAGATGAGAGGTTTCACATCTGAAAGTTTATTATGGGTTTGAATGCCCAAATTGGAGGTGAAGTTGATGTGCATGGTCCCACTACAATGGACCAAGTTTACGAGAAAGCTATTAAAAAGGAAGAAAAGTTAAAATCCATATCTGTATACCAGGAAAACAACTATAAAATGTTTAGTTGGTCACAATCCTCCTAGTCATTTAAGAAAAAGGGAAATAAGCATAATTTCAAAAAGAAAGGTGACAAAGGATTCAAGGATAATCAAAATGAATCCAGGGGCGATAAGAAAAAAAAATAATAACTCCAAGAAAAATGGAGATAATTTGGGAAAGCCTTATGAAAGGCGCGAACCCATGGGAATGTGTTTTTCATGTGAAGGTGACCATTATGCCAATCAATGTCCCAATAAAACACAAGGGACTCAGCTATGAGGAAATCCTTTACCCTTGCACCAGCTAGCTTTCCAACAATGAATACATGCAGCCTTGCATAACCAGCAAGTGGAGTATCAAATTACTCCAATTGAAACCACACATATTTTATCTGGTATTTCAATTTTAGTTTTGATAGATACTGTTGCTACAAATGTTTTATTTCTCTAAAATTTTTAAATAAGATTTCTATAAAAGCTGGTTACATGGAAAATTCATGGTTAGTCGAATATGCTAACCAAACCAAGGCTTAAGTAGAGCAATATTTGTTTGAGGCCAAGGTTGAACTCTTGAGTTTTTCCACTAAAGTGAACCTTTATTTTGCCCCATTAGGATCATATGATATCATCCTTGGAATAAATTGGTTATGGAGACATTGTTAGGGTTAGCCGGAAGAAGATATCAATTAAATGCAAATAAAGATTAAACAGAGGAATGAAAAAAACACAGAAATAATAACAGTGAGAGACAAGTTTTAACGTGGTTCACCCAAACTTGGGCTACATCCACCAACAGAGAGTCCAATATTAGTATCCAGTAAATCAAACTGATTACAACCAACAATCCCTACAACTCAATACCATTGCAAATGCTACAATACAATATCCACCAAAACCCTAACCCTTAGCCGCTTTTATCAAGCCTTATGTCAGTTACAAAAATAAGGTTTTTTTATGTTGGCTCATGGAAAAGTTTTCTCAGCGGCTACACCCTCGAACCCTGGCGAGGATACATAACTAATGTACAGTACTTGCATGATCAGTCACCACCTACCAACAATCTCCCACTTGGAGACTGATCAGGCTCCACACCAAACAATCTCCCACTTGGAGACTAATCTTGGATGACACCGTTGTGCTTGCAGCTCCCACTAGAATACGCACCCTAGACTCTATTGTTCTGATTTGATTATTTCAGTCTTGAAGACCAACCGAAGTTGAAGAGGAGCTCAGCTTCTCCCTTGTCACTGCCTTTGTAAACATATCCGTTGGATTTTCATCTGTATGTATCTCTTCTAGCCTTAACTGTCCATCATCCAACACTGACCGAATAAAGTGATACCTCAACTATATGTGTTTGGTCTTTGAATGCAAGGCAGAATTCTTTGCAAGATGTATGGCACTCTAACTATCTATATACAAAGAACTGTTAGCCTATTGTTTTCCCAATTCTTCCATTAAAGATTGCAGCCATATCATCTCCTTGCTTGCCTCTATTGCAGCTACATACTCTACCTTTATGGTGGATAAAGAAACCACCTTTTGCAACTGTGAGATCCAACTCACTCTTGTCCCACCTATAGTAAAGACATAATCTATAGTACTCTGCCTGGTATCAATATCCCCTACCAAATTTGAGTCTACATAGCCGCTAAATCAGTATTAGAGCCCCCAAAACATAAATGTGTATTGGATGTACCTCTCAAATATCTGAGAATTTATTTTACTGCATTCCAATGCTCCAATTCGAGATTACTCATATACCTGCTTACAAATCCTATAGTATGTACAATATCTGGTCTTGTGCATACGATGGCGTACATTAAACTTCCTACAGCTGAAGCATATGGTACCTTGGACATTTTTTCTTCCTCCTCTAGTGTCTTAGGACACATCTCCTTAGTCAATTACAAATGACTAGGCAAAGGTGTGCTGACAGCTTTTACATTCTCCATATGGAATCTCTGCAACACCTTTTCAACATAATCAGCCTGAGATAGAGTCAATTTTATATTTTTCCTATCTTTGCAAATTTTCATACCAAGGATTTGTTTTGCTGCCCCCAAATCCTTCATAGCAAAAGACTATGCTAACTATTGTTTTAATTCTCTTATGTGATCCATGTTAGACCCTGCTACAAGCATGTCATCAACATATAAACACAAAATAATGTAGCTATCATTATCCAACCTCCTAAAATAAACACAATGGTTAGAATTACACCGGCTATAGCCTTGCTCAACCATAAAACTATCAAATTTCAAGTACCATTGCCGAGGTGCTTGTTTCAGGCCATACAAACTCTTTTTCAATATGCACACCAGTTTCTCCTTACTTGTGACCTCAAATCCTTGGGGTTGTTCCATGTATATCTCCTCCTCCAAATCACCATGGAGAAAGGTAGTTTTCACATCTAGCTATTCCAAATGCAAATCTTCAGCAGCCACAATACTTAAAATAGTATGAATAGAAGTCATCTTGACAACTGAAGAAAATATCTCATCAAAATCAATGTCCTTTTTCTGTGCAAATCCTTTTACAACTAACCTGGCTTTAAATCTTTTCTTACCTCCATCTTCCTCTTTCAGTCAATAAACCCATTTGTTTGGTAAAGCCTTTTTACCTGTAGGTAACTTACATAATTCCCAAGTCTAATTTTCTAGCAAAGAGTCCATTTCTTCTTTCATTGCAAGCTCCCATTGAACTTGTGTATCCACCTGCATAGCTTCATCATACCCTTCTGGTTCACTAGCATCTGTTAACAAAATAGAACACAAAGAGGGAGAAAATCTTTCAGGAGGTCTACTTAGCCTTGTTGATTGTCTAACATTCATTAGAGTTTGTGGTATTTCTGGTTGTTGTTGCGGAGCATGAGGAACCACTAGAACATCACTATTTGGAGTATTATCCAACACCACATAATCCTTTTATTTCTTCTCATGCAACTACAGCTGATCTTTGTATGACACCTTCTCATTGAATACAACATCCCTACTTCTTACAATTTTCTAATTTTCAAAATCCCAAAGCCTATAACCAAATTCATCAATGCCATATCTAACAAAGGTACATTTTTTTGATTTTACATCCAGCTTGGTTCTATTTTCAAAATCTACATGTGCAAATGTTTCACATCCAAAGTTTTTGAGAAAAGAATAACTCACCTTCTTACCTGTCCATACTTCCTCTGGAATACCATAACCCAAAGGAACTGAAGGACCTCTGTTAATTAAATATATAGTGGTGTTGACAGCCTCTGCCCACATATTTAAAGGCAGCCCAACATGCAATCTCATGGTCCTTGCACACTCCATTATTGTCCTATTCATGGTTCAGCCACTCCATTCTCTTGTGGAGTCTCTAGAACCGTTTTCTGCCTACAAATTCCATTAAAGGAACAATAATCCTCAAATTCTTTGCTGCAATACTCACCACCATTATCAAATCTGAGACATTTTAATCTTTTACCTATCTCATTCTCAACCAAGCTTCTCCATTTCTTAAATGTTTCAAATACATCAAATTTCTACCTTAGGAAATAAATCCAAACCTTCCTAGTTGCATCATCTATGAATGTAACATAATACCAAGAGCCACCAAGAGAAGATACCTGAGCTAGTCCCAATACATCTGTATGCACAAGCTCTAACTTTAGATCTTTCTTTTGTTTCCCATCCTTTTGAAAACTAACTCTCTTTTGTTTTCCATACACACAACTTTCACATAAATCTATATTAATACATTTCAAACCTAGTAAAACTTTCTTAGAATGAAGTACCTTCATACCTTTTTCACTCATATGCCCAAGTCTGTTATGCCATAGTGTAGTCTCAGAACCTGCAGCAACTGTTTCAGTCTCTTCCTACAAACCTGCAGCAACTGTTCCTGAACCTGTTTGTTTTTTCTCTGCAACAGCTAAAGTAGAAGGAATAGTATGACCTGTACAAAGATATAAGGTGCCTACTTTCACACCTTTTTCTACTATTAAGGTACCTTTTGAAACCTTCCAATTTTTATCAGTAAATGTAACAATGTAACCTTCTTCAACTAGCTGCCCTACTGAAATTAAATTCCTATTGAGCCTTAGAATGTGCCTTACCTCTTGTAGTAGCCAATGATTCCCATTCTGCAACTTAATATTAATTCTTCCCATTCCAACAATCTAAAATGGTTCGTTATCTCCCAAATAAACCAGCCCAAAATCCCCTTGGACATAATCAAGAAAATAACTTCTATGGGGCGTAGCATGAAATGAGGCCCCTAAATCTAAAACCCATGAATCATTAGCATTATCTAGGGAAAGAATCAAAGCATCATCTTCAGATTTATTACTTACCACATTTGCCTCCTTATTGCCTTCTTGTTTGTCTCCTTCTTTATTCTTCTGAGACCAGCAATCTTTCTTCAGATGACCTAGTTTCCCACAATACCAGCAATCCTTCCATCCTCTAGTTTGGGATCTTTTATCCTTTGATTTTCCTCATGACTTCCCATGACCTCTAGAACCTTTTCCTCTCTCCTTTGATATGCCCCTACTTTCTACATTCAAAACACTACCTGATGTGGATCCACCTGAGCTTTTCCTATGAATTTCCTCACTTAGAATAACACCAACAACATCATTAAATTTCAGTGTATTTGAACCAGAAACAGAGTTACTAACCACCATTACCAAACTATTCAGGTAAAGAACATAATATCAAGAGAGCTCTAACTTCATCAAATTTTACATTTACAGAAGTCAATTGACTAGTAATCGTATTAAATTCATTCAAATGATCTATCATAGATCCACCTTCAATCATTTTCAGATTAAACAAATGCTTCATGAGAAATACCTTATTTGAGGCTAAGGGTTTTTCATACAATTTAGCCAAAGCTTTCATCAGACCATCTGTTGTCTTCTCTTCCGTTATATTGAATGCCACCGATGGTGCTAGGCACAACTGAATGGTTCCCGGTGCCTTTTTGTCAAGAAGATTCTAATCCTCATCAGTCATTGTTGCTAGTTTCTTGGCTACTCCTTCCAACAGCATCCATAAATCCTTCTAATAGAGATAATCCTCCATCTACATCTTCCATAACTAATAGTTCTGCCCATTGAATTTGTCTACCTTTAATTTACCCTCATCTGCCATTGCTCCCACTCAACCATGAGATCTTCCTATAGATGATAATCAAATGCAACCTGCTCTAATACCACTTGTTAGGGTTAGCCAGTAGAAGATATCAATTAAATGCAAATAAAGATTAAACAAAGGAATGAAAAATACATAGAAATAATAACAGCGATAGAAAAGTTTTAACGTGGTTCACCCAAACTCGGGCTACACCCACCAATAGAGAGTCCAATATTATTATCCAGTAAATCAAACTAATTACAACCAGCAATCCCTACAACTCAATACCATTGAAAATGCTACAATACAATATCCACCAAAACCCTAACCCTTAGTCACTTTTATTAAGCCTTTTGTCGGTTACAAAAATAGGGTTCTTTTATGTCGGCTCATGGAAAATTTTTCTTGGGGGCTGCGCCCCTAAACCTCAGTGAGGATACATAACTAGTGTACAGTACATGCATGATCAGTCACCACCTACCAATAGACATAGGGCTAAAGTGGATTGTTTTGCTGAAACAATAGAATACCTAGATGACCTTGGGAATAAAGTTTTTTTGCAAGGCACTACTAGAGAGGTTAAAGTGAAGCAAATATCCACCTTACAGATGAAAAGAGCCCAGAGAAAGGATGTCAACTCTTTGCTATTAAAATGGAGAAAATTAATAGTCACAAAGAATCTATTTTCCAACATGATTTGATGTATTATGAATCTCAAAAACTCCAAGGAGTTGAAGAAAGAGAATCCATAGATTAAGAGAGATCATATATGGATAAGTATCCCTTTCTTTGAGATTTTGAAGATGTATTCCCAAATGAATTACCAAGATTACCTCCTAAGAGAGCTTTTGATTTTTCAATAGATATAATTCTAGGATCAAAACCTATATCTAAAGGTCCTTATTGGATGACCATAATAGAGTTGATGGAGCTAAAGGCTCAGTTGCAGGAATTGTTAGAAAAGGGATTCATAAGAATCGGTGTGTTCAAATATTGTTTGGACAAATATGTCCTTATTTTTCTTGATGATATTTTGATTTACTCCAAAAATGAGGAACACCTCTAGCATCTATGGATTGTTCTCCAGATATTAAGAGAGCATAAACTGTATGGAAATCTCTCAAAGTGTACTTTCCTTCAAAAGGAAGTACAATATCTATTCATACAATTTCAGCTAAGGGAATTGTTGTGGATTCAACAAAGATTAGGGCCATTTTAGAATGGCCAGTACTAAAAAATGTGCATGAAGTCAATAGTTTCATGGGCCTAGTGGGATATTACAGAAAATTTGTGCCTAATTTTTAAAAAAAATTATGTCCTATTACTTCTCTACAAAGGAAAGGAAAAATATTTGATTGGTTAGAGAATTGCTAGGAAGCATTCGACCAACTAAAATACAAGTGGACTACGACACCTATTTTAAAGGTACTTGACCTAGAAGGTCATTTTGTAGTCATCATTGATGCCTCAAGAGAAGGATTGGGTGGTGTACTTGTCTAGGATGGGCAAGTTATTGCTTATGAATCCAAAAAATTGAAATCATATGAACAGAATTATGCTCCTCATGATCTTGAGTTGGCAGCAATGGTTCATGCACTGCAAATGTGGAGACATTATTTACTTGGGAAACCTTTTGAATTAAAAACAGACTATCAAGGGCTCAAATATTTGTTTACTCAACCACACCTGAATGCTCACCAGAGAAGGTGGTTAGAGTTATTATTTGATTATAATTTTAAGATTAAATACATACAAGGAAAGGAAAACTAAGTGACAGATGCCATAAGTAGGAGAAGACATATCTCCTTGATGATCTCCATACATTCTAATTTTAGGAATCAAGTGTTACAAAAGTCCAAGGGAGATGAATTCTATGAGCAGGTTAAATAAGCTATTTCAGACAATCCTCATGATCCTAGGTATGATGAATTCTACTTCAAACTAGATTGGTTATTAAGGTTTAAAGGAAGAATGTACATTCTAAACTCTGAGGAGTTAAAAAATATCATGTGGAAGGAGGTTCATTTTGCACCCTATTCAAGACATCCTAGAGTGATGAAATTGCTAGCTGATGTATAACCATTATATTTCTAGAAAGGAATGAAGAGGGATGTTGCAAGGTTTGTGGTTGGATGTCTAGAATGCCAGAGGGTGAAGGCATAACACTATCACCCAGTAGGACTTCTATACCTTCATGAGATTCCAGAATGAAAATGGAAAATCATTAACATATACTTTGTACAAGGACTTCCTATGTCTAGAAATAGATACAATGTTATTTTGGTAGTGGTGGATAGACTCACTAAGGTAGCACATTTTATACCTAGGAATTTGACAAATGGAGCACCAGTCATAGCCCACAAATTTGTGCAAGAAATATTCAGATTGCACAGTATTCTTGAGAAGATTATCTCAGATGGAGATGCCCATATGACATGAAGGTTTTGGCAAACCTTGTTTTCCTCACTTCAAACTCAACTAAACATAAGCTTAGCTTATCATCTAGAAATGGATGGCCAGAATAAAGGGTTAACCAAATGTTGGAAGATCTTTTGAGAATGTATTGCATGGACCAGCAATACAAGTGGGAAGATCATCTTCCTCTTGTGGAATTTGCCTACAATAATTCCTATCATTCTGCTATTAAGATGGCTCCATTTGAAGTATTATATGGAAGAAAGTGTTGAAATCCTATAAGTTGGGATAAGCTAGAATATAGGATTAGCCTTGGTCCAGAAATGCTATCAAATATGGAAGAGCAAGTCCATCTGATTAAGAAAAGACTAGCAGAAGTGAATGATAGACAAAAAAGCTATGCGGATGCTAAGCACATTACAAGACATTTCTTAGTAGGAGATAAAGTCCTCTTGAGAGTCAAACCACAAATGATTTCTATTAAGTTTGGAAAGACATCCAAACTAGCTCCTAGGTATGTGGGTCCCTTTGAAGTTCTTGAGGAGGTCAACCAAATTGCATACAGGATTACTCTACCACTAGCTCTTGCCATGATGTATAATATTTTCCATGTTTATTATTTGAAAAAGTATATTGTAGGAGATAATCATGTTCCCATTCTTGATTGGAATTCCATATAAGTTAAGGACCCAGGGGTGGTAGTGATCGATCCCATCAAGGTCCTCGAAATACGTAAGCTAGGCTTGCGTAATAAAGAAATAACTCAATGCAAGGTCCAGTGGGACTAGTATGCAGAAGAGAATGCCACCTGGGAGAATTATGATGATATTTATCAAAGATTGCCTCATCTATTTTAAGCTTTCTACCATGATAAACAAAAATCTTTTTATGTTATAAACTTTGGACACATTAAATCATCGGGGATGATTATTCATATGGGGGAGATATGTTACATCCCCAAACTTTGACTATGTTTAACTTTTACTTTCATGTGATTAAATGGATAAGTAATCATAGATTAATGATTTGATGTTTAGGAAAATGTCAGGACAAATCATTGATTATATAAATTATGATTAATGCTCAGAAATAAGATTATATGTTATTGAGATTATTTAAGCATGAAGTATAATGGTTTCTTGATGAGACACTAATCATATTTTGAATGGTTGTAAGTGTAACCAGGAAAAAGATTTCCACCTCCAAGAATGGAATGAGAGTATCACCAAAGAGAAGGGAATAGATGTTTCAGAAAAATTTAGGTTTCCCATTTGAGTTTCAAAGTTGTACACTATGTGAACCTTCGAGATAGGGTATGTTTGGATAACTTCCCTTGTTTAGTCGATCTCTATTTGACTAGTGTTGATTTATCGTTAAGGGTTTTTTTACGTTATCTACATCAATTTGGTTGAATAATGTTCAAGGAACATTATTAATGATTAGAGTTTAATCATTGTATTTTGCAGGAGATTTCTGATATATATATATATATATATATATATATATATATATATATAAGTATCAAATTAATTAATAACATCAGTTTTAGATTGTGAAGGGGGAGGAAGAAAGCCTCAACCCCATATTCGCATTCTATTGCATGATTATCATTAACACCATGATTATGATAATATTTTTCATGGTGTTAAATAGTTTAATGTATAATTATTTTTGTATATTATTACTTATATGATATATAAGCAATAATCTATGATATAGTTTTGAATGCTTATCATGCTTTGATAAGTCTCTTATGTCGAGAGCCACTCTTTTAAGTAGTTTGGCACAACTCCATTCTCCATGAATTGTGGAGAAAGTGGAGAAAGTGTAACTCATGATGGACGTGAACCTTGTTATCTAAAAGCACCACGATCAAGCATGCATCAGGATTAGTTGGAGATTCAATGGAAATTGGTTTAGTCTTGGTTATCCCCATGAGTGGGAGAAAGAAAGTTTTTATGCTTTTGCATGATTTGAAAGAGAGAGAGGGAGAAAATCTCATAAAGAGCTCCAAGAGAACACGGGGAAACAAAGTAGAGTTAAAGACTTTAAGAAATAAGGAAAAACTTCCCACAGAAGACTTCATTCATAGTCAGTGACTCGATGAGTCAGGTAAGATTATATTAATTTAATGCAACCAAGTGTATATTGCTTGAAATATTTGGGTTGATGCCTATTCCAAGCCAATAATAATGAAATGCTAAAAAAATTAGTTATAGTTTAAAACCATTTTTCACTAAATGCCTCTATGAAATATGAACTAGGCCTATGTATTAAGGCCGATGTGCTAAAGACATTTTCTATTTCAGCAAGTTATTTAAGTATGAAATAGTGTAGTTGACGTCTCTGTTATTATCCTTGTGCCCAAAGGGCATCATTTAAACATTCAAACCGTGGATAGACATTATCCATACTACCTCATTAATGTAAAGATTATTTTATGGTTTGATACTGGCAAGAAGCCATGTAATCTGAAGAACCAAACTATTCTAAACAATAATTACTTTGAATAGAATGATCACCAATAAAGATGGTATCTCACAGATGAAACTCATTGTGTTACAAACCCATGAGATATTGTATATTAATAGTAGTTTGAATCACTATAGTAGTAGTGGTCGACTGTGACAATGAGACTTTAGAACTTGAGATGTGAAAATTAAAAGGGTTCAACTTGAAATCATTATCTTTATGTGCCTTTTGGCTTCGTAACTTATCAATAGAGATGTAAACTTCTTTACTCTGCATGAGGAGTACCGAAATGATAGTAATATCATTACTGCACTCTAAGTGCATGTGGTGCCTCGAGCACAAGGGAAAGTGAAAACATGAAGAACTCTAGATTATTTATGAATAGAAAATGAGAGAGAGAGAGAGCTCAATATCTCAATTTCTATGTAATCATTTATGATTAATTTCTTTCTCCTTGATGTTATTAATACTCTAATTGGAGTAGAAGGTGTTAGAACCTTTTAAATCTTAAATAGACTAAGAGTTTACTATTATGGAAAATGGTATTCTTCTTATCCTGAGATAATAAATGAATAAATATTATTACTTATAAGATGGGATGAAAGAAGATGGGTCTTAAGTGTATCCCAATCATGTTGAATGAATGTAAAACTTTTTTAACTTTATGCTATCAATTTACTTTATACTATCAACTTAAACAAGGTATGTTTATAGTTGATGAGGATTAGATAAAAATCCTTGAATCAGATCAAACACATTAATTGATCTCATGAAGTTATCGACCAAAATTGGTCTTGATTATTGAAAATTGAGAACATTTAAATTAATGAAATAAGAATAAAGTGACATGGAGTCATAGGTTCCATGTTATAGATGCAACAAGAAAACTTTTGGGATACACGCCAGGAATCAGAGTTAGAAGTCCAAGTCAGATGGACTAAATGGGAAGTTAAATTAAATTATCCCATGACTAGAATAGGTCAAACTATAATCATTGTATGATGAGATAGCTTGTAAGTTGAGTTATATGTGTGTGAACAATCAACTACGTTCATGGCAAAACATCTATTTATATTAAATCTTGGGCCAAAGTAATGCATCTGTCTTTGCATGCATTAGTCGGTTCACTGTGTTCCATATGGCATAACCATCCAATAGTGTCATACATAGTTAGAGGGGATCTATAGTTCTATGATCATGATGGGTTATGTAGGACAAACACTAGAAACTCAGATGGTAAACCTATTGGTTCTTTATATCTATTCCCTTTGTGAAGGGTAAGGCCATTGTTGGCAAGACACACTGATATGTAGTAGACTAGAGTGTTGTCATTGATGGCAACAAGGCAAAGAGCATTCATCACAATGGAAAAGTCACATTACTCTAGAAGACAATCCTAATTCAGCAATAAGGTACAAGCATTCTAGTCCAGAAGCCCTAAATTGGCAAGTATTGGAAATGTTCAGGTGTAAGACAGAAAAAGGATCAGTACTCCTCCACAAGTGAAGATATGAAGATGTGGCTTAGGTATGATGTTCACAGTTATCTATTGATGTTACATTCCAATAATCAAGTCATGACTTCCTCTGGAAGTCATCTGATGAAAAGACTAAGTCTGGGTCAGTAGAAGTAAGACAAAAACAGTGAACAGTGCAGAATGAAGTGGTATGTGTTGATGTATAAAATTGGGCAGGTTCTAACACCAACATGGGAAGTTTCAAAATGTGGGACTTGCTACCTGAAACAACCTCCAAATTTTAAAGAAGCTGGCTCTTCTCTATCTTAAATGGATTTTGAGGAAAAGGGTAAGAAACTAATAGGATTACAAATACAATTAAACAAATCTATCTATGGCAATGCACCTGAGTAAAAGTATTTCCTTCAAATTAAGCACAGTGAAACTATCCTCAAGATTTAGTTACATTAAAGAGCAGATACTGCATGATTAACATAAATAGATGCAATGAATAAAATCAAAGGCTCACAATCAGACACTTTGCAATGACATAGATAATATCAACCAAGGCATAGAACTGAGTTCTTCTCATTAATTTTTCAGCAACATAAAAGGCACAGATACATGCATAGGTACATTAACTTTCTAATTAAGAATAACAAAATAAAGGCAAAATGGTATCAACTAGTCATAGCAAAAGTCTCTGACTTCTTTCTTAAATCTCTAATAGAAAAATATCTCTATCTGCATTCTCTATATGTCTAAATCTGTGTTGATCTATTACAAATTTTACATATTTATAGCCTAAGATTTGACTCTAGATTGTCTGCAACAATCGAATCCCAACGGCCCAACAGAATTGAAGATAACTGGAAGTCTTCAGCGGTTACGATCCTTCAAATCTGTAACAGTTTTTTCCTTCCTGCAAGCTCATTGACTGGGGCAAAATATATGTGGCACACCTCCTTCCATTAAGGGACAGACACATGGTGAGACCCATGTTTGTAAAACTTGGAACATATTGTGATAGATGGCAGCGTCCATAGAAAAATGAGAAACCCCTTTGTCTCTCAAGAATGAACAGGAAAATGACACTTGTCGTAATCTACAGCATTCAAAATCATCTACGTGTCTTCTTTCGTAAAGCCCTCCAAACTGTGTCTTTATGCTTGGGTGAACTCCGCTGTTGAGAACTGTCACAACATGCATCAGTTTAGAAACAAACATATTAATAATGGGACCCACAGCTTCAATGTTGCATTAACTTTAAAGGAGAAAACTGGAATAGGTGGCATCTTCCACACGCACAATAATAAACATGTAGCGGCACCTACATTGCTACTTGAAACATTATGAAACATTTGAAACTCTCACGGAAGCTGACACTTGGCAGGTTCTGCATTACTTTAGAAATTTTAAGTTTCTCATCAGAAAGGGTCATAAACAAAACAACTTTATCTATGCATCCACCACATGGTGTTCTCCGCTATCTTGAAACTTAACATCACTATGGCCCACCATCTTTTATTACCAATGATAACATGAAACAAAAAGAACACGCGGCACCCTCCGCAACAAAGCAAAAAGACACACGACAGCCTCCGCTCAACACATAGAAACTTTAGGGACTATCTCTGCATGCACCACATGGCAACCTCCACAGCAAAGCAAAACTTGAAATATTTAAACAATTTGCCATGTGGCGAGCTCCGCACAAAAGTTAATATTTGAAAGAAATACCGTGGCTTGAACTATGGCTTGACACTTGGCGGCTTCCACACAAAGCAATAGAAACCCGCACAGCAATATCTTTGAAACGTTACAGAAACAAAAAGGACCTGCAGACTCGGTGTGACTGAAACAAAAAATGTAGAGTTTTTGACACTCTACAGTTCTTGGTGACCAATAGGACTTCTGAGCCTGCTCAGAAAGAACCCAAAACTGGCAAAAATATATGTATTAAAAATATAACACAGAGTCACAAATTCTGCAATGTTGTCTAGTAAATAGACCATTCTGAATCAGAGAATCCCTATCTACTCTATAAATCTTGAAAAGCAAAATCAAGATTAATTATATCTTTGTGGGAAAATGTTTGCAAAATTTGGACCACAGTCTTTAACTAAAACTCTAGCTGGGCCATAGGTATCAACACAGCTTCCAACTCTTTGAATGATGAAGAATCACTCAAACCCTAAAAAATTGTTTCATCATTTTGCCTGGTTAAGAACAGGGCCTTGATGTCATCAATCATTAATATTGTGTTGTTATCTAGGAATGGTGAAGGAAGACCCAGTTGCACCAAATCCTCTATATGTTTCTTCATGTCCTTCACTCCTTTCACTATATTCAAGAGTTCTTGGCAGTTTGTAGCTGCAAAGTTGGAACTCAGAACCTCATTTACCTTTTTAGCAGTGACCATTATGTCATTGATACCTGTTGCTGATAGAGTCTCATCTGTTGTATCATATAATTTCTTCAATAAAAGCTAAGAGTCAGAAACCCTCAATAAAACAGTAGACAAAGTGGCCTGTACCGAGGTTTCAACCTTCTCACATAGTTGTTGGGCATTTAACAAAAATGTTAAAGATGGTCTTCACTGGATAATCTCCTCAGAGATTCTCTTCCATATTGAAACATAAAGCTCTTTCACCAAATTCAAAACTCCAGCATTATGTGGCCTATTAGCTAACTCAATTGTTAGTTGTTTTGTTCTTTGTTGCTCTACTAGGAGTTGTGCCTGAATTGCACCATTAGCATTTTGCTCACTCAACAACTTCTATTGAAATTGTGTGGCCTGCTGCAATTTCTCTTGATATTTCTTCTCCAAAGTAGCTTTCTCTTGTCTCAATACAGTCACTGCAGCCTTTTCTTGTGCTAGCTCAGACTTAAGAGAAGCATTCTGGGCCTGTGTAGCCCGATGTATCTAACAAGAAACAATATTTTGCAACTGTTTGTTCAAACTCTCAATCCCATTCTTCTTCATTTGAACTTCCCCAGCCAAGTTGCTACTATTCGCCTTCTCCTGAGCTAAATCACTCTCTACTTTCTGCAACTTCTTGGACACTTTTAGGTAGTTGGTTGCAATAGTAGATGCAGTCCCATTTAGTAGCCAGACCCTATCTTGTGGCCTGAAAAGAGACATATCCATAGCTACAGCATTCATTGAATAGTCTTGGGGCTACATCTATTCATTAGGTTTCACCACATTTGGAGATAAATGTGTGACTTTCAATTGTTGTTGAATGGGATCAAAAAGTGACCTCATGTGTGGCACAGTAGGGTTCTTGTTTTCCTTCTTCCTCTTCTTGTCCATTCTAGCTTCTCTATCCCTTTTTGTTGTGTCTGCTTGGGCTTGGAATGTAAGAGGTGAAGCAATGTATCCTCCAGCAAAGGAATGTCCTTGAGGCAGGCCATAGGGAATAGCCAATAATTGTTGGCTAGGAGAAACTTGAGGAGGGGTTCTTTTTGGCATAGATGGAGAAAAGAGTGGTAATGAAATGGACTATGAACTAGCAATTGGGGCAAGGGTTGATGAAAGCACAACAGAAGTGACAGGGGGTGTAAATGCTTGGCTAATTGGGATTTCCACTCCTAAAGTAGAAGATAGAGACAGAGAAGAAAAGGGAGAAGAAACACTTAACTGAGCGACCGAAGAGGTGATTGGTAGTTGTTACTGTTGTGGCTCAATTTCTTCATCTGACTCCTCTTCTAGGTGCAATTTCCTATGTTTCCTAGGTCTCTCTCCTGTTTCTTCCTCTGTTTATTTCTTTGCCACATTTACCACCACTGGTGGTTGCAAAGGAACAAATCTGGGACCTCCAGATGCTGAAGCTACTTGAACCCCCATGGTTGGTGATGAGACCACACCTTTCTACTTTTCTAGCGTACTGAGGGATTGGGGCCATGAGGATGCACGAGCAGCAGAAGAGGCCTATCATGTCTCTTGCATTATGCGAGGTGACTCTGCTTCCTCCTCTGACTCCTCTTCCTCTGAATTTTACTAGTTTCTAGGCTAGAAACTGGGGAGGGATGCCACTCATCCCAAATTGATTCCCATTTCTCATCTGTGTCAATATTCCCAAAAGAATGTGTTAACTCTAAAATTTCTTGCCTATACTTCCAATAGGCTTCAATCTTCTCTGGTTTCCAATCTTAGGCCTTCAATGATTTTCTCAAACTAGTAGTCATTTTTATCTTAGGGTCATAAACTTTTTCTTTAACATAAAAATTTTCCCATGGCCTAGGCCCTTCATAGGGCAAATCAGCTAGTTCAACATTTAGGTCTGGGTTGTCTTCTTTAGGATTCCTTCTATCTTCCTAGAATGGCTGACCCTCATGTACAATTTTAGCACGGACTTTGTTATTCCTAATCCAGGAGTCCATAAAATTGTCTAGGTCATACTTCCATTTATCTTCAATGATGAAGAAACCCAAGGCAGCTAGCTTTCTTAGCAAAAGGTGCTCTGCATCTCTAACCTCAAGTGCCATATTTTTCCTGACCCATGGGATATCATACATCTTCTTTTTCTTTTTCTTGTGGCGAAACTCGTTATCAACCATAGACACCTGTCGAGTCACCTCTAAGAATGCAACCCTAGGGATTAATATTTTAGGCAACAACACAGGCTCCTCATTGAAACCATGGACTCTGATTATTGTGTGTATACACCTAAAAATGACATGACTCTACTTAAATAAATATTTTTAATATTTATTTCATCTTCACATTCCTCTATCAATAAATAAATAAATCAATTTATTTATTTCATTCACTTTCTCCCATATAATTAAATAAATTACATTTATTTAATTAATTTCATCTATATCAACTTTATTCTTCTAAAATAATTAAATAATTTTAATTATTTAATTAAACTATCCATTCTTTGAAATTTAAATAAAATACAAAGTTATTTAAATTAAAATCTCCAAAAATAAAATATAATTATATATTTTATTTATTCTTTCAAAATCATGTGCAAGTAAATTAAATAAATTTATTTATTTAATTTGCTTTCTTATCTTTCAAATCTTCTACAAGTAATTAAATAAATTTATTTATTTAATTATGTTTTCTTATCTTCTAAAAATCTTCATATCTTCTAAAAATAAATTCCTCTTGTCATACAAAAGAAAAAGTTGAGTTAAAGAAACTTTTCTCTTAAATTAGAAAATTAAATTCTAATTTAGGAAAAACAAAGATCATCCTCATCAAGAAAGCAATTAACTCAACAAAGCTTCTTTTTGAATGACACATGTCTTTCTTCCATTGGTTGCATGTTCCTCAACCATTCTCCTCTGTTGATCTTCTCATTTCTTCTCAACCATTGATATTCTCCTACACAACTCTATAAATGCAACCCTCTCCTTCTTCATTGCATATCCATTGCTTGAGTAAACTTATGCTGCAGAAACACTAGCGCGCCTTTGCTACCACTACTACCATCACTTCATATCATTATCATCCATTTCATTAGTGTGTTGAAGCTCATCTTCAATCACACAAAGTATCCTAGCCAAATTCATCTTGTCATCTTGAGGACAAGCTTCCTAAGGGCCAACATTCATCTCCATCAAGATCAAGATAGAAAAGGCAAGCAATGGAAGGCATAAGGTAAAGGTGTAAGTATCATCTTATTCTTATTTTAATACCTTTTATCTTCATATTTCATTGGTGTTTGGGTTTAATATTCTTAAATTGATTATCCCATTTTTACCCTTACATTTTTGGTGCCCACTGTGGGGCCCTTGCCCCCTTTCTAATCAAAAATCTGAGCTTTTAAGATGCAGGTTCCGTATAGGTTTTGTACAAACTTTTGACAGGTTGATCCGATGCATCTGAGTGATCCCATGGCGCATATACCTCCTGTCTCGGCGCATGCAGAAGTCCAGTGCATTCAATCTCTAAACCAGCGCTTTTACATTCTATTTTGATGCTTATACATATAGGGCGCATACACACTCTGTCTTGGTGCTTATAACCCCTGTTCCAATGCTTTTGTATTTACGGCACATATACTTTCCATTACAGCGCTTTTATACTGTTTGACGGTGCTTTTGTTAGTTTAACGCATATGTCTCTTTTTTATAGTGCTTTTGACACCTATCTTAGTGCATTTGTACAATGACGCATGCTAGCTCTATTTCTATGCATTCAGACTGCATAGCGGTGCTTCTGTTTTGCACTGTGATTTTAGGGTTTCACCTGATTTTTATGCTTGAGCTAACATTTGTCTTGCAGGATTAGAGGCTGGATTAGATCATTTAGCTACATTGAATAGTTCATTTAGATTAATTGAGGGGAAAAAGTAACAAAAAAATGCATGCATACAAATTTCACGTAGTCCATAACTAGGAAGAGAGTAATTGAACCACCGCTATATCTGCATATTGCTATCTTCTTTAGTTAGATCATTGCTATCTTACAAATGGGAAAATGAACCATTGCTATGTTTTAAACACTTCAAAGTTAATAAACGGTGAGTGCACAAGTAGATAGCCCATTTAGTTGTTTTCCTTTTAACTAGTATTGGATAAATCAGTGTCTTCTGTGATTGTTGAATGACAATAGGCTTAAACTCTCCGCTTTACTGGGTGACCAGAACACCGGACTTCCCATTCCATTTGTTTAACCTTTAGAGGGGCCTGCCCTTGGATGCATGTCTGTCCAAGTGGGAATGACCCTGAGTGGTAACAGGCTAAAGCCAAGCCCTACCAATCCACTTAAAATAATATATGCTTGAGGTGAAAACCTCCTGCAACGAGTGTTGTTGTGTTACACCGACGGCCAACCTCCCCCAAAACCCTCTAAGGTGTAACCCTTTGAGGCTGGGAGACTCTATAACGAAGACTAGTGCCACCACACGTGTAACCACTCAAACGGTTGCCTTGACTACGAACCATTTATGTAGTATACCAAAAACCCCTATTTGTTGACACAAAGGGTGGAGCTCTTGAAGCGGCCTCAATTCATGTGATTCTTAGTAGAGGTAGCAGGGACAATCCTATGGTTTGGTGGGGGTATGAGCCTAAGGAAACTTGGATTTGGTATGTGTGAGAAGTGAGTGCAGTGGAGGGGAGATGGCACTACCAGATCCTAGAGCTACACGCTTTGAATATGCACAGCTAGAGGATTCAATAAATATTGTCCTATCTAGCCTAGGCTGTACTTATTTTTGAGTCAAAATAGTCCAAAAATACAAAAAAAAATAACAAAAGATAAAATCATGAAAATTTCTGTGTTTGTTGTGTCTTTGCCATAATTGAACATAAAATTTTAGAAACACCAAGTTTTCAAACTAAAAACAGAAAAATCCTGAAAACGTTCCAAAAAACTCTAAAAAACCAAGCTCAAACTAGAGTGGCGCATTTGCCATGACCTATGGTGCATTTACATAGACTTGCTGTGCATTTGATCCATGTTGCGGCGCATATAAAATTTACTAGATTGGCAGATTTTGCTTCGACCTGCAACGCATTTACCTTTTGAAGCCACACATTTTTAGTTGCACGTCTATCACAGTAAGCTTTTCTGATCTTGTGTCAATGGCAAACCAATTAGAATATATTGCTCAAAAACTCCAATATCTGCAATTGTAAATAAACTTAGGTCCCTCGTCCCAAGATTGTATAGCAATTTCTCAACAAATCCAAGTCTTACAACAAGAAATGGCAATCTTGCAAGTTGAACGTGCCAGTACCAGCTACGCCTCGTCCCAAAATCATACATCCTTTTCCTATCTTAATGATGCTCATGACAAGGCAAGCACCACCTCAAGTTGGAAATCATATACCACTCTATCTACTAGTCCTTCTTCACCATATTCTAAGACACATATTCCAAAACATACCAGTCCTATGCCAACACCGCCATCGAGTTCCCCAAGCTCTAAACTGACAACCAAGGAATCATCAGATGATTTATGGAAAAGAGTTTTTCCAAATTTATACAACCAGAGAAAAGCTAGGGAGAAAGCTAAATCCCCTCATTCACCTATCCATACACCTACCAATGATGTGATCCAAGGGCTACTAGCAGAGAGTCAACCATGTCCCCAAATTTTGGTCCTTACCTTACAAAAGATGCTTCCAATAACATGTCAAATCCTACAACCCCTTCATGTGATCCTCAATTCCTTGAGCTTATCAAAGAGTCTCCTACCATGAACCCAAGTCAAGAGCTATTATACCTTCATGTTGATAACCATCAAGAACATGTCAAGCCTATCCAAGAGCTATCCACTTCCATTCAAGCACATCAAGAGTTATGTCAAGAGCACACTTTAGAGCATGTGGAAAATTCAACCCCTTGTCTAAATGAAGATCAAAGCACTCCCATCCGACCCATACATTACCTCTATCTTTTTGATGGTCCTAGACCTTGTTAGTTGTCATTGCACCAAAAGATCAACCTATTAATGCTCAATACAACCACTTGACTTAAAAAGCACGGGAGGCAGTTAAGCCCTTGTCATAAACCACTGCAGCGTAGCGCTGAACAAGGAGACCAAGGGTCACACCTTGCAACAATCCCCCCAGCACAAACACGGGGTTTGAACCCATGACCTTGGCTCTGATACCAATTGTTAGTTGCCATTGCACCAAAAGATTGACCTATTAATGTCTGATACAACCACTTGACTTAACAAAAATAGGAGGCGGTTAAGCCCTTGTCACAAACCACCGCAGCGCAGCACTGACCAAGGAGACCAAGGGTCACACCTTACAACATACCCATGCCTAAGAAAGAGATCCAATTTCCAACCATGCATAACCTATATCTTTTCTATGATCAAGATACTACCTTTGATGAAGAAGCTATCCATGAGCAACTTGATCCTATACATGAGCTAGAGATCCAATTTCGGCCCCTCCATAACCTATGTCTTTTCTATGATCAAGATATTATCATTGATGGAGAACCTATACAAGAGAACATTACTTCGGTCAAGCTAAATCCTATCTATGATCAAGATCCCATCTATGAAGAGCCTATCTATGATCAAGCTGACCATGATGATCCTCTTAGCCCACTTTATGCCCCGGTCAAGCGATAAACTGACAATATAGATCGATGATGTCTGGTGTCAGGAATGAAACATGTCATATAAGACTCCGGGTTTGGTTTTGACAATGCAACATCCTGTCTAAAATATTTCATATGATAACAATATATGACAGTGTTGCCATGGTGGGGAATGATATATCCCTAGAGAAACATGAAGGATAGTTATGACTGATTGATATAGTTTACGACAAGATTGGGATCAAGACTGCTAATTGTGATTGGACAATTTGACAAGATTGGCTTGACTCGATTGGTATGGATTAAGGATAAACTTGTATTTTGATCACTGCCTAGATTAACAACTAGAACTATTGACGAGAGATATGAAGATAGATAGAAATTTGATCGATAGAAGAAATGACTTGATAGAAGAAATCACAAGCTTTTACAAACATTGATACGTTGTATTTTGGATCTTTATTGGATGGGATTTGGAGTGCAATTGTATACACTATGGATATGGATATGGATATGAACTATAATTGGATATGGTATGGATATGGATATTTGTCATCTTGATATTGTGAGTATTTTGAAGTGCTTATTTCATCATTGGGCATTTATTATGTTGTAAGAAAATACAAGCATCTAGGTATAATTAAACCAAGATGCCCTAAGTATTACTTACATGGATTTTGATATAGCAAGTTAATACAAGCATCTACTCAAAATTGAATCTAAATGACCTGAGTATTTCTTGCATATCAACAGACAAGGATTGCCCTTTTTCATGTTCAGACCTCTGAAGTCCTCAATGATCTTTTGTTGATCATGTCGTTAGACAAAAGTTGTCACATTACTAAAGTTTGATCCACAAATAGCAGACAAAGGAAAATTATTATGCCCCCATCATAGCATCTCTAGCTTTTGGTATCCTTGAGTAGCATAGGAAGACATAATAACAAAAATCCAAGACTTTGTAAGTTAACCTATTCACAAAACATTCTTGCATTAGATGTGTCTTTTTGCCATAATTGATATAGAATTAGTTTGATTGCTTTGATATATGTTTGCGTTGGATAGGCTGATGTTTTGTGCCAAGATTTTTGTTTTGGGAAGCTTGCTTTGTTGTGCGCACTTGTCTAGTGAAAGGGTACAGACATGGATAGAGAGAAGGATAGACAACAAGACATGGGATGGCCGAGAAGCAGAGCCTTGGGGGTGCATTGATAATGGCCTTGCCTATGTGACGACGTAGAGGCAACGTAGTTCAGGGTTGACTTTGATGGACCTAAGATATGGATCGGATGAGACACGATATGGAACAGATATGGATCAAACATGGAATAGATATGGAATAGATATGGATCAGATGAGGCATGATATGAAATAGATATGGGTCAGATATGGAACAGACATGGATCAGATATGGATCAGATGATACTGATGACAAGGAAACACCATGGACAGGTAGATGCATGGATGATAAGGAATGGAATGAGTGGTTAGGTAGAAGGAAACAAGGATGTGATCTCCAAGGACTATGTCGCATAGGAAAAATGTGCCCCCTTGTAGGTAGAATACTTTAGGATTTTTCATGGCGATGCTTATGACGATAGGAGGTTGAAAGGATAATGAAGGATTTGCGTGGTTTTTGGAGGGATAAGGTATGTCAAGAGACATCTAAAACATTTGTCAACATTGTGCCCCCAATCTTTATCAAGATCAAAAATAGAGTAAAGAAAGATTTAGGATGGATGGACATGACAGGATAGGTATGAAATGGATAGAAATAGGAGGATAGGATAGGAAATAGTATGGAAGGAAACTGGTAGGAGAAAAGTGATATGCCGATGAGACAAGGCACCCCCAAGTGTAGGTGACATAGAAGATCAACTTACATGACACCTATTTGCCAGGTTTTCATCATGGTACTTATCCAAGGCGCCTGTTTGCCAGATTTTCACCGTTGGACGAAGGGATTTTTCTTTACTTTTTTTTTTTAAATTTTATTTTTAATATTTAGATGGGAGAAGGTGGATATGGATATGACGAGACTCAAGTATCTAGTTCCTTGAGAGGTGATAGTCCCACTAGAAATATGTCGTTGCATGGACCATGTCGAATGATAATGAGATGGAGAAGGTAGATAGCAGATCGCGGAAGGTGCAATAGTGGATGATGATGCAGAATACGATGGGAAGGCTTATGCAAAAGCATAGACCATAGGAATAGGATGAGGAATACATGTAGGATAATAGTGGAAGGAAGGGGAGATGGAGGTATATGAAAATGTTTGTGGGATGGAAGGGAATCATGACGAACAGTTGCACATACCGTGATAAACATTGAAACTGGTGATGGGAAAGCAGTGTAGGAAGCAACAGAGACTTTTGCTTGTGGATGAATGACATAGGCATGTAGGGATCCACATAGACTGAGTATTTTGTTGATTTTTACTTGCCACATGGGATGGAAGAATTTGAGACTTTTGGATGGAATTGGAGAAAGTGGATGGTTGAGATTCTTGAGAGGTAGATGCCTCATGTAAGTTGAGGTCTTTTTGCGTAGGTACCCAAACCAATTTTCTTTTAGATAGTACCTTTGAAGGTATGGGTTTGGGTGTATGCATCTTTTGTGTAGCTTTTGGAGTAACTATTTGTTAGATGTGGACCCACACCTTTTTCAGTTTAGCATATAGGTGTGTGGGTCTATACAGCTCTTGAGAAGGATGCTTCTTTGATTCTTGGCTTTTGTATCCTAGGTCATGAGGACTCTTAGGATTTTTTACTTTATAGGGAGAGGCATCCAGATTTTTACTGTGAAATTTCCTTGGGATAGTTGAAGTGAGGTTTTTGGAAACCCTTTGTTTAGACAACATGTGCATTGGTTGGTCATGATTGGGATTGTTAGAAGATTTATATATGGGCGAATAAGGTGTTGGAAGAAGTGGTGGTAAAATGTATGGAGGGATATTAGGAGTTGGAAGTACCAAAGGTAGATTGGATGGTGGAAGGTGTATAGTCACATGCTTTTGACAATTGTAGGAAGGTGGAGGTGGAATGGCGACATATGTTTTGGGGATATGATAGGGTTTATGATGGAAAGTCATGGATTTAGGAGGAGTGGAGGAAGTACTAACATCTTGAGATTTCTCACCTTGGGGTGTGTATCCAAGGCCATATGAAGGAGGAGGAACATTGACATGGACGGGCTCTAAAATACCTTATTTGTGAAGGCCTAAGCCTTTACCTTGATAGTTCATATGTTGGAGTATGCGGTGGACAGCAGGATTATGTGTAGGTGGAACACTAGACATATGTTCTTTATTGGATGAAGAAGGTGGGATAGAGGACAATGGTGGCTGGTGTTCTAAGGAGGAACACTCATGAATGAAGGTGGTAAGACCAAGGATATATGGTGGGGGATTTGCAGCATCGTCAATAACGGATGGTGGAGGAGTATTACTGGCTTGATCTTCTATGCTTGCTTGGGAGGCAAATGTCTCATCAAGGGAAGTGGAAGTTTATGGATCTTGGATAGGACTAGATGGGGTTATAGGCTCATGACCATGGAATGCATAAAGTGGGCTAAGAGGATCATCATGGTCTGCTTGATCATAGATAGGCTCTTCATCATAGATGGGATCTTGATCATAGATAGGATTTAGCTTGACCAGAGTAATGTTCTCTTGTATAGATTCTTCATCAATGATAATATCTTGATCATAGAAAATGTTATGATCCAAACTAATATTTTAACTTTAAATCAGATTTGAAAATGAATTTATTTAACACCACTAAAAAATACAATAATTTCACTAAGACTAGCAAGCTAGTCATGCACTGAACAACACCAAACTAACACAAACTTGCCCAAAAATTAATGGAATTGATTTTGACTGATATTAAATGGATTTTACATCATTTTGGACTGTCATAACAGCCATAACATAAACAACAACCAAAATCTCAAATCTAGAGCAAATATGATCAAACCCACAAAAACTGCCGACACCGTCAATCACTGAAATACACCAAAAACACCCCAAACTGATATTGTTTGATTTTTAGATGGAAAGTACATTAAATATGGTCTGATACCATTAAAGTAACATCAGCAAACACCTACAGTACTCAGCAGCAACTACACAACCAAATCTTCACAATAAGCTGAAATACACATTGGGTATTCTGACCCACAAAACCAAAATCAACACAACACTACCCACAACTTCCAATACTAATCTATGACATTAGAAAATAGAAATCTACAGCTACTACACAGAAAACCAAAGGAAATAACAATAGTAACTCTTGCCAACACTTCTGGAACTACCACGGCAACACAAGAAGACCTGCACACACAAACAATGGACACTGCCGAAAACTGCCAGAAACTACTTAATCCTTGAAGCTCTGTGCAACCTCTAGATGAAGCTACTCTTTGTGATCAAAGGGCTTGTATTCTCTGGCCACCTAAAACTCATGGGTTTTTGTCCACAAGCCTCTTTACTCCAATGGGTTTTCATCCATTGAAGCCACAATCTGCTAATATGCAAGTTTGAGAGAAAAATATCAAATCAACAATAGCCCCCAAATCACCAAAATTTCATATTTTGTATCAATATTTCATGGGAGAGAGGGAAATCCAAGGTTCCCACGTTTTTCCTTGATTCCTTGCTATTTTGGGGTATGACAGTTGTCATAAGTTGTCATACATTGTCATAAAATCCCCCGCCACTTGTGATTTACCAAGATTTTTGAAATCTTCATGCAAATGGACACCTCACCAAACCCAATGCCCCTTTTTGACTCTCAAAATATTTAATTTAATATTTAATTGTCCTCTTGAAATAGATATTAGTTGGACAATATTAAATATTAAATATTTATTCTTCCTATGCTTGCCCAATTAACCCATGGAAGAATAAGATGGGTTAATATTGACCATTAATTAATTATTTTAGAAAGGCGACATGACAGAAAAGACATAGGTTATGGAGGGGCCGAAATTGGATCTCTATCTCATGCATAGGATCAAGTTGCTCATGGATAGCTTCTTCATCAAAGGTAGTATCTTGATCATGGAAAAGCTATAGGTTATGCATGGTTGGAAATTGGATCTCTTGCTCATGAATAGGTATAGGACCATCGAAAAGATAGAGGTTATGTATGGGTCGGATGGGAGTACTTTGATCTTGATTTAGACAAGGGGTTGAAGTTTCCACATGCTCTAAAGTATGCTCTTGACATAACTCTTGATGTGCTTGAATGGAAGTGGTTAGCTCTTGGATAGGCTCGACATGTTCTTGATGGTTATCAACATGAAGGTATAATAGCTCTTGACTTGGATTCATGGTAGGAGACTCTTTGATAAGCTCAAGGAATTGAGGATCACATGAAGGGGTTGTAGGATTTGACATGTTATTGGGAGCATCTTTTGTAAGGTCAAGGACCAGAATTTGGGGACATGGTTGACTCTCTGCTAGTAGCCCTTGGATCACATCATTGGTAGGTGTATGGATAGGTGAATGAGGGGATTTAGCTTTCTCCCTAGCTTTTCTCTGGTTGTATAAATTTGGAAAACATCTTTTCAATAAATCATTCTGTGATTCCTTGGTTGTCGGTTTAGAGCTTGGGGAACTCGATGGTGGTGTTGGCATAGGACTGGTATGTTTTGGAATATGTGTCTCAGAATATGGTGAAGAAGGACTAGTAGATAGAGTGGTATACAATTTCCAACTTGAGGTGGTGCTTGCCTTATCATGAGCATCATTAAGACGAGAAAAGGATGTATGATTTTGGGATGAGGCATAGCTAGTACTGGCACGTTCAACTTGCAAGATTGCCATTTCTTATTGTAAGACTTGGATTTGTTGAGAAATTGCTACACAATCTTGGGGCAAGGGACCTAAGTTTATTTGCAATTGTAGATATTAGAGTTTTTGAGCAATATATTCTAATTGGTTTACCATTGACACAAGATCAGAAAAGCTTACTGTTATAGACATGCAGCTAAAAATGTGCAGCTTCAAAAGGTAAATGTGCTGCAGGTCAAAGCAAAATGCGCCAATCTAGTAAATTTTATATGTGCCGCAACATGGATCAAATGCACAGCAAGTCTATGCAAATGTGCCATAGGTCGTGGCAAATGCACCGCTCTAGTTTTAGCTTGGTTTTTTAGAGTTTTTTGGAATGTTTTCAAGATTTTTCTATTTTTGGTTTGAAAACTTGGTGTTTTTGAAATTTGATGTTCAATTATGGCAAAGACACAGCAAACACATAGAAGTTTTCATGATTTTATCTTTTGTTTTTTGTTTTTGTATTTTTGGACTATTTTGACTCAAAAACAAGTACAACCTAGGCTAGATAGGAGAATATTTGTTGAATCCTCTAGCTGTGCATATTCAAAGCATGTAGCTCCAGGATCTGGTAGCACCGGCTCCCCTCCATGGCACTCACTTCTCACGCATACCAGATCTGGGTTTCCTTAGGCTTGTACCCCCACCAAACCATAGGATTGTCCCTACTGCCTCTACTAAGAATCACATGAATCGAGGCCGCTTCAAGAGCTCTGCCCTTTGTGTCAACAAATAGGGGTTTTTGGTATACTACACAAATGGTTCGTAGTCAAGGCAACCATTCGAGTGGTTACATGTGTGGCGGCACTACTCTCCATTATGAAGTCTCCCAGCCTCAAAGGGTTACACCTTAGAGGGTTTTGGGGGAGTTTGGCCATCGGTGTAACATAGCAGCACTCATTGCAGGAGGTTTTCACCTCAAGCACAATTTATTTTAAGTGGATTGGTAGGTCTTGGCTTTAGCCTGTTACCACTCAGGGTCGTTCCCACTTCGACAGGCGTGCATCCGAGGGCAGGCCCCTCTAAAGGTTAAACAAATGGAATAACAAGTCTAGTGTTCTAGTCACCCAGTGTAGGGGAGAGCATAAGCCTATTGTCATTCGACAGTCACAGTAGACAATGATTAATCTAAACCTAGTTAAAAGGAAAACAAATAAATGGGCTATCTACGTGGGCACTCACGTGTTTGTTAACTTTGAAGTGTTTAAGATATAGCAATGTTCATTCCTATTTGTAAGATAGCAATGATCTAACTAAGAAGATAGCGATATGCAGATATAGCAGTGGTTCAATTACTCTCTTCCTAGTTATGGACTACGTGAAATTTGTATGCATGCATTTTTTTGTTACTTTTTCCCTTAATTAATCTAAATGAACTATTCAATGCAGCTAAATGATCTAATCTAGCTTCTAATCCTGCAAGACAAATGTTAGCTCAAGCATAAAAATCAGGTGAAACCCTAAAATCACAATGCAGAACATAAGCGCCGCTATGTAGTCTGAATTCGCAAAAATAGAGCTAGCATGTGTCGTTGTATAGATGCACTAAGATAGGTGTCAAAAGAGCTATAAAAAGAGACATATGCATTAAACTAACAAAAGTGTCGTCAAACAATATAAAAGCGTCGTAATGGAAAGTATATGTGCCGTAAATGCAAAAATGTCAGAACAGGGGTTATAAGCGCTGAGACAGAGTGTGTATGCGCCATATATGTATAAGTGCCAGAACATAATGTAAAAGCGTCAGTTTAGAGATTGAATGCACTGGACTTCTACATGCGCCGAGACAAGAGGTATATGCTCCACGGGATCACTCAGATGCGCCAGATTAACCTATCAAAAGTCTATACGAAACCTATATGGAACCTGCGTCTCAAAAACTTAGATTTTTTATTAGAAAGGGGGCAAAGGCCCCATGGTGGGCGCTAAAAATGTAAGGATAAAAATGGGATAATCAATTTAAGAATATTAAACCCAAACACCAATGAAATATGAAGATAAAAGGTATTAAAATAAGAACAAGATGATACTTACACCTTTACCTTACGCCTTCCATTGCTCGCCTTTTCTGTCTTGATCTTGATGGAGATGAATGTTGGCCCTCAGGAAGCTTGCTTCCTTGTTTTTAAGTCCTCAAGATGACAAGATGAAGTTGGCTAGGACACTTTGTGTGATTGAAGATGAGCTTCAACACAATAATGAAATGGATGATAATGATATGAAGTGATGGTAGTAGTGGTGCCAAATGCGCACTAGTGTTTCTGCAGCATAAGTTTACTCAAGTGATGGATATGAAATGAAGAAGGAGAGGGTTGTATTTATAGAGTTGTGTAGGAGAAGATCAATGATTGAGAAGAAATGAAAAGATCAACGGAGGAGAATGGTTGAGGAAAGTGCAACCAATGGAAGAAAGACATGTATCATTCAAAAAGAAGCTTTGTTGAGTTAACTACTTTCTTGATGAGGATGATCTTTGTTTTTCTTAAATTAGAATTTAATTTTCTAATTTAAGAGAAAAATTGCTTTAAAGTTGCTTTAACTCAGCTTTTTCTTGTGTATGACAAGAGGAATTTATTTTTAGAAGATATGAAGATTTTTAGAAGATAAGAAAGCATAATTAAATAAATAAATTTATTTAATTACTTGTAGAAGATTTGGAAGATAAGAAAGCAAATTAAATAAATAAATTTATTTAATTTATTTTTAGAAGATTTGGAAGATAAGAAAGCAAATTAAATAAATAAATTTATTTAATTTACTTGCACATGATTTTGGAAGAATAAATAAACTATATAATTATATTTTATTTTTGGAGATTTTAATTTAAATAACTTTGCATTTTATTTAAATTTAGAAGAATGGATGGTTTAATTAAATGCTTAAAATTATTTAATTATTTTAGAAGAATAAAGTTGATATAGATGAAATTAATTAAATAAATGTAATTTATTTAATTAAATGGGAGAAACTGAATGAAATAAATAAATTGATTTATTTATTTATTGATAAAGGAATGTGAAGATGAAATAAATATTAAAAATATTTATTTAAGTAGAGTCATGTCATTTTTAGGTGTATACATTGTGTTATGTGCCCCAAAGAAATAATCACAGGGAATTGGGAAGTTGGTCATAAATCCCCTTATACCTTGTGTCAATCTATGCTCTACAGGCTCAGAGCTTAATTGGCAAAAAGTAGGGGCTACAAAAAGTTCCCAAAACTCATAAGGGTTGGATGCCTCAGATAACACATGTGTCCATGCAGCCATAGGAATAGTTTTATTTTGACCAAAATCTAGGTCATACATATTCAATTGCATATGATGTGCGAAAAGATTATGGTTCTGATATAACATGAGGTGGAATAGAAAAGCAGAATACCTGAAAACTTGTTTAGACTTGAAATTCATGAGCTGATCAATCATGGAGTTAGCAATTTGCTTTAAGAAATCCAGTCAATACTCTTGTGATTTGTCCACAGTTTTCAATCTACAAATGATAGTTATTTGCCAGTCATGGACTGTATTGTCCTCTCTCATCCCAAAAATGAAGGCTATCATTGGCAGTGCCTCTTGAACACTTTGATTGAATTGTGCCCTCCCAGTGGGTAGTGTGGGTATCTGGGTGTTATCCTCTCCCAACTGTATCTTTGAATTGAGGAACCTGACTTTGTTGATTACATTGGCCCATGTATTTTGCATTTTAGCAACAGTTGGGAATGTGGTTGTTCTATCATGTTGCAGGGCCAGCATATCTCTTATGGCCTTGGGTGTAATATGTACCATGAAAGGCCCCTATTGTATGGTATTCAATGGTGCATGAAACAGCTCTGTGCATAAGTCAATTAGCTCAGGACACAGATGAACACTCAGAACCAGGAACTATGCCAATCGCGAGGTCCATATCCTCATACCAAAAGTTTTAGACTGCCCATTTTTTGCTTTGAGAATGCACCTCTGATGTGCTCCTCCCTGAGAGTCTTGGTATTCTTTTGAAGGGTCGTGTCAAAAATTCCATCTACCTAATCTTTTACCTTTGCTGAGTCGATAGAATATCCTACCTCAGGGACCCTTGTTCTTGGGTAGGATCTCCTTGGTTGTGCAGGCGCTGAAGCATATGATTTGCTGCTCCACAGCTTATCAATTGACTCATAAATTCCAAGTCCCTCTTGAGGAGACTGTGTTTCTGACATATCTGTAGTTGTGGGGAGAATGCAGGAAGCTTTGACATAGCAAAGACTGAAACTGTGTAATAAGCTTGACACTTAGCTAAAAGGCGCTTGCTCGGGACAAAATTTGGGGGCAATAGTGATTCAAAGCAGAGAGATAGAAACAAATGAGAGCTACAGTTAGGATTTAATACTAATTCATTAGGGCTTTACGAAGGTAATCAATGACACATCTTATCTTATAAATGGTATTAACGCCAAGAAATAGTTAATGTATCTTTTGAAATCTGCATGAAACAGAGTGTCAAAGATGTTACGGGAGTGGCTTATCTTTTCTAAAAAGTGTGTACTTATGGGGAATTTGGGGATTGATGAACAACCTTAACAAATGTGAGATCAAAAGAGAAGGGGCTTTGCACTGCAGACACGTGTTCACCGAACACTTATTGAAAGGGAAAGTAGGAACAGAAAGTGGGAAAACAAGAAAGCATGAAAAGGAAAGAAACTAACTAACTATGATACATAAGAGCCCCTACTTAATTGAAATGTTTCAGGTAGATCCCATTTACAGGAATCTCTTCAGGTTCCCCATCCATGGTCTCAAGCTCAAATGAATTTTATTGCTTGTAGGAATGAATTTTGTAAGGACCCGTCCACAATGATTCAAATTTGCTATGTCGACCTAGCTTAGTAGCTCTCTCATCCCATTTCAATACCAGTGAGCTAACCTCAAAAATGGGATTTGAAGTCCTCTTATCAAAATAGTCTTTAACCATTTTCTAATGTTTTATTAGTGACTCATGTGCCTTTTCTCTTTTCTCTTGTACTTCCAACAGTTCAGCAAGTCTAACTTGCATGGGGCCATTCTCTTCAATTTCTATCTACTTTAACAATTGCAAAGCAGGGATCTCTAAGCTTAGTGGCATTACTGCTGGTTTACCATAAACTAATTCATAGGGAGACATTTTAGTCACTTGCTTTGGCGTGATCCTATCAGCCCACAGTGTTGTATTAAGCAGTTTATGCCACTCTCTGTGATAATTGGTCCCTATCCTTTTTATGAGTCTGATAAGGTTCTTATTAGTGGACTCTGCCAGACCATTACCTTGAGGGTAATAATTTGAAGAAGTCTTCAAATAAATCCCATTCCTTAGTGAAAACTCAGATATCTTTGTTCCCAAAAATGCTTTAGCATTATCTGAAATAATGATATGAGGAGGACCAAACTGAGCAGTTATGCCTTCTAGAAAGTCTAATATGACTTTTTATGTTGCCTCTTTGAGTGGTACTGCTTCACTCCATCTGGTAAAGTAATTTGTGGCTATGAGGATTCATTTGTGTCCCATACTTGACACTGGATTGATCATTCCAATAAAATCCAAACCCCATTGAGCAAAGGGTTCATCCACAACTATGGGGCTTAGAGGCATTGCTGCATTTCTCCTTTTTCTAATATAAAACTGACAAGCCTGGCATTCTTTAACCAACTTATAGCAATCTATAAACAGAGTGGGCCAGAAGTATCCTGCTTGAGTCACTTTGATTGCAGTGGTCCTTTCTAAAAAGTGTCCACCTGAGGCTCCATGGTGTAATTCATGTAGTATTCTCTGAGCTTCATCCTTCTCTATACATCTCAGAAGTATACCATCAACATTCCTCTTGAATAAAATATGGTCAATTAGTACAAAATGGGCCCCTTACTGCCTATAGTATCTTCTCTTATCAGGGGAAAGCTCATTTGGGAAAATCCCATGCTTCATAAATTGTATTCTATTTTTGACCTAGGAATCTTGATCAACCTCTTGAATTTTCAATACATTCTCACTTTCTATTTTTTCAGTCATTATTCTCTCCATGTCTTGAGTCATATATTGGCACAATCCTTTGCCTCTAACTAACTTGGTGGGTCTCACTTCTACATCATACTTCAGAATCTTTGTGATCCAATTAGCTCTTTTCTCAGTGATCTCACCCTCCATAATGTATTCTCTTACACTAGGATGATCCACTAATATCAGGATCTTATTTCCTGTTACCATATGTCTAAATTTTTTAAGGGCTTTGACCATGGCATATGCCTGCTTCTCCACAAAATTATATCTAGCCTCATATTCCCTAAGAGTTCTAGAGAAAAATGCTATTGGTTGTTCTCCTTCTTGTTGATCATCTTTCTGAGTTAAAATAGCAGCAACACTGAATTCTCCTCCATACACATACAATATGAAAGATTTAGAAAAGTCTGGGTTTCTAAGTACTAGGGCTGTTGAAATAGCTTTCTTGACTTCCTCAAAAGCCTGCCTTCCTTCTTAGTCCATATGAAAACTAGATCCATTTTAAGCAACAGTGTCATTGGTCTAATTAGGCCTACAAAATCAGATATGAATCAGCTAACAAAGTTGATCTTCCCAAGGAAGGATTGAACTGCTTTCTTATTGACTGGCAGAGATAGGTTCGTTATGGCTGTGACTCTTTTTGGATCAATAGAGACCCCTTCCTTTAAAACTATATGCCCTAGAAGTTTACCCTGAGGTACTGTATAGATACATTTCTTGGGGTTCAGAGATATTCCAAACTCTTGACATCTCTTGAAAACAGCCTCTAAATGATCAAAATGATCTATAGCATTTTTGGAAAAAATAGTGAGGTCATCTAGATAGATCAGAATGATTTTATTTATAAGTTCCCCAAATGCTACATCCATTGCTTGTTGAAAAGTGGCTCCAGCATTTGAAAGGCCAAAAGACATTTTAGCATATGCAATGTTCCCCACTTTGTAGTGAATGTAGTTTTATGTTGGTCTTCATCAGCCAACAAAATCTGATTGTATCCAGAGAAGCCATCCAGTAAGGAAAACCTCTCTGATCCAACCACAGTTTGTAAAATTTGTTCCATAGAGGGCAGGGGATAATGATCTTTCAAAGATGCTCTATTCAGATCTCTGAAATCTACATAGAGTCTTATATCACCATTCTTTTTTCTTACAGGCACTAAGTTTGATACCCAGGTTGAATGCTTAATTAGAAAAATAATCTTGGATTCTAGGAGCTTTTGTAGCTCATCCACCATTAAAGGTTCAATTCTAGGATCCACTGGCCTTTCTTTCTATCTGACTGGTTTAGATCCTTCAGTAAGTTCTATGGTGTGCTGGATGATATCTCTATTATAACCATGGAGGTCTTCATAGGTCCAAGCAATCACCCTATCATATTTTTCACACAAATCAATCAGCCTTTCCTTTTCTTCTTGGGTTGTAGAATTGCCAAGCTTCAATTTTCTTCCTTCACTAACTTGAATCTCAGAATAATCTTCCCTATTTGCTTGAAACCTCCTCTTCTCCAAGCTTCCATCTTTTGGGTCAAACAAATTTTCCAGAGTAATTAACCCTTTAGGGAGTTTATTTGATTTCAGTTGGATGATTTGGTCACCATATGCTTCCTCAATTTTAAGATGTAATTGATCAACAAATTCTCCTGATTGTTGTAAGAATGAGAGTGCTTGGAAATCATTATTCAAAAACTTACCAATTTTGGTCATTATCTGGAATAGTTGGTCTCACTATAACTTTGACTGACTCATTGTTAATTAACAGATCACTTGTTGGGTCAAACTATGAACCAATCTGTGCCATTCTATCTGCCTTAGAATTTTGGGCTCTGGGAACTACTTCAATATTGAAATCCTCAAAACAGTCTATCAGGTCCCAAATTTTGTGCCTATAGGATCTCATTCTTACATTTTTGGCTATTGTCTTTTCTCTGATTTGCTTTACCACCAGTTTTGAATCTCCTCTTACTACTAGATTATTTATCCCCTTTTTCTTTGCCAACATGAGTCCATGCACCAATGATTCATATTCAGCATCATTATTGGTATAGGCAAACTAAAAGCGAATGGCTCTTAAAATTTTCTCACCATTTGGGGTAGTAAGGTAAACTCCTACTCCAGCACCATTTTTACTCCTAGCCCCATCAAAATTTAGAGTCTAGATTTCTGAGTCTTTTTCAGGTTCTTGACTCTGTGATGCTTCTTTCCTTAAAACATTAGGGATCTCTTGGTCTTCTTCAAATATGACATCAGTGCCTAGACCTATAGAGTCATATTTCCATAGGGTTCACTCTGCATCATAGTCAACAACTGATTATTCTCTTCTTCCTGTTGGTCATGTTCAGTCCAGTCACCTAACTCTTCGACAAAGATTCTCTCTTCTTTATTCAGTATAGCATGGGATGCTTCTAACTTAGGGGTTGGTTCATTTGTGATATGGTCTTTGGGTAATGGCTCAGATAGTATTTTCATCTTTGTCCCATATTTGGTTCTTAGAATGAGGTGTGACCAATCTAGTGACATGTAACCTCCTATCTTGGCTGTGAAATCTCTGGATAAGCATAGACCAAATACAAGGGGGATATCTATGACTACCACATCCTGATTTACAATTATATTAGGGCAAGTATATAGTTGCAATGGAAGTTGTTTAATTTTCCCTATTGTTTGCACAGATTTCCCATCCAACTACATGACCCCTCTTGTAAGTGGCTCATATTTTATCTTCAAAGCATCTTCTATTTGCTTTGGCATTACTGTAGTATTGGCCCCAGAGTCCATCATTGCATTATGCAATAATTTCTTCGCAACTATTAGAGTCAAATAAAAGGGATCTGGTTTAGATTTACCTACCTTAGGTTCATTGTTTAACAGGGCTATTGTATGTAGAGGTATAGTATCTTTAAGCTGAAGCTTCCCTTTATCAGTAGGTCCTCCCTTAGCACCAGTATGTTTAGGGAATTCTTGGCCTTGCAAAGCTTCCTGCAACAGTGTCTTCTGCTCAGGAATTGCTAACATATCCCAGATTGATACATGTGCTAGAGTTCTTTTTAGTTGGTCCACCACATTCACAAGTCCTAATGCTTGGGTCTTTAAGTAATAAGGGTACCTTGGCTTTTCTAGAACTTGTCCTGAGGCTACTTGATTCTGCACAGGCTGAGGCATTTCTTGTCTAGAGACTATGTTCTGATGACTTTGAAATGGAGGAGCTCCCATGATCTCATTATTAGTTACTTAAGGCTGCTCCATCATTCTCCTCTTTGCTCTGGTATAGTAGTCTGATTGCACCAATAGTTTCTTGGAAGTAGATGCTTCATTCAAGAACACTGAATCTTCCTCTTCAATCCATGAAAATAAAGCATGCTCAGGGGCTATTTCCTCTTCCTATTGTATCGACATCCCTTACATCTGGGCCATCATGATTGCATTTTGAACACCAGGGGACTGATATGGTGGAGCATTAGAAGTTAAAAAATTGTCATTCTAACCCTCTTTGTTGTGTTATCTTTTGCTGCAAATTTCCTCTAGGACAATCTCTGGGCATATGAGCATTGTTGTAGGGAAAGCACCAAGCATTTGTGCCATCTACTAAGTTCTTTTACCTTGGAACAATTTCCCTGTTGGGATTAGGAGGAATAGTTTGTAGAGGTGTAGGGACTTGTTGACGTGGATGTTAGACACACACAAACAAACCAAACAAAAGTTACACAACAACCCTTGTTTATCCTCAAAGATACAATGAATTCATAGAATTCATAATCCCAAGTCCCCGATGATTAGTTCATAATCTGCTGATGTTACTCAGTGGTTGATGTGTATTGTTGTTTCCATTTTGGGGTCTTACATAGATTAGTAGATTCTGCTCCTACAACTATGCTATATAGGGAGGTTACTCTACACAGCATATATCTCCAAAGGATGTGTCTAAGTTGATATTTGCATGAGTTCTACCCTTGTGATTTTTTGCATGATATTTTCAACAGTACATGCATCTAGCTCAAGAAATATGCTAATGATGTTCAGTTGTCTACAAGATGTCAGCATATTCCTCTGTTCTGCTTAATATTCATCATGATATGCAGTTATGGAGGTGATTTCTATGAAATTAAAATGAGAAAAAGGGTTAGAGAAAGTGAGATTCCTAAAATTACTTGACTGAGATCACTGATCCACATACATGTTCCCATACAGCAATGAAGAGAAGAAAACTAAAATCATACTTCACCAGGACATTCCACAAATCAGCATGATCCAGTGCAAATCTTCAGGGGTAGAGTTGACAACAACATGCAATGAAATGAAAGTGCTTCTATAGAACACAGCATTCACTAGTACATATCCAGAAATCAACTTGAAGATTACTTAAGTTTTACAATCAGGATGTAATCTGAAGCTTCATCTCCATACAGTATGTTCATAAAATAGGTATATTTACAATGATCTAGAGGAAGAACCTTGAATGTTTCAACAATTCAATCCTCCTTAGTCTCAGTAATCTGATCTCCTACATGAAATTGCTACAGGTCAGATTTTTTATGATTGACCTCCCTCTTTTTGCAGAGTGCAAGGGCTGGATATATGTCTTTGTTTTCATCCCCCAACATAGTGCCCTAGGAAACACTAGCAAATCCACGGTCTGCATCTTGAAATGCATCATCAAGTGGTGGGAAATGAATCCTACCAAGAATTTGAACAGCCCCCAAATAGAGCGTCACTCCCTCAATAAAGTTTCTACTAGCATTCCTCTCCACATTGAAAGCTTTGTCTCCTCCTGGTGTGTTTTCAACCTCTCGGGTCTGGTCTACCACCTGGGATGTTCCCCACCATTAAAGCTCCATCATATTTCCACCTGCACGCTATCGGGCTCTAGAATAGATTCAAAATCCACCTACCCCACTTTTCCCGCCTTTTGGATCATGACCGCACATCATGTTGGTCATCGGCATGACCAACCTTGATCGAAGCGAGCTAACAATGTCTCATCGACTCCATCTTGTTGGCCGATGCATCTCCATTTCTTTTGCGCACCTACGGTCATCATATAGAAGTCAGGCATCATTATTTAAAAGATAGCAGGAGGATAAACACATATGTTAAATCATGCCTTGAAAGTGCAAACATATATATCAGGTCATGAACTCATTAAAATCCACATCCATACGAGTATTTAATTCCTTTTGATAACCTTTTGGTTCCGCCACCTGCATGTAGATTTTCGAGCACTTTCATATTAAGTCAGGATATGATGATATCATCATCATGGGCGAGCTTCATTAGAATGTGAAAGGATGAGGCCACGGTCATATTGAAGGAAATCAGGGTCCAAGGAACATAACCCCGAGGAAAGAACTTTGAAGAATATCACCCCCTAAAAGGATGATGTCATCGTGATGTCAGGCTTTGTATATCGGGTCACGTTTTAAGATCGAATGATATTCGGAAGATGACCCCTTGTGAGTAAAATGACCTCTCTTTCGAAAGATCGGGATGACGTCAGCATGTCGATGTCTTCGTTTTACTACTGTAGTTATCATGACATCATCATCATGTTATAGGATGAGGGGGATATTGGAAACATACCTCCGCGAGGTGAAAGGGTGATGGCATCACCGTCATATTGATCTCCTTTGTTTATTGGGCCTAGGTGACATCATCAGGATATTGGCATGGGGGTGATATTTCAAAGATCAGGTGATCTTTGAAACATCGGGTGATATTCGAAAGATCAGGGTGGTCTTAATAAGATTGGGGTGGTCCAATGTAAGGTGACTGATATTTGAAATATGACCCCCCCAGAATATCAGGTTTGACCAGAACTTTGACTCGCCATAACTTTCTTACTTGGCTGAATTTTAGGGTGATGTAAAAGGTAAACCTACTTATAATTTTACACTCTATCACATGGCAGGCTTCCTGAGGCAAGATTTAGACTTTGAATTTTTGGTTCATACATGAAGATCACAAATGCACTTGACATGATGCACATACATACTGACTGGAGCTGCTTTTTACCATTACCGCCCAGAGCACAAAAACAAGGGAGCAAGCCACAACAGGGGTCCTCATTTTTCTAAGGAGCAAAAAGGGGTGTGTTGTGAACATCATAACAACTAGCAACCAAACAAAACAATCAAAAACTAACACCATTAAAGAAAACTGAAAGAAATAGATGCATAACTTCCAACTATCTCTCCTACAAATCATCATTTAACTTGAGACTTAATGTATTCAATAAGGTGCATGAATTTTCCTTTTAGTTTAAGTGGGTGCATGTGATTAATTATCCTCATCTTGAAGATCAGTTAAACAAACCAGTGACTAACATTAGCCTACATAGGTGAGGATGTTCCCTCATAGCCAACCAGATAGAGCCTTACTACCAGTAGGCGTCCATAGCCCCGGCAAGGTTATCGTTACAATTCTCCTAAGTAGAGCCCCACTGCCAGAGAGCGTCCATAGCCCCGGTAGAGTTACTTATATGGCTTAACCTAGATTTTTAGTAAAATCCATTTTATTACTTTATATTTTTTGCATTTGATACAACTTCATAAGATATTGCATTTGTACTTCATGATGCAAGGAGTGGTCACTTGCTGAAATTAAGCTGAGAATTGTAATGATAGCAAGGGTGACCTCTAATTTTTCACCTAATATCTACACTAGTAAGTTCAACAAACCCAAGGATTTTAGGTGTGTCATTGTGAGAAACATTCCTTGAATACTCAACCCATTCTTATTGAGTACAAAATTTCACAAGTCAAACAACTCTCTACATTCATGACAGTCACAACAAGTTATGCATAGATTTCAAACAATTAACCTGAATGATCTAAATTTTCTATTGTTTTTAGTGGTTGTTAATCTGCTTCTTCATACTCTAAATCAAAATAAAGATCCCTGCTGAGGAAACAAAGCAACCAAACAAAACAACAAAACAAAGCCACTGTACAAACAACTATACAACAAAAGTACACTATGATACACATGACTGTCATGGTGCTACTTCAGGCCTGAAAATAGTGTTTGAGGAACTGTCCATTAACTGGTAATGGAACATCCTCACCTATTAAGGTCTTAAGCCTAAAGGTATTGTCTCCTAAAATTTTAGAAATTTGAAAGGGGTCTATCTAGAGTTTGTCAAACTTACCATGATCACCCTTCCTTTCATGTGCCTTGTCCCACATTAGGACTAAATCTGAGATCCTGAAAACCTTAATTCTGGCTCTTTTGTCAAACCAGTGCTTGACAATAGCTTGATGTTTAGCAAATTGGTTAATTTCTACACTTCTTTTTTCCTCTAGGTGCATCGGTTGCAGCAACCTAACTTCCTGTTTATTATCTACACCTAGGTATTCTTGTGCAAACTGTAGTGTAGGAATTTTTAAGTTAACAGGGAGGATGGGATCCACCCCATATACTAGGTGAAAAGGTGGATTTCCTAATGCATCCTTATTCCTGGTTCTATCTACCCACAAGGCATATTTCAACAGAGTGTTCCATTCCCTTGGGTTCTTATCTATCAGCTTTTTTATGATGTTCAATAGGTTCTTGTTTGTGGATTCTGCTAATCCATTCCCTTGGGGATAGTAATTGGAGGAGAATTTTAAGATGACCCCATGATCAAAAGCCCAACTTGATAGTTTCATTGAAGCAAAAGCAGAACCATTATCACACACTAAACCATATGGAACTCCATACCTGGTCACTATATTACTTTCCAAAAACTTAATGACATCCTTAGCATTGCATGTTTTGCTACTGACAACTTCAGTCCACCTGGTACAATAATCAGTGATAGTTAAACCATATCTATGGCCTAAAGATTATGGAGGATTGATAGGTCCTATGAATTCCATTCCCCATTGAGTAAATGGGCACAACGCCATCACTGGCTGCAAAGGTTGAGCAGCATAGTTTCCTCTATTGGCTACAACTTGACACATATGGCAGCATTTGGTGTGTTCAGTAGTGTCCTTAAAAATTGTGGGCCAATAATACCCTATCCTAAGGATAGCATGAGTGGTGGCTAAGGATGATCCATGTGTAGTCCCAAATTTATCATGCAATTCTCCTAGCACCTTATCTGCTTCTGATCTTTCCAAGCACCTTAGGTATATCCCCTCATAGTTTTTCTTGAAAAGGACTCCTCCTTTTATCATGCATTTATGTGACCTTATCTTCAGGGCTCTCCTCTATGAGGCTTGCAGTCTTGAGGGACATCTTTGAGTGATTAGGATGTGTTTGATGTCTAAATACCATTCTCCATCATCTTTTGCATTCACAACATATTGCTGGCTCAGGATACTGGGATCAATCTCTGATATCATCTGGCTTAATGCCTATCCTCTTACCAACTTCATGGGGGTGATGTCCATATCATACTTCTAGAGGATAGTGATCCATTTAGCCCTTTTCTCACCTAGTTCACTTTGCATTAACAACATCTTCACTGTTGCATCAGGTACCACAGCAATCACCTTACTTCTCAGGATGTAGTGCCTGAATTTCTTGACTGGTCAAACCAGAGCAAGTGCCTGTCTCTCAATGTCCATGTACCTGAGCTCTGCATCTCTAAAAGGGCAGCTCATGAAAGCTATAGGCTTTTCCTCCTTTTCTTCATTTCTCTGTGTCAGCACTGCTGCAGCGGTATGCTCTGAAGCAAATGAGTAGATGTAGAAGTCCTTGGAATAGACTGGGCTAATCAAGACTGGAGCATTTGATATAGCTTTCTTAATGTCTTCAAAAGCTTCTCTAGCTTCCAGTGTCCATTCAATCTTAGCATCCTTCTTGAGCATGGCGTTCAAGGGCCTGATAATCTCTGTGAAACCAGTGATAAATTTCTAACAAAATTAATCTTGCCAACTAAGATTTGAGCTCTATCTTTCTTCTAGGCAATTGTATCCTCATGATGGATTCTACTCTATCAGGATCAATGATGATCCCATTCTCAGTTATTAGGTGGCCTAGCAATTTCTCGGTAGTCATCCCAAATATGCACTTCTTAGGGTTCAGGGATATTTCGTATTGCTCACACTTCTTCAGCACCTTTCTCAGGTCCTCTACATTGTTCCCTCTTTCTTTGAAGAATACTGTCAGGTCATCCATGTATATTACTATGCACTTACCAATTAAGCCTTTGAAGGCTATGTCCATTGCTCGCCAAAATGTGGCTCCAACGTTAATCAACCCAAAAGGCATGCGCCTGTAGGTGAAGATTCCCCACTTCATGGTGAATGCAGTCTTCAGTCTGTCAATTCTGTCCACCATCACTTGGTTGTAACCACAGAAACTGTCCAAGAAGGACATCATCTTGGAATCGTTCACAATCTGAAGGACTTCATCTAGAGAAGGCAAATGATAATTATCCTTTTCAGAAGCTCTATTCATGTTCCTGAAGTCCACACATAGTCTGATGTCACCGTTCTTCTTCCTTACTAGGACCAAGTTCGCCACCCACATGGAGTGTCTCATATGAAATATGATCCTGACATCAAGTAGCCTTTTAACCTCCTCAAAGATGAGGGGCTCCAGCAAGGCATTGACAGGTCTTTGCTTCTACCTGAAGGGCTTGGCATCTGGCTTCAAAGGTATTGTATGAGCAATGACTAATGTGTCATAAGTTTTTAATTCATCATACGTCCAGGCAATGACATGGATGTAATCTTTGAGGGCCTGGGTTATTCCTTTCAATTCTTCCTCTGTGTAGACCTTCCCAATCAGGATGTTTCTTTCTTTATCACCCTGTCCAATGTTGACCTGTGAGTACTGTCCTTCATCAGCTTTTGGGAGATCTTTCTGTTTCAGCATGCTATCCAAATCAAATGCTCTTTCTAGCTCTATCATACCCTTGGGAATCCTGTTGCTAGGCAACTCTAGGATTTCTTCTTCTTCCCAAACATGATCCTCCATATTTATCTCATCTATGATCTGTGCCTCAAAAACATCTCTATTGGAAATAAAATCCAATATATGCTAGTCATCATCAAATACTTGAAGATTAGTTACATTATCAGGTACTGAAGGCACTGATACTAATTCAACTGAGAATCATTTTAAACCTGATATGGACAAAGGTTCTAAAGTACTAGCAACCTGGGCCAAAGCATCTGCTCTATGGTTTTGTTCTCTGGGGACATGGGTGATATTGAATGCATCAAAATCCTCTATTAAGTCCCACACCCTATGTCTGTAATTAGACAGCCTTCTATACTTGCAAGAGTATATACCTCTTACATGTCTGACAACTAATTCTGATTCTCCATAGACATGTAGAATTCTCACCTTCTTTCTAAGTGCAAATAGTATCCCATGAATTAGAGCTTCATACTCTACCACATTGTTTATACATGGGAACTGCAACCTGTATGTTGCTAAGTAGGACTTTCCTAATGGATTGATGAGGTCTATTCCTACTCCAGCTCCTTGTTTTGACTTGGATCCATCAAACCTGAGGATCCATGGCCTATCTTCATCTAAAAGCTTGTCTGGGGCTTCTTTCTTTTTTCTTTTGGCTCTGGTAGCTGTACCACTGGATATCCATTTTAACTTTAGTATCTCAACTTTCTTAGACATCACCTTATCTGCCTCATGGGAAGCTGATATTCCTTCTTTTTCTTTATCATCAGGAAGAACATCCTCTGGACCACGTAGTATCTGCCTTCTTAAGATATGTAGGCATAATGAACAAGATGTTTCTAAATGAGGTGCTTCATGTAACCTGAACCAGTCCTCAATCAAGACATCCTGAGGGTGTCTCTGTTGCTGTGTCATCTTTTGGAATTCCTTTGACAAAAACTCCTCAAATTTGGACAGATTGCTGCCCCTATCCTCATCAGATAACTCATAATTTGACTCCACTAGACAATCACTCCCTGGGGTGATTTTCTTCTTGCTCTTACCATTACTCCTACTGCATACCAGTATCTCTTCTATCATATGAATAGAACCTTCATCTTGATGCATGTATTCTCCCGTTCCTGCAGGAAACAAACAAAAATTAGTATCATTATCACGACCTACAGCACTCACCACAAATGATGATGAAGGTGCCCCATTGTACACTTGTTCTAGCTCCAACATGTCTAAACATGCATCACAAGTCTTTTCAGAATGTGCCTCATCATGCAACCTGAAGCATCTGTCAATTAGAATATCATGAATAGACACATTTAACAACTAACATCATTGCACCTCTTTTGATAAATGTATCTCAAAATTCTTTAAATGATCTAGTTCTATTTTATTTCTAGGATTACAATCAGGTTTTGAATCTACCTCATCACCCTGAGGGTCATCATCATGATCATGCACATCAAACATTAGGATCTCTTCTATGCTAGCAGTTTGGGGTCTGATGGAGTAAACTCTAGGTTCCACATCCACATACATGATCTCATTGGTTTTGTTATATACAATGATCATGTGTTTCATGCGGGGTTCAGCATCTATCCTTATCTAATTTGGTATCCCTCTCCAAGGTAACCACATGTGGCTGAAATCCGTGGACATCTATCCATTAAGAGTCTTTAACCAGTCCCTACTGAGTAACATCCCATATGTATCAAGTATATCAACTACCTGAATATCAATATAGTGCTGCATTCTAGGATCGGATGCTAGCTGCATGTGAATGTGGGTCAGTTCACCTACCACACTTACCTCTATTTTATCCAATTGCGTTACTTTCTTTAATGATTTAGCAGGGTGTAGCCGTAAAGCATTGCATATGGACAAGGGCATCACATTGGTAGATGCTCCTGAGTCTACTAAATAGTTGTGCAAATTCTTACTGAACATCCTTATGGTAAGGAGGAAGGGAGGTGACTCACTCTTGTCTTTGTATAAGGTCATGTGGGAGGTCTCTGCAGCTTGAACAATAGTTGAGGCTTTAGGTTTGACGTTAACATCCCTGGCAGCATGATCTTTATTTCCAAACTGACCTGGGGTATGGCTATCTTCCTTTTGAGCAGGATCATCAAATGATTTCAAGAAAGCATTCTTGATAGTAGGGGTTCTAAGCAGCTCTGACAATGGTAGGCTAATTTTAACCTTTTTCATTTCATCTGTCAAATATGTGACCAACTTGTTAGATCCAGGAGGTAGATTTGTAACTTTTGGTGTTGTGGTCTGTGGTGCTAAATATTGAGCATTGACCTTGGGAAGTCTAGGGTTATTACTTGCCTTGGGATTAGGTGGGGTATTGAAATTGTTTGGAGGCAAGGAGGTGGTCAAAGGATCAGCAGACCTGTTTGAGTTATTCCTCAAGTTGTAGTTATGCCTACCCTGAGGTTGCTATTGATAAGCATTGACTTCTTCATGCTCAACTGATGGCTCATTCTCATCCTCAAAGGGGAAAACATAGTTGGACTCAAAAGCCATGGTTGATTCCTCACATGTTGAGGTGTAATCCTGATGTGATGAGATTGTCTACTGATAAGGATGACGTATGAAGCTTTCCCACACTAAGGTAGAATCATACTCATAGGGGACAATTTCAATTCCCTCTACATAAGGTGGATTGCCTAAAGTACTGGACACTTCATATTGGACTATGCTGGTAGCAATCCTAAATTGAGGACAATCTAGCTCTACATGGGCATTGGTGTTGTGTATCTTGCACTAGTTCGTAAGTGCTACCTCTACAAGGTTTACTCTGGTGGTCTACCTAGGTTCACTGGGAGGCTGGTTGTCTAGGGGTGATGGCAAGGAACCATTGTTTGGCCTAGTGTTCCACGCTCTAAGTTGTCTAGGAGGATTGTTATTGGCATTATTATTGTAATTATTGTTGTACCCCCTATTAGGATAATTAGGTCTATCATTGGCATAGCCTCTATTTTGATTAGGCTGAGAGTAGAAGTTCTGATTTCTCAGATGGGTGACATCAGTAGTAAGTTTTCTTAACTGGGCTGATATTTCTTTGATTTCTTCTTTCTCTTCCTGAACCTTGGCCACTACACTCTCTGTCTGGGGCTTGAAAAAGGAAGACCCATTGTTATTGTTGGATTGTCCCAGAGACTGAGGCATTTGTGTTTGTCCTGGATATTGTACCATCTGGCCATTACCACTTGGTGGTGGCATGACACTGAGTGGAGGTATTTGCAAGGGGCCTGGCATCATAGTTGAAGGTATCATGGCTCTATTGGTCTGCTAGTGGACAGGATATGTTGGATAACCTGGAATTGTAGGGAAGGCAACATTTGGTGTCGGAGCAGGAGCTAATTGTTGGCTGACTTTGATGGCTTCCTCAAAAGCTTGTGCCAAAGTAGTTACACCAAGATGTGCTCTCTTGATAAACATGGAAGTCAAGGGATCTAAGGTTGAGTACTAAATGCTCCTAGCAGCTTCATCTGTTACAAGATAGGGAGCAACTAGCTTAGACAGCATCCTCTAAAATCTGGCATTGAAGTTTGCAATAGGTTCTCCTTCAGATCTCTTGATGGTGGCAAATACATGATAGTTCATTGAAGGATCTATAGGCACCTTGAACCTATCCTTGAAAGCTTTCTCTAAGGCATCCCATGAATGGACTGAACCCTAACCAAGACTGATAAACCAGTTATAGGCCTCTTCCCCTAGGGAAAAATGGAATAACCTGCATACCACATCTACATACTCAATTCTAGCCCTACAATAGGCTTCCTTGAAGGTTCTGACATGATCATCAGCATCCTGATACAAATGATACCTAGGACAAATTTTATCTAGGTTTTTTGGCAAATCATGATATGCATTGAAGGTCAAAGGTGACTCAGCTGTGAAAAATGACATTGCAACTGGTGGAGGTTGGATCTGAGGTATAACAGGTTGAGGCTGGACCTGAGATGTGACAGGTGGTCCTGTAGGTATTTGTAAGCCAATAGGAGTGACAAGACTGCGCTCTGGTGAGGCTCCAGATACACTAGGATTAGGGGAGTGATGGATGTCCACAGTTCTAGGTCTAAATCCATTGATAGGTAGTTCTTCGAAGAGTCCACTAGATCTGGACCTCATATTTGGCCTGAAAGCTAGGATTTCTCAAGTTTTCAAGAAACAAATGGTTGGTTTATGGTCAGATTTTGAAACTGACTAGATATTTAAGCAATGCTTGTAGGAATCTATAGTTTCCTTTGTTCAAGGCCCTCCTTCTAGTGCCAGTTTTATCTGTTGATGTGGATGTTAGTCACACACAAATAAACCAAACAAAAGCTACACAACAACCCTTGTTTATCCTGAAAGATACAATGAATTCATAGAATTCATGATCCCAAGTCCCCAATGATTAGTTCATAATCTGCTGATGTTACTCAGTGGTTGATGCATATTGTTGTTTCCATTTTGGGGTCTTACATAGATTAGTAGATTCTGCTCCTGTAACTATGCTATACAGGGAGGTTACTCTACATAGCATATATCTCCAAAGGATGTGGCTAAGTTGATATTTACATGATTTCTACCCTTACTTGTGATTTTGTGCATGATATTTTCAATAGTACATGCATCTAGCTCAAGAAATATGCTAATGATGTTCAGTTGTCTACGAGATGTCAGCATATTCCTCTATTTTGCTTAATATTCATCATGATATGCAGTTATGGAGGTGATTTCTATGAAATTAAAATGAGAAAAAGGGTTAGAGAAAGTGAGATTCCTAAAATTAATTGACTGAGATCACTGATCCACATACATGTTCCCATACAGCAATGAAGAGAAGAAAACTAAAATCATACTTCACCAGGACATTCCACAAATCAGCATGATCCAGTGCAAATCTTCAGGGGTAGAGTTGACAACAACATGCAATGAAATGAAAGCACTTCTATAGAACATAGCATTCACTAGTACATATCCAGAAATCAACTTGAAGATTACTTAAGTTTTACAATCAGGATGTAATCTAAAGCTTCATCTCCATACAGTATGTTCATAAAATAGGTATATTTACAATGATCTAGAGGAAGAACCTTGAATGTTTCAACAATTCAATCCTCCTTAGTCTCAGTAATCCGATCTCCTACATGAAATTGCTACAAGTCAGATTTTTTATGATTGACCTCCCTCTTTTCGCAGAGTGCAGGGGCTGGATATATGTCTCTATTTTCATCCCCCAACACAGTGCCCTAGGAAACCCTAGCAAATCCATAGTCTGCATCTTCAAATGCAGCATCAAACAATGGGAAATGAATCCCGCCAAGAATTCAAACAGCCTCCAAATAGAGTGCCGCTCCCTCAATAAAGTTTCTACCAGCATTCCTCTCCGCATTGAAAGCCTTGTCTCCTCCTGGTGTGTTTTCAATCTCTCGGGGTCCGGTCCATTGCCTGGGATGTTCCCCGCCATTAAAGTTCCATCATATTTCCACCTACACGCCATCGGGCTCTGGAATGGATTCAAAATCCACCTATCCCACTTTTCCTACCTTTTGGATCGTGACCGCACATCATGTTGGTCATCGACATGACCAACCTCGATCGGAGGGAGCCAACAATGTCTCATCGACTCCATCTTGTTGGCCGACGCATCTCCATTTCTTCTGCACACCTGCGGTCATCATATAGAAGTCAGGCATCATTATTTAAAAGACAACAGGAGGATAAACACATATGTTAAATCATGCCTTGAAAGTGCAAACATATATATCAAGTCATGAACTCATGAAAATCTGCATGCATACGAGTATTTAATTCCTTTTGATAACCTTTCAGTTCCACCACCTGCATGTAGATTTCTAAGCACTTTCATATTAAGTCAAGATATGATGATGATGTCATCATCATGGGTGAGCTTCATTAGAATGTGAAAGGATGACGTCACGGTCATATTGAAGGAAATCGGGGTCCAAGGAACATGACCCCGAGGAAAGAACTTGGAAGAATATCACCCCCCGAAAGGATGACGTCATCGTCATGTCGGGCTTTGTATATCGAGTCATGTTTTAAGATCAGGTGGTATTCGGAAGATGACCCCCTATGAGTAAAATGACCTCTCTTTCAAAAGATTGGGATGACGTCAGCATGTCGATGTCTTCGTTTTACTGCTGTAGTTATCATGACATCATCGTCATGTTATAGGATGAGGGGGATATTAGAAACATACCTCTGCAAGGTGAAAGGGTGATGATGTCACCGTCATATTGATCTCCTTTGTTTATCGGGCCTAGGTGACATCATCAAGATATTGGCATGGGGGTGATATTTCGTGAGAGGGTGATATTTGGAAGATCGGGTGATCTTTGAAACATCAGGTGATATTTGGAAGATCGGGGTGGTCTTAATAAGATTGGGGTGGTCCAATGTAAGGTGACTGATATTTGAAATATGACCCCCCTAGAATATCAGGTTTGACCAGAACTTTGACTCGCTATAACTTTCTTACTTGGCCAAATTTTAGGGTGATTTAAAAGGCAAACCTACTTAGAATTTTACACTCTATCACATGGGAGGCTTCCTGAGGCAAGATTCAGACTTTGAATTTTGGGTTCATACATGAAGATCACAAATGCACCTGACATGATGCACATACATACTGACTGGAGCTACTTTTTACCATTACCACCCAGAGCACAAAAACAAGGGAGCAAGCCATAGCAGGGGTCCTCATTTTGCTAAGGAGCAAAAAGGGGTGTGTTGTGAACATCACAACAGGACTGAAACCAGCTGGTTTGAAGGCTGAGGATTAGTTTGCCTTTGAGGGCCTTGATATTGATTTGGCCAAAAGGGAGGTCTATTTCCTTGATAACCCTGATAACAGGGCTTTGGATAGGGATTTTGTTGTCTCTTTAGATTAATTATCTCATTTGATAAGGTTCTTAGAATGTTCTTGACATCATCCATTTCATATGGTTGAGCAGAGGTGGTCGCCTTAGCAAGTTGCTGAGGAAAAGAATACATAGACACAGGTGGAGCTGTAAGATTAGGAGGTTCTTGTGGAAAAGGTAACGTAATTTCTGGGAACATGGGCATAGGAGGCCTTGGGGACAATTTTCCAGCATCTATTAAGTTATTTTCAGCCTTGACTACCAGCTCATACACTTCTGGTAGTGTCTGACCCCCAAGAGACTGAATCATCACTAATATATCTTAGTTTAAAGATTTAAGGTAAAACACAATAGCCATACCTGGTAATGGTCTTGCTGTAGCAGGAATTCTCTCCCAAGTCTTTTGAAATCTTGAGTTGAAATCAGTCATGGCCTCTTGTGGTGCCCTTTTGATAGTGATCAATTGTTGCAGTAAGGATGATTTATCACCCTTTTCTTTAAATCTTGCAAAGAAAGCATCACCAAGTTGATCCCATGTAGATATTCTATTTGGAGTAAGAGATCTATACCAATCTAGAGCCTTCCCTTTGAAAGAGGTTGCTCACAGTCTTATAGCCACATTCTGTTGAGTGATAACATGTACTAGACATACATCAGATACATCTTGCAGATGCTCTTTAGGTGTCTTAAAATCTTCCCCACTAAACTTAGGTAGAGCCTTCAGAGCATTGGCTGGAATAGCATCCCAAGTTGCTGGTGGTACTAGGAGAATTAGAGGATTGCCAATGTTCCAATTTGCATAGTTCCTTGGGGCTACAGGTGCTCCCATATTTACTCTTTGTGCTACTGCAAACTGATTCACTCTTCTCCTTGGAGTAGCTACTAATGGTGGCAAAAGAATGCCTAGATTAGTAGTAGACTGAGCTCTTGTTGTAGGTCGATAGCTCTGGCTACTTATTGCTCTCTGCCTCATACGATCTTGACAGAAACTTCAATAAAGGTCCCACCAAGCGTGCCAAAAATTGTTGATGTATAAAATTGTGCAAGTTCTAACACCAACATGGGAAGTTTTAGGAATGTGGGACTTGCTACCTAAAACAACCTCCATATTTTAAAGAAGCTGGCTCTTCTCTATCTTAAATGGGTTTTGAGGAAAACGGTGAGAAACTAACAGGATTACAAATACAATTAAACAAATCTATCTATGGCGATGCACCTGAGTAAAAGTATTTCCTTCAAATTAGGCACAGTGAAACTATCCTCAAGATTTAGTTACATTAAAGAGCAGATACTACATGATTAACATAAACAGATGCAATGAATAAAATCAAAGGCTCACAATCAGACACTTTGTAATGATAGATAATATCAACCAAGGCACAGAAATGAGTTCTTCTCATTAATTTTCTAGCAACATAAAAGGCACAGATACATGCATAGGTACATTAACTTTTTAATCAAGAATAACAAAATAAAGGCAAAATGATATCAACTAGTCACAGCAAAAGTCTCTGACTTCTTTCTTAAATCTCTGACAGAAAAATATCTCTATTTGTATTCTCTATATGTCTAAATCTATGTTGATCTATTACAAATGTTACATATTTATAGCCTAAGATCTGACTCTAGATTGTTTGCAACAATTGAATCCCAACGGCCCAACAAAACTGAAGAAAACTGAAAGTCTTCGGTGATTACGATCCTTCAAATCTGCAATAGTTTTTTCCTTCCTACAAGCTCATTGGCTGGGGCAAAATATATGTGGCACACCTCCTTCCATTAAGGGACAGACACATGGCGAGATCCATGTATTTGAAACTTGGAACATATTGTGACAGATGGCAGCAAAATGAGAAACCCCTTTGTCTCTTAGGAATGAATAGGAAAATGACACTTGTCGCGCTCCACAGCATTCAAAAACATCTACGTGTCTTCTTCCGCAAAGCCCTCCAAACTATGTCTTTATGCTCAGGTGAACTCTGCTATTGAGAACTATCACAACCCACATCAGTTTAGAAACAAACATATTAATAATGGGACCCACAGCTTCAGCACTGCATTAACTTCAACGGAGAAAATTGGGATAGGTGGCATCTTCCGCACGCACAATAATAAACAAGTGGCGGCACCTGCATTGCTACTTGAAACATTAAGAAACATCTGAAACTCCCACGAAAGCTGACACTTGGCAGGTTCCGCATTACTTTAGAAACTTTAAGTTTCTCACCGGAAAGGGTCATAAACAAAACAACTTTCCCTCTGCGTCCACCACGTGGCATTCTCCATTGGCTTGAAACTTAACATCACTGTGGCCCACCATCTTTTATTACCAGCGATAACATGAAATAGAAAGAACATGCAGCACCCTCCACACTAAAGCAAAAAGACACATGGCAGCCTCTGCTCAACACATAGAACCTTTAGGGACTGTCTCCGCATGCACCACGTGGCCACCTTCGCAGCAAAGCAAAACTTGAAATATTTAAACAATTTGCCACGTGGTGAGCTCCGCACAAAAGTTAATATTTGAAACAAATACCGCGGCTTGAACTATGGCTTGACACTTGGTAGCTTCCACACAAAGAAATAGAAACCCACGCAGCAATATATTTGAAATGTTATAGAAACAAAAAGGACCCCCAGACTCGGTACGATTGAAACAAAAAATGTAGAGTTTTTGACACTCTACAGTCTGCATTCCTCCTCATTAGCATGTTTTGTTATGTAGTTCTAAAGTAAGATAGAGATAGGTCATGACTATCAGAATCCAAGTTTGTAGCTCCGAAAGTGCAACAAATCTTATTCTATAGGTTCTCCAATATCGGCATCCAATATGACAGTGTTACAGTGTGACAGGGCAACAGTTCTAAGGTCCGCATTTTGGCATACAGATTAATCTTGTTCTATGGAGTTGAAGACATATTAAGATAACAATAATGATTTCTAAATATGGTTCTTGAAGTCTCATTTGGTCTGCAGCATGAGTTGTGATGTGACAGAGGAACCTATCATATATGTTATTAAGGAACAAGCCGACAGGCTGGTTAAATCCTTATGCGAAGAAGAAATATGAACTAGATGATAAATGTAAGTGGTTGTATGATTAGAGCTAACACATATGAAGACATGTACAAGATGGTTTGGATCCGCATTGAATATTTAACACAAGAACAAGCCAATAGGATACAACATTTGGTATACAAGTTTCACAGTTTGCTTGCTGACCTGATCATGAGAAATATTTAGTTGTGGATATAAATAGAGGATGGATTTCAGTGTTTGAATGTTGAGAAGTGTGATGTGATGTAGGTGGATGTGAAAAATGCAAAGATAGAGTGGTCACAGTAAATGAAGAGAAATCTTGAGTGTATGTAAGAGCAGAGTAGAGAAACAGGGGCAGACTAAAATGAAGAGTTTTGAGTCAATGTTTATGAGCTTAATTGGAACTATAACCATGCATATGTAGATGCAATCATAGTAGTTCATTTTTGGCAGTGAGCCACCCTTCTTCTTATTTCTTCTTCTAATTGGTAGTGAGCCTTTTCTCTTGAGCAATGAGCCTCTTGTAATTTGGTATTGTGCTATAATAATATATTGAGAGCTAACACTCTTCGTGGTTTTTCCCTCCTTGGGTTTTCCACGTAAAAATCTTGGTGTTCATGTGTTATGTCTTTGTGGTTGTTCATTTGTTTACTATGCTTTCACATAATTGAATTTGGTAAATGGATAAAAGAGCAAGTGCATAAATGGTTTTGTAGAACACTGATTTACCTCCCTCTCAATGGTCATTGTATCCAAAAATTGGTATCAGAGCAAGGTTCCTTGGAAAAAAGCCTAACAGCTTGAGGAAGATCTGGGAAGGAGTTCTCATGGCAACCAAAAGGTATCTCACTTATTTTGAATCAAGTCATCATGGTAGCATTCAGATTGGTGATCATGTATATGTTGACAATGAACAATTTCAAGTGGCTCTAGAAGATCTTGACAACTCTAAAGTAGACATCAAGGAATTAGAAGCAAACATCAAGGAAGCAAATGATTGCATTATGAAACTAAAGGAGCACCTCAGCAAATCTTAGGAACATCCTTAAATTGATTGAAGAAAAGAACCAAACTGAGGAACATCTGAATCAAGTTGTGAAGGACAAGTCTGCTGAATGTGACAAACTAGCAAAAGAAGTTTTGCTCTTGAGGTGTGATCTAGAAGCAGCCAACAGTCACAAAGAAAAGTTTAAAACAATCTCTGCAAAACTTGATGGATTACTTGCAAGTCAAAAGAGTCCTGATGATAAACAAGGTTTGGGATTTGAAAAAGAAGAAAGTTCATATGCCAAATCAAAGAAAGGAAGAAGTAGAAACTATCCAATAAGGAATCAAGGAAGAAGACCTAGAAAACCTCCGTTCAGACAACCAAATGCTCAAAGGTACCCATCTTTCAATGGTTACTATTTTAAATGCAATAAGTATGGTCATAGGGCTACTCAGTGTAGAAGTAGAATGAATCAAAATGTTCCATATTTTTCTAGTCAATGTTTCAATTGCAAGAAGATTGGTCATAAATCAAATGAGTGCATAAGTGCATTAAGAAATGTGCCAAACTATTCAAGGAATAGTTAATCCTTCAATGGCAAGTGTTTTGCATATAATAGATTTGGGCATATGGCTAACCAATGTAGATCAAGGCCAAATTCAAATGTCAGAAGAAATCAAGGTCAGAGAAATGTTGTTTGTTATAATTGCAACAAGTTTAGACACCTGGCTAGATTCTGTAGAAGCATAAATGTGGAAAGAGATTATCCTACACAACAGAGGAAAATAGAGCAGAAAGATGTTAAAGGCAAAAAAAATTGATCAGGTGGAAACCAAGAAGGAGATGAGCATGATATGGATCAAAAAGGACATGAATGAGGTCAAGGATGGATCCGCACCAGCATCTAGTGTAGATACTTCCTTCGAGAAGTAAATTGGAAGCTCTGGCTTAGGGGGAGATGCATTGAAAATCTAAATCCCCTAGCCAAATGATTAATGTTGGAATATGGCACAAAGATATGATGAAGAATTTGTCTTGAAGAATCTCATGAAGGAAAAACCAGAAGGAATAGGTTCATTATAATGAATTGTGGAGCAATCCTAACTTACTGTGTCTGTCAAAAGAAGTTAGACAGCTTTTTGGAGCATCGGCATTAATGGCAGATAGGGTTTGACAAAAAAAAGTTAAAAGGCTCTTGATTCATGAAATAATCAGATCATAGTTAAGTTATCTAGCATCTGAGGAAGAGGTGAAGCAGTCTTAGAGGATTCTTAGTGATTCTAAGCAAATCCAAGTAAACCCTAATTCGACAAAAGAGGTATTTTTCTGGTTGAAAACCCTAATTGCTAAGTTTTTGAATTGGTAAAATGTTTACTCCTCAATTAGTTGAGATAACTGAAAAACCTCATCCCAAATTCAACAAAAATTTTGTTAAATCATCAGAAAATGATTCTATTGGAGCTTTTTCAACCATCCCATGCAGAGTCCTGTGTTTGGAAGATATTCAAACCTACATTCATGCGAATTTACAAGAATATGACCACATGAATCTAGGTAAACTCTATTTGGATGAACTGACTACAGTTGATGTTGATTTAAAAAATGAGTACAAAGTCTTGAAAGAAAACAATTTCGATGCATGGTTGGATTTTCCTGCAATTCCAAATGAGAAATGGGTAACGTATGTTCTGAGCAGAATTCATGATGAGTTTATGTGGCTTGATGAACCATATAAAATAACCAAAGAAGCAATCAAAGCTATAATGGGTATGTGTTCCTCTGGCAAGATCCCAGGATTGAAGAAAATCAAGAATAATCTGGTAATGCAGCTAATCGGAGCTAAATTTGATCAAAAGGAACTCACTGTGGATGATATCAAGGATCTAGCTATTAGATTCGCCTCAACAGTTATTGGCTACAAAATATACTTCTCAAATTGTGAGAACTCTGTATCAGCATCAGCCATTTACACAACTTATGATATGATCAAGAACAAAAATGATTACAACCTTTGCTAACTATTACAGGATGAACTGATGGAAAACAACAAAAGAAACCAACTATCCCTTCAAATATGTAACATTAATTATTTGCCTAATTTTCTACTTTCTGAAGGAGATTTTTGGATTGGGACAAATTGATTGGGTAGATGATGCACTGGTAGCCACACAAATCAGAAATCACTTACAAAATTTGGGAAATGCAGCTAAGCAGAATGAAGTCCTAGAAGAATACTTTACAAACTTTCAAGAGAAGATGACATGTAGGGTTTGGATACCTAAAAGTATGATAAATAAATATGAGAAGAGCATTGTATTCATGGTAAACAAAGACAAATGTTTCATGGAAGCGGTGGAACCAAGGATTGCATGGGTTCCTGCATTGGGATATGAGACTACAAAAGATATATTGATTGAGTTGGCTAATACATTATTGAGTAAGACAAAAGATAACAAAGAAGGGAAGTTTAGAACATTTAGAGAATTAACTTCTAAGTCTGGCATGGAACCTAAAAAGACAAAGAAATCAAAAAAGAAGTCAAGAACCAAAGCAGAAGCCATAAGTGTTCCTGCAAACCAGATATCAAAAGCTGCTGAAAGAAAACTTGAAAACCCTGACTTAGAAAAGCCCACTACAACCTCTGGGAAAAGAGTAAGGGATTCATCTATCACCACTAAAGTGGAGAAAAACAAGTAGGCTAAGGAGAACAAAAGAACAAAAGTTCTATCTAGTGGATTGAAGGAAATGGCAAGAGACACTTCAGCCATCCCTGTCTCGATTGACTATGCTAGACAACTTCTGGCTCAACAATAGAATGCTCAGATCTCAAACTCTCCAGAAGTACTGAAGGGCCCAATCAACCTAAACTCAATGTCTCCATTACAGAAGTTGAATTTTGGAAAGATTATGCAAGTAAAATCCCAAGAAGAAATGTTGAAGACATTTATACAAGACAAAGAGATCATTGATGCAACATCTAACATTTTGGAGAAGTTGGTGGCTTCACACAGTAAGGGTGCATCTATATCATCATCTGATCATCTCAAGAGCTTAATAAGATCTATAATGACAAAGCACTGTTAGACAGTAATGCCAATGAATTAGAAAATGCCTTTAAGGAAGCATGTGATGTGTACAAGTTCTACTTGTCTTGGCCTGAAGTCACCAAGGAAGTTGATGAGAAAGTGAAAGACATGGAACTCCAATTAACAAAAATCATTAAGTCTTATGATCTATTAACTGACCCCATCAAAACATAGAAAAGAAAATAGTAGTTATGCAGAATTATATAAGTGATTTATTGAGCAAAAAGGAAGAAATGAAAAACAAAGTATGTCAATTGAGAAGAGTAACAATCCCTAAAATAGAATGCATGGCAAAACTAATCTCAGAGGCCTCAAAAATTTAGAGATTGTCCGACACACCCACTAATACACAAGTGGTAGAGAATCAAATACTCCAAATAAAAAGCCAAATTCAAATGCTAGATAACACAAAGAAAGATTGGGACAAAGTGTTGGATCATATCAAGGATATCTTCAATGACATTTTGCAACCCACAAAGAAGTCAAGGAATGTATCCAGGCGGTAGAATATAGAAATTTTTACAATTTTGACATAGGTTTTGACTCCAGCACATATACCTTTGCCATTTATGTCAAAGGGGAGAACAAGATTAGTGAAAAATGGGAGAAACAACTAAGGGGGAGCAAAAATATATATAGTGTATATAGCAAGAGGGAGCAGACAAGCATTTTTCACGAATTGTTGCCACCAATGACAAAGGGGGAGATTGTTGGCAAGAGACACATATATGTAGTAGACTAGAGTGTTGTCATTAATGGCAACAAGGCAAAGAGCATTCATCACAATGGAAAAGTCACATTACTCTAGAAGACAATCTTAATACGGCAATAAGGTACAAGAATTCAGGTTCGGAAGCCCTAAATTGGCTAAGTATTGGAAGTGTTCAGGTATAAGACAAAAAAAGGATTAGTACTCCTCCACGGTGAAGATATGAAGATAAGACCCAGGTATGATTTTCACAGTTATCTATTGATGTTGCATTCCAATAATCAAGTCATAACTTCTTCCGAAAGTCATCTGATTAAAAGACTAAGACCGGGTCAGCACAAGTAAGACAAAAATAGTGAACAGTGTAGAATGAAGTGGTCTGCATTCCTACACATTAGTATGTTTTGTTATGTGGTTCTAAATTAAGATAGAGATAGGTCATGACTATCAGAATCCAAGTTTGTAGCTCCGGATGTGCAGCAGATCTTATTCTACAGGTTCTCCAATACTGGCATCCAGTATGACAATGTTACAGTGTGGCAGGGCAATAGTTCTAAGGTCCGCATTTTGGCATACAAATTTATCTTATTCTGTGGAGTTGAAGACATGTTAAGAGATCAATAATGATTGTTTAATATGGTTCATGAAGTCCCATTTGGTCCACAGCATGAGTTGTGATGTGACAGAGGAATCTATCATATATATTATTAAGGAACAAGCCAGCATGCTGGTTAAATCCTTATGCGGAGAAGAAATACAAGCTGGATGATAAATGTAAGTGGTTGTATGATTAGAGCCAACACATATGAAGACATTTACAATATGGTTTGGATCTGCATTGAAGATTTAACACAAGAACAAGCCGACAAGACACAACACTTGGTATACACGTTTCACAATTTGCTTATAGACCTGATCATGGGAAAAATTTAGTTACAGATATAAATAGAGGATGGATTTAGGTGTTTGAATGTTGAGAAGTGTGATGTGATGTAGGTGGATGTGAAATATGCAAAGATAGAGTGGCCGCAGCAAATGAAGAGAAATCTTGAGTGTATGTAAGAGCAGAGAAATAAGGGCAGACTAAAATGAAGAGTTCTGAGTCAGTGTTTATGAGCTTAATTGGAATTGTAACCATGCATAAGTAGATGCAATCATAGCAGTTCATTTTTTGTAGTGAGCCACCCTTCTTCTTTCTTCTTCTAATTGGTAGTGAGCCTTTCTCTTGAGCAGTGAGCCTCTAGTAATTCGATATTGTGCTATAATAATATATTGAGAGCTAACACTCTCCATGGTTTTTCCCTCCTTGGGTTTTCCACATAAAAATCTTGGTGTTCATGTGTTCTATCTTTGTGGTTGCTGTTCATTTGTTTAATTTTCTTTCACATAATTAAATTTGGTAAATGGATAAAAGAGCAAGTGTATAAATGGTTTTGTAGAACACTGATTCACCCCCCCTCTCAGTGTTCATTGTATTCAACAGCTACTTGCAGGAAAGAAGGTGTGTGGGGGACCGCTAGTCTTTGGTTGGAGGAAAAGCACTCGGGTGATGCTCTCCTTCCCAAGAAGATGACAAGCTAAGACTTATGAAGACAAATATCAAAACTCCAGATGCGGTATATTCTATTTATATGACTTGGCAATCAAATTTTATGTAAATTTATCTTTATTGCCATGAGAAAAACATTGTGATTGTAAAGTGAAGGGATTCACTAACATGCTATCTTTGAATATGTTATAAATTTTTAGTTTGAAAATATTGAAGAAAAAGATATGCTTTTTATGTAATGATTATGCAAATGAATATTGTTTATTAAAACAAATGTTTAAGATGATCATAATTATTTACTTGACAGTAAATTGGATATGTAAATCTAGGTAATATGAGATGACATGTTACAAAAGAGATGTACTACATCTCACTTCAACTGTGTTGAGTAACTGTCATGAGATCCTTTCAAAATTCAAGCTTGTGTCTCCAACCACACATGTTGTTGAAACATTGGATGTCGAAAAGCTACAAGAGGCATTATCAACATTCCATGATAGCTTTGCTACATTGGAAGCCCTCTATAGTTTCCTTACAAAGCTACACTATGATCGTTACTATGGAGATGACACAGCCCCCTATGTCATCGAGTCATTTGAGATGTACTTACACATTTGATCAACCATAATATCTTCTTGCAATGTAATCTGCGTATATGTAACTATGTAAATGATCTCTAAACTATATAAAGAGACCTTTACCTTCGTATGATGTAATCTTTCAAATAAATAAAGAGGCTTATTTTAAAATTAACTATTGTATGCTTGCCAATTATTTTTCCCATGTGCATGGTACTACCAAAAGTCAATCACATGAAACTAATAAATTTTATCTTTTCTAGAATTAATTCACTAAAAGACATAGCAATTCAACTTCCACAATTCAATTAATTTAATTAGAGACTACCTTCTCTATACCTCCATGTTTGAATAGTATTTTTTACATGGTTGATATCAAACTTGACTACTCAGTAGGTGAAGGGAACATTGTTATACAACACTCCAAAGTAGATATTTTCTACTTAAATTCCTTCCCTACTATTACACCTACATGTTGTACATGCAACGGAGATAACTTGTAGAACTAAAATCACATGTTTGTATTTTTTATTTTGTGTTACATTTTATCTTGTTTTCTTAAATATATTTTTTAGATCAACTTACATAATTTGTTGTTAAAAATATATCCAACCAGTCAAAATTAAAAAGAAAAATAGTGGTGGTCTTTTTTGTCACTATTTCTTTGTATATATGGATTTCTATGACCGTGTAAAATATATTCAATAAATTGTACATTTACCTATGTTTATATAATTTGACTATTACTAAAAACATTGTCTCTCTATTTCACTATTGCTAAAAACATTGTCTCTCTTGGGTAATTCAATTTATTCTAAATTTTGTGAAATTGGAATACCTTATCTCATAACTCATGTCATTATAACTTTGTATTGTAATATTATTATTGCTATTAACTACTCTTAAATTTCAAATTTCTCTTTGTTTTATTGTCAACATTATTTATTCTTGTTGATATTCATTTAATAGCTACTAAACAATTAACTCCAATAATACAAAACAATAGTGTTACACCTATAATGATTTTTCATTATTTACCACTTACACATTTTTTTATTCACTCCTCTTAGGATATAGTTGAACATATACATGTCAATGATGTCATTCAAATCTCTAGCACATATGCCAACAAAAGTATAGTGAACCCCTTCACATCAGTTGATGGCCCAAACACACCAACTGAATCAGATTCCTTTGTAAATAAACCAAAATACCTTGAAAGTGATGTAAAAAATCTTGTTGCAACTGTGTCAAGTAGTTATCATGAGATTCTTCATAAATTCAAGTTTGTGTGTCAAACAACACATGTTGTCGAAACATTGGATAATGATCAACTACGGGATATGTTGTCTACATTACATGATACCTATGTTACATTGGAAGGCCTCTGCACTTTCCTTAGGAACCTATACTATGATCGCTATTATGGAGATGACACAACCCCCACTATCATTCATTCATTTTAGATGTACTTGCAAAACAAGTGAACAACTATTACATCTTCTTGCAATGTAACATGCATATACATAACTATGTAAATGATCTCTAAAATATATAAAGAGGCCTCTAACTTTGTACAATGTTGCCTATATATACCTATCTATGTAAATGACCTTTTAAATAAATAAAGAAACATAATTTTAAAGTACTTTTGGTATGCTTGACTATTATTTATTTCTATTCATGATAGTGGCAAAATTCAAACACATAACAATAATATAATTTTACTTTGTTGGAATTAATTCACTTTAAGACATAGCAATTAACTTCCACAATTCAAGTAATTCAATTAAAGGTTTTCGCCTTACTATAAGTGGAATGCCAAAATGTATATGTGAAAGTATGGGCTAATAAACAAGGGAATGGGTGAAAATAAGTCCCATTAAGATATGGATACAATGGGATGTATGGAATTATGTCAAGGTGATCATAAAAGGGAATGGATAGGGGCCACTTATCACTATGTAATTTATTGAGCCATTCAAGCAAACTTGGCCCAAAAAAAGGCAAACTCCACCATTTTGTATACTCAGGTATATGTAAACACTTGGCCCAAACAAAGGCAAACTCCACCATTATGTATATTCAAGTATATGTAAACAAATGGCCCAAATTGGATATCTTCATAGGTTCATCATTTTAACTCCATGCAAACCTACAAAGCAGACACCAAATGTGAAATATATGTATTTTTAAGATCACAAATGAAATAGGTAGAAATTAGCTTGCTTTGAAAATATAAGAAAAAGAAAGGTGGGAATAGGATTACAAAGCCAAGATTTATCTTATCATATTGATGAGTCTCTATGTAACATAAATAAAATTTTCTTAAGATTGGATGTCTTTCCTATGAAGTAGACAAAAAAAGTTAAATACGTGTGTTTTTAATATCACAAATGAAAAAGGCGCAAATTAGTTTGCTTTTACTATATTAGAAAAAAAATGGGAGTATCATTACAAAGCTAAGATCTATCTTATCATATTGATGAGTCTCTATGTAGAATAAATAGAAATTTCTTAATATCAGATGAGTCTCTATATGACTTTCTTACGTCTTGTTAGTTGGATGTATTTCTTCATTGATCAACTTCAATGTCAAACATAACATTGACAATAACCTTAATATCAAAAACCAACTAAAATTGCCTCCCAAACTAGACCATTATTTGTAGGATTATTTTTTCTAGGACTAGACTTGTCCACTCTACCCTATAAGGTACTATTTGTTGCAAGTATGTGCTAATCGGTGTTGTCATTGATGTCAACATGTCTGTGTTGCCATTGGTGTTAACTGTATCTTCTAATGTTGTTGTTGTTGTTTGTTTGAGTTGTTGTGATAAACTAATTTGAATGCCTTATAGAGGTTTTGATGATGTTAGTAGATTGATCCTGTAGCTGTGTTTCCAAGTGCTTTTAAGAAAATTTGATTAATACTGGAAACATTATGTTGAAGGAGTCTTCTAGCTTACAAAATTTTTCTCAAGTTTTTGCTCTGCATTTCTTCTATGTTGGAGATCTGAGTGTGTTGTTTGGATATGTTTGTTGCAAGTATGTGCTAATCGGCATTGTCATTGATGTCAACCTGTTTGTATTGTCATTACTGTCAACTATGTCTTCTAATGTTGCAGTTGTTATTTGTATAAGTTGTTGTGTTAAAGTGATTTGAATGCCTTACAGAGGTGTTGATGATGTTAGTAAATTGTTCATGTTGCTGAGTTTCCAAGTGCTTTTGAGAAAATTTGATTAATACTAAAAATAGTGTGTTGAAGAGTCTTTTAGCTTAGAGAATACTATTCAAATTTTTGCTCTGCATTTCTTTTGTGTTGGAGATCTAAGTGTACAATTTGGATATGTTGTCAAGAAGTGTTTGAAGATGCTTAATCTAGAATTTGGTGCTCTAGATTGTTGTACAGTAAAAGTTATGTTCACCGGTTTGATAATAGTATTTGACAGTGTTTCTAAGTTGTGTGGAGGTGTATGGTTGAAAGTATTCTGCTCCGCATTCCTTTGTAGATTGGTTTCAGGTGTTTCAGTTCTAGATATGTGTTCATAAGGATCTTACCTATCTTCCTTCCAAAAATTTTGTGATTTGGTGCTTCGGAAAGCAATTTATTGTGTGACAGAGTTCGATGGTGTTATTGTGTTCAAGTGAAAGTTGTGTTTAGGTGCAAGTTGTTGTGTTCAGGTGAAAGTTGTTGTGGCTGAATTTTTTGGTTTCTAGGTGACTTCAAGATGTTTGTGGATGTTTCTAGATTGTGTTAAAGCTTTGTGTATGGTCCACAAGTTATGTTTGTGATCATGGAAGCATGTGATCAAGAGTTCCTTATGTTTACACTGTTTGGCTGACCTTGAATGTTTGCATTGATTGAGTAGGTGATTTGGTGATTATGTAAGTGTTGTGTAGCATGCCTAGATAGATTTGGGTTTGAGCTAAGGCATAGAGTGCTTTTCCTTTATTCCTTTGTGTCGTGAAATGTTTAGGTCCAGACCTAATTCAAAAATTATGTGTTTGCCAACCTTGGAGATTGTGTTGCCAGCCTTGAAGATTGTTTCAAAGGTAATTATGGTATAAATAAGTGTTAAGGATTTGTGGATGCATGAGTGCAAATGGGGGATATGATGTTGTGATGTGAATTTTATTAGGGAAGCAAGGTCATTCATGTGTTAGGCTACTAGATGTAGTGAGCAGAAGGTGTCTATAACTTTTGGTGATACTACAAAGGTGTTGTGTATGTTGTGATGTATAATGAGCTTCATTGGAACTAAACTTCATACATAGTTTAGATGCAACTATATCAGATCAAAGTCTAGAAATGAGCCATTAGTTTTTTCCTTCTTTCTATTTCAATGGGCAGTGAGTCCACTTGGACAGTGAGTCCTCTGCAGTGAGCATTCTCTCTATGGCAGTGGGCCTTTATAATTTGGTATTGTTACTACATTATATTGTGAGCTAATCCTCACCATGGTTTTTCCCTTTTAGGGTTTTCCACATAGAAATTTGGAGTTCTCTTATGCATGGTATTGATGTGTGTAAGTTTCAGTTATCTTCTTTTCATGTTTAAACTTCATAATAGATTAAGGGTTTAAATGAACTGATGTGGATGTGATTATGTTTATGAGGGTTTGAAGTTTTTGATACAACTGATTCACCCCCCTCTTAGTTGTCTTATGTCTTCAATAATTGGTATTAGAGCAAGGTTCCTTTGAAGAAATCTTAACAACTTGAGGTAGATCTGAGATGGCACACAATAAAGATATTCCTTTGTTTAATGAATCAAATTATGCACTCTAGAAGGTAAGGATGGAAGCCTTTCTAATTTCTCTTGGTTATGAGGTCTAGAAATGCATCAAGTCCAATTACACTATACCTGAGAAAGGTGTAAATACTAAAGATGAAATCAAAGATGCCGAAATAGATGGTAAGGCAAAACATGCTCTCTTAAGTGGACTTGCTAATTCTGGGTTAATGAAAGTTGTGAATTTGAAAACTGCTAATGAGATTTGGAAAAGGTTGGAAAGTGTCTATGAAGGAGATGAGAAGATTAAATAGGCTAAAATGTAGAATTTGAAGCTCCCTTATGAGACCATGTGTATGTTTGAAGATGAAAACATTACAAGCTACTTATAGAAGGTGGATGAAGTTGTCAATGGCATCAAGGGACTTGGCGGAAATATAGATGATCAAGAAGTAATATTGAAGGTATTGAGAACTCTTCTTAAAGATTACAGTCATAAGGTTTTTACTATTGAAGAATTACAAAACTTAATTAAATTCACCAAAGATTAGTTGCTTAGCACACTAACTACGTTTGAAATAAGAGAATTTGGTACACCTAGTGGAACTGCAAAAGATGAGACAGCTTTTAAAGCTGGTAAAATAGAGAAGATTGTTGAATCAAAACTAGAAGACTTTGATGAAGTGGAAGCCAACTTTGTGAGAAGGATGAAAAAGGGTACTAGTAAGTTTAGTGGTAAGTTGTCCTTTAAGTGTTTCAGTTGTGGAAAAAAAGGTCATTATGCTTAAAGGTGTCCAGATAGAGTTTGATAATCAAGAATAAGGAAAACAAAGGAAGGATGCTCAAGAAAAATTAATATGCAAGAATTTTTATGATGAATCTAACTTTGAGGATGATAATGATGACGAATGCTTATGTATTGCCATAAGAGATGAAATTGGTTCTACTAACTCTGGAAGTTGTGTGAAGGAAAAGAATCTGGAAGCATGGAGTAACCCTAAAGGCACTGTAATATCTACTTTTCATGCTAGAAGTGAAAAGGATGATTGGGTCATTGACAGTGGATGCTCAAATCATATGATAGGTGATAAGAGTAGGTTTATTAAACTTGAAAAATTTGATGGTGGAGTAGTTAGGTTTGGTGGTGATGAGCTACTAAGATTTGTGGAAAAGGTTCGATCAGTTTTGATGGAAAGCATAACATTGATGATGTACATTATGTCAAAGGATTAAAGCATAATCTCTTGAGTGTTGGACAAATGTGTAGAAAAGGTTACAATCTTATGTTTCAGAATGATGGATGTGAGATCAGAAAAAGATTTGGAATAGTAATTGTTGCTAGAAAGAAGATAGGTAGAAATGTTTACATCTCAAAGGTCGTGTTAGTTATTACCTTATGACTCAGATTAGTGAGAGTTGGCTATGGCATAGGAGATTGTGTCACATCAACTTTGATAGCCTGGTAAGGATAAGTTCAGTCCAAGTTGTGAGAGATCTACCAAATTTAACAAAGCATATTACTGTTATCTGTAAGGAATGTTAGTTTGGAAAGTAAACAAGAAGAAGCTTCAAAAGAAAGGATCAGTCATCTACCAGACTATTGGATTTGATGCATACAGACCTATGTGGTCCTACCAGAGTAAGGAGTTTCCAAGGTGACAAGTATTTCATGTTATTTATTGATGATTGCTTTAGAATGACTTAGGTCAATTTTCTTAAGGAAAAATTAGAAGCCCTAGATAAGTTTAAAACTCTTAAGGCAATGGTTGAAAATGAATTAGATATGAAACTCAAATGTTTGAGGTCTGAAAGAGGTGGTGAGTTTACATCTAATGAGTTTAACATGTTTTGTGAGAATCATGGGATAAAGAGGCATCTATCTACACCTAGAACTCCTCAGCAGAATGGAGTGATTGAAAGGAAGAATAGGACTATTTAAGAAACTACAAGGAAAATGATAAAGGAAGCAAACCTACCAAAAGTCTATTGAAGAGAAGCAATTCATACTATTGTCTACATACAGAACAAAGTACAGGTGAAAAGAAATGACACAAAGACTCCCTATGAGCTATGGTATGGAAGGACTCCCACTGCTAAATATTTCAAAGTTTTTGGAACCAAATGTTATATAAGAACAGATGAAGAACTAGGAAAGTTTGATGAAAGATGTGATGAAGGTATTTTCCTTGGATACTCTAACAAAAGCAAAGGTTACCATTGCTATAATATTAGGCTAAGAAAGATTGTTGAAAGTGTTAATGTTAAGGTTGATGAAGATATACAAAAGTTTTCATAGATTAATGGATATGAACTCAGGTTGTGGGTGACCTATGATGAGATTGAACCTGTAGATTATGGGTTGGTTCCCTTATAATTTTCTAATGGGCTAATGACTTTGCAGGAAAAGGGTTTAAAAAGACTTCCTAAAAAGTACTAAAACTGGATCTAAATGTGTGGTAATGCACCTAATTGGTAGAAACATGCGACTCTAACTCACAATAATTTTTAGAGTATCTATCCACAAAAACCACTTTGGTAATATGACCACAAAAATGATTCTAAGGAAGGCTTGAATAACTTTCTTTTTGGACGAAAACTAGGTTCTCACAGCATGAAAGAAAGGACTTTTCCAATACATAACCTAAGACCTATGATTTTTACTACTTTTCAATTCATACAAGTATAAATGAGATAATGATTTTAAAGGTTCTGATATTAAAACACAATAAAATCTCATCAAATCATTCATAAAATAGTACAAATGAGAAGGTAGATACTTGATTCTACTGAATATAAAGGAACACTTGCATAAAAATGGCAAAAAGTATAACTTGTAACTTGTTGTAATGTATTAATCTGTAAAGAATTGAGTTACAAACACTCTTTCTCTCTGCAATGCACAAGAGAGAAAAAAGGCAAGAACTAGAAAAACATAAGTTTTTCTCCCCATATATAATCTGCTCACAAAAAAGACCTAAAAGGTCAACTACCTCTAAAAATAATACCTCCAAGACTAATCCACGAGCAAGCATAAAAATCCCTAAAATTTAGGGTCATAACTGTAGGAAAAGGAGCAAAAATAGCTCCAAATTTCCCCTCACACTCAGTTTGACCAAGTGATACACCAAACTCCCTCTAGTTTGACCAAAAATCATGCAAAGAACTCAAAAATAGCTTAGTTAACTCCATCTCCTGATTTTGCATGATTTGGGCATGAGTAAAACTAATGTGAACAAATAATAAAGTAATCAACATGATTTACTTTAATATTTGTTATAAGTTTGTCTATCTTTTGACTCATACAATTTTATGACAAATAATAAAGCAATTTATAATTACATTACTTTATTAGTTGTTTTACATTTGTATATTAATTTCCAAATCATGCAAAATAATAATGATCTCCTCATAACTCCCCTTTGACTTCATGATCTCTTCATATATCTTATGATGATGTCAAAAATACATATTCTCCATGCATGCAAAAGTCAAAAAATATCCTTATTTAATCCCTTATATCTCCCATATATAGGACCTCCTCCATGCAAAAACGCATTCATCATGCTTTTATCATGAGACATACATTGTTTCATCCTTATGACTCCCATGCCATATTGCATACATAAATCAACTCACATTCAAAACTCAAAGTCAACACACCTTATGACTCCCATGCCATCATATGGCTTACCTTCACATTATTATCTTTATTGACTTTGAACAAAATCAAAAAGAAGTAATAATAACCCTTTTGGGCTTCTCTCACTTGTGCACTAGGTATGATGAGTGTAAGGTTTTGACCATGATCATGCATTTGGATAACAATGATTTCTTAAAATAAAGTCAAAAAAGCCCATAACTTGGGCTAGGGCTTTTGACCAAGAGGAAGTGGAAAACCTAAAATCTTTATCATTTTTTCTTTGTTCCCTCCTCTGCTACTCCAAACCCACCGATATGCAAGGGTTTCCATGAGGTTTTCTGAGGCATTCATGGGTTTAAACTACTACTTTTTAAGGCTATTTTCATCATTATCTTCATTCAGGTAAGCTCTCCTTCTGTGTATTTTGCATTTTTTGCAAGAAAAGTGGTAAAATACATCATTTTCTACTTCATCTTTAATTGCATCATCTAGTTTTTATCATGTATGATTATGTTTGTCTCCTGTATCTTGCTCTGCATATTCTTTTCCTATAGCTTGGCCTTTGTCGTAAAAAAGACCATGAGGGTTTCGTGAAAAACTCTTTGAAAGGAGAAACTTTAGCTTATCTTTTCTTAAAATGCTCTGATCTTTCATTCATGATATGACTATAGATAGGAATAAGCATGTATCTTTTGATATGGTCGTGAGTAAACCCTTGTAGGGTTTAGGGAAAAAAATACTCTATTACAAAAGAGGCCACTGCTCCTTAGCATTTTGTGTTTGAAACTGCATTATCTTTACTTCGACCTTCATGGCATGACTGTAAAAAGAACAAGTATGAATCTGTATGAATCTGGTAAACAATATGCTCCATTTTGTCTTTCCTTTGTTACAAAAGAGATACAGATGGCTTCTTCTCCTTCAAACAATGATATCTATGATGGTATTTCCAGCTTACTAGCATCAAAACCATCCTTTGACTATGTATCATGCTTCTTCATCTCTTTTTTGTAGTCTTCATGCTCCTTCAACAGTGACTGTATGTGCATCGCCTATTCATGCTTCTTCCTAACTGTATTCTCATCTCAGCGAAGGTTGTTCCAAGGCATGTCAACTATGTAGGTTTGATGATTCTCTTAGAATTTGATAGGACTTTGGATGACAATGCATAGCTCTCTGTGATTGGTCTTTGATATGCAACTCAAGTCTGCTATGGCTATTGTCTTCTTTTCCTCTAACTGTGATGATGTTACATTGTTTACCTTGAACCTTTCTTCACTATGTCACTACTCAAAAGGACTTGAAAAGTATCTACTATTTATTATTTGTTATTCTTTCCTAGCAAATGACAATAGTCATATTGATGCATTTATAACTTATACCTTGGTATATCTCCTTATCTCTCTTTGAAGGCATTATGAGTTCCTCATGACTCCTGTATCATATGATCATATCTTCATTTGGCAAAGGTATATGTTGATTACATGATGAATGGGTTAACTATTCCATGGTTTGAAACATTGCAATTCCTCTCTACCTCCCTCTAACAGTTTGCTTTCACTTCTTAAGGCAATTAGACATTTTATTCTTATGATTACTCTTGCATATTAGAAAGTTGCCATGGCACTATGATACTATTGTATCAATCATGATTGTCCTTTTGTTCCTCTCTATTACAGCTATAGGACTGTTTCATGTATTTAATATCAACTTTACACTTCATTCATAAAAAAAAGTGTAAATACTTGTTCTCAAATGCTGCTCCACGATTCCTGTAGTTGCATTTGTATCCTTCATTGCATGGTATTGAATGGTACCCGTCTTGATTCAAAGGTATACTATTTCTTTATGATGACTGTCCTCTAGTTGTACACTTTTGATATTCATGACTATCTTCTTGGTATATGAGACTGTCTCCTGTAGTTGAGGTCCTTATATATCATGATTGTCCTTAGTAACTATTCATTACTTGACTACTCCTTATGGTAATGACTGCAACTTCATGATAGACATGTCTTTTGATCTAAATGATGACTATTGTCCTAAATTGATGTTGATTGCAATATGACAAAAGGTTGTTCATAAGCATGTTGGGCTCAACCCTTGTGGGAGCCACATTTTCTCCACATGCTATGATATCAAAAAGAATAGTCTTCAATAGAAATTTCACCTATACCTACACAGTGAACCAACATGTTAGATATAAAACATACCTTTGATTACATGATATCATGTTTCTTGTGTGGATTTGTCCTTTTGATTTAGTAATTTCATCTCTTGATCAGCTATCTCTTTTGCTTCTCCTTGAACATTATCTAATATGACTCTGAATATGCTCAATTTATCTCCTCTCTTCCTGTTCATTAGATGGCTACTACTCCATAAAACTAGATGGTACTTTTTGTTGATTTGATTATGTGTATGAAAAGTTTTGGAACCTTGACCTCTAACAAAACCTTTTTTGTAGGTTTTCTGGAGCTCGACAGATGGAGGGAACTAAAGATTAACTCAACCTTGGGATTTGTCATTTGCAGGCAATGACGGGTCCCTCTACTTTTCTTATACATTTTATTCCTTCAAAAAGAAAAATTTACTTTTATGTAGCATACTCCAGTCACTCCCACAGCTTGTGTGGGACATATTTAAACACTCTTCTGAATATAATCAATTTTTTTACTATATGCAATGACTTATGTATATTTTGCTTTCTAAATCAAATACATAGCATAAAACAACTGAATCTCTTTTAAAGCACATGTTTAAAACATGATGAGGAAATGATAGTTTATAAATACCTCTCTTGAAATTTTACTAAAATGTACTAAATAATTAGCAATATCATAACTAAAAAAATGAAGTATGTTTGATACTTGTCATTCTTAGAATGTTTGCTTTCTTGTCTCTAGGGCATTTCACTTACTAGGATGGTTTGACAACACAGGTTGAGCTGTCACATGATCCTGATAAGTGATCTTTTCTTATTCTTTTGTCAATACATCAGACATTTAACTGGATGATCATTGCACATAAAAATTTTCTTTACCCCCTTTCCAACAATTGTTGTCTAGGCCTCACTAAATTAGGTTGCAAACATAATTTATTAACAAGAAGTACAAGTTGAAGAATAAGAAACTCCAAAAAAAGCTCCTAAAACTTCTAAATATGTGCAAAGGCATCACACTAAAGATCAAATCATTGGTGACAATAGCAAAGGAGTATTGACAAGAAGTAGAGCTACTGAAGAACAAGTAAATCTATGTTTACTTTCCAAAGTTGAACCTAAAATAGTGGTTGAGGCATGCAAGGATGAGTATTGGATTAAGGCTATGGAAGAAGAACTAATGCAAATTGAGAAGAATCAGACTTGGAAACTTGGCGCAAGACCAAAGAATAAGAATCTGATTGGAACTAAGTGGGTATACAGGAACAAGTTGAATGAGAATGGAGAAGTGGTAAGGAGAAAAGCAAGAATTGTGTAAGGGATACTCAGAAGTGGAAGGAATAGACTATAAGGAAACTTTTACCCTAGTGGCAAGAATGGAGGCTATTAGGTTGTTTCTGGCTTATACAACACATAAGTATTTCAAGGTATATCAAATGGATGTGAAGTTTGCTTTTCTAAATGGTGAATTGGAAGAGGAAGTACACATAGAGCAACTGGATGGATTTTAATTGCCAGTCAAACTAGATATGATATGTAGATTGAAGAAGGCATTGTATGGACTGAAGCAAGCTCCCATAGCTTGGTATGCAAGGTTATATAGGTATATGTTGTAGTAGGGATTTAGTAAAGGGTCTGCAGACAGTAACTTATACATCAAGGTAAGCAAAGATCAAATCTTGATTGTTGAGGTCTATGTGGATGACATAATCTTTGGTGGAAATGAAGGTATGTGTAAGGACTTTGCAAATGAAATGCAAAAAGAATTTGAGATGTCAATGTGTGGAGAGATGAACTTCTTCCTTGGGCTGCAAATTAATTAGACAGATAAGTGCATTTTCATTTCACAATCAAAGTATGTCAAGGAACTATTGAAGAAGTTTGGAATGGAAGATTCTAAACCAATTTGTACCCCCATGACAACTAGTTGTAAGTTGAGAAAGAATGATGAATCCCCTAAGGATGATCAGAGAAAATATAGATCAATGATTGGAGGACTGCTATACCTAACTACTACTAGACTAGATATCATGCATGCAATCTATCTTGTGGAAAGATTTCAAGAAGATCCTAGAGAGTAACATGGCATGGAAGTTAAGAGGATATTTAGGTATTTAAAGGGCACTCCAGATCATGGTTTGTGGTATTCTAAGAACAATGACTTCACCCTAATTGCCTACACAGATGCAGATTGGGTTGGATGTGTAGATGACAAGAAAAGTACAAGTGGTGGTGCATTCTTTCTTGGAGATAGAGTTGTATCGTGGCTAAGCAAGAAGCAAGATTTAGTGTCCTTATCTATTGCAGAGGTAGAGTACATTGCAGCTGCACCTTGTTGTACACAGGTGTTATGGATGAAACAAACCTTGAAAGATATCAAAGTTGAGTATGATGATCCAATACCTATCTTCTGTGATAATATAAGTTCTATTAAAATTTCAAAAACTCTGGTGATGCCTTCAAGGACAAATCATATTTCAATTGGGTATCACTTTCTAAGAGAGAAGGTTGCAGAGAATGAAGTGAAGTTGGAGTATTTGCCTACAAAGGATTAGGTTGCTAATATATTCATGAAGGCTCTTCCTAAGGATACATTTGAGTATCTCTGGGAGAAGTTAGGGGTTATTTCCTCTCCTTCTTTGAATTAGATGCATAAGGAAATGCATCAATCCAGTGAATTTCAAGAATCATTCTTTTTTAGATTGATGTTGGAGGCTACCTCTCAGGGGGAGCAGGTAGTGGCATTAATGATTGTTGCAGTTAGGGGGAGTAAGAGTTGGTATAGGAGGGTGTGTACTCCTAAGCGGGGGGGGTATTCAAAGCAATTGAGAAGAGTGAAACTATGTGCAAATATCATAATCAGGGGGAGAAAGCTTGAGAAAAATGTGTCACCCTTGCCATTGATGTCAAAGGGGGAGAGTTCATGTGAAAAAAAAAGGGAGTGAAAGAGAGTAAGATGTATAAAAGAAAGGGGGAGAGTGAGATTGGTGTAGAGTTGTGTCATGATGGTTTTTCACATCATATGTTGCCATTAATGACAAAGGGGGAGATTGTTGCAAGTATGTGCTAATCAGTGTTGTCATTGGTGTTAACTATGTCTTCTAATGTTGCGGTTGTTATTTGATTAAGTTATGTTAAAGTGATCTAAATACCTTGCAGAGGTGATGATGATGTTAGTAGATTGTTCCTATTGCTGAGTTTCCAAGTGCTTTTGAGAAAATTTGATTAAAACTGAAAAAAGTGTGTTGAAGAGTCTTTCGGCTTATAGAATATTGTTCAAGTTTTTGCTCCACATTTCTTCTGTGTTAGAGATCTGAGTGTGTAATTTGGATATGTTGTCAAGAAGTGTTTGAAGATACTAAATCCAAAAATTTGTTGCTTCGGATTTCTGTACAGTAAAAGTTATGTTTAACAATTTGAGAACGATATTTGATAGTGTTTCTGAGTTGTGCAGAGGTGTCTAGGAGAAAGTATTTTGCTCCGTATTCCTTTGCAGATTGGTTTCATGTGTTGCAGTTCTAGATATGTGTTCATAAGGATCTTACCTATCTTTCTTCCAAAAAATTTATGATTTGGTGCTCTGAAAATCAATTTATTGTGTGACAGAGTTCGACAGTTTTGTGTTCAGGTGAAAGTTGTGTTCAAGTGAAAGTTGTTGTGGCTGAATTTGTTGGTTTCCAAGTGACTTCAAGATGTTTGCAGATGTTTCTAGATTGTGTTAAATCTTTGTGTATGGTCTACAAGTTATGGTTGTGATCGTGGAAGCATGTGATCAAGAATTCCTCATATTTACATTGTTTGGTTGACCTTGAATGTTTGTGCTAATTGAGGAGGTGATTTGGTGATTATGTAAGTGTTGTGTAGCATGCCTAGATAGATTTGGGTCTGAGCTAAGGCATAGAGTGGTTTTCCTTCATTCCTTTGTGTTGTGGAATGTTTAGGTCCAGGCCTAAATCAAAAATTGTGTGTTTGTCGACATTGAAGAATGTGTTGCTGGCCTTGAAGATTGTTTCAAAGTTAATGATGGTATAAATAAGTACTAAGGATTCATGGATGCATGAGTTCAAATGGGGGATATTATGTTGTGATGTAAATTTGATCAGGGTAGCAAGGGCTTTCATGTGTTAGGCTACTAGATGTTGTAAGTAGAAGGTGTCTACAATTTTCGATGATGCTGTGAAGGTGTTGTGTATGTTGTGATGTATAATGAGTTCATTAGAACTAAACTTCATGCATAGGTTAGATGCAACTATATCAGTTCAAATTTTGGTAGTGATCCATTCTTTTCTTCCTTATTTCTATTTCAGTGGACAATGAGTCCACTTGGACAGTCAGTTGCCTGTAGTCACCATTCTCTCTACGGTAGTGAGCCTTTATAATTCGATATTGTTACTACATTATATTGTGAGATAATCCTCACTATGGTTTTTCCCTTTTAGGGTTTCCATGTAAAAATATGGTGTTCTCTTGTTCATGGTGTTGATGTGTTTAAGTTTCTATTATCTACTTTTCATGTTTAAACTTCATAATAGATTAAGGGTTTAAATGAACTGATGTTGATGTGATTATGTTTATGAGGGTTTGAAGTTTTTGATACAACTAATTCACCCCCCTCTCAGTTGTCTTGTGCCTTCAAAAATGTTGTCAAGAAGTGTTTGAATTTGTTAAATCTAGAATTTGGTCCTCCAGATTGTTGTGCAATGAAAGTTATGTTCACCAGTCTAAGAACAATATTTGACAATATTTCTGAGTTGTGCACAGGTATCTAGGAGAAAGTATTTTTCTCCACATTTCTCCATAGAATGGTTTCAAGTGTTGTGGTTCTAGATATGTGTTCATAAGGTTCTTATCTATCTTCATTCTAGAGGGTTTGCAATTTAGTGCTCCAGAAAGAAAGTTCTTGTGCAACAGAGTTCGATAGTGTTGTTTGCAAGCAATCTATGAACTGTCTTCAAGTGAAATTTGTTTTGGTTAAATTTGTTGGTTCTTAGGTGACTTCAAATTGTTCATGGATGTTTCCATCGTGGAAGCGTGTGATGAAGAATTTCTTATGTGTACACAGTTTGGCCAACCTTGAATGTTTGCGCTAATTGGGGAGTTGATTTGATGATTTTGTGAGTGTTGTGTAGTGTGCTTGGATGGATTTAGGTCTGAGCTAAGGTGTAAATTAGTTTTCCTTCATTCCCTTGTGCCGCAGAATGTTTAGGTCTAGACCTAATTCAAATATTGTGTGTTTTCTGACCTTGGAGAATGTTTTAAGGATTGAATATTGTGTTGTCGACCTTGGAGATTGATCTCAATGTTGATGGTAGTATAAATAAGTGTCAAGAGTTTGTGTGTGCAAGGGTGTGTGAAGGATATGATGTATATGGTGAAAAGTTGATCAAGGAAGTAAGAAATTTCATGTGTTAGGTGACTGGATGCAATGAGCAAAAGGTGCCTACTATATTTAGGTATAGATGTGAAGGTGATGTTTATTATGCTTCATTGGAACTGAAACCATGCATGTGTCAGATGCAATTATATCAGTTCATTCTTGGCAGTGAACCTTTTGTTCTTTATTCTTTCTCTAAATAGTGAGTCGTTGGCAGTGAGCCTTTCTTTTATGGGCATTGAGCCCTTTGATAGTGAGCCTCTTGTAATTCAGTATTGCTACTACTCTATATTATGATCTAATCCTCACTATGGTTTTTCCCTTTTAAGGTTTTCCACATAAAAATCTGGTGTTCTCTTGTGCATTGCATTGATGTGTTTAAGTTTCTGTTATCTGCATTTCATGTTTAATCTTCATAACAGATTAAGGGTTTAAGTGAACTGATGTGCATGTGATTAAGTGTATAAGGGTTTGAAATTTTTGATACAACTAATTCACCCCCTCTCAATTGTCTTGTGCATTCAATAATTGGTATCAAAGCAAGGTTCCTTTGAAGAAAGATTAACAGCTTGAGGTAGATCCGGGATGCCACACAAGAAGGATGCTCCCTTGTTTGATGGTTCAAACTATGTACTCAGGAAGGTAAGGATGGAAGCCTTTCTAATTTCACTTGGTTATGATGTATGGAAATGTGTCAAGTCTAATTACAAAGAACCTAAGAATGGTGTAAGCTCTCAAGATGAAGTCAAAGATGTTGAAATAGATTGTAAGGCAAAACATGCTCTCTTAAGTGGACTTAATAATCTTGAATTGGTGAAGGTTGTGAATTTGAAAACTACTAATGAAATTTGGAAAAGATTGGAAAGCATTTATGAAGGAGATGAGAAGGTTAAATGGGCTAAAATGCAAAATTTGAAGCTCATTTATGAGACTATGTGAATGTCTAAAGATAAAAACATTACAAGCTACTTGCACAAGGTGGATGAAGTTGTCAATGGAATCAAAGGACTTGTTGGGGATATAAGTGATCAAGAAGTGATATTGAAGGTACTTAGAACTCTTCCTAAAGCTTACAGTCATAAGGTTTCTACTATTGAAGAATTATAAGATTTGAATCAGTTTACCAAAGATCAGTTGCTTGGCACTCTAACTACTTTTGAAATAAGAGAATTTGGCTAAAGTAGTGGAACTAGAAAAGATGAGACTACTTTTAAAGTTGGTAAAATAGAGAAGACTACTAAATCAGATCCGGATGACTTTGATGAAGTGGAATCTACCTTTGTGAGAATGATGAAAAAGGGTACTGGTAAGTTTAGTGGTAAGTTGCTTTTTAAATGTTTGAGTTGTGGAAAAAAAGGTCATTATGTTTCAAGATGTCTAGATAGAGGTCTTAGAATTAAGAATAAGGAAAATAGAGGAAGGTTGGTTAAGAAAAACTACTATGCAAGCATTTTTTATGATGAATGCTTATTTATTGCCATAAGGGATGAAACTAGTCCTGCTAACTCTAGAATTTATGTGAAGGAAAAGAATCTGGAAGCGTGTCCTAACCCTAAAGTCACTGTAATATCTACTTTTCATGCTAAGAGTGAAAAGGATGACTGGGTCATTGACAGTGAATGCTCAAATCATATGACAGGTGATAAGAGTAAGTTTATTAAACTTGAAAATTTTGATGGTGGAGTAGTTAGATTTGGTGATGATGAAGTTGCTAAGATTTGTGGAAAAGGTTCAATCAGTTTTGATGGAAAGCATAACACTAATGATGTTCTTTATGTCAAAGGTCTAAAGCATAATCTCTTGAGTGTTGGATAGATGTGTAGCAAAGGTCACAATCTTATGTTTCAGGATGATGGGTGTGAGATCAAAAAAAGCTTCAGAACAGTAATTGTTGTTGGAAAGAAGACAAGTGGAAATGTTTATCATCTCAAAGGTGGTGTTAGTTATTGCCTTATGTCTCAGATCATGAGAGTTGGCTATGGCATAAGAGATTGTGCCACATCAATTTTGATAGCCTTATAAAGATAAGTTCAATCCAAGCTGTGAGAGATCTACCAAAGATAACAAAGCATATCACTGTTGTATGTAGGGAATGTCAGTTTGGAAAGCTAACAAGAGGAAAATTCAAGAGAAAGGATTAGTCATCTACCAGACTATTGGATTTGGTGCATAAAGACCTATGTGGTCCTACCAGAGTAAGGAATTTTCAAGGTGGCAGGTATTTCATGTTATTTATTGATGATTGCTCTAGAATGACTTGGGTCATTTTTCTTAAGGAAAAAATAGAAGCCCTAGATAAGTTTAAAGATTTTAAAGAAACGGTTGGAAATGAATTGGATATGAAAATCAAATGTTTGAGGTATGACAAAGGTGGAGAGTTTACTTCAAATGAGTTCAACATGTTTTTTGACAATCATTGGATAAAGAGGCGTCTATCTACTCCTAGAACTCCTTAGCAAAATGGAGTGGTTGAAAGGAAGTATAGGATTGTTCAAGAATCTACAAGGACAATGATAAAAGAAGCAAACCTACAAGAAGTCTACTGGAGAGAAGTAAATCATACTATTGTCTACATACAAAACAAAGTACAGGTGCAAATGGCACAAAGACTACATATGAGCTATGGTATGGAAGGGTTCCCACTGCTAAATATTTCAAAGTTTTGGAAAGTAAATGCTATATCATAAGAGATGAAGAACTAGGAAAGTTTGTTGCAAGATGTGATTAAGGTATTTTCCTTGGATACTATAACAAAAGCAAAGCTTACCAGTGCTATAATAAGAGACTAAGAAAGATTGTTGAGAGTGCTAATGTTAAGGTTGTTGAAGATTTACAAAAGTTTTCAGAGATTAATGGCTATGAATCAGATGAGTCTTCTTGTAGGGAAGAAGAAAAGATCAAAGAGAAATAAGTAGAGGTTGAAGTTCAAAAGACTCCAGAAAGAGTAGTACAAGTTGAAGAACAAGAAGCTCCAGAAAAAGTTCCTAAAAATCCCAAATATGTGTAGAGGCATCACACTGAAGATCAAATCATTGGTGATAAGAACAAAGGTGTATTGAAAAGAAGAAGAGCTACTGAAGAACAAGAAAATCTATGTTTACTTTCCAAAGTTGAACCTAAAATAGTAGTTGAGGCATGCAAGGATGAGTATTGGGTTAAAGCTATGGAAGTAGAACTGATGCAGATTGAGAAGAATCAGACTTGGGAACTTGTCCCAAGACCAGAGAACAAGAATGTAATTGGAACTAAGTGGGTATATAGGAACAATTTGAATGAAAATAGAGAAGTGGTAAGGAACAAGGAAAAACTTGTATGTAAAGGGTACTCACAAGTAGAAGGAATAGACTATGAGGAAACTTTTGCTCTGGTGGCAAGAATGGAGGCTATTAGACTATTTCTGGCATATGCAGCACACAAGGATTTCAAAGTATATCAAATGGAGATCTAAGTGTATGGTTTGGATATGTTGTCAAGAAGTATTTGAAGATGTTAAATCTAGAATTTGGTGCTCTGAATTGATGTGCAATGAAAGTTATGTTCACCAGTCTAAGAACAATATTTGACAATATTTTTGAGTTGTACATGTGTTGCAAGTATGAGGTGAACCAGTGTTGTCATTGATGTCAACATACTCATATTACATTGACAAGAAGGATTGGATGAGCTGTGTGTTGAGGATATTGAGAAAATTACCCTCAGTCAGGAATAGTGAAGAACAGTGATGAGAAGAAGGCAAATATATTGGATAGGTTGAGAACCGGAGGATGCGGATTAAAGGGTTTGCAGATATGAGTCTTGAGATGCTTCAGTCAAGTTTTCAGAGGTCCGCATGAAGACCTGAAGAAGTTATGGCTGTCTGTGTGGAACCGGTTCCGGCAAGTGCTTAGAGGTGACAGAGGATCACAGAAAGGTCCGGTGAGGTCCAGAATTGTACAATCCTAATCTGCGGATTGGAAAGAGTATTTGGGATGTCCTTCTGATGTGCCATCTCAAGTTGTGTATGATTTGGAGGTCTGAAAGTACCTCTTGCATTATGACAGTGGCGACAGACTGTGTTCTTGAAGTTCCGGATAAGGAGGATAAGAGATTCCAGCAAGTAAAGGACATGCGGATGTATCCGGTCATTCAGGCAGGCTTGTGAAGCTTTCTGGATCATATTGAGGTTGTGTTGTTGATTCGCATTGATAGTAGAGCCCAGAATTGAAGTTATTCTTCCGAATGAAGTTCTTGCTTTGTTTAGCCGACCGGATGAGTTGTTCATCCTGCAAATGTTCTTGTGGTGGCCGACCGGATGTGTTATTCATCTTGCGGATACTCTTATGGTTGTTTGCCGACTTAGATGTTTGTTCCTAGGTCGATGTCTTGTATAAATAACAGTTTGTGAGTTCATTTCAAGGTGTGGGGTGTGTCGATGAGTGTGGCATAGCGAAGAGAAGTGCGAAAGGCAGAGCAGAGGTTTTTGGGCTTAATTGGAACTAATCCAGACATGGTAGAGATGTCATTCTCCAGTTCAAGACTGTGATTTTTATCACTCTGTAGACAGTGTGTCTCCTTGTAGGCAGTGGGCCTCTTTGTGAGCAGTGTGCTCGGGCAGTGAGCCCTAATTGGCATGTGCCATTCATTCTTCTTTATTCTTCTAACAGAGAATAATTCTTGGGTTAATCACCCCGTGGTTTTTCCCTTAACCGGGTTTTCCACGTCAAAATCTTGGTGTTCAATGTGTTGATGCTTATCTGCTCTTGTGTTTATGTATTATGCTTTCATGGATGATTAATTTATATGCTGCTAACTAACAACAAAGAATCAAGAGTTTGAAAGAACAAGAAGTTTTATACAACTGATTCACCCCCCCCCTCTCAGTTGTATGCCCTAGATCCAACAATTGGTATCAGAGCCAAGTTCCTCTAATAGGAGCTTAACCGCTTGAGGTGATCCAGGATGTCGTCATACAAGAAGGATAGTCCGAAGTTCGATGGAACCAACTTCACTCTCTGGAAAGGTTACATGAAGTGTCACCTGGAATGTATGGGAAAAGCATACTTGGCTATGGTTTCAAAACCATATGTACCTCCACAAGGTGGTCCGACAACTCTGAATGAAATCACAGAAGCTGAAAACAATCTGCGGACCAAGGAAGCTCTTCTAAGCGCATTGAATGACTCAGATCTCTCGAATGTTATTGACCTACCAACTGCTTATGAGATCCTAACTAAACTGGAACTTCTGTATGAAGGAGATGAGTTTGTCAAAAGTGCAAGGTTGCAAAGTCTGAAAGGGAAATTTGAAAGATTGAAAATGAGAGATGATGAAAACATCACTACCTTTATGCCAAGAGTGAATGAGCTGGTATGTGGAATCAGAAATGCTGGTGGAACTTTAGATGAAAATGAGATTGTCTGCAAAATCCTAAGATCCCTTCCTGCTGCCTACAAAATCAAGGTTGCTGCCATTGATGAATTCAGAGCCCACACAACTGTCACAAGAGAACAACTGGCTGGCAAACTAGCTGCATTTGAAATGACCGAGTTTGGAGATGATCCTCCCAAGACTGAATCTGCTTTCAAAGCCAGTGCCTATGTGAAAGGAAAACAGAGATTTGATCCGGGAGAAAACTCATCAAGGAAAATGTCATGGTATGATCAAGCAAGAAGAGACATGGAAGAAGAAGAAGCAGAAACAGCTCAACTTGAAGCCCTCATTGCAAAGAGACTGCCAAGAGGATCCGGTAAGTATGAAGGAAAACTACCCTTTAAGTGTTTCAACTGCAATAAGATTGGTCATTTTGCTTCAAGATGTCCGGAAAGATCTGCAAGGTCTAATACTAACAGACAAAGGTTTCAAAAGAATTGCTATTATGTTCATGAAGAAGATGACAATGAAGGAGTAACAGATGATGAATCAGAACTAGGAAGCAAATCTGGAAATGAGTGGGTGTTTATTGCCATCAAGGAAGAAGATTCAATGCTCTCTGAATCTGTCAATCACAAAGATGTTGAAAAAGCTTTGGCTGCTCAAGTGGAAGAAAAGGATGATTGGGATATTGACAGTGGATGCTCTCACCATATGACTGGTGACAAGAATAAGTTCTTGAATTTGGAAAGGTATGAAGGAGGAATGGTAAAGTTTGGTGACAATTCAGCTGGCAGAATCAGAGGCAGGGGAACTATTTCCTTTGATGGAAAAAGCAAAACAGGTAACGTACTATATGTTGAAGGATTAAAGCACAATCTTCTCAGTGTTGGTCAGTTAGTGGACAAGGGTTATGATCTCCGGTTCAAGAATGGAAAATGCAGAATCTTTACAAGCTCCGGAACTGAAATTGCATCCGATACTCAGACAAAAGGTAATATCTTTCATCTGATTGGTTCAAATAAAAGTTGTTTGTTTGCTCAAATTGATCAGAGTTGGTTATGGCATAGAAGAATGTGTCATGTAAATTTTGATAACATCATCAAGATAAGCAATACTCAAGCCGTAAGAGATCTTCCAAAATTGATGAAACCCACAAATAGTTTGTGCAAAGAATGTCAGCTAGGTAAACAAAGCAGAGTCTCTTTCAAAAGCAAAGATCAGTCTTCTACCGGATTGTTGGAATTAGTACATACTGATCTCTGTGGTCCGACAAGAATCAAGAGTCTGCAAGGTGATAGATATTTCATGTTGTTAATTGATGATCATTCCAGGATGATGTGGGTTACCTTTCTAAAAGAAAAATTAGAAGCATTTGAGAAGTTCAAAATCTTCAAAGCTATGGTAGAGAATCAAACCGGATTGAAACTAAAGTGTCTAAGGTCTGATAGAGGTGGTGAATTTACATCTGGTGAGTTCATTGACTTTTGTGAGAAGCAGGGTATAAGGAGACAGTTGTCTGCTCCTAGGACTCCACAGCAGAATGGAGTAGTTGAGAGAAAGAACCGGACCATCCAGGAAGCTGCCAGGACAATGATGTTGGAAGAAAATGTTCCTCAAATGTTTTGGAAGGAAGCTATCAGCACTGCAGTCTACACTCTCAATCGAGTTCAAATCAGAAACAACACCGGTAAGACCCCCTATGAACTCTGGTTTGGCATCACTCCTACTGTGAAATATTTCAGAGTATTTGGTAGCAAGTGTTATATTAAAAGAGATGAAGATCTAGGAAAGTTTGATGCTAGAAGTGATGAAGGAATTTTCTTGGGTTACTCCACTCAAAGCAAAGCATACCGGTGTTACAATAAGAGATTGAGGAAGATGATAGAAAGTACCAATGTGAAAGTTGATGAAGGAATTGAGAAGCCTTCAAGATTTTATGAGTTTGATGAAGATGACCAAGACAGTGTTCAAGGACCTCAATCCTCTCCGGTGAGATAGAGTCAGCCTGATCCGGTAAGTCAGGAAGAAGAGATAGGTCTGAATGAGCCTGATCAAGAAGCAGCAGTGCAGGATACTCCCAAAATTCCAAGGTATGTAAGACTGAACCACTCTGAAGATCAAATCATAGGTGACAGAAGCAAAGGTGTACAAACTAGAAGGAATGTTGCTCAAAATCAGGATGAATGTTGTCTGATTTCAAAGATTGAACCTAAAACAATAAATGAAGCCTGCAATGATGAAAACTGGACCAAAGCAATGAAAGATGAATTGATGCAAATTGAGAAAAATCATACTTGGGATCTTGTTCCTAGACCTAGAGACAGGAATGTAATTGGAACCAAGTGGGTCTTCCGGAACAAACTAAATGAAGCTGGTGAAGTAATCAGAAACAAAGCTAGATTGGTCTGCAAAGGCTACTCTCAAATAGAAGGAATTGACTTTGAAGAGACTTTTGCTCCGATGGCAAGAATTGAAGCTGTCAGATTACTTCTTGCATTTGTTGCCTTCAAAGACTTCAAGGTATATCAGATGGATGTCAAGTCTACCTTCCTAAATGGTGATCTGGAAGAAGAAGTCTACATTGAACAACCGGATGGATTTCAATTGTCTGATAATGATGATATGGTCTGCAAGTTGAAGAAAGCTTTGTATGGATTGAAGCAAGCCCCAAGAGCATGGTATGAAAGGTTGGATAAGCATCTTGTGCAGATTGGATTCAACAAAGGTACTGCTGATAGTAACTTATATTTCAAAATTGATTATGAAAACATTTTGATTGTTGAAGTGTTTGTGGATGATATCATTTTTGGAGGTAGAGATAGTATGTGCAAAACTTTTGCAAATCAGATGAAAAGTGAGTTTGAAATGTCTATGCTTGGTGAAATGAATTTCTTCTTGGGTCTGCAAATTACTCAAACAAAAGAAGGGATCTTCATTTCTCAGACCAAATATGTGAAAGAATTGTTAAAGAAAATTTGGTATGGAAGACTCAAAACCTATGAACACTCCTATGGCAACCGGATGTAAGTTAAGCAAAGATGATGATTCTCCAAAGGCAGATCAGACAAAGTATAGATCAATGATTGGTGGATTGTTGTATCTCACTCAAACTAGACCAGATATAATGCAGGCTGTTGGTCTTGTGGCAAGATTCCAGGCTGATCCTAGAGAATCTCATATTATGGCAATCAAAAGAATTTTTAGGTACTTGAAAGGAACAGTTGAGTATGGTCTATGGTACCCTAGAGATCTGGATTTCTCTCTTCATGCTTACACAGATGCAGATTGGGCAGGAGATGTGGATGACCGGAAGAGCACCAGTGGTGGAGCATTCTTTTTGGGCAAGAGATTGGTTTCTTGGCTAAGCAAGAAACAAGATGCGATATCTCTATCTACAACTGAAGCAGAATACATTGCAGCAGCAGGTATTTGCACTCAAATCTTATGGATGAAGCAGATGCTAAGAGACATCAAAATTGAATATGAGGAGCCTATCACAATTTTCTGTGATAATTCAAGTGCAATTAATATTTCTAAGAATCCGGTATTGCATTCTAAGACTAAGCACATATCTATCAAATTTCACTTTTTGAGAGAACAAGTAAACAAGGAAGAAGTTAGATTGGAGTATGTTCCCTCCAAGGATCAGATTGCAGATATCTTTACAAAACCTCTTCCCAAGGACTCCTTTGAATATCTCCGGGAGAAGTTAGGGGTCATGGCCCCTCTGGTGATGAACTAAGATGCACTGATGTGCATCAGTCCGGTGGATATCACAGTCATATCTTGTGATCCGGATTGATGATGGGGAGCTTCTACTAAGGGGGAGCAGCTGGTATGATTCTGATGTATTAGAATTGCAAGTATGAGCCCTTTGCCATTGATGTCAAAGGGGGAGAGAAGACATGTGAAAAACAAGTGGTTAATGATCAAAGAGGGAGAGAAGACATGTAAAAAGTTGTTGCTGATAGGGGGAGCTGTGACAGAAAGGAGAAGTTCTTGTCTTGATGGTTTTTCACATCATATGTTGCCATCAATGACAAAGGGGGAGATTGTTGCAAGTATGAGGTGAACCAGTGTTGTCATTGATGTCAACATACTCATATTACATTGACAAGAAGGATTGGATGAGCTGTGTGTTGAGGATATTGAGAAAATTACCCTCAGTCAGGAACAGTGAAGAACAGTGATGAGAAGAAGGCAAATATATTGGATAGGTTGAGAACCGGAGGATGCGGATTAAAGGGTTTGCAGATATGAGTCTTGAGATGCTTCAGTCAAGTTTTCAGAGGTCCGCATGAAGACCTGAAGAAGTTATGGCTGTCTGTGTGGAACCGGTTCCGGCAAGTGCTTAGAGGTGACAGAGGATCACAGAAAGGTCCGGTGAGGTCCGGAATTGTACAATCCTAATCTGCGGATTGGAAAGAGTATTTGGGATGTCCTTCTGATGTGCCATCTCGAGTTGTGTATGATTTGGAGGTCCGGAAGTACCTCTTGCATTATGACAGTGGCGACAGACTGTGTTCTTGAAGTTCCGGATAAGGAGGATAAGAGATTCCAGCAAGTAAAGGACATGCGGATGTATCCGGTCATTCAGGCAGGCTTGTGAAGCTTTCTGGATCGTATTGAGGTTGTGTTGTTGATCCGCATTGATAGTAGAGCCCAGAATTGAAGTTATTCTTCCGGATGAAGTTCTTGCTTTGTTTAGCCGACCGGATGAGTTGTTCATTCTGCAAATGTTCTTGTGGTGGCCGACTAAATGTGTTATTCATCTTGCGGATACTCTTATGGTTGTTTGCCGACTTAGATGTTTGTTCCTAGGTCGATGTCTTGTATAAATAACAGTTTGTGAGTTCATTTCAAGGTGTGGGGTGTGTCGATGAGTGTGGCATAGCGAAGAGAAGTGCGAAAGGCAGAGCAGAGGTTTTTGGGCTTAATTGGAACTGATCCGGACATGGTAGAGATGTCATTCTCCAGTTCAAGACTGTGATTTTTATCACTCTGTAGACAGTGTGTCTCCTTGTAGGCAGTGGGCCTCTTTGTGAGCAGTGTGCTCGGGCAGTGAGCCCTAATTGGCATGTGCCATTCATTCTTCTTTATTCTTCTAACAGAGAATAATTCTTGGGTTAATCACCCCGTGGTTTTTCCCTTAACCGGGTTTTCCACGTCAAAATCTTGGTGTTCAATGTGTTGATGCTTATCTGCTCTTGTGTTTATGTATTATGCTTTCATGGATGATTAATTTATATGCTGCTAACTAACAACAAAGAATCAAGAGTTTGAAAGAACAAGAAGTTTTATACAACTGATTCACCCCCCCCCCTCTCAGTTGTATGCCCTAGATCCAACAACATGGGCATCTAGGAGAAAGTATTTTGCTCTACATTTCTCTGCAGAATGGTTTCAAATGCTCCAGTTCTGGATATACATTCATAAGGTTCTTATCTATCTTCATTTCAGAGGGTTTGTGATTTAGTGATCTGAAAAGAAAGTTCTTGTGTAACAGAGTTCGACAGTGTTGTTTGCAAGTAGTCTGTGAATTGTCTTCAAGTGAAATTTGTTGTGGTTAAATTTGTCGGTTCTTAGGTGACTTCAAGTTGTTTGTGGATGTTTCCAAAATGTGTTAAAGCTCTATGCATGGTCCACAATTTATGGTTGTGATCGTGGAAGCGTGTGATGAAGAATCTCTTATGTGTACAATGTTTGGTCGACCTTGAATGTTTGCGCTAATTATGGAGTTGATTTGATTATTTTGTGAGTGTTGTGTAGTTTTCTCAGATGGATTTAGGTGTGAGCTAAGGTGTAAAGTAGTTTTCCTTCATTCCCTTGTGCCACGGAATGTTTAGGTCCAGAGTTAATTCAAATATTGTGTGTTTTCCAACCTTGGAGAATGTTTCAAGGATTGAAGATTGTGTTGCTGACCTTAGAGATTGATCTCAAGGTTTATGGTAGTATAAAAAGGTTTCAAGAGTTCATGTGCATGGGGGTGTGTGAAGGATATGATGGATATGGTGAAAAGATAATCAAGGAAGTAAGAACTTTCATGTGTTAGGTGACTGGATGTAGTGAGCAGAAGGTGCCTACTATCTTTTGATATAGATGTGAAGGTGATGTTTGTTGTGCTTCATTGGAACTGAACCCATGCATGTGTTAGATGCAATTATATCAGTTCATCCTTGGTAGTGAGCCTTTTCTTCTTTCTTATTTTTCTAGACAGTGAGTCCTTGGCAGTGAGCCTTTCTTTTGTGGCCAGTGAGCCCTTTGGCAGTGAGCCTCTTGTAATTTGGTATTGCTACTACTCTATATTGTAAGCTAATCCTCATCATGGTTTTTCCCTTTTAGGGTTTTCCACATAAAATCTGGTGTTCTCTTATGCATGGTGTTGATGTGTTTAAGTTTTTATTATCTTCATTTCATGTTTAATCTTCATAACAGATTAAGGGTTTAAGTGAACTGATGTGAATGTGATTAAGTGTATATGGGTTTGAAATTTTTGATACAACTAATTCACCCCGCCTCTTAGTTGTCTTGTGCATTCAACACTATTTAAATATGTACCCTCTTTCTCATGGATTAGGACCTACCAACTATACTAGTAGAGTATGTTGTAATTTATCAGCTTGTTCTTGTTACAAACATGGTTTCTAAATATTGGCATATCTTTCTTACATCTTGTTGATCTTATTTCATCCATCATAATCTACTTGCTTTTCAAACTATTTGGATGTATTTCATCATCAATCAACACTAAAATAGTCAAAAACAATCTTCAATCATAATCTACTTGATCTTTCTTACATCTTGTTGATCTTATTTCATCCATCATAATCTACTTGCTTTTCAAACTATTTGGATGTATTTCATCATCAATCAACACTAAAATAGTCAAAAACTATTTGGATGTATTTCATCATCAATCTACTAAATTGAGCATAGCATTACAAGTAGGATTAATACCAAAAAATGCAAAAAATGCCTTTCAACCTAAACTATTATTTGCAATATTCAAACTATCTATTCTACAATATAAGATATTGTTAAAATATATTATTGCAAACATATTTATTTATTCTCTTTTAACTATAAATTTATCGCATTCTTTTATCCATTGTAGCATTTCCATTACTCCTTCCTTCTAAAATTATCACATAGAAAGTTTGAATTGCTACTACATATGTTTTATACTCAAACCTGGAACTAACACCTTCAAATGTATATTCCATATGAAACATCCTCCAATTCCTTGTTCTAGCTTTCAATTAGTAATCAAGCCTACTCATCACAACCACCTCTTTTAACAAGCCTATTTTATTTATGTTAGTTTATATTTTCACATTATAAATGTCTTGAATATCTACCAATAAAATGTTAGAGTGAATAATTTATTATCTATTCACTATAGCTTAAGTGTACTTAGGTTGATGAGGTTAGACAACATCTTATCTAACTAAATGTACAACCTTTTAGACACTTAGAGGTTACCTAGTTGTTTGATAAACCTCATGTGCATACCTTTTGAGGTTGAAATACTTTCCATCTCACCTCAAAAGGCACTTTGTAGTCATCCAACACTTGTCACACAAGGTTGTTGGTTTGCACATTCCAAGTGATCCAAAGGTTGACACCTATAAGACACTTGTCTACATGCATGTGCCACATCATGGGGCACTTATCAATCCACATGCAAGGTAGATTGCCTCATTCATGCCTATATAATAAGGCATTACGTACATATTTTACTTAGCTTTTGTTAATATCAATTTGTCTTGTTGGGACCTGTAAAAAATAGTTCCCAAAATGCATCTTTTTACCCCAAATTCAATGAAAATCCCACTTTGTGCCTTTGTGATGCAGGAGCATCTAGTGGTGTAAAGGCAATCTTGCATCACCCAAAAAGATGTTGATTCAAAATCATTGAAGTTGTTTTCATTTCTTTCCATAATTAGTGTTTCTAGTTCCATAATCTCTTGAATAATGATGTAGGACTTTCAGCTTTTCCAAACTACTAAAAATAGCAAACTGTTATATTTGGAAGGTTTAACTACCATTTTAGGAAAGTTTGCATTTGGGCATGGATGGAAGAAAAATTTTCTAGGAAGATTCATAAATGAAATATAAGACCTTTGGCGAAGGAATCATGCAAAGATCATTTGTGAGCTAAAAGATATTAAAGTTTCTGTTTTCTAAAAAACCCCTAAAAATTTTTGAAACCGGATATGAGGCACTAAAACATCCCATAAAATCTCAAAAAGTTGACGAAAATATTTTTATGTATTTTTGGTGTGATAGTTCACTTAACGAGCTTTCCGACGCTTTAAACAGTTCATCAATCGGACACCCAGATCAAAAGTTATGCTTCCCAGAAGTTGACCTACTTTTGGAGGGAGTTGCAAATTTTAAAATTTAGCTGGAGGCCGCCAAAAAGTGCTATTTATGACTATTTTTAGGAACCCTGGGCAGTAGTAGAGTGAAGGGGGAAAGTGTAGAGTCAAGAATAGGCAGTAAAATAGAAACCCTAGCTGATTTGGGGTTACAGAAGGCAAAAGATTCCAGAGCTTGGTGATAGGTAACTGTAATGTGTTGCAGCCTATAGAGGATTGATTCCTCTAATTGTATTTGAGCTTCTGTAATGTAATGAGTTGTCCAAATAAATAAAATAATATTCTATTTTCTATGTGCAAATTTTGTTGTTGTGTGTTTTTTTATTTACCCCCTTCATCAAGTGGTATCAAAGCAAGGGTTCCTAAGTGTGTAGACAAATCACCGACCGTGAAGCAGTTTGCACTAGGACTTGAGGTTGTGGGTTTGTTACGGAGATCAAGATGCCTCCATGAAGAAATCATATTGGGAGGAATTCTTTGATAGAAGAGGGGTTTAGATCCCTGCAAAGGCAAATTGATGCATTGCAAGAGGAGCTATGAAGAGGGTTTGAGCCCATAACAAGAGAAAAAAGTGAGGATAAAGCTGAAGAAGAGCTATCAGAAGAAGAACAAGAAGCTGTAGGAGATCCTGCAGAAGTTAGATTGTTGAGGGCCATTTTGAAGATTGGAAAGAGGCCCAAATTGAAGTTTCTACCTATTCTAAAGATTTGAATCTGGAACAGCTTATTGATTGGATCAATGATATGGAAGAATATTTCGAGTATGAAGATGTAGAAGACCCAGATCAGGTCAAGTTTGCAAAAACAAAGTTGAAGGGCCATGCCATTATTTGGTGGAAGGAGGTCTAGTTAGAGAGAAATAGAAGAGGAAAAGGAAAGATTACCAGATGGGATCGGATGGTGGAGAAACTAAAGAAGCAGTTCATTCCTATGGACTATGAGATGGAGTTGTTGAAGAAACTGTAAGGATTGAAGCAAGGTAACAAGTATATCAAGGAGTATACAGAAGTTTTTTATAAGATTACTATTAGGACAGGCCATGCAGAGACCAACAAGGAGAAGGTAGCTCGTTACATTAATGGGTTAAGGCGAAGTATTCAAGAGGAGCTAAGCCTAGTCAGAATGACCACCATAGAAGATGCAAACCAGTTTTCCCTGAAGGTGGAAGAGAAGCTGAATAAAAGATTTGATAGAAAGAAAAGGGGAAGAGGTCAAGGTAGAAGGACTGGTGGAAGACCCTATGGAGGCCAAAATGAAGATCCAAAGAAAAGTGAAGAAGCTGGTACCAGTTAAAAATCAGAGAGGAGATAATACCTACTGCCCTCGTCACCATAATAATGGTGAGCAAAGAGGAAGAGGAAGAGGCAGACCTAGGCAAGGACCTAGAAGAGGACGTTTCAGAGGAACCTATTTCCAATGTGGAGAAGAAGGGCATTGAGCATACGAGTGTCCGCAACATCAAGGAAGGACGAATAGAAGACCTAAAGGTAATGTACAAGTTGTACATGTAGATGAAGATGCACAGTCTAAGCATTTTGAAGATGCTGAAAGGGGAGAAAACCTACTTATCAGAAGAACCTTGTTGAATGAGGAGAAAGAACTAAATTAGATGAAGAGTTTATTCCACACAAGGTGCAAATGTGAAGGTAAGTGTTGTGATATTATTATTGACAGTGGAAGCACTGACAATCTTGTTTCAGAGGAGATGGTTGACAAGTTGAAGTTGACAATAAGAAAGCATCCACATCCATATCGAATCGCATGGTTGCAGAAGGACCATAGAACTTTGGTTAATGAGTAGTGTTTAGTGAAGTTCAAGATTGGGGACTACCATGATGAGGTGTTGTGTGATATCATACCAATGGACGCATTCCATATGTTGTTGGGGAGGCTGTGGCATTATGATAGGTGTGTTGTCCATGATGGCCATGCAAACACATATTCCCTAACAAAGGATGGAGTTCATCATAAATTGAAGCCCTTGAAGGAGGTGGAAGAAAAGGTATGTAGTACTGCCAGCATTTGGTTGGTAGATGTCAGAAAATTTTTGGAGGGTATGAAGCATGAGCGCCATTGCTTTGCATTGATTCCTAAGATTTGTCAAGAGAAATGTGAAGATGTACCAACAGAAGTCTCAGATATATTGGAAGAATTTCAAGATATTGTCTCTGATAATGTACCAGAAGGTTTACCACCAATGAGGAAGATAAGTCATCAAATGGATTTGATACCAGGAGCCAGTTTGCCGAATAAGGCAGCCCACAGAATGATCCCTGCAGAGAATGAAGAGCTTAATAGACAAGTTCAGGAGTTGTTGAGGAAGGGACTAATAAGGGAGAGCCTAAGTCCATGTGTGGTACCTGCAGTACTAGCACAAAAGAAAGATGGAGAATGGAGGATTGTATAGACTCCTGAGCAATCAACAAGATCACGATCAAGTACAGATTTTCATTGCCTAGAATGGATGACATAATAGATTGTTTGAGTGGAGCCAGGTACTTCATGAAGATTGACCTGAAGAGTGGGTATCACTAGATCCGTATCAGAAAAGGAGACAAATGGAAGATAGCCTTCAAGACAAAGGAAGGTTTGTATGAGTGGTTAGTCATGCCATTTGGGCTAACCAATGCACTGAGCACATTCATGCGGCTCATGAATGAGGTATTGAAAGAAGTTTTGGGAAGTTTTGTTATTATTTATTTAGATGACATTTTGATTTTTAGTAAGACTTGGGATGAGCATATGATACATATCAAAAGAGTTTTGGAGAAGCTGAGGGAGGAGAAGTTGTTGATTAATCTAAAGAAACGTAGTTTTCAAAGAAGGAGTTGGTATACCTGGGATTTGTTGTCTCAGAGGAAGGTCTTAAGATGGACCCAGAGAAGGTGAGGGCTATCATTGAATGGCCTTTGCCAAGGAGTGCTATAGAGGTATGATCTTTTCATGGTTTGGCAAGTTTTTACAAAAAGGTTATCAAAAATTTTAGTAGCATTTGTGCACCCCTAACTGGGACAATGAGAGGGAATAGAAAAGAGCTTAGATGGATTAAAGGAGAAAATAAAAGCTTTGATACATTGAAGCAGAAAGTCACAGAGTAACATGTTTTGGCACTTCCAGATTTTAATAAGATATTCTAGGTAGACTGTGATGCTAGTGGCAGTGCTATAGGAGCTATTTTGAGTCAAGAAGGTAAGCCCATTGCCTATTTTAGTGAGAAGTTTAATGATGCCAAGAAAAAGTATTTTGTTTATGATCAGGAGTTTTATGCTATAGTTCAGGCTTCAAAGAAATGGAGACATTATTTTTTGCCAAAAGAGTTTGTTTTATATAATGATCATCAGGCTTTGTAGTATCTTAATAGTCAAGGAAAGTTAAATCAAAGGCAGTTAAAATGGGTTGAGTTTTTGCAGAGTTATACTTTTGTTTTGAAGCACAAGAGTGGGAAGTCCAACAGAGTTGCAGATGCCTTGAGTAGAAGGCAAAATTTGTTGACAGAAATGAAGATAGAGGTTGTTGGGTTTGATGAGCTCAAAAGTTTGTATCCTAAAGATCCAGATTTTGCAGAGGCTTGGAAAGCTTGTTTGGAACTTGTTACCTTGGACAAGACAAAATGGTTGGATTTCATAATCCAAGATGGCATGTTGTTTAGGGGAAGCCAGTTGTACATCCTAAGGAGTTCCATGAGAGAGAACCTAATTAAGGAGAAGCATAGTGGGGGATTGGCTAGACACTTTGGTCAAGATAAGACCATTGCTAGTGTTTGTGAGAATTATTATTGGCCACAGTTGTAGTAGGATGTGAGGAAATTTGTGCAAATTTTTAGAGTGTATCAAATGGCAAAAAGAACAAGTCAGAATACAGGGCTCTATCAGCCACTACTTGTACCAGAGAAGCCATGGGATGATATTAGTATGGATTTTGTTCTTAGTTTACCAAGGACATAGAGAGGACATGATTCCATTTTTGTGGTGGTGGACAGATTCTCAAAGATGGTACATTTCATTCCTTGTAAGAAGACTAATGATGTTCATATTGCAGAATTGTTTTTCAAGGAGGTGGTAAGAATACATGGTCTACCTAAGAGCATAGTTTCATATCGAGATACCAAGTTTGTTGGTTATTTCTGGAGGACTTTGTGGAAGAATTTGAAGATAGATTTGAAGTTCAGTTCTACACACCATCTACAGACTAATGGACAGACAGAAGTGGTGAATAGGAGTTTGGGTAACCTGCTATGATGCTTAGTAGGAGATAAGCCCAAGGGATAGGATTTGATTTTACCATAGGTAGAATTTTCTTACAACAATTCTATCAATAGGAGTAATGGAAAATCACCATTCCATATTGTATATGGGAATAGTCCAAGAAATGCTTCAGAGTTAAGAAAGATGAACAAGGGAGAAAAGATAAGTGCTGAAGCCGAAGACTTTACAAAACACTTGAAGAATTTGCATGAAGAGATGAGAAACCATATTAATAAGATGAATATTCAGTACAAGGCTAAGGTAGATCAGAAGAGGTGATATAAGGAGTTCCAGGTAGGAGATGAAGTCATGGTTCACTTGAGAAAAGAGAGGTTTCCAATTGGAACTTATAATAAGCTGAAAATGAAGAAATTTGGACCATGCAGAATTTTGAAGAAGCATGATTCAGGAAATGCATATGAGGTAGAGCTGTCGAGTGGGATCAACATTTCCCCTATTTTCAACATTGTTGATTTATTAGAATATCATGAAGGTGGAATAGAGGATGGATCAATAGAAGAATAGTGGAGTATTCTAGCATCTACTTCAACAAAGGAGATAGAAGAGATCTTGGATAGTCATGTGGGAAAAAGTACTTGAAATAGGCAATATGAAGAATATCTGGTGAAATGGAAAGGAAGGCCTATTGAAGAATCTTCTTGGGTGTCTAAGGTAGAGGTTGACCATTTGGGTTTTCCTCAAACAAACACCTGAGACGTGACAAGGTCACTTCTCAAATTACCCTAGGTGTCTTATGCAGGAGCATCCAATGGTGTAAGGGCAATCTTGCATCACCCAAAAAGATGTTGATTCAAAATCATTGAAGTTTTTTTCATTTCTTTCCATAATTAGTGTTTCTGGTTCTATAATCTCTTGAATAATGATGTAGGACTTTCAGTTTTTCCAAACTGCTAAAAATAGCAAACTGCTATTTTTGGAAGGTTTAACTACCATTTTAGGAAAGTTTTCATTTGGGCATGGATGGAAGTGAAAATTTCTAGGAAGCTTCTTAAATGAAACATAAAACCTTTGGCGAAGGAATCAGGCAAAGATCATTTGTGAGCTGAAATATATTAAAGTTTCCATTTTCTAAAAACCCCCTAAAAATTTTTGAAACCAAATATGAGGCACTAAAACATCCCATAACATCCTAAAAAGTTGATGGAAATCTGTTTATAAATTTCCTACATGATATTTCACTTCGTGAGCTTTCTGATGCTTCAAATGGTTTGTCAATCGGACACCCAGATCAAAAGTTATGCTTCCCGAAAGTTGACCTACTTTTGGAGGGAGTTGTAAATTTCAAAATTTCGCTGGAGGCTGACAAAAAATGCTATTTATGACTATTTTGGGAACCCTGGGTAGTAGTAGAATGAAGGGGGAAAGTGTAGAGTCAATAATAGGTGGGAAAACATAAACCCTAGATGATTTGGGGTTACAAAAGGCAGAAGATTCCAGAGCCTGGTGATAGGTAGTTGTAATGTGTTGTAGCCTATAGAGGATTCCTCTAATTGTATTTGAGCTTTTGTAATGTAATAAGTTGTTCAAATCAATAAAATAATATTCTATTTTCTGTGTGCAATTTCTATTGTTGTGTATTTTATGATTTACCCCCTTCATCACTTTGTTGAAAAACCCATTGTTGATACCCAATCAGAGATATTTACCATGGGTCTTTTTCAATTGCTTTTAAATATTTTCCTTTTGAAAGTACAAGGAAAAGGCCTAAAAAATGACTAAGTCTCAAAATTTCTAAGTGTTTCCTTGTACTTTTTACCTTTGTCGGAGGTCTGAGTTTCAAGCTTCCTCCTTCCATTGTGCTTTCCCTTTTGGCTCTGAAATCTTCCAAGGCTAAATTTGCCTAAGTGTTAAGTTATTAAAAATTCTTCTATCTTTGTCAGAGGTCAAAGGTCAGGCCTTTGGCCTTTGGTATTCTTTAAGGCAGGTGTCAAGGAGAAGCCCTAAGGGCTTAAGTCCAATGGAGTATACTTGTTTCAAATTCTTCTAAGTATGTTGTGGGCAGTGGACGGTGGAGGTTGGTTCTTCTTCCTCCCTTCAAGGAAGATGGTAGGTTGTCACATCTTATTTTTTTGGACTTTATTATAATTTATATTATTGGACATTTTACTATGATTGATTTACTATGAGTGATTCCACGTGTGTGAGAGTATTGAAATGTACAAGACAACTGAGAGGGGGGTGAATCAGTTGTCACCAAAACTTAACTTCTTTCAAACATTAACACATCAATCACTTAATCATTGTTATTATTATTTAACCATGAAAGCATGAGATCAGAAACTTAAACACATTCAACACATGAAACACTAGACTTTTTACGTGGAAAACATAATAAGGGAAAAACCACAGTGAGGATTAACTCACAATATAAATGATATATCAAAATTTACAACAAGGCTCACTGTCGGAGGCTCACTGCCCAAAATGGTCACTACAAAAGATGGGGCTCACTGCTAAAAGAAGAGGCTCACTGCCAGAAATTGGTGAACTACGATAGTAGCATCTATACCATGCCAAGGTTTAGTTCCATTGAAGCACAATAAAACTCCTCTACTCTACTCTGCTTTTACACTTTGCACTTATCTTCACATTTTTACAATCTCATCACTTATTTATGAATTCATTACATGCATTTATATAATTCATTGACCTTGGAATGTACATCAAGGTCAGCATTACAATCATCAACCATTAGAACAATCTCCAAGGTTGGCATACATATATACATTAGAATAGGTCTAGACGTAAACAAATTTGTGAAGGAGAAGAATGAATGCGGACCACACCATGCCTTGGCTAGGACACAAATGCAATCTCCAACACAACAACACACTATCACAAATCTAAGCATAACCACAAGTAGTGAAAACAACCAAGTCGGCCAAAACTGGTGTTAACACTAATACCTTTAGGAACACGCTTCATCCACGATCTGAATTACACGTTGTGGACTGATCAAAAGGTAGGAACATGATTTAGAGACATCCACAAGCATGTTATAATCACCAAGAACTTCCACACAACCCCCAAACATTCTATCGAGAAGATTCTTCAAACCAAAGCACTTAAACATTACTATCAACCACTGTCATAAAGGAAAGATTGCTTGCAAAGGACCAAATCATGAACCATTTGAAATGAAGGCACATAACATCATCCCAAACTTAATCTTAGAACCCCAGACTATAAAAATTAAATGCGGATAAATGCAAAGCAGAATACATTCTCTCTGTCACCATTGAATACTCAGAAAATTAGTTTTTACTCTAGTGAATAGAACTCACTCAAATCTTCACACCAGAGGCTCAAACTTGAAACATAGCAACTAAAGACATCCCTTAACATAACTTCCAAACCATAGACAAAGATATTCAATCTACAAGATATGCAGAGCAAAATACTGCATTGTTCTTCTTAGACACTTACTCAAACTCATTCAAATAACTTCCTTAGATGCTGACCTTAGGTGGTAACATCAATGACAACACTTACTACCCATACTTGCAACAGAAAGTAATTATCATAATGTTATGAATGTGTGATTTTAGAAGTCAATTTAATAATTAAATATTATTGGTGTAATTTGATGTACATTATGTTTTTCTTTCGCTATGATTTTGAGGAACTAACCTATTGATGTGGAGCTGAGTACGATTGAATGCAGGTACTCATTGAAGACAAGAACATGGTTGAGGTAGAGATGTTCTAGCCACCTAGCAAGAACTGTTGGGATGGATTAATCTGATGCACACACACACTCACTTAGTTTCATATCATATTGCATTAATGTGAGGCTTTATTATGCATCATATGTGGTTACATAGTCATGTTTGAGCATTTTGTATGGTTAATGTATGCGATTGATGTATGATGGCTCGATAAATATGTGATTCCATTGCTACGGTATGTTCATTTGAATGCATAAGTTAGACATATAATTATATTTTCTTTGACTTTAGATTTAATGGAAATTATATGATTTGTCTTCAATTGATTTATTTGTTAATTATTAAAAGTGTTTATTTAGAAATATATATATATAATTTACTCTTGCTTGAAAATAATATCTTTGATGGGTTTAAACTAAAAATATATTATATGGTTATTTAATTTAAAATTATATTATTATTAAGAATTATATAAAGTTGTCTTACTTTGGATTAATAAATAAATAAATAAATAAATTTCTTCTTTATTTAAATAAGTTTATTAATAAATATATTCTTGTTAGATTAAAATAAATATGAAATATTTATTTTATAAATATATAATATTAATAACATAGTGGGAGGAAGGGTGGGCAACTTTCCCACACAAAAAGGTGTGGAAAGTCCAGGGATGGGCCATGTCCGTAGATAAGATGCCATGGTGGAAGATTTAAACACCACCCTATAGTCGATTCGAGATCACAAGGGTTAAGTGTTGGCAAAATGCCTTATCAATTGGCTATTGCTATTTTTGATGATTGTAAGACATGCGTGATCAGTAAGTCAAAGTTGGATAGTCTTTTCACGGCATGCAGGTAATAATGGTTAGTTAACTCGATGTAAGGAGTTGGGTTGGCTTTCTAGATTCTTCATGGATTTGAAAGGGCTCAAATGAGATTTGAGTGGCTTCATCACTTTTCATTCCTCATTTGTTTATTCAACAGCAAATTTTGGTTTTCTCTGCAACTAGCTTCAATGGCAGGAAGGTCTAGGTTTATAGTTCGAGTGGCTGTTGAAGGGCTAGTAAATTTGGGGGTCGATACACTGATTCAACTTGAAAGCTCAGTTAGACATATGGCATTCAAAGGGAAGATAACAGACTAGAGGTTGAAGTAGGTCCTACGAATTAATGATGGCTTAACTATGGCCGAGGTGAAGATAATTCTTGGTAGAGGATTTCTGGAGGAAGGAGAATTTTACAGGGTTGATTCCAGCATTGTCTCTCGGTTCTTAGCAACTATTCTAGATTTCGGCACTCCCAAGGACATTTTAGAGCAATTGGTGAGAAATCTATTTAAAGATGAGTTAATCATTGGTCTATATTTATTATTTAAATATGAGTTGATTATTATAGCCTTTCTATTTGATTTGTGTCAGCCTAAATTTAATCTTGTAATAGCCTATTTATTTCTTTCAATGATCTTCCTTGATAAATAAACCACCTTTGTTTAATAGATCAACCTTGGGATTAATTTGTTGGCCTTTGAATAAATATCTTTAAGTTGGTAACTTCATGGTCAACCTATGTAATAACAAGCTTAGAGTTATTTTGCTAATTAGCTTACTTTTATACTAATTTTATCCGATCGTAGCAGTTAAATCCCTATCATTGTTGTTTATTTATTTCTATCATTGTAGTTATCTTAAGTTCCTATCACCATTTTGATTTAAAACCTACCACGGCAAGCTGAATTATTCTTGTAGCAAATTTTTTGTTGCTCGTGTAATAGACTTTTTGTTGCTCCTATAGCAGACTTTCTACAGTCTCCTATAGCAGAATTTATGTTGTTCCTATAGAAGACAGCAAGGTTACTATAGTAACTTAGGAATTTTATATATATACTTACCTTCTTGCTCATGCCTTTGAATGATGTTTTATTGGTTTTTATAAAAGATGATAAATGATATTTATTTATCTTTTTAGATCTATACCACAAGAACAATTGATAGGAATTATAAATATGCCTTCAGACATAATGTTAGATCTAAATTTATATTGGAAGATTATGATTGAAATAAGAGACTAAAGGTATATCCAGATTTAATGCTTCTATATGCATCTTGTTTGAATAAACAAAGCTCTTTTTTTATTGAATTATTTGCTTGAAATTATAAACCAACATTGGGTAGAAAGTAGTTAACATTAGTTTTCTTCAAACTATTGAAAAGAAAGAACTATGGGTTAGGGAATATTGATGGAGACTGATTGTCATTGATGTCAAAAAGGTGTAGTATAGTTTTCCATTGATGTTTTGTTCATGATGCAAGGTTGGTTGACAAAGTGAGTTCCCAGGTTATCCTTCAATGCAGAGATCATTCTTTTGGGGAGTTAGGACTTTTGTGTGTTTCATGTTCCTCATTCATATGTTCATGATGTTTTGTGAACAACATCATCAAGATATCTTCATTGAGGTACTTCATTGATGTCATCTTTGAATCAGGTTCTTCATTCTCTCAAGGATATGTTTTTAGTGCTTATAAGATCCGAATGCCTTGTTCAAGGTATGATGTGTGTATTGTTGACATAATCAGGAGTTACATAATAAAGGGTCCCAAAACATAGTTGATACTTTGTGAAAATGTGTTTGGTTATGACATTGCATGTTTATGTTCAAGAAATGATGATGCAATCCACATGCTCTTGCCTCATACTTCATGTCATGGTGATATCATTGGGTGAACTATTAGTTGAGTTGGTACATGAAAGAGATGTCATGCTTCATCTTCAAAGTGCACATTTGATATTGGTTTCAAGTATGACCATGCCACAGTGGCTATGTGGCTATGTTGGTTTCAAGTATGACAATGCACATGTGATGTTGGTTTCATTGATGTTATATGGATATAAGGTGGTTATTAATCCTTAAGAAATTATATACATTGTGCTCTTAAAGGATGATAGGTGGTAGTATAGGGTTGGCTGATGGCAGAGAGCTAAGCTCTGTAATAAAGTGTTTTGAATTTCTTAAAATTCTAACAATACATTTTTAAATGTTCTAATTCTCTATTATCTCCTTGTCATATAAAAAGTCACCTTTTTGTTATATTTAGCAAGTGACTTGCTATCTCAGGTTAGCTTCACTTAATGTAATCTACTAGAGCAATAAGGGGTCGTGGGCAACCGGATTTTTTCACCTTGTCTACCATTTACACCGGTTATTTCATAAGGAGTTTGAGCGGCAAATTATAATCAATGATCAATTTTTAAATCATGAAAAGGGCATCGAATTGTCATATTCGAAGGGGAGCATCGTTCAAAGTTTTTTTTAAGTTGAGACCATGACTTTAGTCATGAAAAAGAGCATCGAATAATTAAGAGGAAGCGTTATGCATAAAGTGGAGATGATTTTTTTTTAAGTCTTAGTTTTTTAATCTTAAAAACTTTATTTCTATCTCCTAATTTTATCGGTTCCCTAATGTCATTATAAAAGATTTATATGCTTTGAGCACTTAAAGTCATAAAGTTTTTTTTTTTGGGACAAATTTGAAGAAAGATATAAAAGATTTTTCTTGACTATTTTTAGTTTTTTAATCTAAAGGAGATTTTTATGGTGATTTTTTTGTGGAGTCTTTAAGGCAATTTTTTATGGGAAGATCTTATTCTATTTTAAACTTTCTTTGGTAGAGAGAATATTAAGGAGGAAGTTATTTTGAGAGATATTTCTTATTTTGATGAGAAGGTTAAAAGATTTTTTGTGTGGGGAATCTTTTTATTTTGCAGATGGATTTTTGAGCAATAGGAAATGGTGATGATTTTTTTGGAAGAAGAAAATGAAGAGAAGCATGAAAGTTTTTTTCTTGAAGATGACTTTATTTTGCAGATTGAAGGTTTTTGATGCAGAGGAAGATGAAGTTTGAAAGGGCAAATTGGACAATTTTTTTGAGAAAATAAAAGGATTTTTACAGAGACATTATTTGTGCCTAAATAAATGTCATTTTATGAAATCTATCTCCTAATTTTTGGAGACTGAGGAAGGTGAAAATAATGTGATTTTTGTTTCAGGTGCAAGGATAAACTATTTCCTTCAAGTGAATGAAATTTTGAAAATGATGAAAATGCAAACAAGCTAGAAGATCAAAAGTCTTTTGAAATCTTATAAATATGCAGGTGGAGTGTCTGTGCAGATCAACATGCAATGGTGAAGATAATTTTATGATTCTCTTAAAAAGAAAATATAGATGAATGTGTGAAAAAATTGCAGTGAAAAAGACATATTTTTGTGAAATATTCTTGATGGAAGATCAGGTGATTTCAAGGATGAATTGTTTAGAGGATTGAAAGAAATGATGAGATATGCATCTATCAAAAAATATAAAAGAGATGAATGAGGGTATGCAATGGTGCAGAATCATGTCTTGTACACAAGATTTATGTTTATCATGGTGATTGTATTTTGCCAGTGAGGCTTGTGGTCAGTGAGACCTTCCTATGCCAGTGAGGCTTGTGGTCAGTGAGACCTTTGCATGTGCCAGTGAGGCATCTTGTAAAGCTAGTGAAGATTCTTTGGTCAATGAGACCTTCATGTAACCAGTGAGGTTTTGAATAAGCCAGTGAGGCAACTTTGAATGGTTTTTCTACCCTGAGAGGGTTTTCCACTCCAAAAATTTCTATCATAATTTGTCTCTATGTGTGCATATTTGTGTTTTGCTTATAAGTTTTTGGTTCACATCTTTCACTATCAATCTTGTGCATATGAGCTCAACAAATCATTAATGTCTTCCTTTCTATTTGTCTTGTAAAGTTTGCAAAAAGTTAAGAATTTACACAACACTGATTCACCCCCCTTTCAGTGTTGTCATTAACTCCTACAAATATAACCAGTTTATAGATTCTATATATATTTATAATTATGATTAAATGAATAAATGATGTTATTTGTTTGATTTGTATGCTTGAAAGTGTGTCCTTGAAATATACAAAAGAAAGGGAATTAGAAATGGATTTAGGCGAACATGGGTTTCTTTTCTTTTGAAATAAAGTAGATTATCTTTATGTGTGTTTTGGGTTGCTTTCTGGGCTAGGATGTCGAATGTGGAATATCAGAGATGGATTTTCCTCTTTTTGGGAATTGAACCTTAAACTATTTTATATGCTTGGCCAAGTTGGGAATTCATTGAAATGAGATGAATATTTGCTTAGCAAAACTTTATTTATATATATCTCTGCCACATCCTATTGTGAGACAATTTGCATATCATTATTTCAATTTGCACATTAGACTTCAGGTGTTCCCTCCTGCCAGTTGTTTCTAAGTTGCTAGACATTTCATGTAGGGATGGGTTTCTTTCGTGTTATGAAGGGATCTGGGGAAGTGTAATTGCTTCATGGTTGGGCAGAAAAGCGCCTAAGTCATGTTCTTATCTCTCAGCTCGTAAGAGGACCATGTGGGTTCATGGTGCCTAAAGAGTTTGTTTGATTTATTATTTCTTATATTGTACATGTTATTGTATCTTGTAAGTACCTTTGGATGAATTATTGCAAGAAAGCCAAATGGACATGTATATTCTTTATAGTGTGAATACCTAGATTGAGCACGTGATTTGTAAGATTTAATGATATTATTGATCTGTTTATGAGATCTATCTTTTTATTTAAGATGATGTATCATGTAAATAACTGGATTGTTTACTTTAGTAAATTTTGTTTTGGAATGTGTACTTTACATACGTGGAAAGCCTGGGGGCTGACTCCTAGCATTTTCATTATTTGACTAAGTGTTTCAAAGGGTGGAAGTCGGGCCTGCAGCCTTCCCTCTTCCTCCAAACAAGTGGCAACAGTGAGGCCCAATGACCAAAGTCTACCTAAGGTTTGAAATTTTTTCTAAGTGGACTTTGGGGGTTGGAGTTATGATGTTGTCTTTGTAGGGTGTTGAGTTGGCCATTTCTCCCAAAAGGCGCACCTATAAGGAAACTGCTACCATCCCAGATAAAGATCAGCGGGAGGTGATTAAGCCATGTCACAAATCCTAAAGGGGGACACTGACTTTTTTTGCAAACAATCCCCCCTCAGTGTTACCCAAGGGGATTCAAACCCATGACCCAGCTCTGATACCACTTGTAGGGTGTTGAGCTGGTCATTTCTCCCAAAAGGTGCACCTATTAGGAAACCACTACCATCTCAAATAAAGATCAGTGGGAGGTGATTAAGCTATGTCACGAATCCTGAAGGGGGATGCTAACTTTTTTTCCAACACTCTTTTCTTCCGAGCAGGTGGAATGGTGAGGGCCTGGGGACCGACCCCCAACGACTTCATATTTCTATACAATTGGCAGGGTCAGGGCTCCTCTCTTTCCTCTTCCAGAAGGTGTGAGGTAAAGTTGTGAAGGCCTAGGGGCTGACCCTCAGTGTTTTCATTATTCCTCTAAGGTGGGGTTTTCCTTTCTTTACTTCCTTCTTTTGTAAGGTAGAAGGAAGAAGGCTCGAGTGATGTGGTAGGGGCACTAGGAGCTCCATTTTGGCATATTTTTGTATTTTTGGGTTTTTAGGTGTTAATGGGTTTTAATGTCCAATAAGGTCATTTATGACCATTTGCAATGTATTTAATTCATTTTTGTAGTGGTATGGATTGTTGGTTATAAAAGTTGTAAAATTGCTCAAAATTGTCAAAGTTGCTAAAAATGGCCATGCAACTTTTGGGCAAGTGGCATAAAATTAAGGAAACATTAAAACCAAGTTGGGAAATATTTGTAATGGTTGGAAAAGGCATGGATAAGGTGTGCATGGTCGAATGCAAGAAGAGGGAGTTGATTTTTGGTGTTTTGATGAATACAAGCAATCTTTTATAGTAATTTTTTTGAGTTGTAGCAACTTCTGTCTAGGAGCAACAATGGAGTTGAGTTTTGAGCCAAGCCCTAATCTACCTCTTCAGTTTTTTTGAGTTAGCTAATCCCATCTCTATATCAAATTGGTATCAAAGCTTAGGAAGATTAGTAAGGGGTCATAAATAAGTTGAGTTTGAAGACTAGCCAAAATGCCTCCAAGGATGAATGTGGAAAGAATAATCAAAGAGGTGAGAGACTCTCTTGCCCCAAAATTGAGAGCCATAAAGGAAAGCCTTGATGCAAGACTCACATCAGTTGAGACCAACCAGAGAAGAGAAGTGGTCACAGGAGATTTGAGTGACCAAGAAGAAGAAGAAGTGGGTGAAAATGCACCACAAGAAGAACTTGAAGTAGAAAGAGATATTGAAGAGAAGAGGTTGGAGAAATTGCTACAGGCAGTTAAGAATGATGGTTCTAAGGTAAAAATAGAACTTCCTGAATATTCAGGAAGTCTAAATGGAGAAGAACTCCTAGATTGGATAGGAGAATTAGACAAGTATTTTGAGTTTGAGGAGATACCTGATGCGTAGCAAGTGAAATTGGCAAGAACAAAACTAAAAGGACATGCATCCCTATGGTGGGACTATGTGCAAGAAGAGAGGAAGAAGAAAGGCAAGGCAAAGATCACATATTGGGATAGAATGGTTGACAAATTGAAAGGTAAATTCCTACCTAGTGATTATGTCATTCAGTTATATAAAAGGTTTCAAAATTTGAAGCAAAAAGACATGGATGTGAAGACATACATAGAAGAGTTCTACAAACTAAACATAAGATCAGGCCACATGGAAGAAGATGTTGACAAAGTTGCAAGGTATTTCAATGGGCTAAAGTATAGCCTACAAGATGAACTAAGTATCACAAGTCCAACAACAGTGGAAGAATGCTATCAGTTGGCCATCAAAGCTGAAGATAAGTTGAGGAGGAGACAAGAAAAACAAAGTAGAGGTAGGGGAAGGACAAATTTCAAAGGAAGAGGGACTTTTACTAGTAGATGATAGTCCCAAAGGTCTCAAGGAGAGACAAGTAACTCACAAGAAAAAACATCAGATTCAAGGGGCAACTTTAGAGGAAGAAGAACAAATTTTAGAGGCAGATTTTGTTGCAAATATGTGCATATGATGTGTTGTCATTGATGTCAACATATCTCTTTGTCAGAGATAGTGAAGACAATGCAGTTTAGTAAAGTAGATTGCTCCGCATTTCAAGTGAGACGAAGATTAGAGTCTACAGATTAAAGGGTTTGTAGAGGTTTGTCTAAAGTTGATCCAGTTAAGATTTGAGAGGTCCGCATAGAGGATTGGTGAAGTTATGGCCATCTAAGTAGAACCAGGTTTTATAGTTGTTCAGAGGTAACAGAGTGACAAGAATTTGGTCCGGATTGCTTCCCATTAGAATAATATGATCTGCGGTTCTAGAGGTATGTTTGGGATGTTGATGTGTATCCTCAACTCAAGTGGTTCATGGTTTGGAGGTTCGCAAGCAATCTTTCTAGTGTGATAGTCATGACAGTCAGTGTTCTTAAGTTCCTGTATGAAGGTGAAAGTGATTCTGGTGATTTGAGGTGGTGTGGTTGTTCTTGTTGATTTCATTGTGCTTGTGGTGATTTCTAGATTGTGTGCCTATTGTGTTGGTGGTCTGCATTGAGGATTGAGCTCGTAGTTGAAGATTTCTCCTTGGGTGTTGTTGTTCCTTCCAGTCTTGGCCAACCGGATGCTTGGTGCGTGTTGCAGATGATCTAAGAAGAGTTCTATGGAGCGTGGCATGTTGTTCGAGGAAGATTTGAGTCCTAGCTATGTTTGGTTGACAGTGTAATGGTTCGCATGAAGTATTTTAAGTCTTGTGTTCTTGTAATGCCTATCTTAGAGAATGTTCTAGATAGATGATAGTAAGGCTAACTTTGATGGTAATTCCAAAGTCGATGTCATGTATAAATAAGTTTTGTGGAGTCATGAAAATGTGTGGATGTGAGCAAAGATACAGATGTAACGAGGAAGTGAGTGGGGGCAGAGCAGAGGTGTTGTGCGCTTCAATGGAACTGAACCTTGGCATGAAGAAGATGTTGTTTCTTAGTTCAACCTTTCAGTGTTAATCATGTGAATGTTTTTGTAGGCAGTGAGCCTCCTTTGAGCAATGAGCTCTGGGCAGTGCACCCGAAGGCAAGTGCCTTCCCATTTTTCTATTCTTTTAACAGAGAATAAATCTTGTGGGTTAACCCCCACCATGGTTTTTCCCTTAACCGGGTTTCCACGTAAAAATCCTAGTGTTATCTGTGTTGATTATGTTTCTACTCATGTGTTGTTGATTCATGCTTTCATGGTTATATCATTAATCTGTTAATAAGTGGTAAAGAAGATTAAATATAGCAAAAGATAAAAGTTTTGTGACAACTGATTCACCCCCCTCTTAGTTGTCTGCCCTAATTTTAACAAATTGGTATCAGAGCCAGTTCCTCTAAAAGAAGCTTGACCACTTTAGGAGATCCAGGATGTCGACATACAAAAAGAATAGTTCAAGATTTGATGGAACAAATTACTCTCTTTAGAAGAATCGTATGGAATGTCATTTGCAATGCATGGGTAATCCTTATTGGTTGATAACCAAGAATAAGTATACTCCTCCGCAGAATGGTCCTACAACTCCAAATCAAATCAAAGACATTAAAAACAACATTCAGGCTAAAGAAGCATTGTTGAGTGCCCTGACTGATACAGAAATGAAAAATGTCTTGGAATTACAAACTTCTCATGAAATTTGGGAGAAGTTAGAAAATCTGTATGAAGGTGATGCATATGTCAAATGTGCTAAGTTACAGAGCCTAAAGGGTAAATACAAAAGTTTGAGGATGTGTCATGCCCACATTTCCCATGCGGTCACGACACACAACACATGTGTCATGTCCACATTTGCCATGTGGTCATAACATGAAATATGAAAAACTTTTCTACCTATCCCTAGGAACCCCCCCCCGCACGCGTCTGCGTGCTCGGTGGCAATACGCATAAGGCATAAACATGTCAACAAAATTTGAGGAGGTGTGTTGTCTCACGTAGTCCCCTATGTGATGATAGTCATCTAGGGGGTATGCGACACGAAGTGTGTCACTTATAGAGTTAGAATGGTTTCAATCTGAACCCTAAGTTTCCTAGGTGAGAGGGTGATTTTGTCAAATTTGAAACCTAACCCTAACTCAGATCAAAAATGAATCAAAATAATGATTAAGAAATAATGGCATGATGGACGCATGATTAAAGTGGAATGGTGAAATAAAAGTTAATGAAATATCGTGAAATTAAAACCCTAGAAATCTAGGAAAAATCTGACAGCATAACGTGCTTTCTATAATCGAATTAAAAATTTTAAAATAAAAATCCAATAAGAAATTAAACAAAATTTAAGAATAAAAAATTAAACTTAAGAACAAATTTAAAACAATATAAATTGACAAAATAAATACCCTGCCAAGGTCAAATAAATTGACCTTGCATTGAAAGGTTAAAAATTTGAATAAAATAATAAAATAATTACATGACGCCAAAATAGATTTCAAATTTGAGTCCATTAATAAATATAATTTCAGCATTATATTTATTAACTAACTCGGAATAATAGAGAAGGGAAGAGATTAAAATACTCTTTCCCGTAAAAAAAATAGTAATATCGATAAAAAGATAAAATAATAAAATCACGCTAAGGAAAATAAAATAATTACTCCAATAAATGTGAAATTTAAAATCAAAGGGAACACACTTCCCAACATAACAAAAATTAATCCCTCCCTTTTAAAATATAATTCACAAGGCAATAAAACAAAAATGCAAAACCCCATTTAAATTAAAAACAAAATAAATGAGCACAAGAGATAAAATGACAAGGGCATAAATAAAAAATGTAAAAATAAGGAATAAACAAATTTCCCTCACATTCCCCTCTCAATAAAATATTGGTTTTTAAAATTTGAGAAGCCCTAATTTGTATTCTATTGTTTTCTCCTTTTTTGTTGCCCTAATTCCTCTTGTATAATGAAAAATTTGGATTTATAAATGGAAATGATCAAGCAATTGAAATGCATAACCTAAACCCAAATAATTCAATACCTCGAAGATGCAAGATGAGCTTGGTTGATTGATCACTTTGTTGTGTTCATTGCTCGATTCCGCAGCATAACATTGATAAGAAGATAAATTATAGATGATTGGTGGTTGATAGATGCAAGTTAGGTAGATGAAAGAGGATAGATAATGGCTTGGGATGAAAATTCAGCAGAGTGAAGTTGTATGAAGAAGAATCCTCCATCCTCCTCTAATGGCTCAAGACAGGCTTTCTTTATAGGAAAGGCTTGATTCAAATGGATGGCTAGGATCAATTAGGGCTTTAGATGAAATGGATGGATAGGATTAAGTTAGGTTTCCTTGCACATCAAGTCAATTGACATGTGACAAGGGAAGATAAGGCTTAGGTGTGCTTGTGTAGATAAATACTAAAATTAGGTCCCAATAGTTGTGCATGTGAAAGATAAAAGTTGTACTATAACACATGATTGACTAGACAAGTGTTGGAATGTGGTGAAAGGTGAGGGCTTAATTCAAATAAAATATTTGAATTAGTTGGGATATGAGTTGGATATTAATTAAATAAATAAAATTTATTTAATTAATTAAGAAGTTGAATAGGATAAGATAAGATATGATGTAGAAATTAATTAAATAAATAAAATTTATTTAATTAATTGGGATGGGATTAAATGGGATTTTAATTAAATAAATAAAATTTATTTAATTAATTAGCTTAATGGATTAGGGAAATTAGGACAAAATGCTACAAGATGTCTAGGATAATGTTTTTAACTAGGTGTTGCTAGACATGGACAAAGTTAGGACAATTTTGGGTGTCTACATTTTGCCCCTCTTTGAGATGATGTTCGAGATGATAAGATTTATGTTGAGTAACATCATTTCAAAGAAGCTAAAGTATGGATAGAGGAAAAGGATGATAATGTGATGTGGGATAGGATGATGATGAAAAGATAGGATGATGTTGCCCCCTTGAGAGGATAGGTGGGTTGGACAAACACGGGTAGGCTCTCGAAAAGAAATGGCTTGGCTGCAAAAGAAAGATAAGGGGATAGATAGAAGAAATGAAGGATGTGTTATGCTGCAATGGAAGGTGAGCAACCATGATGTTTGATATAGCACTAGATGTTATGCACCAAGGTATAAGGACCAGGGTGACGATGTGTCTTGTGCCCTAGCGTAATACAACCTTGTCTAACGTATGAGGAAGTAAACTTAGAGCATTAAAGTCCTAATGCACAAAAGGTATAATATGACCTTAGATGTAAAGGATAGTGAAAAAAGCTATTCCAACATACACAAGATATGAATATTAGCTGGAAATGATTTGGATGTGATTTAAATGCAAGTTAAAAATGATAACACACACAAGCAAGCATGCAAAAATGATTCAAAAAAAAAACAAGGTATTGCCCCTGTCAAGCTGTAAACCAATGATTAATTGCTGATTGTTTTGTTGATGATAGTTGAGAGTGTTGTCATTGCGGGGAAAGCTATATCCCTAGATCAACACAAGGTTGTTTGCTGAGTTGGTTGGCTGATTGGCTGATTGATTTGGCTTACAACAAGGCTAGAATCAAGACCATTGATTGCGCTTGGATAACTTGGCTTGTTTGATTAACTTAATTGGTATAGCTTAAGGATGGGTTTGCATTTGGATCATTGTTTGGAATGATTTGATTGGATGAATGGATTGATTGGATGATAGATTGATTAGAAGAAGTTGTTTATTGATGATGTAGAAGACAAATGATAAGAAATGATAAGAGGAGAAAGAGGAAAAATTGTTTGTGCTTGAATCTAGGCACTTCCTTCGTACTCCAGACTACCTACATACCCTGTATCCATGGGATCAAGGCACTTAACGATGGAAATGAGATGTAGTTCTAATTTTTTTTATTGATGATGATGAAAATGGATTGATGAAATATTGATGATGGGATGATATGTGGTGGATTGAGCTACTTTTGATTTGCTGAAGTGATTAGATTTGTTCCAATTGGAGTTGATGTGATTGAGTTGATTTGCTTTAGTGTTGATGTTTGTTGTTGATGCTGATGATTGTTGTTGATGGTTGGCTAGATGTGCTTTGGTTGTGATGTTTGTTGTTGTTGGGTTGATTATTTTGGTGATTGGATTGTTTTGAATGATGATAGTGATGGATAAAGATTAGAGTGTCCACTCAATCTAAGCATAAGCAAGTGTTCTCAATGTGCTCAAAGGATGTAAAACAAACAAGGTATTGCCCTTGTCAAGTCATAAACCAATAATTGATTGTTTCATTGATAATGATAGTGTTTTCATTGTGGGGAAAGCTATATCCCTAGATCAACACAAGGATGTGGGAATGCTATATCCCATTGATGATGATTGATGATTGATTTGGCTCATGACAAGATTAGGATCAAAACCTGTTGATTTGATTGGATAATGTTCCTTGATTCATTGGCTTGCTTGATATGGATTAGTTTGACTTGGATTTAAGATCATTGCTTAGATTGATTTGATTGCTATGATTGGAAGAAGTGATTGATTGAAATGGATGAATGAATGTTATTGATAAGAAGAATTGATGATGATGATGATTATTATTTGATTTTGATTGAATGTTGATGGAGTGGATTGTTTTGGATGATGATTGAATCAGTGTTATTGCTTGGATTTTTTGTTGGATATTTGATTTTTTGGATTTTTTTGACATATTTTAATTTTTTTGTGTTTTTTTTTTTTTTTGAAATGTTTTGGGATGTTAATGGATTTACAATTTTGGGTAGCCTTTGTGCTAGATACCAATGACAAGGGAAATCCAAGTCTAGGTGCAAGGATGGGCTCATAGTAAATGTGACGGCAAGGTCATGAGAGTTGGATGGATAGATAAGAGGATAGGACATATAAGGGATGGATGCATGCCTCATGATAAATGGATAGGTAGGCTATAGTGGAAAGTTTGTGATAAACAGATGGGGATGAGCTATAAGATGGAAAGCTCATGATAAAGGATATGCCATAGTGGATGGATCCTAAGGGAACTAGGATGTGATCTCCAAAGGCTATGTTGCATAGGAATAACATGCCCCAGTCTAGGTGGTAGACTTAGGGTTTTACATGACAAGGCTCATGACAATGGGATGATAAGATTGGATTTTACATGACGCTTATGATGATAGCATGACATGATGGATTGGTTTAAATGGGATGGATAAATGGTCAATGGATAGGACTTGGTTTGGAAAAAAGGTATGTCAAGAAATATCCAAACATGTTTCAACATTTTGCCCCTATGTCTTCATCAAAATCAAAAGAGGAAGGGAGGATGGATAGACTTGATATGATAGGTACATGGGTGTAATGGCTAAGAATGGTAGGATGGGAAGATAGAATAAGATAGGATGAAAATGATAGGTTGGTATGATAGGATGGATAGTTTGGATGAGGCAATGTGCCCCCAAGTGTAAGGGACATGGAAGATCAACCTACACATGACGCCTATTTGCCAAGTTTTCATCATGGTCTTATCCAAGGTGCCTGTTTACCAGGTTTTCACCATTGGATGAAGGGATTTCTCTTTATTTGTTTTTATTTTTTTCTTTCTTCTTTTGTTTTTTTTTGGGGATAGCTAATTACACATGGCGCCTGTTTGCCAAGTTTTCACCATGGTAATGGATAAGAGGGACTCAAGTGTCTAGTGCTATGAATGTTGGTAGTCCCGTTAGAGATGGATGTCATCGCATAGACCATGTCATTATGCTCATAGATGTTGGTAAAGGGATTGCGTGGAAGGGAGATGGATTAGGTAGATAATGGATTATAATGTGGAATTATGGTAGGGTAGGCTAGTGGCTTATGGTGTGGATTTATATAGGCTTATGGAATGAAGATGGATGAAAAGTTTATTCCAAAGCATGGGCCATAGGGGTAGTGTGGGGGAGATATGTAAGATAATGGATGGAAGATGGGGAGATGTAGTTATGTGGAGGTGCTGTGAAGTGGAAAGGAACCATGACCAATGGTTGCACACACCATGATAAACATTGAAGCTTTTGATTAGATGGTGGTGTAGGAAGCAATGGGGTTGTTTTCTTAGGAGATAGTTGATGAAGTGATTTAGGAACCCACATAGATTTAGTATTTTTAGTGCTTTTGTTTTGATTGTGGGGTTTTTGAAAGGAATGGAAGTTTTGGGGGGAAATAAGCTTTTGGATGGATATAGGTGATTGGGATTCTTGAGATGTGGATGAGGATGCCTCATTTGACTTGCTAGCTATTTTCTTAGAAACCTAAACCATTTTACTTTTGAGCTTTGCATTTGGAGGTAAGGGTTTAGATAGCTGTTTAGATGAACTTTGCTTTGATTTTGATTCTTTATGTCCTAAGGTATGAAGACCTTTAGGATTTTTGGTAGGATTTTTAGCTTTATAGGTAGAGGCATCAAAATTTTTACTTTTGAATCCCATGGGGTGGGTGGAGTGGAGGGAATGATTGGAAGCTTTATGCTTAAACAATGTGTACATTTGTTGGTCATGATTAGAGAGGTAAGGATACTTATGAATGATAGGTATGTTAGGTGTTGGAAGTAATGGTGGCAAAGTGGATGGAGGGATATTTGGAGTTGGTAAAAGTGGAGGCAAAGTGGATGGCGGAAGGTGTATGGTCACATGCTTTTGACATTTATAGGATGATGGAGGTGAAATGGCAATATATGTTTTGGGTAGATGATGGGGGATGCGATGGAAAGTGATGGGTTTAGGACGCATGAAGGGATTACCAACATCTTGGCCTTGTTTACCTTGGGGTGTGTATCCAAGGCCATATGAGCATGGAGGGATCTTGTCATGAATTGGCTCCAAAATAACTTGTTTGTGAAGGCCTAGGCCTTTACCTTGGTAGTTCATGTTTTGGAGGATGCAATTGACTATGGGACTAGATGTGTTTTGAGAACTAGACTTGAGCTCTTTATTGGATGGAGAAGATGAAATGGAGGACAATGGTTGTTGTTGTCCTAAGGAAGAACATTCATGGAGGAAGGTGGTAAGACCACTAGGACATGATGGTGAACTTGAAATGGGATCGATGGTAGATGTGGAGGGAGGATCATTAGCATTGTGTTCACTAAGATCCAAGTTATTTGTTTGATCTTCTATGCTTATGTGTTCTTGAGAGGCACATGTCTCATTATGACAAGTGGATGTTTGCTCATTATGGATAGGGCTAGATGGAGGATGACTAGGAGCAATTTGGATATCTTGCTCATGGATAGATATAGGATTATGGATAGGATCAAGGTGCTCATGGATAACTTTTTTATAGGTATCATCTTGATCATAAAAAAGGTAAATGTTATGGATGGGTTGCATGAAAGTGTTTTGATCTTGAGTTGGACTAGGGCTTAATGTTTCCACATTCTTAGGATTAAACCTTTGACATACCTCTTGAGTTGCTTGAATGGAATTGGATGACCCTTGTAAAGGCTTGATGGCTTGTAGGTCACATGATGGGCTTGAAGGGCTAGACATGTTAATGGAGGGATCTTTGATAGGCTCAAGGATATGTGAACCACATGATGAGATTATAGGATTGGACATGACCTTTGCAAGTTCTTTTGTAGGATTATGAATGGGTGTTTGACATGGAGGTAGTTTATTCCTTGCTAATAGCCAATGGATCACATCCTTTGCATGTGTATGTGTGGATGGGAAATATAATGGATGAGAAATAATAGCAGATGATGTTGTAGGCTTATGATTAGGACTTTGATTGGATGAAAGGATAATGGAGTTTGCTAGGCTAAGATTTGGATTGGATGGGGGTGATACATGGGATTTGAATGATGTGGCATGATTTCCCATTATAGGTGGGTACACCTTGTAAACAATTGGGACAAATATTGGGCATTTATTTGTATTATGGCCTTTGGTCCTATGGTATGCACAATAATCATGTTCATCATATGGACTTTCTTCGTATGGTTTGACTACAAGAAGTTCAATAAGTTTTACTTCAACCATTCTTTGTAAAACTATCTCAGCCGCATCCTTTGGTGAAGGATTAGAATGACATGGTGATGAAGGTAATGGAGGGCTTGGTGATTTGGAAGGTGGAGGAATTAATGGACTAGGAATGGGATCACATGGTGGTATTGGGATAGGACTTGTTGGCTCATGTGTTGGCATGTGATTGGATGGTGGTGGCCACTCTAGATTGGTATCTTCCTTATCAAAGGTAATTAAGTCTTGCATAGGATAAATTGGGCTTTGATTTATGTACAAGGGACCACTTGGACTTGCATGTGCTTCTTGTTGTAAAGGTGGACTTGGGCTCATTTGTGCTTGTTGGGGAGGCCATTAATAGTCTTGGCAGCTAGATGTAATGGTAGGATATGTAGACAAAAGATCTTGAAGTGGACTCAAAGTTGAGGGCATTTGATCTTGTTGGCAAGGTTGACTTGTGCTCACTTGATTTATGTAAAAAAGGCCATTGATACACTTGGGCTCATTTGTGCTTGTTGGGGAGGCCATTGATAGTCTTGGCAGCTAGATGTAATGGTAGGATATGTAGATAAAAGATCTTGAAGTGGACTCAAAGTTGAGGGCATTTGATCTTGTTGGCAAGGTTGACTTGTGCTCACTTGATTTATGTAAAAAAGGCCATTGGGACTTGGATGTTGTCCTTGTGAAATTAATTGATTGCTTTGTGGATGGGCTTGGTAGTGCATTGGAATGGTGACATGAGGGATTGGATAAGCTTGAGGTGGATGTTCATAGGTTGATGTGGCATTGACTTGATGTGTAGATAGATGAGGTTGGTATGAAGTTAAGGTGGATGACACATAGGATTTAGGTGGAATTTGTTGAGGTTGGGATGGCATTTGGATTTGTTGTTGTGATATGATTTGTTGTTGCTGGAATTGTTGAATGGGTTGTTGTGAAGTGATGTGTTGATGTGGATAAGGGATAACATTAGAAGAAAAGAATAAGTTGGTATCGAATTGGGTTGATGAATAGATAGATATGATGGGATAGGTGCTAGATAGGAAGGTCATTGGACTTTGCAAGTGGCCATGAGGTGTTGGATTTCTTCCAAGAGGCATTGTATGTGTGAGGATTGGTTTGTTTGACATATTTGAATTAGTTCTTGAATGCTTAAAAAGGTTTGCTGCTCTAAAGGTGATTGGCTTGCATGCATGTGGCGAAGCATATGAAGGAGCTTTTGGAGGTCCTCTAAGGTTGACATGATGTGACACAAGTGTTTAAGTTTTAAGTCTTTTTAGCAAGTGCTTGTTTAGGGATTTGGATGATGATGTGGAAATGATTTGGCTAGGAAGGGTTGGATGATGACTAGGCTATGTTTGGAATGAAAGTGATTTATTAGAAGAATGTGTAGGATGACTTGTCTTTATGTGTTTGGGTGTTTAGAGCTTGATGTGGCAATATTCAAACAAATGATTATGCATATACACACATGAATCACTGATGCAAGACACATAAGCAAGTTGTTAGTTTGGAAGAATGTGATGTTGGTTAAGCAAGCACGTGAAGACACTTCAACAAGTCCTAGTTAAGGCAAGGCCACTATCACAAGGAGGTTCTAGTGAAAATCTAGGGGACCGGCACCCCACGAGCATCCAGCAAGCCACTTAAGACTTTAACTAACCCTACTAGGAGTTTTAATATACACAAAGGTACACCTCCTTTCGAGTTAGCACTATATGGTGAGCGCTAATACCGGTTAGACTTGGCTTTCACCTTATCCTCTAATTTTTATAGCAGACCGGATGAAAGTACCACTTGAGGTCGTTCCCTTGGGGTGGATACCAAGGCAGGCCTCTCTAAGGCTAAACAAAAGCAACACAAGTAAATATTTTTGATCTCCAAGTTCGTGTTGGGACACAAGGAGAGAGCATACACATTTACTTGGTCACACTCACATGGGGTTCATTAACCTTAGAAATTCAATGTGTGGAAGACAGTGCAAGCACTTGTTTGTTTTAAAGCCCAAATCCAAATGTGATGAAAGACAATGGTTCGTTTTAGCCCAATTTTTGATGTGATAGCAAACAATGTTTGTTTTAATCCCAAAGTCCAAATGTGTTTGCAAACAAGTTTAGAAGATAAGATATGAAATGATTGCACCTGGTTAATTCGCTATCCATTTTACTGTAGATTTTGATTCCAATGCTGCTCCAGCTCCTTAGATGCCTCTGATAAAAATTGCTCTACTATGTAGTTCATCCTCTCAACTTTCCAGCGAGTCCTTGTTTGCACAATTTGGCCTCTGTATGTGAAAGTTATAATAGAAACACTAAGGTGCACAATGACAGCAACCAAAAGCAAGTTACAATTGCTAGATGCGATTTACTATTGATTAGAAGCAATCTAAATTTGTCTACAGGTGATATGTTATGGCTTAGATGCGACTCATGTAGGCTTGTAAGCGATGCAAAAGATGGCAGAGGCGATCACTGCGTGTCCAGAAGCGATCTCATGTTTTACCACAGGCGAACCCTTGTAGATCAAATGCGACTCAGAAAACACCAGATGTGAATGCTATAGGCTTATAAGCGATGTAGAAAATCCCAAAGTGACCAATTTTGGCCTACAAGTGACCTGTATCTGCAAAATGAAAGATGCGACAAAAACCCTAGTTCTGCAGAAGGTGATTACTGTCAGACCAAAAGCGACTAGGTTAAAGACAAAAGCGATTACTGTTTAGATAAAAGCGATCAAAATATGAGCAAAAGCGATTACTATCTGACTAAAAGCGATCAAAATATGAGCAAAATTGATTACTATTAGCCCAAAAATGATCTGGAAAGTTTCAGGTGAGAGATTATAAATATTAACCATATGCGACCAAGTTTACCAGATGCGATCAATTTTTGATCAAAAGCGAGCTAAATTTTGCCATAAGTGATCCATTTTTTATCAAAAGTGAGCTGAATTTTACCATAAGTGATTGGTTTTTGATCAAAAGCGAGCTGAATTTTACCATAAGCGATTAGTTTTTGATAAAAAACGAGCTAAATTTTACCATAAGCAATCAGTTTTTGATCAAAAGCGAGCTGAATTTTACCAAAAGATACATACTATTTGTTTAAAAGCAAGCTAAATTTGACCATAAGCGATCAGTCTTTGATCAAAGGTGAGCTGATTTAGCACAGGTAACTGCTGTTTGATCAAAGGCGACCTGAATTACCAGAGGCACATTTCTACATACTAGTTGTTGTTTTCTTCACCAAATGCTCCATTTTTCATCAAATTTAGGCAAATTTGTACTCAAAATTTATGGAAACAACTCCCCGGACGCAATGGTGAGGTTAGATTTGGGCTAAGAGATCATCTACATACATTTTTAGTCAAATCTTTACAAACTAGGGTTAGAAAAATGTAAATTTTTGCTACAAAAGCTTGCAAAAATGAAAGATTGGCGCTCCAAGAGATCTAAACTTCACAAAAACAACTCAAACAAGAGAGTTTAATCAAGGACGTGGGTCCCACCAGGTGTGCCAAAATGTATAATAAAAAATTTGGATTTATAAATGGAAATGACCAAGCAATTGAAATGCATAACCTAAACCCAAATAATTCAATACCTCGAAGATGCAAGATGAGCTTGGTTGATTGATCGCTTTGTTGTGTTCATTGCTCGATTCCGCAGCATAACATTGATAAGAAGATAAATGATGGATGATTGGCGGTTGATAGATGCAAGCTAGGTAGATGAAAGAGGATAGATAATGGCTTGGGATGAAAATTTAGCAGAGTAAGGTTGCATGAAGAAGAATCTTCCATCCTCCTCTAATGCCTCAAGAGAGGCTTTCTTTATAGGAAAGGCTTGATTCAAATGGATGGCTAGGATCAATTAGGGCTTTAGATGAAATGGATGGATAGGATTAAATTAGGTTTCCTTGCACATCAAGTCAATTGACATGTGGCAAGGGAAGATAAGGCTTAGGTGTGCTTGTGTAGATAAATACTAAAATTAGGTCCCAATAGTTGTGCATGTGAAAGATAAATAAAATAAATAAAATTTATTTAATTAATTGAGAAGTTGAATAGGATGAGATAAGATATCATGTAGAAATTAATTAAATAAATAAAATTTATTTAATTAATTGGGATGGGATTAAATGGGATTTTAATTAAATAAATAAAATTTATTTAATTAATTAGCTTAATGGATTAGGGAAATTAGGACAAAATGCTACAAGATGTCTAGGATAATGTTTTTAACTAGGTGTTGCTAGACATGGACAAAATTAGGACAATTTTGGGTGTCTACACCTCTATCTCATTCTTTCCTTGTTTTCTTCTTTGTTTTGTTTTCTTCTTTGTTTTGTGCAGGTTAGAATTTGAAAACAAAAATGGAAGCCATGAGTGGAGCTTGCTGCTACCTCTCATGGAGGTATACACAGCTGAGTTATTACAATATTTTATTTTTTTCTTTTTAAAATAGCAGAGTGATATATATATAGATATATCAATATATATATATATCAATATTTATATGTTGCATATGTTATACACTAATTTCTCATTGCAGGGTCCAAAGAGTGCAAAGGCCGAGCGGCGGCCATGGTAGGGGCGGAGCGTAGGGGTCGAAGGCGGCAGAAGGGGCGTGGATCTCACAGTGAAGGGGAATGTTTAGAGTGAAGGGCGACACACAGGTTACACGCGGGCGGCGGTGTTAGGGTTCTGGGGTGTGGAAAAAGGGCACTGCGGAGGGGAGGTTGTTCGGGGAAGAGTATAGGGGAGGGGGTGTGGGGAGGAGGCATTGCCTCCACCCACACCCGTGGGTGTGGGTGGAGGCAACACCTCCTCCCCACACCCTCCATACTACAAATGGATGTGGACGGTGCCGTCGCCCACAGTCTCCATTATTTTATTTTTTTAAAATTTCATTTACTTCAAAAAAAATAACAGTCTGCCAATGGGATTTGTTCTATATTTTGGTTTGTCACATATATAATGTATATTGATTGTTTATATATATATACACAGAATATACATATAGTCGATTTTTTTGTTTTACTTCATAGTGTATGCATTTTTTTATTTATTGTATATATATTTATATATATGCACATATATATATATTTATATATTTATATATTTATGTATGTGTATATATATTTTAATAAATACATAAAATATATAAGTTTAGTTTTTTTTTCCATCTAATCTCTATGTATACACAGTACTTTAAAAGAAAAATAAAAATGTATATATATATATATATATTCCATATATATATGTATATTTATATATATACACTTAAACTAACTTTTCATTAACACTAATTTTGATTTACATAGAATACTAAGTTTCTGTCTAGAACATAAATAATACAGGATCTTTTTTTTTATATATACTATTTAGAATTATTTTGCTTGAATTAGTTTAAATACACAGAAATATATCTTTTCTTTTGATGCAACGAAAAAGGTAAGAAAATTTCAACTTCATTTAAATTTCTAACAACCCATTTTCTTTTCATAGTAGCAACTAATAACATGGAAATTTCAATACAAGATAACAGAAAATGATACATTATATTTTCCTTCATATTTTCTAGTGTGCACTAAAACATAGACAGCAACATATATATATTTTTTTTGTGCAAAGAACAAATGACAACAATTAAATCATCTCTTGCATTTCTCTAAAACGCACAAACTCCACAACTTAGAGAATAAACAACTTTTTTAATAGAATATAAAGAATGTTTGCATTACAACACTTTTTACAGCTAACACCATAGGTAGAATGACTTGAACAAATTTACAATAGGGCCACAAAGGCCATGGCTCAAACAGCCAACAACAAATGACTATAGCAACACAAAAATGGACTTCTCATCAAGCTCCATTTCTTCATAAGATCGTGCAAATAAAACACAACAAAAGGGAAAACCCAGCCACTTTGAAATGTCCTCCTCCCTACCATACAACCGCAAGAGGGTCACCCCTGAGCTAGGAAGGTAGGGGTTCACATGGTTGCAAACACACCACAACAAGCATCAAAGCAACAACAACACAAAAACCAACCCCAAGGATATACACATAACACAACTCATGAGAATGAGTTTGATGGGGGTAGGGAATGGACCCCTCTACTTCAAAGGCCACACCAAAAACACCAAATACCAAGTCTCATGGCCTCAAGCCAAAACCTCCAAAACTACAACTCTCCAAATATCTCAAAATAAACTTTCATGGCACTCTTGCCATTCAAATAATCTCCACAACAAGTAAAAAGCCCTCAAGGCCATAAATAGCACAAAATATGGGAGTGACCTCAAGGAGGTTCCTTTCCCCTACCCCAAACAAGTTGAGCCTTACCTCCAAATGGAGGTGCTCTCACCAAACTCTCATCCCACACAAAAAAAGAAACAACAGACAACAAATCTACAAAAATATGCAAGGGTAAAGAACATAGTCATGAGGCTTACCTTTAAAAGCCCTATAATGGAAGCATGTTTGGTGATGAGCTCCAAGCTTCTCCAAACCTTCCAATCTCCAAAATCCCTCTAACTTCCCTAAAAATTGCTCAAAATAGAAAGAAATTTCTAAAATACAAGAACCCCACACTCCTCAACAAGAGGAGGTAATATAGGCCTTCTAAATTGGCCTTGAGGAATGAGAAGGTGACACTTGTCGCCTTCTCCTTCCTCCTCCTATGCCACTTGCAAGGGAGAGGAAGTGTGAGGGTGACAAGTGTCATCCTCCAATTCCATCTCAATCCTCACCTTATCCACTTGTGTTCTCACACATGTGTGAGAGAACAAGTGGTGAGGTGGCATTCCCCTTCAAGCCTCCATGAGGATAAGGGATGCCATATGGCATCCTCTTATTCTCTAAGAGAGCCATGTGTGAGAGCACAAGTGGTGAGGTGGCATTCCCCTTCAAGCCTCCATGAGGATAAGGGATGCCATGTGGCATCCTCTTATTCTCTAAGAGAGCCATCTCCCTCCAAGATGCTCTCACATGTGTGTGAGAGTCTTAGAAGAAGATCCCACATACTTGGGAGTCTTGGAGACCTCCCAAGTCTTCCTAGGGAAGGGAGATGAGTCTTTCCTGAAGCATGACTCATCTCCCACCCTTATCTAATTTAAATTTCGTCACTTTGACTAAACCTCAGTTTAGAGTGACCACAAATGAGTTATTCCAAGGTTTAGTTAGTCAAAATTGACCCTAGACCCATGGGTAACCACCTAGGGTAAATTTTTGGACACTAAGGTTCACCTAGGGGGTCATAAATCCACTTTAAATGGCCTCAAAAATAAAAACAATCCAAATGGTATAAGTCAATAAAAATTATACAACACATAATATTAATTAATTAAACAAAGGGGTACTAGGCCAAAATGATAAAATTAAACAAGCACTTAAATCAACACTCAATTCAAATGTGATCCTCATCCCTCTTGGGAATGGATCAGTTTCATAGGGAATAACATATGTGTGAATTCTACCTCCAATTTCCTGTGGCCTAGGAATGTAATCCTGCACATCTTGATCAAGTGCCAATCATATCATGAATAATCATAGCCGAAGCAACTAAAATTAAATTCATGCCATTGAATACAACAATAATCATCTATAATATACTTCTGAATTAAATTGTATTTTTCTATTAAATGTCACATAATCATCATCACATAAAGAACTAGAAGTCACATCACAAAACATCATCTAATATATCTCGCATGTCTAGTCTCAACATAGCATCAAAATATGATCAAATCGAATCACCAAATGTCTAATCAATGTCATAACAAAATTGAGAGATATAATCAAATCTGCATAATGAAACCATAGTCTCTAAAAGTCTGATAATGTCATCAACTGAAATGTATAACGATCAAAATAAGGAAGGAAAAATAATCGGCCTCACAGGATGAGTGAAGATGAAAATATCACTTCCTACATGAAGAAGGTGAATGAACTTGTGTACAGTATCAGGTGTGTTGGTGGAAAACTAGAAGAATCAGAGATTGTTGGCAAGGTGCTTAGATCCTTACCTACTTCATACAAGCATAGAGTTGATGCTATTGAAGAGATCAGGACTGTGACAACTGCTACAAGGGATCAGTTGGTTGGCAAGCTCTCAACTTTTGAAATGAGTGATTTTGGTGATTCTCTTCCTAAATCAGAAACTGGCTTTAAGGCCAGTGTTTTTGGGAAGCAAAGATTTGATCCAGGTGAAAGCTCTTTAAGAAGACTAACCAAATATGAGAAAGCAAGGAAGGAACTTGAAGAAGATGAATCTGAGCTTGAAGAACTTGAAGCCCTTATTGCCAAAAGATTACCAAGAGGATCTAGTAAGTATGAAGGAAAGTTGCCTTTCAAATGTTTTGCTTGCAATAAGATTGGTGATTTTGCTTCAAGATGTCTAGAGAGGGTTTCAAAGCCAAACCCTAACAGACCGAGGGTTTAGAAGAAGTGTTACTATGTCCAAGAAGCTGCTAATGAAGGAGTCACAGATGATGAATCTGGTATGGGAAGTACCTCTAGAAATGAATGGGTGTTCATTGCTATCAAAGAAGAAGATCTGGTGCCTACAGAATCTGCTAACTGTGTGAATGTGGAAAGTTCCTTGGCTTCTCAGGTTGAAGAAAAGGAAAAATGGGTGATTGACAGTGGATGTTCTCATCATATGACTGGTGATAAAAGTAAGTTTGTAAGTTTAGAAAGATATGATGGTGGAATTGTGAAGTTTGGAGAAAATTCAGTTGGCAGAATCAATGGCAAAGGATCCATCTCGCTTGATGGTAAGAATAACACTAATGATGTTTTGTATGTAGAAGCATTGAAGCATAATCTTCTCAGTGTTGGACAGTTGGTTGACAAAGAGTACGATCTCCAATTCAAGGATGGAAGATGCAAAATTCTGGGAAGCTATGGAACTAAGATTGCATCTAGTACACACACTAGAGGTAATATATTTCATTTAAGTGGTACTGGTAAAAGTTGTTTGATTGCTCAGATTGATCAAAGTTGGTTATGGCATAGGAGAATGTGTCATGTAAACTTTGATAATATTGTCAAGATAAGTACTACTCAGGCTATGAGAGATCTTCCAAAGGTTGTGAACCTGCTAATAACATGTGTAAGGAATGTCAATTTGGAAAAATAGAGAAGAACTACATTCAAAAGTAAAGAACAATTTTCAAGTGGATTGTTGGAACTTGTGTACACTAATTTGTGTGGTCCTGCCAAAGTTAGGAGTTTGCAAGGAGACAGATAATTTATGTTGCTGATTTATGATTACTCCCAAATGATGTGGGTCACTTTCTTGAGAGAGAAATCAGAGGCTCTTGACAGATTAAAGGTGTTCAAGGCTAGGGTGGAGAATGAGATTGGTGTGAAGATAAAGTATCTGAGATCTGATAGAGGTGGAGAGTTTACTTCCGATGAGTTTAATGCATTTTGTGAAAACCATGCAATAAGAAGATAGTTATCTACTCCTAGGACTCCTCAGCAGAATGGAGTTGTGAAAAGGAAGAACTAGACTATTCAAGAGGCTGCTAGAACCATGATAATGGAATAAAATGTTCCACATGTCTATTGGAGAGAGGTTGTGAGTACTATTGTCTACACTCTTAACTAGGTGTAGATTGTTGGGAATTACGGTGTCTCAACCTTGGTAATTCCTTGCATTTTTTATGTTTGTATTTATTAATTCATTGCTTATGTTGTAAATAATTGTAAATTCCATATTTTCATATTGTGGGATGTGGCACGGTGATGTGTCATCCTACATAGAATATGACAACTTGTAATTTTGTCCTCACATGAGGAGATAGGTGTCCCACTTTGTGGTAGAATCATTTTGCCATGTGTCAGCATCTTTCATGTTGTGTAAGGAAATGTTTGACTGAAACAGTTATGACAGATTCTTATGATGGAATTATGACATGTAAGAGTCAGAAATAGAAGCTTGTAAGACAGGTGAAGACATGTGTCATGAAGAATCTTTAAAAAAAGGCATATTTGGGTGCCCCAAAGTGGACTATGACATGTTGTAAGAGAATATGCTATTTATAGCTTGTGTATGATAGATTCTCTTACAGTTGTAAATTGTAACCGCTATGATAGATTCTATGACGGTCGTAAGTGTTGTAAGAGCATCTGTCATAGCCCATTTTTGAAATAGGGGACCTCTTTGGGATGGGAGTTGTGGACAAGTGTCAGGAACATTCTACAATGTTGACCAAGTGTCCTTAGGCGTGGGTTTTGGGTCATGAGGCCAAGTTGGACACCCATTCCAAGATAGGTCCAATATTGCCTTGTATATTCTATATAAACAGGTGCTTGGAGGTGGAATTGTAATCACAGGTATACGGGTACTGTTATGCTACCAGATTGACTCCAAACATGAGTGTTGAATACCATTGAAGCTTGCATTGCAAGTGTATTATAAACAACTTTCAGATTTGTTAATACATTGTGCAGGTTTCTGAGTGTGGGGTTTTTCACCCGATAAGGGTTTTCCCCACTGTAAATCTTTTTCTCTCTTCTTCTATCTTCTTTCTAGTTCATGTGTATTGCTGCAATATCTCTGTTAGATGTTCTATGTTACTGTAGTTTTAAGGATTAATTTAAATTTAGCCCTCTCTGTTAGCACTCATTTTGACCTGGAGGTTGATTTTTCATGTTTAGGGGGTTTCTTCATTTGAATCCTATATCTTCTTGCCCATTTTCCTAAGTGTTGGACCTCCTCGGCATTTTTCAGCTGCATCATCATATTTTCTTTGAGGAGGAGATCATCATCATCATATTGTCTTCGATGATGGTCCGCATCATCATGTTTTCTGTCGACTTGTTTTTCATCAGGATCATCATATTTCAATATCGGGTGATGTTTGGATATCATCCCGACCCTGCTGATGAGCTACAGTGTGCCCTGATTTTCTTGCGGAGGGTGATTTTTCAAATATCCGGTGATCTTCCAATTATCACCCTGCCCTTTTATGATGATGATGTCACCCCGATCTTCCGAGGGGGTCATTTTCTAAGTTGTTCAACCCGGCCTATTTTTTCTTAAGGGTCGTCTTCATCATCATCATCATATTTCCGGTTATCACCGTGTTGCTTGCGAGGGTCATCATATTTTCTGCCTGCATGATCTTTCGCCGGGGTGATATTTTAACATCGGGTGATCTTTGTTAAGATCATCCTGATGATGTTGCTGTAAAGTTCTAAGTGTGACCCGATTTTTATCATGGTCATCATATTTGAACGTCAGGATGATCTTAGTCAATATCATCCTGATGATGTTGTATCATTTCATGTTCATTGTTTTATCACCCTAATGATGTTGACGTCATTCTTATGTCAGGGTGATATCTATTTCTCTGCCTATCTGCATCATGATATTTCCGAAGGAGAGGGAGATATCCGCCTGTCGGCTTCATGCATTATCTAGTGGGGGGTGATCTTTTCAAATATCTGGCATATTCATCCATCACCCCGATCTTATAGTGGAGCTACAGTGCAGCATGATATTTGTGCATCAGGATGATATTTCCAAATATCCGGTTATCTTCCGAATATCATCCTGATGTCAATATGATGATGACGTCATCCGGATATGAGGAGGTGCGCAGTAGGCAGATATGCTGATGATGTCAGCAAGATATGATGATGACGTCATCAGGATGTTCATCGGCCAGACTTTTGGTATCGGCTAAGCAGGAGGATCTTCCTCCGATGGATCAGGTTGTGCCGATGAAGGCGATTATCATGCAGGTTATATTGCAGGGTGATGCTGACGTCAGGGTGATATTTCAAGCGACAGGATATCATGCTGCTGAAGGATAATGATGATGAAGTCTTATACTAGTGTCGTCAGGAGCAAAAGCACCGACATCATATATGCTCGTGGCCTAGTATATAAAGTGTTGAAAAGGTCGCCGCAGGGTGCATGTGGGATAATTGTTATCCTGCATATTTTCAAATATCATGACGATGTATCTTGGCGGGAAATGGTTGCGATCGACTGTTAGATGTTTTTTCCCAAGGCCGCGGGTTGGTGCGCCAGTAATGGCAAAGGTTGCAGAGGTATGGACAGATCTGGTACCTGATTGAAGATCTGGATCCCTAGGCGGCGGTGCAAGGCTCGAGATTTCTTCCTGTCTCCTCCCCTACCTACTGCATTCATGTTTGGGCGCCAATCTGGTAATGCGTTGAGCGCCATTTTTCTGATACTGTGTATCTGGCGGGATTTTTTGGTCAACCATGTAATTAATTGCTGTGGTACACTACCTGGCTGTTATAAGCAGGAAGTGTTACTCATTTTTGGTTGTTGAAAGTTGAAGATTTTTGGCTCTGTAATTCAAAACAAGCTGATCTGGTTGCTCTGTACAGCTAAACCTGTGAGTCTATGTATCTCTTGTTGTATGTTTTGGCACGAACCCACTGATTTCATGATTAATCTTATATGAGAAATGCTATCTTAGCATGTGTTTTGTTAATTTTGTCTCCAGTATTGCATGTATTCTTCTTCTGAATCTGGATATTTGGGTAATGTTTAGATTCTAGAGCATAGAATTCCTATGTTGAAAGTCTGATCTTTTAACTTCTGCTCAAGGGGTAGATTAAACTGTTTTCAGGTTGAACATTGGGAAGGGTATACTGCAGTAGGGATGCCATAAGTAGAGATAACTTAACACTCTGTATTGGGAGATATCTGTAAGGCAGGTATCACATATATCCCCCTGAAATCTAGTTTTAGTTGTTCATGCTGATCATTCACAGGTGTATGTCTGCTGACTCCAGGCCCTGGATAGGCACCAATCTTGCTTTGTGTTTGTGTTACAACCATGTCCAGCTTTGCATCCAAACTTAAAGTCAAAATCTAAATCTAAAACAATCTTTAGGACATTAGAATTAGTTTTAGGATCCTCATTCCTCTGTCTACAACTGCAAATAGGCCCAAAGCTAGCCCCTTTGCTCTTATCTTTCAGTTTTGGTCTACTTACAGGAGGACTTATCTGCTTTCTGTCAGCATCCCAGCCTTGTATGCATATCCTCATGGATGTTGAGTAGGGAATACCCCCCTAGGTCTTGCAGAGCCTGAAGAAGAAGAGGAGATAAAATACAGAGTCTATCTCCTACACTGTTGGCCCCTGGCCCAGAGATCCTGTTGATCACTGATGGCTACCTTGTAGGGAAATCTGGGAATAAGCATCCAGTCTGGGAAAAAGTCAACAGCAAATGGCGACTCTGCTGGGGATGGACTAAAAAAAAATGATATATTTGTGGCCCATCTGAGTCACCAACAGAAATTGGTGACTCTGCTGGGGAACGGTGATTTGAAAATTGTTATTTTTGAAAGAACCCTGGTTTTCAAGAGAAAACAGTTCCTAGTAATAGGTGGTGACTCTGAAGTAATCTCCCAACCGGTCAGAGTAAAATTTATATGCAGGGGAGAAGATCCCAACAAAATCCTTTATTTAAAGAGTTACCAGTAACAAGAAGAATGATGTACAGAAGAAAGGGAGCTGTCTCAGTTAGTCATGAGGGTTCCCCCAGAAAAGGTGATGATATGCAAGATAACCCTAGGCCATCAGGACAGCATGTGCCTTACTTTTCAAATGCAGAAGCTGATATTCAAGGTGCATATGAGAGGCAACAGGGTGGTAGCATGAGAATGAGGTCAGAGGTGTTCCAAGAACACCCATTTCTAGACCCTACTGAAAGGTTTGAAGAGGCAGAGTCTCTGAGGGATGATGAAGATGATGACCAGAATGGTATGAGACCATCTACCTCCATGCCTAAGGATGAACAGTTAGCTGAAGAAATCAGAAATCTAAGAGCAGAACTAGAATATCTACAGGCCATGAAAATCAGAGATGATATGAAGCAGAAAGTGCAAGCTTTAAGAACTGCCCAAAATGATTCAGTTCCTACCCTAGAGAATGCAAATGTGCAGAGACATCAGCAAAGAAATGAAGTGCAACATCAGCATAATGATGAGAGACAAAATGTGAATGATGCTAGGATACCACTGAACAATGTAAGAAACCAGAATGCAAATAGAAATGTCAATGTTAATCAGTTAAACAGATAGCCCATGCAACTAGATAGATTCAGACAGCTGGTATTTGATGGTATTCCTGGGTATCCTAACCCCATTGATAAGCATCTGAGGCTACAAGTGCCTAAATTTTCAGGAAACAACACAGTGTCAGGAGAAGATCATCTAAAAGCCTTTCAAAATGTCATGGATAACTTTGAGGTTGAACATGAGGATGTTTTCATGAAGTCATTCATGCAATCCTTAATAGATGAGGCAAGAGAATGGTACAAGAATCTGCCTGACCGGAGTATTTCATCATGGGATGATTTTAAAAGGATGTTCAAGGAGCAATATGGTGACAAAACTGACCCTAGCTTTTTTGTAAATGAGTTCACCAGTATCACTAAAGGGTCAAATGAGCAGGTTGCAGATTTTAATGCAAGATTTACTAAAGTGTTAAACAAATTGCCACATCACATGAGGCCAAATGAACCAATGTGCATAATATTGTATATCAATGCCTTTGATGCAAAAACTGCATATGGATTAAGAGATAAAGGTCCTGCTACTCTCAGGGATGCTTTCAGAATTGCAGTGAATATTGAAAACAACAGGAAAGCATCGGGAAAGACAAATAGAAGGGATGATATAAAAATTCTGCAGAATCCAAACAAGCCTCAGAACACTCAAGGTAATACATCTGCCCCTGAAGATAAGATAGACAAATTGGCAAATGTTGTTAAGGACCTAAGCTATAGATTAGCTAGAAGTGAAAAAGGGATGGGTCCTGATAGGCAAGTCTATCAAAGGCAGGAAAAGAGGCCATCATTGCATGATATGCCTTATAATACCAATTGGCATGATGGTAAGCCTATTTTCCCACGTAACCACACAAATCAGAGGGCCCAACATGTCAAAGAAACTCCTAATCCTCTAAAGAAAGCTATAAATATTGTTGATGATGCTCCATGGTGTATAATCTGTCAGATGCCACATTCACAATTACAGTGTATGATTGCTCAATCCTTGTATGATAATGCTACATCTTGTAATGAATGCAATGAGCCACATTATGTGCAAGATGATGATGTTAATATGATGTCCATAGGCAATGGATACACTCTTTATGATGCTGATGAGAGTACAAATGATGGAACTCAGGCCTGCCAACAATTCCCATATGATGAAGATAATGAAGATAACTATGTGTATGCTCAGAGCTCACACAATTTTCTGAGTAACTTACAACGACCTTCTGATGAGGAAATTAGAGCCTTCACAGCTGCAGCAGTTGCTCAAGTCAAAAGCAACTACAATCTCAAAGGTAAAAATCAAGTAGGCAGCCCACATCAGCCAGAAGATATTTCTGCAGGTCAGCTAGTGCATGGTCATAAAGGAATTGAACCACAAAAAAGGCAGTGGGTAAATGATAAACAGAATTTTAGACATAGAACAGGTCATGAATCTCAAAGACCAGAAAACAAAATCCCTCAGGCTGAAGATCAAAGTAAAGGTTCCCAAGACAAGAATGATGATCAGGGAACTATGAAAGTAAAAGCTAAATCAGCTCAGGATAAAAACAAGATTGTGGAGCAAGCTACAACTGTTATACAAAATTATGCTCCATTTGATATAGCTCAAGTCCTCTCTCAGGTAAAAGTCTCTGTTCCACTTATGGAACTGATGAAAGTGGAAGAAATCAAGAATAGGACAATATCCCTAATCTCAGGGGTACCTTTTCAAGCTAAACAAAATGTTCAGACCCAGGGTGAGAAACATGTCATGTGTAATGAAGAAGATGAGGCTCCTGAAGTCTATTTAGGAGTGACTATGACAAAGTGTCCTTCACAAGTGGAACCATTTTATGTTTCCCTGGTTATAATGGAAAAATAATTAGAAATTGTATGCTTGACTCTGGAGCATCTACAAATGTCATGCCTTTGGCCATCATGCAACAAGCTGGATTGAAAATTGACAAAGCATGTGGAAAATGTTATGCTATGGATGCCAGAGAGGTACCAGTTATTGGAATCATGAAGGATGTAGATTTCAAATTGGCAGCATTTCCTGAGAAAAGATATAAAATGAATATAACAGTGGTTGACATCAAGCCACAGTATGGTATGTTGTTGTCAAGAAGATGGGCAGCACTAATTGGTGGAAGTATGCAGCTGGACCTGTCATATGCCATGATTCCAATGAATGGCAAGGATGTTAAGCTAATCAGAGAACAAAGATCATTAGAGACAGTGGAAGACCAAGAAGCAGAGGAACAGGTATGCTTTGTAGACACTGACTGTGATAACTTCAAGGTTGTCTCAGATGATACAGAAGATAAAAAGAAAAATGCCTGCATTGAAGAATTGGATTAGCGAGGTTTGTGGACCATGTTTTTTGATGGAGCTTGTGCAAAAGAAGGCTCTGGAGCTGGAGTTGTTTTCCTGTCTCCAACTGGTAAGCTCCTCAAATTCTCTTTCTTGCTGAGGTTTGATTGCACAAACAACATTGCAGAATATGAGGCTTTACTCTTAGGCCTAAATATTGCTCTCAAACATGGAATTAAAATGTTAAGAGTATTTGGGGATTCTGAGCTGATTGTATCCCAAATTAGAGATAAGTATGCTTCAAAAAACAAAAGATTGAAACAATACAAGCATGCTGTTTGGGATACCATTGAACTATTTGATGCATTTTCAATAGGCTGGGTAGAGAGGTCAAAGAATGTTATGGCTGATTTCTTAGCCAATGTTGCAATAAGGCCAGATGACATCACTCTGTCAGATGTTACAAATGTAGAAGTTAAAATTAGGCCTGCAGTACCAGAAAATATATGCAGTTGGCAAGTGTTTAATGATGATAGGGACTTGTTAAAATTTTTGCACTGCATAGATGAATATGAGAATCAAGAAATTGATTTCCAAGCTTTTGTAGAGACTATAGATGGAAAAGAAACTCTTGTGGGAAAAGAGATAATTCAGTTGAAGACTAACAAAATCCCTAGAGGGTTAGTAGCTTTGGAAAGAGCCTTTGACAGTAGGGACAAATTGGTCACAAGGACATCTCCCACGAATAAGGAAGATTTAGAAGAGATAAATTTGGGGACATCTCAGGCCCCTCAGAAGGTATACATTGGTAAAAAGCTCAAACCACACATTAGGAGTATGCTGATTGCATTACTGAAAAGGTATAAACATGTTTTTGCTTGGTCATATGAGGACCTAAAAGCCTATAGGGAAGATTTATTCCAGCATGAGATCCCATTGAAGCCTGAAGCTAAGCCATTTAGACAAAAGCAAAGACCTATTAATCCTACCTTAGCTCCCAAGATGCAAGAAGAACTCAAAAGGCTCAAGGAAGCTGGAATAATTGTGCCAATCAGGCATTCAACTTGGGTGTCTAACCTTGTCCCAGTCAGAAAAAAGAATGGTGATATTAGGCTTTGTGTTGACTTCAGGAACTTGAATGTATCCTCTTTAAAGGATAACTATCCACTGCCTAATATGGAAGCTATGTTGCAGAGAGTGACTGGTTGTGAACTCTTATCCATGATGGATGGATTTTCAGGTTATAATCAGGTGAAGGTATAGGAATCAGAACAATATAAGACCGCCTTTACCACTCCATGGGGAACTTATGTGTATGTTAGAATGCCCTTCAGACTAACCAATGCAGGTGCTACATTTCAAAGAGCAATGGATGTTGCTTTTGTAGGGTTGATTGATTCAATTCTGGCTGTATATCAGGATGACTTGACTGCTTACTCAAAGAAAGAAGAGCAGCATTGTTTCCATCTGGAGCAGATTTTCATAAGAGCACTAGAGTATGGTATTTCTTTAAATCCAAAGAAGTGTGCCTTTGGGGTCGTTGAAGGAAAGCTCCTGGGACATATTGTTTCCAAGGATGGAGTCAGGATAGATCCAGAGAGAGTGGCTGCTATTGACAGAATTCAAATGCCAAAAACTGTAAAAGGAGTTCAGTTCTTCTTTGGACAGATAAATTTTGTTAGGAGATTTGTTCCCAACTTTGCAGAAACCACAAGGAACATTTCCAAGATGATGAAGAAGGATGCAACTGTCCACTGGGAAAGTGAAGCAATAGAATCATTTCAGAGTATCAAAGAGGCAATCAAGATGGCCCCTGTTCTTAAATCTCCTGACTTTTCTAGGCCATTCCAAGTATTTTCATTTGCTTCCTTTCATACTGTTGCTGCATGTTTGCTACAGAAAAATAAAGATGGTTTTGAACAGCCCATCGCTTTCTTCAGTATGTCCTTGCAGGCCTCTGAGTTGAAGTATGATATTATGGAAAAACAGGCATATGCACTAGTCAGAGCCATCAAAAGTTTCAGACCATACCTGGTAGGATCATATATAATTGCATATGTACCCCATGCAGCAGTCAAAGACATATTCACTCAGCAGGAGGTGACTGGAAGAAGGTGCAGATGGATAAACAAACTGCAAGAGTTTAACATGGACATACAAGTTACCAAGTTGATAAGAGGACAAGGATTAGCCAAGATGATGGCACAGTCAAACTTGGAAGCATGCCAAGTTAATGCAGTCCAAAATGAGAGTGTAAATGTATCAGGATCTGAATGGTACAAGGATATTATCTGCTACTTGCAAAATCTGAATTGTCCTTCCCATTTCAGTGATAGTCAAAAGAGGACTTTAAAGTTACATGCAATTAGGTATGTTATTGTTCAAGGTGAGCTATACTGGAAAAACCCTGATGGTGTGCTGCTGAGATGTGTGGATGAGGATATGGCTAACAATGTTTTGATTGATATGCATAAAGGATTGTGTGGTGGACATTATACTGCCCAAACGACAGCTCATAAAATTCTCAGAGCAGGATATTGGTGGCCCACTCTCGTCTCAGATGCACAAAAGTTAGTAAGGAAGTGTGACCCTTGCCAAAGATTTTCAGGAAAGCTGAAATATGATGGTGCTTTACCCCTCGGAACTGTAACTGTGGATGCTTCATTTCAGCAATGGGGAATTGACTTCATAGGGGAAATTGCAGACAAATCAAGTGGGGGACACAGTTGGATTTTGGTGGCAACTGATTACTTTACCAAATGGATTGAGGCCATTCCAACTAAGAGAGCTACAAGTAAGGTGGTGACAGATTTCATGCTAGAAAATATTATCATCAGGTTTGGAGTACCATTCAAGATAGTCACTGATAATGCTATGTGCTTCAGATCAGGTGAATTTGTTGATTTTGGCAACAGGTATGGGATAAATCTATCATATACATCACCATATCACCCACAAGGGAATGGTCAAGCAGAATCAAGCAATAAAAGCATCATGAAAATTATCAAGAGGATACTGGACAAGAACAAGAGAGCTTGGGACTCAAAATTGAACTTAGCAATATGGGCCGATAGAGTGACAGTAAAAAGGGCTATTGGAATGTCACCTTTTGAGCTAGTATATGGTGCATCAGCCAGATTGCCCATAAACAATCTCCTACCAGTTTACAGATTCATCCAGGAAAATGATGAGGAGATTGAAGACTCCATGACAGAAAGGGTGAACCAGCTGGTTGCACTGGATGAAAACAGAAGGAAAGCCCACCAGATTAATCTCAAAAGACAACAAGATGTGAAATATCAGTTTGACAGGAGAGCTATAAAAAGGAAGTTTCAAGTCAATGATCTGGTGCTCATTTGGAATGCAAAAGGTCAAGAAAAGGGTAAACATGGTAAATTTGAACCCTTATGGATGGGCCCATATCAGATTTGCAGTGCTCATGGGGAGGATTCTTATTTCCTCCAGGCCCTAGATGGTGAAGTTCTGGAATTGCCTGTGCATGGTCAATTCCTTAAATTCTATTTTGCATAGATGACTTGTCTCTGTGCACATTTGTAAAAACATGTATGTAGTGTAAGTGCCTTGTACAGTTCGTGCTTTTTGGTTTTTTTTGCCTGGTCTGCCCGGAGATCTGGTTCTCGCTGCAGGATTTCACCTGCACGTCCCCGTTCGGAGCCAGTGTTAGCACTCATTTTGACCTGGAGGTTGATTTTTCATGTTTAGGGGGTTTCTTCATTTGAACCCTATATCTTCTTGCCCATTTTCCTAAGTGTTGGACCTCCTCGGCATTTTTCAGCTGCATCATCATATTTTCTTTGAGGAGGAGATCATCATCATCATATTGTCTTCGATGATGGTCCGCATCATCATGTTTTCTGTCGACTTGTTTTTCATCAGGATCATCATATTTCAATATCGGGTGATGTTTGGATATCATCCCGATCCTGCTGATGAGCTACAGTGTGCCCTGATTTTCTTGCGGAGGGTGATTTTTCAAATATCCGGTGATCTTCCAATTATCACCCTGCCCTTTTATGATGATGATGTCACCCCGATCTTCCGAGGGGGTCATTTTCTAAGTTGTTCAACCCGGCCTATTTTTTCTTAAGGGTCATCTTCATCATCATCATCATATTTCCGGTTATCACCGTGTTGCTTGCGAGGGTCATCATATTTTCTGCCTGCATGATCTTTCGCCGGGGTGATATTTTAACATCGGGTGATCTTTGTTAAGATCATCCTGATGATGTTGCTGTAAAGTTCTAAGTGTGACCCGATTTTTATCATGGTCATCATATTTGAACGTCAGGATGATCTTAGTCAATATCATCCTGATGATGTTGTATCATTTCATGTTCATTGTTTTATCACCCTGATGATGTTGACATCATTCTTATGTCAGGGTGATATCTATTTCTCTGCCTATCTACATCATGATATTTCCGAAGGAGAGGGAGATATCTGCCTGTCGGCTTCGTGCATTATCTAGTGGGGGGTGATCTTTTCAAATATCTGGCATATTCATCCATCACCCCGATCTTATAGTGGAGCTACAGTGCAGCATGATATTTGTGCATAAGGATGATATTTCCAAATATCTGGTTATCTTCCAAATATCATCCTGATGTCGATATGATGATGACGTCATCCGGATATGAGGAGGTGCGCAGTAGGCAGATATGCTGATGATGTCAGCAGGATATGACGATGACGTCATCAGGATGTTCATCGGCCAGACTTTTGGTATCGGCTAAGCAGGAGGATCTTCCTCCGATGGATCAGGTTGTGCCGATGAAGGCGATTATCATGCAGGTTATATTACAGGGTGATGCTGACGTCAGGGTGATATTTCAAGCGACAGGATATCATGCTGTTGAAGGATAATGATGATGAAGTCTTATACTAGTGTCGTCAGGAGCAAAAGCACCGACATCATATATGCTCGTGGCCTAGTATATAAAGTGTTGAAAAGGTCGCCGCGGGGTGCATGTGGGATAATTGTTATCCTGCATATTTTCAAATATCATGACGATGTATCTTGGCAGGAAATGGTTGCGATCGACTGTTAGATGTTTTTTCCCAAGGCCGCGGGTTGGTGCGCCAGTAATGGCGAAGGTTGCAGAGGTATGGACGGATCTGGTACCCGATTGAAGATCTGGATCCCTAGGCGGCGGCGCAAGGCTCGAGATTTCTTCCTGTCTCCTCCCCTACCTACTGCATTCATGTTTGGGCGCCAATCTGGTAATGCGTTGAGCGCCATTTTTCTGATACTGTGTATCTGGCAGGATTTTTTGGTCAACCATGTAATTAATTGCTGTGGTACACTACCTGGCTGTTATAAGCAGGAAGTGTTACTCATTGTTGGTTGTTGAAAGTTGAAGATTTTTGGCTCTGTAATTCAAAACAAGCTGATCTGGTTGCTCTGTACATCTAAACCTGTGAGTCTATGTATCTCTTGTTGTATGTTTTGGCATGAACCCACTGATTTCATGATTAATCTTATATGAGAAATGCTATCTTAGCATGTGTTTTGTTAATTCTGTCTCCAGTATTGCATGTATTCTTCTTCTGAATCTGGATATTTGGGTAATGTTTAGATTCTAGAGCATAGAATTCCTATGTTGAAAGTCTGATCTTTTAACTTCTGCTCAAGGGGTAGATTAAACTGTTTTCAGGTTGAACATTGGGAAGGGTATACTGCAGTAGGGATGCCATAAGTAGAGATAACTTAACACTCTGTATTGGGAGATATCTGTAAGGCAGGTATCACATATATCCCCCTGAAATCCAGTTTTAGTTGTTCATGCTGATCATTCACAGGTGTATGTCTGCTGACTCCAGGCCCTGGATAGGCACCAATCTTGCTTTGTGTTTGTGTTACAACCATGTCCAGCTTTGCATCCAAACTTAAAGTCAAAATCTAAATCTAAAACAATCTTTAGGACATTAGAATTAGTTTTAGGATCCTCAGTCCTCTGTCTACAACTGCAAATAGGCCCAAAGCTAGCCCCTTTGCTCTTATCTTTCAGTTTTGGTCTACTTACAGGAGGACTTATTTGCTTTCTGTCAGCATCCCAGCCTTGTATGCATATCCTCATGGATGTTGAGTAGGGAATACCCCCCTAGGTCTTGTAGAGCCTGAAGAAGAAGAGGAGATAAAATATAGAGTCTATCTCCTACACTGTTGGCCCCTGGCCCAGAGATCCTGTTGATCACTGATGGCTACCTTGTAGGGAAATCTGGGAATAAGCATCCAGTCTGGGAAAAAGTCAACACTCTCCTCATTAGATTAGTGTAGGAAGTGATTTCCGCACACCTAACTTCCTTTCAGTTGGTATCAGAGCCTGGCCAGTTTTGGTCTTAGCTATTGGGTAGGAGTTTTTTGAGCTGATCTTAAGTTGAGTGGGAGTCTATGCAAAGTATTCTGAATTCTATTGCAGTAAGGAGATGGCAAGTTCATCCGGAAGATTTGAAGTGGAGAAATTCAATGGCACTAATTTCAAGCTATGGAAGTTCAAGATGGAAGACATGCTTGTTGACCAAGACCTTTGGCAAAGTGTTAATGGAACTAAACTAGCTGTAATGTCACAAGATGATTGGGATCTCAAGGATCGGAAGGCTAAGGGTCTCATAAGACTTAGTCTTGTTGTTTATATCTTGTTAAATGTCCATGAGGAGAAAACTACAACCTTACTTTAGAATAAGTTGGGAGATGTGTATCAAGCCAAATCCCTGGTTAATAAAACTTTTTCTAGGAAAGAAGTTGTATTCTCTTTGAATGGAGGATGGAGGATCCGTTGCTAAACATATGAATGCTTTTAACATGCTGGTTGCACAATTAACATCTATTGGTGTGAAAATGGAGGAGGAGGATCAGTGTATGACCCTGCTTTGTTCTTTACCGGACTTGTGGGATCACCTTGTCATGGCTATTGGAAGCACCACATCCACATTCAAAATGGATGAAGTGGTTTCTTCATTGTTATCCGAAGAGACGCAGAGAAAGTCTTCTAATGCAGCCAAAGAGGCTCTTGCAGTTCATGGAAGACCCAAGGAGAAAGGAAAAAGAAGGACAAGAAAGCTGAGAAGGGTAGATCCAAATCCTGTGGGAGATCCAAATCTCCTGGAAAGTCCAAGGCTATCTATTGGAACTGTGGTAAATCTGGGCATTTCTGAAAGGAATGCAAAGAAGAAAAGAAAAAGAAGAAGAAGGCCCCAGATTTAGATTTTGACAAATCACAAGATGATGATAATGCTTTCATCGTAGCCCTGGCAACCCATGCATCTGATGATGTGTGGCTGATTGACTCTAGTGCATCATTCCATTTGACCTTGCATCAAGACTAGTTTACTAAGTATGAGGAGTTCGATGATGGAAAGGTGTACTTGGGTGATAACTCTCATCTGAAGATTGTTGGTCATGGAAGAGTCTCTATTCGATTCCTTGATGGTCAAATGAAGGGGATCTATGGGGTTATGCATATCCCAGGCTTAGCATGGAACCTGCTTTCTGTAAGTAGTTTGAATGATGCAGGTGTGCAGGTTGTCTTTTCAAAAGAAAGATGCAAGATGACTAGAGGAGCTACGGTGCTTGCTAAGGGTACTAGGAGAGGTACTCTATTTCAGCTGGAGGCATGCATTTCACAATGCAATAGTTCTTCTGATTCAAGGAAGAGGGCAGCAATCACTTTATCCCCACCATCTGAATGAGCAGTTAAGAGATCTATTGTTTCTAGTTCTAATGTTTCTAATCATGCCTTGGAAGTTAAACTTCTTGCTGAAAAGACAATGTTATGGCATAAGAGATTTGGCCACATTGGTGAGAAGGATCTGCATACCCTAAAAAATAAAAACCTCGTTGAGGGGTTAGATGATTGTAATCTTGAGTTTGACTTTTGCGAACATTGCATATATGGGAAACAAAACCGTGTTTAGTTTTATTCAAGTTCTCAAAAGTCTTCTAGTGTGTTGGACCTTGTTCATTCTGATGTATTTGCTCATGTTAATGTTCCTTCATTATCAAAATCTATATATTTTGTATCTTTCATAGATGACTACAATAGAAGGACATGGATTTATTTTCTCAAAAGCAAATCTGAATTCTACAATAAGTTTAAGGAGTTTAAGGCCTTTGCTAAAAATTAGACTGGAAAAAAGATTAAGTGTTTGAGAACTGACAACAGTGGTGAGTTCTGTTCTACAGAATTCGATGAATATTGCAAGAAACTTGGGATTGAAAGACATAAGACAACTCCATACACCTCGCAGCAAAATGGAGTTGTAGAGAGGATGAATAGGACACTGATGGAGAAGGCTAGGAGTATGCTCAGTGGAGCTGGCCTAGAACAAAAATTTTGAGCTAAAGCCGTTGCCACTGCTTGCTATCTTGTAAATAGATCTCCTACATTAGCTCTTGTTGGAAAGACACCCGTGGAGGTGTGGTCTGGTAGAAATCCTTCATTAAGGCATCTTCATGTTTTTTGTTGTGAGGCATATGCACATGTGCCTAGGGAGAAGCAGTTAAAACTGGAGAACAAGGCTGTTAAGTGTATCTTGATTGGCCATGGTGTCGGTGTGAAAGGATACAAGCTTTGGGATCCTATGGCTGAAAAAGTGTTGTATAGAAGAAGTATCATCTTCAGAGAGCTTACACCTTCTTCCACTATTTTACAACCAAAAGAAAAAGAAAAGAAGGGGATGTTGTTCAGTTTCCTCCTACCCCTGAGAAGACTGAACAGAAAGACAATGTTGGACCTGATGATGAGGAGAGCTCTAGTAGCTCTGAAAGCTCAGATGAAGAAGTTGAACCTCAACCTCAGCTCTTAAGGAGGTCTACACAGATAAGAAAGCAACCTAAAAGGTTTGGTTTTACATTGTTTGATTCTAGTTGTGCTTTTGCTTTGCTTACTAACAGTGATGAACCTAGAACTCTCTCAGAGGCTATGGACATGAAAGATGCAGGTTCCTGGAAGGAGGCCATGGAGGATGAAATGGCTTCTTTGGAAAAGAATCAAACTTGGGACTTTGTGCCTTTGCCTCCTGGACAGAAACTTGTTGGATGAAAATGGTTGTTCAAGAAGAAATTTGGTGTAGATGGCAGTGTTGAGAAATATAAGGCCATATTGGTTGTGAAGGGGTATTCACAAGTGGAGGGTATAGATTATGGTGAGATCTTCTCTCTCGTTGCAAAGATGACATCCATTTGATTCATGTTGTCTCTTGTAGCAGCTTATGATTTAGAAGTAGAATAGATGGATGTGAAGACAACTTTCCTTCATGGTGATTTGGAGGAAGAAATCTACATGTCACAGCCAGAGCATTACATGGTGAAAGGTAAAGAAAATTTGGTTTGCAAACTTAAGAAGTCTTTGTATGGTTTGAAGCAATCCCCTAGGAGATGGCACTTGAAGTTTGATGCCTTTGTGTTGTCAATTAGATTTGTGAGATCAAAATTAGATCACTATGTGTATTATAAGTTTGATGGTGATCGTATTCTCATTGTTGCACTGTATGTTGATGATATGTTGCTCATTGGGAAGGGTAAGAATATGATTTCTGATTTTAAATCTCAGTAGTCATTACAGTTTGAAATGAAAGATTTAGGGGCAGCCAGGTACATTCTCTAAATGGAAATCAAAAGAGACATAACCAATAGAAAACTTTGGTTAAGCCAGAGTAAGTATGTGAAGACCGTGTTGGACAGGTTCAACATGGTAGATTGTAGACCATTGTGTGTTCTTGTTTCTTTGGGGACAAAGTTGTCTATTGAGGATTGTCCAAAATCTCCTAGTGAGGTGGAGGACATGAGCAAAGTACCTTATGCTAGTGATGTTGGCAGTTTGATGTATGCTATGGTCTGCACAAGACTAGACATTGCCCAAGCAGTGGGAGTCCTTAGTCAATTTATGGCTAATCCTGGACGGGTTCATTGGGATGTAGTTAAGCAAGTGTTCAAATATTTGAGGGGTACTTTTGAGTATTCCATATGCTATCATGGTAATGTTACAGGACCTCCACATTCTGTTAATACTCATGGATTTGTGGATTCAGATTGGGCAGGTGACATTGACAGCAGAAGATCCACCAGTGCTTATGTGTTTACACTTTTTGGTGGTGCTATTAGTTGGATGAGTAAGCGACAACCTGCAGTTGCTTTGTCCACAATAGAAGATGAGTATATGGTAGAAAATCATGCTTGTAAGGAATCCATTTGGCTTAAGAGATTGTGTTCAGATATTGATGTTGATACAGGTCAAATTATAATCAGTTGTGATAGTCAGAGTGTAATTTGCCTTGTAAAGAATCCAACTTTCCATGCTAGAACAAAGCACATTGATGTTTAGTTTCACTTCATGTGAGACATGGTTGAGGATGGAAAGGTAAATTTGGAGAAGGTAGATACTTTCAAGAATGTTGTAGATGCATTGATGAAACTAGTGGGCACAGAGAAGTTCAGATGGTGTTCAGAGTCTATCGGCCTCTCGGTCTATAGCAGTTAAATCCTGTTAGTCTATTGGCTCTTACAAGGTGTTCGACAAGTGAGAGAATGTTGGGAATTAAGGTGTCTCAACCTTGGTAATTCCTTGCATTACTTATGTTTGTATTTATTAATTCATTGCCTATGTTGTAAATAATTGTAAATTCCATATTGTCACATTGTGGGATGTGGCACAGTGATGTGTCATCCTACATGGAATATGACAACTTGTAATTTTGTCCTCACATGAGGAGATAGGCGTCCCACTTTCTAGTAGGAGCATTTTTCCATGTATCGACATCTTTCATGTTGTGTAAGGGAATGTTTGACCGAAACGGTTATGACGAATCCTATGACAGAATTATGACATGTAAGAGTCAGAAATAGAAGCTTGTAAGATAGGTGAAGACATGTGTCATGAAGCATCTTTGAAAAAAGGCATATTTGGGCACCCCAAGGTGGACTATGACATGTTGTAAGAGAATATGCTATTTATAGCCTGTGTATGATAGATTCTCTTACAAATGTAAGTTGTAACCACTATGACAGATTCTATGACGGTCGTAAGTGTCGTAAGAGCATCTGTCATAGCTCATTTTGGAAATAGGTGACTTCTTTGGGATGGAAGCTGTGGACAAGTGTTAGGAACATTCTACAATGTTGACCAAGTGTCCTTAGGTGTGGGTTTTGGGCCATGAGGCCAACTTGGACACCCATTCCAAGATAGGTCCAATATTGCCTTGTATATTCTATATAAACAGGTGCTTGGAGGTGGAGTTGTAATCACAGGTTTACAGGTACTGTTATGCTACTGGATTGACTCCAGACATGAGTGTTGAAGACCATTGAAGCTTACATTGCAAGTGTATTGTAAACAACTTTCAAATTTGTTAATACATTGTGCAGGTTTCTGAGTGGGGTTTTTCACTCGATAAGGGTTTTCCCCACTGTAAATCTTTGTCTCTCTTCTTCTATCTTCTTTCTAGTTCATGTGTATTACTGCAATATCTCTGTTAGATGTTCTATGTTGCTATAGTTGTAAGGATTAATTTGAATTTGCATATCCCTCTCCTCATTAGATTAGTGTAGGAAGTGATTTCAACACACCTAGCTTCCTTTCACAGATCAAAGGTAATACTGGTAAAACACCTTATGAACTGTGGTTTGGTAATGCTCCTAGTGTGAAATACTTCAGAGTTTTCGGTAGTAAATGCTATATCAAAAGAGATGAAGATTTAGGCAAGTTTGATGTAAGATGTGATGAAGGGATATTTCTGGGTTATTCTAATCAAAGCAAGGCATACCGGTGCTTTAACAAGAGATTGAAAAAGATTGTTGAAAGTGCTAATGTCAAGGTTGATGAAAGCAATGAGAGATCTTCCAAGTCTTGTGGATATGAATCAGATGATCAAAATGAATGTCTAAACCAAGGAAAGCAAGTTCAAACTCAGACTCAGATTCAGATTGCTCCGGAGAATCCAGTGACTCAAGAAGCTAGTGCAAATGTTGAGGAACAAGTTTAAGAATTAGAAGTTTAAGAAAATCCCAAAACTTTGAGGTATGTAAGGTTGAATCATTTTGAAGATCAAATTATAGGAGATAGAAATAAAGGTGTTCAAACTAGAAGAAAATTTGCTGAAGAACAAGAAGAGTATTGTTTGATTTCAAAGATTGAACCAAAATCAGTGAATGAAGCTTGTAATGATGAAAGTTGGGTAAAAGCAATATAAGAATAATTAATGCAAATTGAAAAGAATCATACTTGGGATCTTGATCCTAGACCTGAAAACAAAAATGTAATTAGAACTAAATGGGTCTTCCGGAATAAATTGAATGAAAATGGTGAAGTTGTGAGAAACAAAGCAAGATTGGTGTGCAAAGGATATTCTCAGGTAGAGGGAATTGATTTTGAAGAAACTTTTGCTCCGGTGGCAAGAATATAAGCAGTCAAATTATTTCTTGCCTTTGTTGCTTACAAAGATTTCAAATTTTACCAGATGGATGTCAAGTCAACATTCCTAAATGGAGATTTGGAAGAAGTCTACATTGAGCAACTAGAAGGATTCCAGTTGTCTGATCAAGGAGATATGATCTATAGGTTGAGGAAAGCATTGTATGGACTTAAACAAGCCCCAAGAGCCTAGTATGCAAGATTAGATAAGTATCTACTAAAGTTAGGTTTTAGCAAAGGCACAGCTAATAGTAATCTTTATTTCAAAATTGATCATGAACACATCTTGATTGTTGAGGTATTTGTTGATGATATCATCTTTGGTGGAAATGAGAGCATGTGTAAAAAATTTGCTGATCAGATGCAAAGTGAATTTGAGATGTCCATGCTTGGTGAAATGAATTTATTTTTGGGTTTGTAAATCATTCAGTCAGATAAGGGCATTTTCATATCTCAGTCTAAGTATGTAAAAGAGTTGTTTAAAAGGTTTAGAATGGAGGATTCAAATCCAGTAAGTGCTCCTATGATAACTAGATGCAAGTTGAGTAAAGATGATGATTCCCCTAAGGCATAGATCAATGATTAGAGGACTACTTTATCTAACTCATACCAGACCTAATAGTATGAATGCAGTTGGCCTTGTTGCTAGATTTCAAGCTGATCCTAGAGAATCTCATGTTGTAGCAGTCAAAAGAATTTTTAGATATCTAAAGGGAACATCTAATTATGGCTTATGGTATCCTAAGGATGATGATTTCACTATTCATGCATATACAGATGTTGATTGGGTAGGAGATGTGGATGACAGGAAGAGTACTAGTGGTGGTGCATTCTTCTTGGGAAAGAGATTGGTTTCTTGGTTGAGCAAAAAGTAGAAGGCAATATCTCTGTCTACTGCAGAGGCAGAGTATATAGCAGCAACAAGTAATTGTACTCAAGCTTTGTGGATGAAGCAAATGTTGAAGGATAACATAATTGTGTTTGAAGAGCCTATTACGATCTTCTATGATAATTCAAGTGCAATAAACATCTCAAGGAATCCAGTGTTGCATTCAAAGACAAAGCACATATCCATCAAGTTTCACTTTTTGAGAGAGAAGATAAGTGAGAATGAAGTCAAATTGGAGTTTGTTTCTTCTAAGGATCAGATTGTGGATATCTTCACTAGGCCTCTACCTAAGGATACTTTTGAGTATCTCAAAGTGAAGCTAGGGGTTATTACCCCTCCTGTTCAAAACTAAGGTGCACTAGTGTGCATTAGTCCGGTGGAGCTCACAGTCATATCTTGTGATCTAGATTGGTGTTAAGGGGATGCTACTCAGGTGGAGTAGTCAGTATGCTAATTCTAGAGTTCAATTTGGTTTTGTCTAAGAAACAAAAAGGGTGAGAGATGATTGCAAATATGTACCCTTTGCCATTGATGTCAAAGGGGGAGAGAAGTCATGTAAAAAACTTGGAAGTAGTTGCTGGTGAAAGGGGGAGCAGTGAAGAAAGTGGTTGTAGGTGTGATAAGAGAAAGGGGGAGAAGTCCTTGCCTTGATGGTTGAATCAATTTTTCACATCATATGTTTCCATCAATGACAAAGGGGAGATTGTTGCAAATATGTGCATATGATGTGTTGTCATTGATGTCAACATATCTCTTTGTCAGAGACAGTCAAGATAGTGCAATTCAGCAAAGTAGATTGCTTCGCATTTCAAGTGAGACAAAGATTAGAGTCTGTGGATTAAAGAGTTTATAGAGGTTTGTCTAAAGTTGCTCTGGTTAATATTTGAGAGGTACACAGAGAGGATTGGTGAATTTATGTCCATCTAAGTAGAACCAGGTTTTGCAGTTGTTCAGGGGTAACAGAGTGACAGGAATTTGGTCTGGATTGCTCCACATTGGAATACTATGATCTACAGTTCTAGAAGTATGTTTGGGATGTTGATGTGTATCCTCAACTCAAGTGGTTCATGGTTTAGAGGTCTGCAAGTTATCTTTCTAGTGTGACAATCATGACAGTCAATGTTCTTAAGTTCTTGTATGAAGGTGAAAGTTATTCTGGTGATTTGAGGTGGTACAGTTGTTCTTGTTGATTTCATTGTGCTTGTGGTGGTTTCCAGATTGTGTGCCTATTGTGTTGGTGGTCTGCATTAAGGATTGAGCTCGTAGTTGAAGATTTCTCCTTGGGTGTTGCTATTCTTTCCAGTCTTGGCTAACCAAATGCTCGGTGCATGTTACGAATGATATAAGAGTTCTATGGAGCATGGCATGTTGTTCGAGGAAGATTTGAGTCTCAACTATGTTTGGCTGACAGTGTAATGGTTCACATGAAATATTTTAAGTCTTGTGATTGTAATTGCTTGTACTGCCTATCTTGGAGAATGTTCCAGATAGATGATTGTAAGGCTGACTTTGATGTTCATTCCAAAGTTGATGTCATGTATAAATAAGTGTTGTGAAGTCATGGAAATGTGTGGATGTGAGGGAAGATGCGGATGTAGTGAGGAAGTGAGTGGGGGCAGAGCAGAGGTGTTGTGTGCTTCAATGGAACTGAACCTTGGCATGGAGATGTTGTTTCTCAATTCAACCTTTCAGTGTTAATCATGTGAATGTTTTTGTAGGTAGTGATCCTCCTTTGAGTAGTGAGCCCGAAGGCAAGTGCCTTCCCATTTTTCTATTCTTTTAACAGAGAATAAATCTTGTGGGTTAACCCCCACCATGGCTTTTCCCTCAACCGGGTTTCCACGTAAAAATCCTAGTGTTATGTGTATTGATTATGTTTATGCTCATGTGTTGTTGATTCATGCTTTCATGGTTATATCATTAATCTGTTAATAAGTGGTAAAGAAGATTAAATGCAGCAAAAGATAAAAGTTTTGTGACAACTAATTCACCCCCCCTCTCAGTTGTCTACCCTAATTTCAATAGATTTGGCAATAGAGGAGGATCAAGTGGATTCATTGGAAAGCGCTACAAATGTAATAAATTTGTAGGCCATCAAGCATGGCAATGCCCTGAGGAGCAGTCGTCTACTTCTTTTAAAGGTGAAAGGAGAAATCAGATTGCATAAGGTGGAGATGATGTTGAAAGTGTTAATTCCCCATCACAAAATGCAGAACCAGAAGTTGGAGAATCCTTATTAATGAGAAGAACCTTGGTCAAAGTGCCCATGGAGAAGGAACCACCTCAAAGAAAGTCACTCTTCAGGACTACATGCAAATGCCAAGGTAAATGTTGCAATGTTGTTATTGATTTTGGTAGTATTGACAATTTGGTTTCTGTTGAAATGGTAGAGAAGTTAAAGTTGAAAAGATTGCCTCATGTCACTCCATACAAGGTGTCTTGGTTAAACAAAGGGCAGCAAGTGTTGGTGAATGAACAATGTTGGGTAGAGTTTCAAATAGAGGGTTATAAGGACCAAGTCTTGTGTGATGTCATTACAATGGATGTGTGCCACATATTACTTAGTAGACCATGGAAATATGATAGAAGTGCCAAACATGATGGTAGAAAGAACACATATGTCATAGAGAAGGATGGAATCTCATATACTCTAACACCATTGAAAGATGAAGATAAAACACCACAAGTGGAATCCAATGTGATGTTGGTAGGAGAGAAGGAATACATAAAGGTCATAGAAGATGAGAATATGGGTTTTGCCATCATAGCCAAGCCTAGGTCAGTTGTGACAGCAACAAAGTTTGATGATTTGCCTATGGAGGTCCAAGATTTGTTGGACAAGTATGTTGACATTGTGGTTGATGAACTCCCATACTCCCTACCACCAATGAGGGATATTAGTCATCATATTGACTTCATCCCAAGGGCTAGTTTACCTAATAAAGTAGTATATAAGATGACACCACAGCAGAATGAGGATATTAAGAGACAAGTCCAAGAATTGCTTGATAAGGGGCTAATCAAATAAAGCCTTAGTCCTTGTTCGGTTCCCACTGTCCTAGCACCAAAGAAAGGAGGTGAATGGAAGATGTGCACTAATTTTAGGGCCATCAATAAGATCACAATTAGGTATAGATTCCCAATCCCAAGAATAGAAGACTTGATGGATTGCTTGAGTGGCGCATGCTACTTTTCTAAAATAGACCTCAAGAGTGGGTATCACCAACCCAGGATCAGACCTGGAGATGAATGGAAGGCATCTTTTAAAACAAATGAAGGGCTCTATAAGTGGCTTGTAATTCCATTTAGTCTCTCTAATGCACCTAGTACCTTCATGAGGTTAATGAATGAAGTCCTCAAGCCTTATATTGGTAAGTTTGTAGTGGTTTATCTTGATGACATTCTTGTTTTTAGTAAAACTAAGGAAGAGCATTTACATCATTTGGATTTGGTTTTGAGAAGATTGCATGAAGAGAAACTAATGATCAAATTGAAGAAATGTAAGTTTATGAAAATAGAGTTGGTTTATCTTGGTTTTGTGGTTACTAATGGCACCTTGAAGATGGATCCCAGCAAGGTTGAAGCTATTCTAAGTTGGCCTCCACCCAAATCAGTTGCTGAGGTAAGGAGTTTCCATACTTTGGCCACTTTTTATAGAAAATATATTAAGGGTTTCAATCATATTTGTGCTCCAATACTTGATACTATAAAGGGGATAAGAGAAACAAGTTTGTTTGGACTAGTGAGGCTGAAAAGAGCTTTGAATATTTGAAAAAGAGGGTAGTAGAGCAGCCCATATTAGCTTTATCTGATTTCAATAAGGTGTTTACTATCAAGTGTGATGCAAGTAGTTATGCCATAGGGGCAGTCTTAAGTCAAGAGGGCAGGCCTATAGCTTTCTTTAGTGAAAAACTCAATCAAGCTAAGAAGAAATACTCTTCGTATGACCTAGAGATGTATGCCTTAGTTAAGTCCTTAAAAAGTGGAGACACCACCTACTTCCCAAGGAGTTCATAGTCTTTACTGATAATCGTGCTCTCCAATTTTTGAATAGTCAAGACAAACTTAGTCATAGGCATGTTAAATGGGTAGAATACTTGCAAGGTTACACCTTCACCATCAAGCATAAGAAGGGGTAGTCAAACAAAGTAGCTAATGCATTGAGTAGGAGGACACTCATGGTGCAAGAAATCCAGTTGCAAAGTGTAGATGTTGAAGCAATAAAAGGTATGTATAAAGATGATGTTGATTTCAAAGATATTTATGTAGCTTGCATCCAATCTAATGGTGTTCCTTATGAGATAAGTTCTAATTTTCTAATTCAAGAGGGTTTGTTATTCAAAGGGGCTCAACTTTGTGTGCCTAAATGTTCTATGAGGGATAATTTGAGAAAGGAAAAGCACAGTGGAAGCCTTGCAGGTCATTTTGGTTTTGATAAGACCTTGGAGCAGCTAAGAAGGCACTATTTTTGGCCTAAAATTCAAAGTGATGTAAGGAAGTTTGTTGAGAGATGTGTTATTTGTTAAAGGGCAAAGGGCAGCAGTACTAATGCAGGCTTATATCAGCCTCTTCCCATTCCTAATAGGCCTTGGGAATCAATAAGCATGGATTTTGTAATGGGTTTACCAAAAACACCTACAGGTTTTGATTCTATCTATGTTGTAGTGGACAGGTTTTCCAAGATGGTACACTTCATCCCATGCAAGAGTACTAATGATGCATCCTACATTGCAGGTTTGTTCTTCAAAGAAGTAAGGATTCATGGTTTGCCTTTGAGTATTGTTTCAGACAGGGATAGTAAGTTTGTTGGGCATTTTTGGAGAACTTTGTGGAAGAAACTTGGCACTAATCTTAGTTTCAGCTCTGTATATCACCCCCAAACTGATGGGCAGACCAAGGTAGTCAATAGGAGTCTTGGTAACCTCTTGATATGTCTTACAAAAGAGCATTCTACTCAATGGGATCTAATCTTGCCTCAGGCAGAATTTGCATATAATGATTCATTCAATAGGAGTGTGGGTAAGAGTCCATTTGAAGTTCTTTATGGGTTGCAACCTAGAGGAGTCTTTGAATTGAGAGATACAAGTGGGATGGAGAGGATAAGGGTTGAGGGTGAACAATTTGCTGTGTCTATGAAAGAGATTCACCAACAGGTCAAGGATAAACTACAAAAGAGTGTTGACAAGTACAAGCAAAGGGCTAATGCACATAGGAGAGAACTCACTTTCAAGGTTGGAGATTTAGTTCTAGCTCATCTAAGGAAGAAGATATTTCTTAAGGGACAGTATTCCAAGCTACAAATGAAGAAAATTGGACCTTGTAGGGTTGTTCACAAGTTTGGTCCAAATGCATATGAGATTGAACTACCAAGTGGAATTGGAATTTCACCTATATTTAATGTGTGTGACCTTTACCCTTTCAAAGGGAATGTTGTTGTAGGTAATGAAGTAGGTTCTCAAGCATTTGAAGATGAATAATGGATCCAAGACCTTCCTCCCAGCAAGCCTTTAGAGTTGGAGTGCATATTAGATACAACGGAGCTCAAGAAGACAAGAAACACCACCTATTTGCAATACTTGATCAAGTGGAGGGGTCTTCCCATGGAAGATGCTACTTGGATGTCTAAAGATAATATCATCAAGCATGGATACACTATTCAAGACCTGCACTCAAGTGGGACTTGAGTATTCTTCCCCTTGGGTGTATGGTGCAGGGGCACTAGGAGCTCCATTTTGGCATATTTTTGTATTTTTGGGTTTTTAGGTGGTAATGGGTTTTAATGTCCAATAAGGTCATTTATGATCATTTTCAATGTATTTAATTCATTTTTGTAGTGGTATGGGTCGTTGGTTACAAAAGTTGTAAAATTGCTCAAAATTGTCAAAGTTGCTAAAAATGGCCATGCAACTTTTGGGCAAGTGGCATAAAATCAAGAAACATTAAAAACAAGTTAGGAAATGTTTGTAATAGTTTTAAAAGGCATGGATAAGGTGTGCATGGTCAAATGCAAGAAGGGGGAGTTGATTTTGGGTGTTTTGATGAATACAAGCAAGCTTTTACAATGATTTTTTTGAGTTGCAGCAACTTATGTCTTCTTGTATGGACTATATAGTCCATGGATCAATCTGGAATCAATTGTATTTGATAGCCCTATGAATCTACTGCATTTTTTTTTTGGTTTCATCAAATTTCATTATGTTTTGTTAAAGTTATTGAATTTTTACTAGAAGTTGCCAAAACCCTAGCCAGGGTAACCCGTGGGCCTTCAAAATGTGATCTTTTGATTCCACCATCTAAAAATGATAAAAACTCACCCAAAATTATGTTTTTACTTGTTCTTAAATATTTTCAACGTGGGAGGTCCTAATATGCTCGCGTTTGGAAGGAATCTTCACCAGTCCGTTTCAAGTTAAGAATGAAAAACAGTGTAAAACCCTCATTTTGTGCTTGTTAGCTAAAACCCATGCATTATTTCTCAAAGTTTGGAAGTGGTGAGTGTTGATTAGTGTTTTAGGAGTATGTACAGACCTTTATCAAGAGTTTTGAATTCTTTGAAGGATTGGTTTTGAGTCTTATTTTGATTGTCCCAAGAGAATTGTGTCAAGATAGTTAAGGAAATGTTGTTACACAAGCATGTAGGAGTCTAGATTGCATCTATGCATTGGAACACTCATTGGAAACCTATCTAAGATGTTGATGAAAGGTCTCCCAAATATGCATTGAGGTTTGAATGTTCTTCAAGGGTTGCTTTTATTATATTGGAACCATCTTTCCTAGGTTGAACGTTGCAAAAGTTGTTGTTCCTTTGATGGTGATTTGTTTGTCATCTCATTTTGTTTGTGATTCAAGGTTGTAAGACCCATGACAGGTCTGCCATGCATGTATGCTGCATCAAGTTATTGAACCAAGTCTATTTGTGAAGCCTTTTGTTAGTAGCCATGAAGCTAAATCTAGGAGCAGCAATGGAGTTGAGTTTTGAGTCAAGCCCTAATCTGCCTCTTAGGTCTGTTTGAGTTAGCTAATCCCATCTTTGCATCATGATGGCTCACATTTTTATAGGTGTCTTAAGGTTGGGAGTTCTCTCCTTCTCCAAAATGTAGAAATCTCAAGAAAGGCCCGACCTTCAAAGTCTGATTTGTCAAAGGCCAACCTTTGTCAGAAAAATATTCAGTTAGCAAACTAGAGAATTCATTGATAGCTCAATTCAGTGACTAAAGAATTGGAAAATTGTCTAAGGCATGAAAGGAAAGGTAAAGTGTTTCAAAGGTAAAGAAGACAAGCCGGAGTCTTTTTTAGTAAACCAACAAGTTCGTGAACTACCGATTTCGCTGAGAAAGCTCATAAGTTCATATGTTCCTGATTCATCAATAAAGCGACCAAAGGGCGAGGAGAGGAGTTCAATTTGTGGCAAAGGAAAAAAATTTAAGTAAAAGAAGAGATTTGATGACTCCATCAGCAAAACCTTTAGTTCACAAACTCTTGGTTTTGTTAACAAAGGTTTTGTTGATGGGAGTTTCATTGATAGTGAAGAGAGAAGCAAAAGAAAATGCAAAGAGATGGTTCACCAAATAAAGAGTTCGTTAGGAAGATATTTTACTGACAAAGGAAAGAAAGCCTTGGTTAAAATAAGGAATGGTTAGAAAACCCCTGGGTTTGTTGATGATGTAGTTTTCTACTGGGGTAAATCACCGATAAAGGAACCAACGAAGAAGAAAATAGAGGAAACAAAGGAAGGTTCATGTCGGGCTGATTTTGCCAATAAGTGAAATGGTTGACTAAGGAGATAAATAAATTTTGGTAAAGGGAAGATTTGTTGATAGTAAAGAAAATCCAAATGGAGGAAGGAACAAGTCAAGTAAGAGAAGTTTGCCGCGATAACATTTTGCCGATAAAGCAAAAAGGCACCATGGGTAGATGAAGAAGAAAAGAGAGATGGTCCCAAGGTTCACAAAAGTAAGAATTCACTGATAGAGTGAATAAAAGAAGGGAGAATGAAGTGGCAATAAAGAGGTTCATGATGAGGATATTTTGTCGATAAAGGGAAAAGATAGATGGGTTGGGTGGCAAAATCAAATGAAAATAAAAGGCAATTGTAATAGTTTAGAATATTTTAAACTTAGTTTAGAATATTTTAAACTTAGTTTAGAATATTTTAAACTTAGTTTAAAATATTTTAGAAGGTTATGAAAGGCTTTACGTAGTATTTTAGCATTTATGTCTCAAGTGTATATCCACTTGAAATCATGCCATGATTACAGGTTGAAACTTGTAAATTTGTACTCAGCATTAATGAATTGCAGGTCAAATTTGTGCCAGTTGTTCAAATAGTAAAAATCTTAAATGCATCTACACATATGGAGGACAAAATGGATGTTGCAGATACTAGAAGATGGATTAAGACCTTCCCTCATTATTTCTCTCAATACACAAGAGTGTGGGCAATCTTCTTCTATTATTTTTAGAGTTGTCAGGGAATGGGCAGGCTTCCAAACATGTAGATTTTTTGACATTGCAGTGGACTGAATTTAATGAGGCATGGGTGTACTCATTGACTGAGTGCAATGCTTGGAATTGTGCATTGAACTAAAATACTATGTATGTTTTTGTTTTAGTGGTGTTAGGGGTTGGTCATTTTTGACATTTTTTCTTAGAAAGTTTAGAGAACTAGTGGTAGAAAAGAAAAGATCATCTTTGTAGTTTTTTGTTCTTCATGAAACAACTGTGAAATGTATGTTACATATTTTGTAATCTTTGTATTAAATCACTATTTTTCCCCATTGTTGTAGACATTCTTCTTAGGAAACTTAATTGTAGTTATAGTTTTCTCTTGCCACACTTTGTGGTATGAATGTAGGCATTGATTTGAATGAATGTGACAATTCTTAATTCATTTCCAAGTCTTTGTAAATGATCATTTTAGTATTGCATAGGGAAGAACATGGTATGGTGTTGGATTAATAAGTATTCCCAGTGATTTGGTATTGATTTTCATGCATTTGATTTCTCAAATAGGCAGCTATACATATCTTTGCAGTTGTGTTCCTCTGTTAAATGTAAGACTCTGCAACCCAATGGGTAGGCACCAGTCTGAGTAGCCTTTGATCACCCAATCTTCAATACAAAACAATACATCTATCCTTTAGACATAGTAGTAGTTTTTATGCATCTTCATTTTGTAGGATTGCCTTTATCAGCTATATAGGGGTTTTATAACTAGTTATTCTCAGTTTATTGATAAATTTGGGTTTGAGAAGATGATTTGGGTTTGGTTGTCCATATTTTAGTTGTTTATCTAGTTTGAATTTAATACTTGTTTAGGTATACCCCTTGGAATATCCCTCTAGAGTTTAAGCTGAGCTCAAAGAGTAGAGGAGTCTACCCACTCCTATTAGCTGGCCAAAATTGCCCCTCACTTGTTAATAAATGTCTTTATATCACCTTGATGACAATCCCTCGCCTAGGTGATTTAGAAATGTTTTAGAGTTTTGTGTTGTATTTATTTTGGGACCCAACAAATTGGTGTCATTATTGGGGAACATAATACTTTGGTTTAGATTTGAAGCCCTTGGTAACAGTAAATCTTTACTTCTGGTTGTTGTAATATTGAAATACAGTGTTTCTTCAAATTTTCTTCCCAGTAGGAGGAAGTGACGACTTTGTTTTAAAATCCCAAAAAACAATTGGAGTATGAATAGAAAAGAGATTTACAATACATAGAGGAAGGAACCAGGAGCATCCTGGGTGTTATGAATCCTCTAGCAATGCAGGAAATAGGAGTAGATGGAGGACAAGAAACCCTAGTGTTGTGCCTCCATTGAATACCCAAGACCAAACTAGTACCTCTGGCAGAAATAATGTATTTGTTGATCTTAGAGGCCAATATGACTATACTTCTGAGGACTCTACAGATAACATACTTAGAACAAATAGAAGGATGAATAGGAATGAGTAGAATGTAAGAAGAAATGAAAATATTATTGGTAGAGGAAGTAGAGATAGATCACATGATCCACATTTGAGAACATTTGGGATGCCCAGTGATAATGAAGAGACATATCAGGATACCAAGCATCCTAATTCTCCCACAAGATCACTTGGAATTCGGCATGATATGATTCCTAATGAGGAAAATCAGTAGTAGCAGCTTGATAATGAAGAAAGAGAAAGAAGAATCTAGGATGATCTCGACTTGCTTGATCACCTCAGAAATAGATAAAGAGAGGTGCAAGTTGTGCTTGATCAACAACAAGCTCAACTTGACCAGTAAGCCTAGCAAAACCAAAATGCACAGCAATAGGGCCATAACCTGCAGGACAATCAAAGACAGCAACAGCAACATCAACAAATGGGACAGTGGGGTGTGAATAATGCCCATCTCTAGAACATTAACAATCAGCCACCACAGAATCAAGCTAATCAATAGCATGGCAACATACAGAATGTTACGCATGCACAATGGAGACAAGCTCAAAGATTTCTACCTCCTAGACAACCTTTGGGAGCTGAAAGGTATAAACAACTTGATTTCTTTGGCATATTTGACTTTCCTAATCTAATTCCAAAATGAGATTAGGGGGAAGGTACCTAGGTTTCAAGGTAACAATGTTGTTACAGGCGAGGAACATCTTAGGCATTTCATTAATGTCACTGATAAATATGAAATTGGGGATGAAGATGTTATGATGAAACTATTTGTACACTCATTGGAAGAGAGTGTTAAAGAATCTAGTATAAAGCTCTCCTTGATAATAGTATTGATTCTTGGGAGTTCATGAGAGTATTCAGATTGCAATATGGGGACAAGATTGATCCCAAGTTTGTCATCCATGAACTTACAACCATCAAGAAAGCAATAAATGAGATAGTAGTTGATTCAACAACCGCTTCATCATGACAATGAGAAAGGTACCTTCTCATTTGAGACCTAATGAATCTATGTGTTTAGTTTTATATTGCGGTGCCTTTGATTCAAAAATTAGTTATTGCTTGAGGGACAAGAGTCCAAAAACATTAAGAGAGGCATATGCTACAGCCATAAACATAGAAAGCAATATGAGAACATCATGAAAGCACATCAAAAGAACTGATGTCAAATTGTCCTAGCTAGATAAGCCAGCTTTCAATAAGCCCCTCACTATTGATGACAAATTGGATAAGCTCATGGGGGTTGTGAAAGATTTGTCTTATAAAGTTGCTAGAAATGACAAAGGGTTGCCACCTCAGGGTGTTGCAACACATTTCAATGAAGGTCAAAGACTGCATAATAGGCCTTATAATACTGATTGGTCTAAGAGACCACAACAAAATGATAGACACATTATACCTAAGCATGTCAGTTTCAAATAGTCTGAAAGGGACACTCCTGATCCATTGAGAAAGGATTAGGTCACCTTTCAAGATAAGTCTTTATGGTGCAAGGCATGCTTCCTTCCCCATGATCCAAATAATTGTGCAATGGCTCATTCAATGAGCAAGAATGAAGAATTTCCAAATGGAGAAGGTGTTGCTGAGTACTATGAAGAGGAGATAAATTAGTTTTACATAAAGGAGTATGAGCAAATGGGTCAAGATGCTGATTATGACAATTATGAAGAAGATGATCATATTTTCCAATATGATTATTGGTGTCACCAAATAGTGCACTCTTACTAATTTGCAAAACTCAACCTATTGGTGAAACATGGGATAACTCCCCTAATTGTGGGCTCAGGTAGTGGGATTTAACCTCCAGAGTGAGTTGGTTCTCATGGTTCTATCACCTAAACTAAGCTACCTACTATTTCTTGCTGAGAAAAGAGAGAAGGATAACATGTAAATGAATACTAAACTAAAAGGTGATACACCAAAAAGGTTTTCAAACCTATACTGCTATTTGGAATCAGAATGATCAACAATCTACAAGTTTTTTATACACAACTCAAGTTTTAAATACTTATATAGCAATATTTCATAGGAAAGATAAAGCTTTTTCAATCCGAAAAGGAAAATGAATATTTCCACAATTAGGATTTGTTTAAACTAATTTTCATAACCTATGACCTGCATAAGGCATGTATATCTCTACAAAAAATGCATCTATCATTCATATTTGTGAAAGAAGCTAGGTGTGCAGAAATTGCTTCCTACACTAATCTAATGAGGAGAGGGCTATGCAAATTCAAATTTATCCTTACAACTATAGCAACATAGAACATGTAAATGAGATATTGCAGCAATACACATGAACAAAAAAGAAGACAGAAGAAGAGAGACAAAGATTTACGGTGGGGAAAACCCTTATTGGGTGAAAAACCCCACACTCAGAAACTTGCATAATGTATTAATAAATCTAAAAGTTGTTTACAATACACTTGCAATGCAAGCTTCAATGATCTTTGACACTCGTATCTGGAGTCAATTTGGTAGCATAACAGTACCTATAAACCTGTGATGCAACTCCCTCTCTAAGCACCTGTTTATATAGAATATACAAGGCAATATTGGACCTATCTTGGAATGGGCATCCAAAAAGGCCTCATGGCCCAAAACCCATGCCTAAGGACACTTGGTTAACATTGTAGAATGTACTTGACACTTGTCCACAATTCCCATCCCAAAGAGGTCACCTATTTCCAAAATGGGCTATGACAGATGCTCTTACGACACTTACGACCATCATAGAATCTATCATAGCGGTTATAACTTATAATTGTAAGAGAATCTGTCATACATAGGTTATAAATAGCATATTCTCTTACAACATATCATAGTCCACCTTGGGGTGCCCAAATATGCCTTTTTCAAACATGCTTTATGACACATGTCTTCCCCTGTCTTACAAGCTTCTATTTCTAACTCTTACATGTCATAATTCTGTCATAGGAATCCGTCATAATTGTTTTAGTCAAACATTCCCTTACACAACATGAAAGATGCTGATACATGGCAAAATGCTCCTAACACAAAGTGGGATGCCTATCTCCTCATGTGAGGACAAAATTACAAGTTGTCATAGTCCATGTAGGATGACACATCACCATGCCACATCCCACAATATGATAATATGGAATTTACAATTATTTACAACATAGGCAATGAATTAATAAATACAAACATAAATAATGCAAGGAATTACCAAGGTTGAGACACCTTAATTCCCAACATTCTCCCACTTGTTGAACACCTTGTAAGAGCCAGTAGAAAAATAGGATTTAACTACTATAGGCCGAGAGGCCCATAGACTCTGAACACCATCTAAACTTCTTTGTGCCCACTGGCTTCGTCAATGCATCTGCAACATTCTTTAAAGTATCTACCTTCTCTAAATTTACCTTTCCATCCTCAACCATGTCTCACACAAAGTGAAACTGAACATCAATGTGCTTTGTTCTAGCATGGAAAGTTGGATTCTTCATAAGGCAAATTACACTCTGACTGTCACAACTGATCGTAATTTGATCTGCATCAACACCAATATCAGAACATAATCTCTTAAGCCAAATGGATTCCTTACAAGCATGAGTTACTACCATATACTCAGCTTCTGCCATGGACAAAGTAACCACAGGTTGTCGCTTACTCATCCAACTAATAGCACCACCAAACAATGTAAACACATAAGCACTAGTGGATCTCCTGTTGTCAATGTCACCTACCCAATCTGAATCCACAAATCCATGAATATCAACGGAATGCAGAGGTCCTGTAACATTACCATGATAGCATATGGAATACTCAGAAGTACCCCTCAAATATCTAAACACTCACTTAACTGCATCCCAATGAACCCATCCAGGATTAGCCATAAATCGACTAAGGACTCCCACTGCTTGGGCAATGTCTAGTCTTATGCAGACCATAGCATACATCAAACTACCAATAGCACTAGCATAAGGTACTCTGCTCATGTCCTCCACCTCACTAGGAGATTTTGGACAATCCTCAAAAGACAACTTTGTACCCAAAGAAATAGGAACACACAATGGTCTACAATCTGCCATGCTGAACCTGTCCAACACGGTCTTCACATACTTACTCTGGCTTAACCAAAGTTTTATGTTGGTTATGTCTCTTCTGATTTCCATTCATAGAATGTACCTGGCTGCCCCTAAATCTTTCATTTCAAACTGTACTAACTATTGAGATTTAAAATTAGAAATCATATTCTTACCCTTCCCAATGAGCAACATACCATCAACATACAGTGCAACAATGATAATACGATCACCATCAAACTTATAATACACACAGTGATCCGATTTTGATCTCATAAATCCAATTGACAACACAAAGGCATCAAACTTCAAGTACCATCTCCTAGGGGATTGCTTCAAACCATACAAAGACTTCTTAAGTTTGCAAACTAAATTTTCTTTACCTTTCACCATGTAATGCTCTAGTTGTGACATGTAGATTTCTTCCTCCAAATCACTATGAAGGAAAGTTGTCTTCACATCCATTTGTTCTAGCTCTAAGTCATAAGCTATTGCAAGAGACAATAGGAATCAAATGGATGTTAGCTTTGCAACGGAAGAGAATATCTCACCATAACCTGTACCCTCAACTTATGAATACCCCTTCACAACCAATCTAGCCTTATAGTTCTCAACACTACCATCTACACCAAATTTCTTCTTGAACACCCATTTGCATCCAACGGGTTTCCGTCCAGGAGGCAGAGGAACAAAGTCCCAAGTTTGATTCTTTTCCAAAGAAGCCATTTCATCCTCCATGGCCTCCTTCCAGGAACCTGCATCTTTCATGTCCATGGCCTCTGAGACAGTTCTAGGTTCATCACTGTTAGTAAGCAAAGCAAAAGCACAACTAGAATCACGCAATGTAAAACAAAACCTTTTAGGTTGCTTTCTTATTCATGTAGACCTCCTCAAGAGCTAAGGTTTCAATTCAGCTTCTTCATCTAAGCTTTCAGAGTTGCTAGAGCTCTCCTCATCATCAGGTCCAATATTGTCTTTCTGTTTAGTCTTCTCAGTGGTAGTAGGAAACTGAACAACATCTTCTTTCTTTTCTTTTTCTTCTGGCCGTAAAATAGTGCAAGAAGGTGTAAGCTCTTTGAAGATGACACTTTTGCTATACAACACTTTTTCAGCCACAGGGTCCCAAATCTTGTATCCTTTCACACCGACACCATAGCCAATGAAGATACACTTAACAACCTTGTTTTCCAGTTTTGACCACTTCTCCCTAGGCACATGTGCATATGCCTCACAACCAAAAACATGAAGATGCCTTATTGAAGGCTTTCTACTAGACCACACCTCCATGGGTGTCTTTCCAACAAGAGCTAATGTAGGAGATCTACTAACAAGATAGCAAGTAGTGGCAACAGCTTCAGCCCAAAACTTTTGTTCTAGGCCAGCTCCACTAAGCATACTCCTAGCCTTCTCCATTAGTGTCTTGTTCATCCTTTCTACAACTCCATTTTGCTACGGGGTGTATGGAGTTGTCTTATGTATTTCAATCCCAAGTTCCTTGCAATATTTATTGAATTCTATAGAACAAAACTCACCACCATTGTCAGTTCTCAAACACTTAATATTTTTACAAGTCTAATATTCAGCAAAGGCCTTAAACTCCTTAAACTTACTATAGACTTTAGATTTGCTTCTGAGAAAATAAATCCATGTCCTTCTACTATAGTCATCTATGAAAGATACAAAATATACATATTTTGATAATGAAGGAACATCAACAAGACCAAATACATCAGAATGAACAAGGTCCAACACACCAAAAGACTTGTGAGAACTTGAATAAAATTGAACACAGTTTTACTTTCCATAAATGCAATGTTCGCAAAAGTCAAACTCAAGATTACAATCATCTAACCCCTAAATGAGGTTTTTATTTTTCAATGTACACAAACCCTTCTCACCAATGTGGCCAAATCTCTTTTCCATAACATTGTCTTTTCAGTAGGAAGCTTAACTTCCAAGGCATGATTACAAACATCAGAACTAGAAACAACAGATTTCTTAACTACTCGTTCAGATAGTGGGGATGAAGTGACTACTTCCCTTTCCCTTGAATTAGAAGAACTACTACATTGTGAAATGCATGCCTCCAGCTAAAACAGAGTACCTCTCCTAGTACCCTTAGCAAGCACCATAGCTCCTCTTGTCATCTTGCATCCTTCTTTTGAAAAGACAACCTACACACATGCATCATTCAAACTACTTATAGAAAGTAGGTTCCATGCTAAGCCTGGGATATGCATAACCCTAGAGATCCCCTTCACTCGACCATCAGGGAATCGGATAGAGACTCTTTCACGACCAACAATCTTCATATGAGAGTCATCACCCGAGTACACCTTTCCACCATCAAACTCCTCATACTTAGTAAACCAATCTCAATGTGAGGTCATGTGGAATGATGCACCGGAGTCCATCAGCCACACATCATCAGATGCATGGGTTGCTAGGGCTACGATGAAAGCATCACCATCATCTTGTGATTTGTCAGAATCTGAATCAGGAGCTTTCTTCTTCTTTTTCTTCTCCTCTTTGCATTCCTTTCAGAAATGCCCATTTTTACCACAGTTCCAACAAAGAACGTTGGACTTTATAGGAGATTTGGATCTCCCATGGGATTTGGATCTACCCTTTTCACCTTTCTTATCCTTCTTTTTTCCTTTCTCTTTGGGTCTTCCACGAACCGCAAGAGCCTCTTTAGTTGCATCATAAGACTTTCTCCACATCTGTTCAGATAACAATGCAGATACCACATCTTCCATCTTGAAGGTGGTAGTGGTGCTTCCAATAGCCATGACAAGATGATCCCACAAATCTGGCAAAGAACAAAGTAGGGTCATGCATCGATCCTCCTCCTCCATTTTCACACCCACAGATGTCAACTGTGCAACTAGCATGTTAAAAGAATTCATATGTTCAGCAATGGAACGTCCATCCACCATTCAAAGAGAATACAACTTGTTCCTTAGAAAAAGTTTATTAGCCATGGATTTGGCTTGATACACATCTCCCAACTTCTTCCAAAGCAAAGTTGCAGTTTTCTCCTCATGGACATTTAACAACACAGAATCACCAAGACTAAGTCTTATGAGACCCTTAGCCTTCCAATCCTTAAGACCCCAATCAGCTTGTTGCATTGCAGCTGGTTTAGTTCTAGTAATAGTTTCCCAAAGGTCTCGGTCAACAAGCATGTCTTCCATCTTGAGTTTCCACAGCTTGAAATTAGTGCCATTGAATTTCTCCACTTCCATTCTTCTGGATGTACTTTCCATCTCCTTGCTAGAATAGAAATTAGAATACTCTGCACAGACTCCCACTCAACTTAAGATCAGCTCAAAAAACCCCTACCCAACAGCTAAGACCAAAACTGGCTAGGCTCTGATACCAACTAAAAGAAGCTAGGTGTGTGGAAATCACTTCATACACTAATCTAATGAGGAGAGGGCTATGCAAATTCAAATTAATCCTTACAACTACAGAAACATAGAACATGTAAACGAGATATTGCAGCAATACACATGAACCAAAAAGAAGACAGAAGAAGAGAGAGAAAGATTTATGGTGGGGAAAACCCTTATCGGGTGAAAAACCCCACACTCAGAAACCTGCCCAATGTATTAACAGATCTAAAAGTTGTTTACAATACACTTGCAATGCAAGATTCAATGGTCTTCGACATTCGTATCTGGAGTCAATCTAGCAGCATAACAATACCTATAAACCTGTGATACAACTCCCTCTCCAAGCACCTATTTATATAGAATATACAAGGCAATATTGGATCTATCTTGGAATGGGCATCCAACAAGACCTCATGGCCCAAAACCCACACCTAAGAACACTTGGTTAACATTGTAGAATGTGTCTAACACTTGTCCATAGCTCCCATCCCAAAGAGGTCACCTTATCGAGTGAAAAACCCCACACTCAGAAACCTGCACAATGTATTAACAAATCTAAAAGTTGTTTACAATACACTTGCAATGCAAGCTTCAATGGTCTTCGACACTCATATCTGGAGTCAATCCAATAGCATAACAGTACTTGTAAACCTGTGATACAACTCCCTCTCCAAGCACCTGTTTATATAGAATATACAAGGCAATATTGGATCTATCTTGGAATGGGCGTCCAAAAAGGCCTCATGGCCCAAAACCCATGCCTAAGGACACTTGGTCAACATTGTAGAATGTTCCTGACACTTGTCCATAGCTCCCATCCTAAAGAGGTCACCTATTTCCAAAATGGGCTATGACAGATGCTCTTACGACACTTACAACCGTCATAGAATCTATCATAGCGGTTACAACTTACAGCTGTAAGAGAATCTATCATACACAGGCTATAAATAGCATATTCTCTTACAACATGTCATAGTCCACCTTGGGGTGCCCAAATATGCCTTTTTCAAAGATGCTTCATGAGACGTGTCTTCACCTGTTTTACAAGCTTCTATTTCTGACTCTTACATGTCATAATTCTGTCATAGGAATTCGTCATAACTATTTCAGTCAAACATTCCCTTACACAACATGAAAGATGTTGACACATGGAAAAATGCTCCTACCACAAAGTGGGATGCCTATCTCCTCATGTGAGGACAAAATTACAAGTTGCCATATTCCATGTAGGATGACACATCGCAGTGCCACATCCCACAATATGACAATATGGAATTTACAATTATTTACAACATAGGAAATGAATTAATAAATACAAACCTAAATAATGCAAGGAATTACCAAGGTTGAGACACCTTAATTCCCAACAATTTGCACACAAAAGCAGATTGGAGAAGGTATAATGCTTATATTTCATTGATAAAAAGAAATGTTACAGTTCTACAAGTCTAAAAATGGAGTCTCTTTTTGCTTCTCCATCTTGAAAAGAACTCCAGAAAGTTACAATTGGAAGCTAAGAGAGAAAAATAACTCTCCCAAAATGAAGATAGACCTCTCTATTATCTATCCTATGTTGGAGAAAAAGTAGGACATGTATGGAATGAGAAAAGGACACTTGGGATTGAAGAAACCTAGTCAAAACTCCTTATAGTTGCTGCAGGAACATGAGTCTGAATTCTCTCCTTGAAGAGCTCCATCAAGCATGAAAGAAGGAATTAGTTGGGATGTGCAACCTTGAAAAGTGGAACTACTCCCGTTTATGCTCCAACAGCTACCCATTGCTCCTAGATGCTTGTAAAGTACTCAAACTGCCTCTTGAACTCCATCAAGACCCTTCAAACTACCCAACCTCCTTCATGAATGCTTGTTGACAAGTGGAATGAGTGTTTGAAGTGGTCAAATACCTTTTGGGCATTTGGAAAGAATTGTGCTTTATTAGGAGTCTTCAAGTTGTTCATAACCATTCATTATTGCTTTGAAAACACTCTTTAGTTCATCTATTACCCTTGTAAGGTCTTTATGAGGGCTTAGAACTGTTGTAGATGCTCTCGGACTAGAAACTTTGCCTTTCCATGATAGTTTGTCAAGTAGACATCTTGCCATCCCTCTTTCCAATGGTGGCTTGTACCTTGTCTTTGCTTTGTCAGGTTTTAGATGATATAGTCATACCTCTTGATTAGAGTATTTTTCTCTTCTCCTCATGCTATGTCGCTATCATCTCAGACCTACTTCTTAGACTTTATATTTACTTCTAATGATAGTTGACTGCTCCCTTATCAAAACACCCTTTTGTATGACTGTGCTTTGCATCCTTTGACAGTCATTTTGTTGACTATTTTCTTCATTTTTGAGACTCAATGTTCTTGACTGCTTATTACACTTATTGCAGTAGCACTTTTGATCATCTTTTATCACCTATTTATGATGGCTTTTAGCAAAGCTTGACATTGAACCTTTAAACCTTTCTTAAGGCTTGGAGATCTCTATGTGACTACCTAGGTATCACCTGCTCTTGGTTGTCCTTTATTTGATATTAGTGAATGTGGACTCATACAGAGATGCCCTATGACTGTCCTTTGTCACATACAGTCATTTAGACTATGTACTCACATTGTATAGTCATTGAGGTGTCTTTCCACCCTTTTGGTGACTATCTTTTGACTATCCTACATCAGTCTTCTTGACTACCTTGACTACATTCTTTGTGGTTGTGAATGTCATGCCTTTATTAATCTCTTCATACAATGATTTCAATCTTTGTAGGTCTGCTCCCTCTTGACTGTCATCATGTACAATCCCCTATAACTATTAACACAATCTTCCTTGACACAAGACTGTCCACAGTCTTCTTATGATTGCTCTTCATATCAGGACTACTATCTCATGGTTGTCCTCTGTCAGGACTTTCTTTCTTGATGTTGACTATCCTTTCAGAAGACTTGAGATGATTGTTCTCTTTGCTGTCAAGAAACAACCTCCTATGTTGCTTAGAAAAGTCATTCTCTACTTCTTATGGTCTTCCAAAACTACAAAACGAAATACTAATTCTAAGTCATATGTTGGTTAGGGAATGTCAACTTTTCTTCTCTTCAAGGTCTCCATGACTGTGACACAAACTTTTAACCAAGGCAAATATACAACTTCAAAAAAAACTACTAGCATGAGATGACTAAAAGTTATATCGGTGGCATCATGACAAATTGTACTTTGTTGCTCCTTTTCTCTCCATAGACTATTGTTCCTTATGACATGTTGAGAAAAAACTTACTCAATGATCTTTGTAACATTATTGCCACTTTTTCTTTGTCATTTTGACTATCATTATATTGACCTTTTGTAATTGAAACCTTTGTTCACTGTTCTTTATGACTTGACTGCTCTTCATTGTCCACGGACCTATGTCATCTCAACATCCCCTGTATCCAACTATCATAGTCCTTCCCAAAGTGTAGCCACCCTCTAAGAACATTGTTCTCCTTCCATACCACTCTGTAAGACTCTCTTTATCCATGTTCAGGCTTCCTAAAAATGGTGACAGAGGTTATTAGGATCATAAAAGAATATAAAAGTTTGATAGACCTCAAATGGCATCAGATGATGTTTTAGACTTATGCAAAGATCAGTTAAGCATACAAGGTCAAAATGCTTTACAGGATTGTGCAAAACCTCCTATAGCTATCTCCATCTTAAACTATCCTAGATCATTTCTTCTTTCCAACAGGCCTAAAGACCCCTACCACTGATCACAGTGTACCTTTAACTATCATATCATTTTACTTTGTCAAAAAGTCTAGAATATAAGCAGGATCTATCATTTGTTTAGTTGCAATGGATGAGAGGAACATGAGCCAAGTTGTTACACCTGCAAAACCTTGGTAAGAATGTATCTTCCCACTCCAAGTGATTGTTCCTACTTAGTCTTACCATTGCTAGTGATCTTTGACTCAAACTACACTAAACTTGGCCAGACAGACTTTGATTTAATGTGTAGCTTCTTGACTGACTGGCAGATCCTTATAAGATCACACAAACCCCTTGACAAATCTCCCTATTACTCACTCCTCATGACTATCTTTTAAATCATTCTCTGTTAAGTATTTAAACACCATGACAATCCTATATATGGGATTCATAACCTTGTGGTGGTCTTAGAAGATTCAACTTAAGAGTGAAAACTAAAAAAGGTCCATACTTGTTTACGCAAGATTTAAGAGGATTTACCTACTATTCACAGGCTTCTTTTGTCCACTGTGGATTGCCCTTCTATCCACTACATTCTCACATTTGTTGAGACAAAACAATCTGTAAGGGTAAAATGGTGATCAATCAAATGAATTAAATAAGACCCAAACATCAACAGAATAGTGAAAATAAGAAAGATTCAATAAACGAAGCAATGAACAATACAGTGCAAACCTTTCCCGTTTCGGAACTTCTGTCGTTCACCTATCACGATCATCCTTTCACTAGTAAGTGGCCCTCAGAGAGTGCACTCTTTTAAGCTGCGTTCGAGGAAGTCGATGGTGAATGGCTGTGGTGATATGCAATGAAGATGAGCTTCAAAGCAAGTATATGATCTCAAGCTTGTGGATGACAAAAGGGTGCCAAAGGCGCTCTAGTGATATTTCTGCAGAGTAACGATGTCAAAAGCCTGGATGATTAGAGTGGAGGGATGAAGCTTCATTTATAGACTTGGAAGAATGGGAATCAACGGTTGAGAGGAGATATGAAGATCAACGGCTGAGGATGGTTGAGGAATGTGCAACTAGTAGAAATATGGCAAGTGTCCCACCTCCATCATGAAAGAGGGGATGTGACAAAATTTATTGGAGAGTTAACTCCATTGACTGAACAGTTAATAGACTTGATTGATCAGTTAGAAGAGTAGATTGTGGAACTGACTGAATTGATTGAGGGATTGACTCAATTGAGAGGTTAGTTAACACTTTTGATTGATTAGTTAACTAACCTCTGATTTGAGAAGAAATAGGCCATGTGGGTGAGGGAAAATAAGGTAATTAATTATTAAATATATTTAATTACATGTGCAACCCGATGAGGTGGACAAGGTGAGGTGGAAAAGGTGAGGTGTAAAGGTGAGGTGGATTTTTGAAATTTAGAACTTAGGATAGAGGAATTTGGATTAATTAAACAATTTATGATTATTTAATTGTGTAGGACATTTAGAAGAATTTTAATTAAATAAATTTGATTTATTTAATTATGGAACAGTGAATTGATTAAATAAATTTGGAATATTTATTTAATTAATAGAAGAAGGGAATAAATATTTAGAATATTTATTTAGGATGAATCGTGTCATTTTTAGGCATATACATTTTGCCCCTCTTTGATGCAATGTAGTTTATAGCGTTGCTTCAAAGAATAAATAGTCTGATAGTGATATATGCCCCAGTTTGCCCCTGGTACAAGTTTAATGACGATAGGATGCCCCCTCAGGAGATTGGACGGGGAAAGGCCGAAAGAATCGGAGATGGACAATCTCATGAAGACAAAGGGGTTAGGATAGGCAAGAGGAAAAAGGATGCGTTTCAGGGAAACGGGAAGAAAACTGGAGGAAAAATGGGCACGGGAAGTAGTCACAGTCATCACCTAGCCAGAATTAGGGTTTGGAGGCTATAAATAGGAGCTGGGTCCACAAGAATAGTCATTTGCACACTTGTTTGATCTGGATTGGATAGAGAGAGCCTAGAGCAACTTGGAGCAGCATGGCAGCCAGAGCAACAGACATTCCACGCGAGGAGCACCAATTCGAGCGAGTCCGTCGATTCGGGCGGCCAGCAGAGGCACGACCCCCGGTATGTGTTTTGAAAAATTTCTCCTAGGGTCAATTTAGGGTGTCATAAATGCATGTAGAAAATAGGGCAAATGGATGCACCGAAGTGCAGAACGGCGCATATGCCTCGCGAAGCGGCGCTTTTGTCGTTTTGCGGTGCATATGCCAGTTTCAGCGGCGCATGCATGAAAATGGCGCATCTGTGCATTGTAGCTGTGCTTTTGTAATTTGACTGCTCATGTGTGATTAGGTAGCACATTTGTGCAATGTAGTGGCACATCTGTTAAAGTCGCGCATATGCTGATTGTGACAGTGCTTTCGTGATTGGGTGGCGCATACACTGAGTTCTGCGGCGCATGCACTGAAACTGCGCATATGTGCACTGTAGCAGCGCATCCACGTTTAGGCGGCGGATATGTCGATTTTAGCGGTGCATATATCAAGAAACGGTGCTTTTACCACCTGTAGTGGCGCATTTGCTTGGGATAGCAAATTACTTAGCCAAATTGATTCGATTAGCGTCCTGTTTGACGCAGGAATCGATGAGCTATCTCTGAGATTACAGGAATCTAGTCAAGAGATGTAGTGTGCTTTTTTGATCAATTTGAAATGCTAAGTTTAGTTGATATAGTTCAGTAGATATGTTGAGTATGATATATGCCGGTTGAGACTGACGCGTTGCCTTGCTTGCTTGCAGGAGGACATTCGAGACACACTGCAGTCGAGGGAGATGTTTCCCATGCCCCTATTGTAGAGATACATGCTGACAGAGACTGACAGAGTGGCACTTGGTGCCATGGGTTTGGATTATGTTTGCTTCATGCCCGAGGTGCGGGCAAACCGTGGACTGCTGATAGCTGCCGTGGAGAGATTCCACAGTGAGGATGGGACCTTTCACTTTCCTACTGGAGAGATGACTGTGACCTTAGAGGACGTCTATCGGATACTGCACTTGCCCGTGGTAGGCGAGTTATTAGAGTATGATGCACAGCGGGATGCGGGACTCACCGAGTGCCAACGAGTGTTCGATGATCCCGAGCTGGTTGGATAGGTTATCCAGTGGCAGGATATATATGATTGCTATGACTACTTCCCGGGGATTGTGGCAGGACTAATTGGGGGCGTTGTATGCCCGGACAGGAGATCGCATGGGTTCCCTATCAAATGGGGCAGGATTATGGAGTGGATGCTGACTGAGGGCACCCGATATGCATGGGGGGTCTGCGTACTGGCCCTCCTATACCACGACATGCATCAGGTGGTGTACCACCGCAGCACGAGTCTATCGGCTGGGGTGTTGCTGTTACAGTTCTGGCTGTGGGAGCACATAGCGGTGACTAGGCTGATATGTGTTTTCACGAGGCAGCGAGGAGAGCCATATAGTTATGGCTATGCAGGAGTGATTTCCTAGCACAGGTTGGGGAAGCTAGAGTATTGGAGGCATACTTTGGATGGAGTAGATGTGGTCGTCTGGCGACCATATCTGGACTGCGAGCCCTGGGATGACGAGGGAGACAAGCTATCGTACTGCTTCCAGACCAGGTGGCTGATAGGTCAGACACGGCATATCCTAGAGAGACAGATGGTGGGCAGGGTGCTGAGACAGTTTGGGAGGAGATAGGGTATGCCCCAGGGACAAGCACTATTCGCACGGACACATGCAGAGAGGGTCCGATGGGGGCCGATGGCTTCGTACGAGGAGGCCCTGGCAGAGTTTCAGCAGACTCCCTATGTGGCATGGGATATGAGGAGAGAGATATGGACAAAGGATTCTCTCGCTCAATGACTTCAAGTAAGACGGTTGACACAAGACGTTGGCCGCTAGTAAGGGTAGTCGATACCAGTCTTACTGTGTAGGGCTTAGTCATTCAACAAGACTACTAGCAAAGGTACAGTGACCTACTAGGCTTACGTGAATTCACTAATGACACGAAAAGGGACCTATGTCAAATTGCTATGGGACAAACTGACTTTGGGACAAGAGGGATTTGGACAGAAAGTGAGTGTGACGACTGACGAAAGGGAGAGACTTGGGTGAAGCAGATGAAGACTAACTACAAGGTTGAATCTGACCTTGGAAAGTGAAACTAGGCTGAAATGGGTGCTCCAATCAAGTGAAAATATTTTCTCAAAAATAGGGCAAATGCTCACTGTCGCACATACACCGAAACAAATGCACAGCAAAAATGAACAAATGCGCCGGAAGTCTCAGTATATGCGCAGCTCTGGTTAAGTACATATGTGCAACAACAGTGTGTATATGCGCAGCAACAGTATATATGCACAGCAAGTCGTAACAAAAGTGCAGCAAGTCACAGTATATGCGCAGTAGAAAAGAGTATATGCGCAGCTCTGATATTTTTGCAAAAAATTTGGATTTTTCTTCTGTTTTTGGTATTTTTTGGCTGGAAAAGGTCTTCCTGATCTGCTATTATGAGTTAACAGTAAGAAAACACAGCAAGCACAAAGAATATTTTGTAGTTTTTCATTGTTTTTGTAGGTTTTTTGACTCTATTTTAGACTAATTTGAACAAAAGCAAGCACAAAAATCCTAGGCGAGAAATGGATTATAAGGGATTTGGGCCAATAGAACAAGAGGTATTTAATGCGGGCAACCGTTCAAGTGGTTACACGTGCGGCGGCACTACTCTCCGTTATGGAGTCTCCCAGCCTCAAAGGGTTACACCTAAGAGGGTTTTGGGGGAGGTTGGCCGTCGGTGTAACATAACAGCACTTGTTGCAGGAAGTTTTCACCTCAAGCACAATTTATTTTAAGTGGCTTAGTAGGGCTTGGCGTTATCCTGTTATCACTCAGGGTCGTTCCCACTTCGACAAGCGTGCATCCAAGGGCAGGCCCCTCCTAAAGGTTAAACAAATAGAATGACAAGTCTGGCACTCTGATCACCCAAAAGAGAGGAGAGCATAAACCTATTGTCATTCGCAAGCACAGGATACACTGATTAATCCATCCTAGTTAAAAGTGAAAAAACTAAATGGGCTAATCTACTCAAACACAGAACTTTGAAGTGATTTCAACAATATAGCAGTGGTTCAGTTTTAACCTCAAAAAGTAGTGGTGAGTTTAGTTTTAAATCCACGTAGCACGAGATTGTTAACTTTAAAATTCTGGTCTCACGATATAGCAATGGTTCATTTTAACTTCAAGATCATTGATGAGTTCAATTTTAAACCGCGTAGCATGAGATTGTTAACTTTGAAATTCTGGTCTCACGATATAGCAATGGTTCATTTTAACTTCAAGATCATTGATGAGTTCAATTTTAATCTTAGATAGCAATAACTTGGAAGGTGTTTGCAATGCAAGCAAGAAATAATCCAGTTACTTTCTCCCTAATTAGAACTAGATGAAGATTTGAATGAACATCAATTTTTACTTGCCCTCAGAAAATGAAATGTGAACTAGTTAGATGCAACTACATGGAACTAAACCTGAGCCTATCCTGCAAAACCGCTCCAGCAAACACCTGCGAAAAGGTTAGCGTTAGCAACTTCCCCTAGAAAAGTACTAAAACCTCAGTCTGTTACAAATGCGTAGCTTCAGTGATTAGATGCGCAGAAATAATCAATAGAAGCGCCACAACAATGAATGCGCCGTAATATTGCACGTATGTGCTGTTAAAATGAATAAATGCGCAGTAATAATGAATGCGCAGTAACAGTCTTCAAAAGCACAGCATAAATGAATAGATGCGCAATAATAACATAAGCGTCGTAATAGTGCGCAAAAGCGCAGCAAAAATACACAGATGCACAGGAATTATAGAAGCGTCGTAACAGTCTTCAAAAGCGCAACCTAAATGAACAGATGCGCTGAAGTAATCTATGCGTGACTTTGCATGATCTGTACGGAACCTGTCTTCAAAAAAGCTCAGATTTTGATGAGATAAAGGGGCAAAGGCCCCACGGTGGGCGCCAAAAATGTAAGAGTAAAATGGTGATCAATCAAATGAATTAAATAAGACCCAAACATCAACAGAATAGTGAAAATAAGAAAGATTCAATAAACGAAGCAATGAACAATACAGTGCAAACCTTTCCCATTTCAGAACTTCTGTTGTTCGCCTATCACGATCGTCCTTTCGTTAGTAAGTGGCCCTCAGAGAGTGCACTCTTTTAAGCTACGTTCGAGGAAGTCGATGGTGAATGGTTGTGGTGATATGCAATGAAGATGAGCTTCAAAGCAAGTATATGATCTCAAGCTTGTGGATGACAAAAGGGGGCCAAAGGCGCACTGGTGATATTTCTACAGAGTAACGATGTCAAAAGCCTGGATGATTAGAGTGGAGGGATGAAGCTTCATTTATAGACTTGGAAGAATGGGAATCAACGGTTGAGAGGAGATATGAAGATCAACGGCTGAGGATGGTTGAGGAATGTGCAACCAATAGAAATGTGACAAGTGTCCCACCTCCATCATGAAAGAGGGGATGTGACAAAATTGATTGGAGAGTTAACTCCATTGACTGAACAGTTAACAGACTTGATTGATCAGTTAGAAGAGTGGATTGTGGAACTAACTGAATTGATTGAGGGATTGACTCAATTGACATGTTAGTTAACACTTTTGATTGATTAGTTAACTAACCTCTGATTTGAGAAGAAATAGGCCATGTGGGTGAGGGAAAATAAGGTAATTAAATATTAAATATATTTAATTACATGTGCAACCTGATGAGGTGGACAAGGTGTTGACTTTTTCCCAGACTGGATGCTTACTCCCAGATTTCCCTACAAGGTAGCCATCAGTGATCAACAGGATCTCTGGGCCAGGGGGTCAACAGTGTAGGAGATAGACTCTATATTTTATCTCCTCTTCTTCTTCAGGCTCTGCAAGACCTAGGGGGGTATTCCCTACTCAACATCCATGAGGATATGCATGCAAGGCTGGGATGTTGACAGAAAGCAGATGAGTCCTCCTGTAAGTAGACCAAAACTGAAAGATAAGAGCAAAGGGGCTAGCTTTGGGCCTATTTGCAGTTGTAGACAGAGGACTGAGGTTCCTAAAACTAACTCTGATGTCCTAATGTTTGTTTTAGATTTTGATTTGGATTTTAAGCTTGGATGCAAAGCTGGATATGGTTATAACACAAAACAAAGCATGATTGGTGCCTATCCAGGGCCTGGAGTCAGTAGACATACACCTGTGAATGATCAGCATGAACAGCTAGAACTAGATTTCAAGGGGATACATGTGATACCTGCCTTACAGGTATCTCCCAATACAGAGTGTTGAGTTATCTCTACTTATGGTATCCCTACTGCAGTATACCCTTCCCAATGTTCAACCTGAAAATAGTTTAATCTACCCCTTGAGCAGAAGTTAAAAGATCAGACATTCAACATAGGAATTCTATGCTCTAGAATCTAAACATTACCAAACATCCAGATTCAGAAGAAGAATACATGCAATACTGGAGATAGAATTAACACAACACATGCTAAGATAGCATTTCTCATATAAGTTTAATCATGAAATCAGTGGGTTCATGCCAAAAACATACAACAAGAGATACATAAACTCACAGGTAAGCTGTACAGAGCAACCAGATCAGCCTGTTATGCATTACAGAGCCAAAAATCTTCAACTTTCAACAACCTTGAATGAATAACACCGTCTGCATTATAACAGCCAGGTAGGTGCTCAGCAATTAATCACAAGGTTGACCAAAAATCCCACCAGATACACAGTATCATGAAAATGGCGCTCAAACACAACCAGATTGGCGCCCAAACTTGAATGCAGTAGGTAGGGGAGGAGACAGGAAGATATCTCGAGCCCTGCGCCCCTGTCCGCTGATGTACACCCTCAATCAGGTACAGGATCCATCCACGCCATCGCCCATACCTCTGCAACAATCGCCATTAATGGCGCACCAACCCGCGGCCTTGGGAAGAACATCAATTCTGCATCGCAACCATTTCCCGCCGAGATTCATCATCATGATATTTGAAAATGCAGGATATCAATTATCCCACATGCATCCCGCGATGACCTCTTTAACACTTTATATACTAGGTCATGAGCATATATCATGTCGGTGCTTTTGCTCCTGACGACACTAGTATAAGACCTCATCATCATCATCCTCCAGCAGCATGATATCCTGTTGTTCGAAATATCACCCTGACGTCATCATGATATTTGAAATATAACCTGCATGATAATCGGCACAACCTGATCCATCGGAGGAACATCCTCCTGCTGAGCTTATACCAAAAGCCTGGCCGATGAACATCCTGATGACGTCATCATCATATCCTACTGACGTCATCATCATATCTGCCCACTGTGCACCTCCTCATATCCGGATGACATCATCATCATGTTTACAAATATCGGGAGATCTCCTCAAGATGATCAGTGTTAGAAATATGACCCCCCCCGGGACCTTGATGACGTCATCATCATATTAACATCATCATGATATTCGGGAGACAACCGGATATTTGGAAATATCCTCCTGATGTTCAAATATCAGGTTGCACTGTAGCTCCTCTATAAGATCGGGGCGATAACTGAATATGATGATGATGCTTGAAAAGATCACCCCCAGTAGATAATGCGCGAAGCCAGCAGGCGGATATCTCCTTGATATCAGCATCATCATGACGCTGGAACAAATATACATCTGGATGATATTGAAAATATCACCCCCTCCTTCGGAAATATCATGATGCAGATAGGCAAAGAAAATAGATATCACCCTGAGATAAGGATGACGTCAGCATCATCAGGATGACAAAACAACGAACAAGAAGTGATACAACATCATCAGGATGATATTGACTAAGATCATCCTGATGTTCAAAATATGATGACCCTAGTGAATATCGGGTCGCACTTAGAACTCTTCAACTACATCATCAGGATGATCATAACCAAGATCACCCGATAGTGAAATATGATGATGACGATGAGAAACCGGTCGACGGAGAACATGATGATGCAGACCATCATCGAAGACAAGATGATGATGACGACCTCCTCCTCAGGAAAATATGATGCTGCAGCTGAAAAATGCTGAGGAGGTCCAACACTTAGAAAAAATGGGCAAGAAGATAAAGGCTTCAAATGAAGAAACCCCCTGATCATGACAAATCAACCCCAGGTCAAAATGAGTGCTAACAGTGGCTCCGAATGGGGACGTGCAGGTGAAAACCTGCAGCGAGAACCAGATCTCCGGGTAGACCAGACAAAAAGCCAAAAAACACAAGCTGTACAAGGCATTTACACTACATACATATTTTTACAAATGTGCACAGCAACCAGTTATTCATGCAAAATAGAACTTAAGGAATTGGCCATGCACAGGCAATTCCAGAATTTCACCATCTAGGGCCTGGAGGAAATAAGAATCCTCCCCATGAGTATTGCAAACCTGATATGGGCCCATCCATAAGGGTTGAAACTTACCATGTTTACCCTTTTCCTGATCTTTGGCATTCCAAATGAGCACCAGATCATTGACTTGAAACTTCCTTTTTGTAGTTCTCCTGTCAAACTGATATTTCATATCTTGTTGTCTTTTGAGATTGATCTGGTGGGCTTTCCTTCTGTCTTCATCCAATGCAACCAGCTGATTCACTCTTTCTGTCATGGGATCTTCAATCTCCTCATCATTTTCCTGAATGAATCTGTAAACTGGTAGGAGATTGTTTATGGGCAGTCTAGCTGATGCACCATATACTAGCTCAAAAGGTGACTTCCCAATAGCCCTTTTCACTGTCACTCTGTCAGCCCATACTGCTAAGTTCAACTTTGAGTCCCAAGCTCTCTTGTTCTTGTCCAGTATCCTCTTGATAATTTTCATGATGCTTTTATTGCTTGATTCTGCTTGACCATTTCCTTGTGGGTGATATGGTGATGTATATGACAGGTTTATCCCATACCTGTTGCAAAAATCAACAAATTCACCTGATCTGAAGCACATAGCATTATCAGTGATTATCTTAAATGGTACTCCAAACCTGATGATGATGTTTTCTAGTATGAAATCTGTCACCACCTTACTTGTAGCTCTCTTAGTTGGAATGGCCTCAATCCACTTGGTAAAGTAATCAGTTGCCACCAAAATCCAACTGTGTCCCCCACTTGATTTGTCTGTAATTTCCCCTATAAAGTCAATTCCCCATTGCTGGAATGGAGCATCCACAGGTACAGTTCTGAGGGGTAAAGCACCATCATATTTCAGCTTTCCTGAGAATCTCTGGCAAGGGTCACACTTCCTTACTAACTTTTGTGCATCTGAAAAGAGAGTGGGCCACCAATATCCTGCCCTGAGAATTTTATGAGCTGTTGTTTGGGCAGTATAATGTCCACCACACAATCCTTTATGCATGTCAATCAAAACATTGTTAGCCATGTCCTCATCCACACATCTCAGCAGCACACCATCAGGGTTTTTCCAGTACAGCTCACCTTGAACAATAACATACCTGATTGCATGTAGCTTTAGAGTCCTCTTTTGACAGTCACTGAAATGGGAAGGACAATTCAGATTTTGCAAGTAATAGATAATATCTTTGTACCATTCAGATCCTGATACATTTATACTCTCATCTTGGACTGCATTAACTTGGCATGCTTCCAAGTTTGACTGTGCCATCATCTTGGCTAATCCTTGTCCTCTTATCAACTTAGTAACTTGTATGTCTATGTTGAACTCCTGCAGTTTGTTTATCCATCTGCACCTTCTTCCAGTCACCTCCTGCTGAGTGAATATGTCTTTGACTGCTGCATGAGGTACATATGCAATTATATATGACCCTACCAAGTATGGTCTGAAACTTTTGATGGCTCTAACAAGTGCATATGCCTGTTTTTCCATAATGTCATATTTCAACTCAGAGGCCTGCAGGGACATACTGAAGAAAGCGATGGGCTGTTCAAAACCATCTTCGTTTTTCTGTAACAGACATGCAGCAGCAGTATGAAAGGAAGCAAATGAGAACACTTGGAATGGCCTAGAAAAATCAGGAGATTTAAGAACAGGGGCCATCTTAATTGCCTCTTTGATATTCTGAAATGATTCTGCTGCTTCCCTTTCCCAGTTGACAGTAGCATCCTTCTTCATCATCTTGGAAATGTTCCTTGTGGTTTCTGCAAAGTTGGGAATAAATCTTCTAACAAAGTTTATCTGTCCAAAGAAGGACTGAACTCCTTTCACAGTTTTTGGCATTTGAATCCTGTCAATAGCTGCCACTCTCTCTGGATCTATCCTGACTCCATCCTTGGAAACAATATGTCCCAGAAGTTTTCCTTCAACTACTCCAAAGGCACACTTCTTTGGATTTAAAGAAATACCATATTCTAGTGCTCTTATGAAAATCTGCTCCAGATGCAAACAATGCTGCTCTTCTTTCTTTGAGTAGGCAGTCAGGTCATCCTGATATACAGCCAGGATTGAATCAATCAGCCCTGCAAAAGCAACATCCATTGCTCTTTGAAATGTAGCACCTGCATTTGTTAGTCCAAATGGCATTCTAACATACACATACGTTCCCCATGGAGTGGTAAAGGCAGTCTTATACTGTTCTGATTCCTTTACCTTCACCTGATTATATCCTAAAAATCCATCCATCATGGATAGGAGTTCACAACCAGTCACTCTCTGCAACATAGCTTCCATATTAGGCAATGGATAGTTATCCTTCAAAGAGGATACATTCAAGTTCCTGAAATCAACACAAAGCCTAATATCACCATTCTTTTTTCTGACTGGGACAAGGTTAGACACCCAAGTTGAATGTCTGATTGGCACAATTATTCCAGCTTCCCTGAGCCTTTTGAGTTCTTCTTGCATCTTGGGAGCTAAGGTAGGATTAATAGGTCTTTGCCTTTGTCTAAATGGCTTAGCTTCAGGCTTCAGTGGGATCTCATGCTGGAATAAGTCTTCCCTATAGGCTTTTAGGTCCTCATATGACCAAGCAAAAACATGTTTATACCTTCTCAGTAATGCAATCAGCATACTTCTAATATGTGGTTTGAGCTGTTTACCAATATATACCTTCTGAGGGGCCTGAGATGTCCCCAAATTTATTTCTTCTAAATCCTCCTTATTTGTGGGGGATGTCCTTGTGACCATTTTGTCTCTACTGTCAAAGGTTCTTTCCAAAGCTACTAACCCTCTAGGGATCTTGTTAGTCTTCAACTGAATTATCTCTTTTCCCACAAGAGTCTCTTTTCCATCTACAGTCTCTACAAAAGCTTGGAAATCAATCTATTGATTCTCATACTCATCTATGCAGTGCAAAAATTTCAGCAAATCCCTATGATCATCAAACACTTGCCAACTGCATATATTTTCTGGTATGGCAGGCCTAATTTTAATTTCTACATTTGTAACACCTGACAGAGTGATGTCATCTGGCCTTATTGCAACATTGGCTAAGAAATCAGCCATAACATTTTTTGACCTTTCTACCCAGCCAATTGAAAATGCATCAAATAATTCAATGGTATCCCAAACAGCATGCTTGTATTGTTTCAATCTTTTGTTTTTTGCAGCATACTTATTTCTGATTTGGGATACAATCAGCTCAGAATCCCCAAATACTCTTAACATCTTAATCCCATGTTTGAGAGCAATATTTAGGCCTAAGAGTAAAGCCTCATATTCTGCAATATTGTTTGTGCAATCAAACCTCAGCAAGAAAGAGAATTTGAGGAGCTTACCAGTTGGAGATAGGAAAACAACTCCAGCTCCAGAGCCTTCTTTTGCACAAGCTCCATCAAAAAACATGGTCCATAAGCCTTGCTGATCCAGCTCTTCAATGCAGACATTTTTCTTTTTGTCTTCTGTATCATCTGAGACAACCTTGAAGTTATCACAGTCAGTGTCTACAAAGCATACCTGTTCATTTGCTTCTTGGTCTTCCACTGTCTCTGATGATCTTTGCTCTCTGATTAGCTTGACATCCCTACCATTCATTGGAATCATGGCATATGACAGGTCCAGCTGCATACTTCCACCAATTAGTGCTGCCCATCTTCTTGACAGCAACATACCATACTGTGGCTTGATATCAACCACTGTTATATTCATTTTATATCTTTTTTCAGGAAATGCTGCCAGTTTGAAACCTACATCCTTCATGATTCCAATAACTGGTACCTCTCTGGCATCCATAGCATAACACTTTCCACATGCCTTGTCAATTTTTAATCCAGTTTGTTGCATGATAGCCAAAGGCATGACATTTGTAGATGCTCCAGAGTCAAGCATACAATTTCTAATTATTTTTCCATTTATGACCAGGGAAACATAAAATGGTTCCACCTGTGAAGGACACTTTGTCATGGTCATTCCTAAATAGACTTCAGGAGTCTCATCTTCTTCATTACACATGACATGTTTCTCACCCTGGGTCTGATCATTTTGTTTAGCTTGAAAAGGTACCCCTGAGATTAGGGATATTGTCCTATTCTTGATCTCTTCCACTTTCATGAGTTCCATGAGTGGAACAGAGACCTTTACCTGAGAGAGGATCTGGGCTATATCAAATGGAGCACAGTTTTGTACAACAGTTGTGGCTTGCTCCACAATCTTGCTTTTATCCTGAGCTGATTTAGTTTTCATTTTCATAGTTCCCTGATCATCATTCTTGTCTTGGGAACCTCTACTCTGATCTTCAGCCTGAGGGATTTTATTTTCTGGTCCTTGAAATTCATGACCTGTTCTGTATCTAAAGTTCTGCTTATTATTCACCCACTGCCTTTTTTGTGGTTCAGTTCCTTTATGACCATGCACCAGCTGACCTGCAGAAGTATCTTCTGGCTGATGGGGGCTGCCTACTTGATTCTTACCTCTGAGATTGTAGTTGCTTTTGACTTGAGCAACTGCTGCAGCTGTGAAGGCTCTAATTTCCTCATCAGAAGGTCGTTGTAAGTTACTCAGAAAATTGTGTGAGTTCTGAGCATACACATAGTTATCTTCATCATCTTCATCATATGGGGACTGTTGGCAAGCCTGAATTTGATGATCTGTATTCTCATCAGCATCATAAAGAGTATATCCATTGCCTATGGACATCATATTAACATCATCATCCTGCACATGATGTGGCTCATTGCATTCATTACAAGATGTAGCATTATCATACAAGGATTGAGCAATCATGCACTGTGACTGTGAATGTGGCATCTGACAAATTATACACCACGGAGCATCATCAGCAATATTTATAGTTTTCTTTAGGGGATCAGGAGTTTCCTTGACATGTTGAGCCCTCTGATTTGTGTTGTTACATGGGAATACAGGCTTACCATCATGCCAATTGGTGTTATAAGGCATATCATGTAATGATGGCCTCTTTTCCTGCCTTTGATAGACTTGCCTATCAGGACCCATCCCTTTTTCACTTCTAGCTAATCTATAGCTCAGGTCCTTAACAACATTTGCCAGTTTGTCTATCTTATCTTCAGGAGCAGATGTACTACCTTGAGTGTTCTGAGGCTTGTTTGGATTCTGCAGAATTTTTATATCATCCCTTCTATTTGTCTTGCCTGATGCTTTCCTATTGTTTTCAATATTTACTACAATTCTAAAAGCATCCCTGAGAGTGGCAAGACCTTTATCTCTTAGTCCATATGCAGTCTTTGCATCAAAGGCATTGATATACAAAATTATGCACATTGGTTCATTTGGCCTCATGTGATGTGGCAATTTGTTCAACACTTTAGTAAATCTTGCATTAAAGTCTGCAACCTGCTCATTTGACCCTTTAGTGATACTGGTGAACTCATTTACAAAAAAGCTAGGGTCAGTTTTATCACCATATTGTTCCTTGAACATCCTCTTAAAATCATCCCATGATGAAATACTCCGGTCAGGCAGATTCCTGTACCATTCTCTTGCCTCATCTATCAAGGATTGCATGAATGACTTCATGAAAACATCCTCATGCTCAACCTCAAAATTATCCATGACATTTTGAAAGGCCTTTAGATGATCTTCTCCTGACACTGTGTTGTTTCCTGAAAATTTAGGCACTTGCAGCCTCAGATGCTTATCAATGGGGTTAGGATACCCAGGAATACCATCAAACACCAGCTGCCTGAATCTATCTAACTGCATGGGCTGTCTGTTTGGCTGATTAACATTAACATTTCTATTTGCATTTTGGTTTCCTGCATGGTTCAGTGGTATCCTAGCATCATTCACATTTTGTCTGTCATCATGATGCTGATGTTGCATTTCATATCTTTGGTGATGTCTTTGCATATTTGCATTCTCTAGAGTAGGAACTGAATCATTTTGGGCAGTTCTTAAGGCTTGCACTTTCTGCTTCATATCATCTCTGATTTTCATGGCTTGTAGGTATTCTAGTTCTGCTCTTAGACTTCTGATTTCTTCAGCTAGCTGTTCATCCTTAGGTGAGACCATTCTGGTCATCATCTTCATCATCCCTCAGAGACTCTGCCTCTTCAAACCTTTCACTTGGGTCTAGAAAAGGGTGTTCTTGGAACACCTCTGACCTCATTCTCATACTACCACCCTGTTGCCTCTCATATGCACCTTGAATATCTACTTCTGCATTTGAAAAATAAGGCGCATGCTGTCCTGATGGCCTAGGGTTATCTTGTACATCATCACTTTTTCTGGGGGAGCTCTCATGACTAACTGAGATAGTTCCCTTTCTTCTATACATCATTCTTTTTGTTAATGGTAACTCTTCAAATAGAGGATTTTGTTGGGATCTTCTCCCCTGCATATAATTTTACTTTGACCGGTTGGGAGATTACTTCGGAGTCGCCACCTATTACTAGGAACTGTTTTCTTCTGAAAACCAGGGTTCTTTCACAAGGGTCCCCAGCGGAGTCGTCAATTTCTGTTGACTTTTTCCCAGACTGGATGCTTACTCCCAGATTTCCCTACAAGGTAGCCATCAGTGATCAACAGGATCTCTGGGCCAGGGGGTCAACAGTGTAGGAGATAGACTCTATATTTTATCTCCTCTTCTTCTTCAGGCTCTGCAAGACCTAGGGGGTATTCCCTACTCAACATCCATGGGGATATGCATGCAAGGCTGGGATGTTGACAGAAAGCAGATGAGTCCTCCTGTAAGTAGACCAAAACTGAAAGATAAGAGCAAAGGGGCTAGCTTTGGGCCTATTTGCAGTTGTAGACAGAGGACTGAGGTTCCTAAAACTAACTCTGATGTCCTAATGTTTGTTTTAGATTTTGATTTGGATTTTAAGCTTGGATGCAAAGCTGGATATGGTTATAACACAAAACAAAGCATGATTGGTGCCTATCCAGGGCCTGGAGTCAGTAGACATACACCTGTGAATGATCAGCATGAACAGCTAGAACTGGATTTCAAGGGGATACATGTGATACCTGCCTTACAGGTATCTCCCAATACAGAGTGTTGAGTTATCTCTACTTATGGTATCCCTACTGCAGTATACCCTTCCTAATGTTCAACCTGAAAACAGTTTAATCTACCCCTTGAGCAGAAGTTAAAAGATTAGACATTCAACATAGGAATTCTATGCTCTAGAATCTAAACATTACCAAACATCCAGATTCAGAAGAAGAATACATGCAATACTGGAGACAGAATTAACACAACACATGCTAAGATAGCATTTCTCATATAAGTTTAATCATGAAATCAGTGGGTTCATGCCAAAAACATACAACAAGAGATACATAAACTCACAGGTAAGCTGTATAGAGCAACCAGATCAGCCTGTTATGCATTACAGAGCCAAAAATCTTCAACTTTCAACAACCTTGAATGAATAACACCGTCTGCATTATAACAGCCAGGTAGGTGCTCAGCAATTAATCACAAGGTTGACCAAAAATCTCGCCAGATACACAGTATCATGAAAATGGCGCTCAAACACAACCAGATTGGCGCCCAAACTTGAATGCAGTAGGTAGGGGAGGAGACAGGAAGATATCTCGAGCCCTGCGCCCCTGTCCGCTGATGTACACCCTCAATCGGGTACAGGATCCATCCACGCCATCGCCCATACCTCTGCAACAATCGCCATTAATGGCGCACCAACCCGCGGCCTTGGGAAGAACATCAATTCTGCATCGCAACCATTTCCCGCCGAGATTCATCATCATGATATTTGAAAATGCAGGATATCAATTATCCCACATGCATCCCGCGATGACCTCTTTAACACTTTATATACTAGGTCATGAGCATATATCATGTTGGTGCTTTTGCTCCTGACGACACTAGTATAAGACCTCATCATCATCATCCTCCAGCAGCATGATATCCTGTTGTTCGAAATATCACCTTGACGTCATCATGATATTTGAAATATAACCTGCATGATAATCGGCACAACCTGATCCATCGGAGGAACATCCTCCTGCTGAGCTTATACCAAAAGCCTGGCCGATGAACATCCTGATGATGTCATCATCATATCCTGCTGACGTCATCATCATATCTGCCCACTGCGCACCTCCTCATATCCGGATGACGTCATCATCATGTTTACAAATATCGGGAGATCTCCTCAAGATGATCAGTGTTAGAAATATGACCCCCCCCGGGACCTTGATGACGTCATCATCATATTAACATCATCATGATATTCGGGAGACAACCGGATATTTGGAAATATCCTCCTGATGTTCAAATATTAGGTTGCACTGTAGCTCCTCTATAAGATCGGGGCGATAACTGAATATGATGATGATGCTTGAAAAGATCACCCCCAGTAGATAATGCGCGAAGCCAGCAGGCGGATATCTCCTTGATATCAGCATCATCATGACGCTGGAACAAATATACATCCGGATGATATTGAAAATATCACCCCCTCCTTCGGAAATATCATGATGCAGATAGGCAAAGAAAATAGATATCACCCTGAGATAAGGATGACGTCAGCATCATCAGGATGACAAAACAACGAACAAGAAGTGATACAACATCATCAGGATGATATTGACTAAGATCATCCTGATGTTCAAAATATGATGACCCTAGTGAATATCGGGTCGCACTTAGAACTCTTCAACTACATCATCAGGATGATCATAACCAAGATCACCCGATAGTGAAATATGATGATGACGATGAGAAACCGGTCGACGGAGAACATGATGATGCAGACCATCATCGAAGACAAGATGATGATGACGACCTCCTCCTCAGGAAAATATGATGTTGCAGCTGAAAAATGCTGAGGAGGTCCAACACTTAGAAAAAATGGGCAAGAAGATAAAGGCTTCAAATGAAGAAACCCCCTGATCATGACAAATCAACCCCAGGTCAAAATGAGTGCTAACACAAGGTGAGGTGGAAAAGGTGAGGTGTAAAGGTGAGGTGGATTTTTGAAATTTAGAACTTAGGATAGAGGAATTTGGATTAATTAAATAATTTATGATTATTTAATTGTGTAGGACATTTAGAAGAATTTTAATTAAATAAATTTGATTTATTTAATTATGGAACAGTGAATTGATTAAATAAATTTAGAATATTTATTTAATTAATAGAAGAAGGGAATAAATATTTAGAATATTTATTTAGGATGAATCGTGTCATTTTTAGGCGTATACACAATCTATTCAATGACACCTAGAAAATTGTCTTTCTCTTCTTATGACTGCTACTTGTTATTTGTTGACAGTCATGTTGCCCTCATTAGGAAAGATTGTTAGATCATATAGTCCCTTATACTCTTTCTATTGCTCTTCATCAGGAGTACTCTTCTCAATCTTTGGATGACTGCTCATCATATTATGGTGGCTATTTACATGCATTGTGCCAAGACTTTTGCGAGGATAGCATGATGTTTTCATTCTCTTTTCACTATAGCCTTCTTGTGCTCTTTCTCAGACCATTGTCAATATTTCCATTTGTTTTCCCTTACCTCATAAGAAGATTCTTCAACCATGGAAACCCTGAGAATGATCCTCAGTGATTGTGGACTATTGTAAACCTTCTTCTTAGCATGCAAAGTTCCTTTTAACTCGTGTCTTGACTTTGAACACAGAATGGCAACAAACATTAAATTTAGAAAATAGTTTCCCTTGTTTGGTTGTTCCATGCAACAAAGAACAAGTTGCCTCCATGACTTCCTATGATAAACCATGGTTGCCTCCATAGCTTTGTGAGAGAAAAATCACACAACCCTAACCCTAGGACTCAAAAAGACCTAAGTTTAACCCAAACCAAACTCACAATCAAAAACTCATTCTACCATCAACAACCTCAAGGTGAAAGGTGGCTTGAAATGATTGTTTGAAGAAAGACACTTCCCTCCATAACTTGGTATGTGGCAATTTGAAAAAAAACACACTTTGAACATGGAGACATGCCTTTATTATATGGAAAGGTTCCTTTCTTTTAACTTTTGATCATTAAGGTTTGCATGCAATGTGAAAAAAAAAAACCTTTTGGATGAGATAATAGTATTTTTGGGAGCTTTCATGTTTTAAAACAATCGAAAACACTCCTTCATGAGCTTTAAACAATGTGGAGATGACAACAATATGGAAAATATTTGAAAAGGTTACAAGGCTAGGTATTACTTTAAGACCCAAACCATTTCTAACTTCCAACATATGTCATCTCACTTATGACCTGAAAATTCAAACAAAACTCCTCAAGGATATTTAAGATGACTATTTGAGCCTAGAAGGCAAAAATAGGCAACAATTATGATGAAGGTCCAAAGAGATATCAGTTGCTAGCTCATGATTTTGGGCATTTGAGGGATCTTATGCAGAAGAAGTACAAACAATCCTGACCTTTTGAGAAATATTTGAAAGCCTTGACTGATATGGCCATTATGCAAGTTCAAGAAGGTTAGGCAAGTACCTATGCAGAACTCCCCTATTGCAGAGTAAATACATGGTACATTAGTTGGTGGGAAAGAAAAGAAAAAGGTAAACATGGAGCAGAAAAGTAGTAGTGTTCCCAAGAAGAATGTGCCAGAAAAGAAGAAAGTTCCAATGCAGCCACCAACAACAAAGAAGAAATATGTGTAGAAGAATCTAGCACAAATCGTGCAGCCTGTTGTTGTACCTATTCTAGGGGTTCATTACCCAAAAGGTGGTGAGAAGCATGATCAGCCTCAGGCACAAAAAGAACTAGAAAAGGAGGAGAAGACAAAGGAAAAATGGTAAGGATATTTCTTCCAATCAAGTAATACGTTACATTCCTTGTGCAAATGATAATATTATCTCGTGTGATGCTCCTTTGCCCAATTACAACCCTATTGACATGGCTCAAGTTTTTAGCCAAATCAAAATTTCAATGCCTATAGGGGAACTCCTTAGAATCCTTAAACATAGAGATAGGGTAGAGTCATTTATCACTATTGTAGATGCACAAAAACAACCTGTTGTGGTTCCTAGTAATGATGATGAGAAGAAAGGCCATGATGAAACCATAGAAGTATACCTAGGATCAACTATTGTTAATAGCACAATGGGTGTAGACCCTTTTTACACAACATTGATTATAAATGGTTGGATGTTACATAATTGTATGTTGGATTCTCGTGCATCTAGCAATGTTATGCCTCTGGAGATCATGAATGAGTTGGGACTTAAAGTGTCAAGGTCCTTTGGCAAATGCTTTGCCATGGATTCCAAGGAGGTTAATGTCATAGGTCTAGTTAAGGATGTTGAGGTCAAACTTGTCACTTACCCAGATAAGTCATTCTTGATGGATATAATTATTGTAGATTGCCCTTCCAAGTGAGGTATATTGTTGTCAAGAAAATGGGTAGAATCTATGGGTGGAAGTATCCAGATGGATCTTTCATATGCTACCATTCCAGTCCATGGTGTTGAAGTGAAGTTTTATAGGGAGAAGAAGGTGGAAGACCAAAACATAGAGGATAGATATAAAATAGAGGAAGATCATGTTGATTCTGTTGACACTGATTTAGACCATTTTATGGGATATTGTAGTGATGATGATCCTAGCCTAGATATTATACCTTCCAATCTTGTTACTTCTACTTGTGGTACAGCTGATTTCTGGACAATGTACTTTAACGGTGCATATTCAAGGGAGGGCTCAGGTGCTGGTATTGTATTAATAGCACTCAATGGTGAATAGTTTGGCAAGTTTTTTAGACTTGATTTTTAATGCACCAACAATGTAGCTGAGTATGAAGCATTGTTGTTAGGCCTGAATGTCACTCATAAACATGGATTCAGTTGTCTAAGGGTATATGGTGAGTCGGTGACTTAGAATTGATTGTGTAGCAAATTAGAAATATGTATGCTGCCAAGGATAGCAAACTCAGACATACAGAAATCTTGTTTGGGACACAATGGAGTTATTTGATGATATTGGCATTGAATGGATTGAAAGGAGCATAAATGAAAAAGAAGATACATTAGTTGTTGTTGGTTCAAAGTTTGACCCACAACTAGACTCACACCCTTTATCCCACTATGTTATTGAGATTCTAACCAAGCCTACCATTCCTGATAACATATACAATTGGCAAGTGTTCAATGACAACAATCATATTTTTAGTTTTCTCAATTGCATGGATGAGTTTGACAGTCAAGTGATTGACTGACAGCCTATGATAGAGATGGAAAATGGAAAGGAAACATTATTTGATAGCGAGGTAGTGCAGTTGAATAAAAATACCATTCCCAAGGGATTGGTGGTGCTAGAGAGAATGTTTGATAATGCAAACCAATGGAAGAGTAAAGGTAAACCTGTTGAAAAGGAAAATGTTGAAGGTATTAACCTTGGAACTAAGGAGGCACCTAAAATGGTTTACATAGGTAAGAAGTTGAAGCCTCACGAAAAGCATATGTTGATTGCTCTGCTAAGGAAATTCAAGAAGTGTTTTGCATGGTCCTATGATGAGATTGAGGCTTATAGGGAGGACTTGTTTCAACATACTATTCCCTTCCAACCTGATGCAAAACCCTTTCAGCAAAAATAGAGGCTTATAAACCCCGCTATAGCTCCCAAGATGTAGAAAGAATTGTTAAAAAAGAAAGAGGGAGGTACTATTAAACCAATCATACTTTCTGAGTGGGTGCCTAATCTTGTCCCAATAAGAAAAAAGAATGGGGAGATTAGACTGTGTGTAGATTTCATAAATCTAAACATCAAATCCCTTAAGGATAATTATCCTCTTCCGAGTATGGATCATCTTTTGCAGACGGTTGTTGGTTCAGAGCTAATGTTTATGATGGATGGGTACTCAAGTTATAATCAAGTGTTGGTTAAGGAGTCAGAATAGTATAAGACAGCATTCACTACTCCTTGGGGGACATGTTTATCTGAGAATGCCATTTGGGTTGAAGAATGTAGGATCAATGTTTCAAAGGGCAATGGATGTGGCCTTTGCAGGCCTCATTGATGAGATCATGGTTGTATACCAAGTTGATCTTACTACATTTTCAAAAGATAGGAAAGATCATTACAAGCATTTGCAAGTGATTTTTGATAGATGTTTGGAATATGGGATCTCTTTGAATCCCAAAAAGTGTTAATTTGGAGTAGAGGAAGTGAAGTTGTTGGGACATAATGTGTCAAGGGATGGGGTTAGAATAGATCCTGAAAGAGTTAAGGCCATTGACCTCATCCCTCAGCCTAAGATAGTTAAGAGTGTTCAGTCCTTCTTTGGGAAGATCAACTTTGTGAGACGATTTCTCCCTAACTTAGCTAAGAAGACCAAAGCAATTTCCAAGATGCTCAAGAAAAGACAGTCCATCAAATGGTAAAAGGAACCAGCTGAGGCTTTTATTGACATAAAGGAGGCCCTAAATAATCCACCAGTGCTAGTAAGCCCAGATTATTCCAAGCCCTTCCAGCTCTTCTCTTTTGCTTTATTTTATACTATTGTTGTTGTATTAATGCAAAAGAATAGTGATGGATTTGAGCAGCCAATAGGATTCTTTAGCAAGTCCTTGTAGGCTGCTAAATTGAATTATTCCATAATGGAAAAACTTGCCTATGCATTGATTAAGGCCACAAAAAATTTTAGATCATATATCACAAGTGCCAAGATCATAGCATATGTGCTACATATAGAAGTAAAAGACATATTCATGCAGCAAGAAGCTTCAAGTAAAAGATGCAGATGAATCAACAGAATCCAAGAACATGACATGGATATACAGGTCACAAAGTTGGTTAGAGGGCAAGGATTAGCTAAACTAATGGCTAATTCCAATCTTGAAGTAGAAGAAGTGAATGAAACTAAGATGGATGTTGCTCCTCATTGCGGATTGGTTGATAATTCATGGTATAAAGATATTATATTTTACCTTAAAAACATGAGTTATCTACCCTTTATGGATGAAAATCAGAAAAGGACCCTCAGGATAAAATCTCAAAGTTATGTCATGTTCCAAAATGAGCTAATGTGGAGAATCCATAAGGGTGTGCTACTCAAGTGCTTGGATCAAAAGAAAGTTGAAGCAGTGATGACTAAGTGTCACCATGGTGTTTGTGGGGGACACTTCAAAGCCAAAACCACCACCCATAAGATCCTTAGAGCTAGGTATTGGTAGATGACCTTGTTGAAGGATGTAGTGCAAGAAATTAGAAAATGTGACATCTGCCAGTGACTTTTTGGTAAAATGAAGTTTGTTGGAGCACTTCTCCTTTTGCCTCTCATAGTTGATGCACCTTTTCAACAGTGGGGAATTGATTTTATTGGGGATATACAAGAGAAATCCAACAATGGATTTAAATGGATCCTTGTGGCCACTAATTACTTCACCAAGTGGATGGAAGCAATCCTCACTCGTAATGCAACTTCCAAGGTGGTTATTGATTTCATAATCAACAATATAATCACTAGATTTAGAGTGCCATCCAAGATTTTGGCGGACAATGCAAAGTGTTTTAGATCTCAAGAAATGTTAAATATGTGTTCTAAGTTTGGAATAAACCTTGTGCATTCATCCCCTTATCACCCCAAAGTAATGGACAGGCTAAATCTGGTAATAAAGGCCTAATGAAGATCATAAAAAGAACACTGGATCAAAATAAGAGATGATTGGATGATAAGTTGAAGTATGCTCTATGGACTGATAGAATAACTTTCAAGAGATCCATTGGTAGAAGACCATTTGACCTGGTGTATGGAGAAAAGGTAAAGATACCCATCAGCATGGAATTGCATGTTTACTAGTTGTTGCATGATGTAGAAGGAGATCAGTATGATGCAATGTCCCTGAGGATCTTGCAGCTGACTAAGCTAGAAGAATAGAGAAGAATTGCACATGATAAAATGGTGAATCATAAGTCAAAAATGAAGCTTTTATTTGATAAAAGTACATTGTCAAGAGATTTCTAGGTTGGTGACTTGGTACTTCTTTGGGATGTAAAATCTGAAGATAAAGGGAAACATGGAAAATTTGATCCATTATGGCTTGGGCCATGTATGAAGTAGCTAAGAAATTAGAGCTCAATGTTTACCATTTGACGACTCTAGAAGGAATGCTCTTAGAGTTTCCCATTCATGGTTAGCATCTGAAGTATTATTTTTCATAGGTAGTGCTTCCTCTAAATTTTGAATATAGTCAACTGTCTTTTGTGCTCTCATGTTCATGATTGTATTTTATCTTGTATTTAAGCCTTTGCTCTAAATATGTTCTATGTTTTCCCCTTGTGTCTTTTTGCCTTTTTGGTTTGCTCAAAGATTTGAGATCCTCATTGTTCCATTGCTTAGCACATGTCCCCAACTAGAGCCACTATTAGGACTTGTAAAAAATAGTTCCCAAAATGCATCTTTTTGCCCCAAATTCAGTGAAAATCCCACTTTGAGTCTTTGTTGAAAAGCCCATTATTGATTGGAGGTATTTACCATGGGTCTTTTTCAAATGCCTTCTAAATATTGACCTTTTGAAAGTATAAGGAAAAAGCCCAAAAATGACTAAGTCTCAAAATTCCTAAGTGCTTCCTTGTACTTTTCACCTTTGTCAGAGGTCAAAGTTCTAGCCTTCCTCCTTCTATCCTACTTTCCCTTTTGTCTACGAAATCCTCCAAGGCTAAATGTGCCTAAGTGTTAAGTTATTAAAAATTCTTCTATCTTTGTCAGAGGTCAAAGGTCAGGCCTTTGGCCTTTGGTATTATTAAGGCATGTCTCAGGGAGAATCCCTAAGGGCTGAAGTCCGACAGGGTATACTTGTTTCAAATTCTTCTAAGTATGCTATGGGAAGTGGACGGCGGAGGTTGGTTCTTCTTCCTCCCTTTAATGAAGATGGTAGGTGGAAATCCCAAGGCCAACCCCTAATGTTTTAATTATTTGACTAAGTGTTTTGAAGGACGGAAGTCAATCTTGTGGCCTTTCCTCTTCCTCTGAACAAGTGGCAACATGAAGGCCTGGCAGTCAAAGTCCACCTAAGGTTTGAATTTTTTTCTAAGTAAAGCAGACTTCAGGGATCAGAGTTATGATGTTCTCTTTTTCTTTTAGGTAGGCAGAATGGTGAAGGCCTGAGGGCTGACCCTCGACAACTTCATATTTATATACAATTGGTAGGGTTGGGGCTCCTCTCTTTCCTCTTTTGGAAGGCATAAGGCAAAGTGGTGAAGGCTCAGGGACCAACCCCTGGCATTTTCATTATTCCTCTAAGTAAGGTGGGGTTTTCCTTTATTTCCTTCCTTCTTTTATAAGGCAAAAGGTAGAAGGCCTGATGCCTGACCCCTGACGGCTCACATTTTTCTAGGTGTTTCGGGGTCAGGAGTTCTCTCCTTCTCCTCCAAAGTGCAGACTGCTCAACAAAGGCCAGACCTCCAAAGTCCAATTTGTCAAAGGCCAACCTTTGTTGACAAATTCTTCAATTAGCAAACCAAAGAATTCATCGATAGCTCAATTTAGTGACTAAGGAATTGGAAAATTGTCTAAGGCATGAAAGGAAAGGGCAAATGTTTCAAAGGTAAAGAAGACAAGGTTGAGTCTTTTGTCGGCTAACTGACAAGTTTGTGAACTGTCAATTTCACCGACAAAGCTCATAAGTTTAGATTCACCAATAAAGCAACCAAAGGGAGAGGAAAGGAGACAAAGTTGTGGCAAAGGAAAATTTTCTAAGTAAAGAGTTGACTCCGTCGATGAAACCTTTGGTTCGTAAACTCTTGGTTTCACCAACAAAGGTTTTGTCGACGACAGTTCACCAATAGCGAAGGGAGAAGCAAAAGAAAAGGCAAAGAGATGGTTCACTAACTAAAGAGTTCATCGAGAAGATATTTTCTGACAAAGGGAAGCAAGCCTTGGTCAGGAAAAGGAATGGTTAGCAAACCGTTGGGTTTGTCGACAAGGTGGTTTACCACTAGGTTAAATCACTAATAAAGGAACCAACAAAGAAGAAGATAAATGAAATAAAGGAAGGTTTGCGTCAGGCTTCAATTTCACCGATAGGTGAAATGACTGATTAAGGAGATAAAGAAAGTTTGGTAAAGGGAAGATTTGCCGATTGTAAAGAAAAAAGCCAGATGGAGGAAGGAACAAGCCAAGCAAGAGAAGTTTGCAGCAGCAACATTTTGTTGATAAAGCAAAAAGGCGCCAAGAGTAGATGAAGAAGAAAAGAGAGATGGTACCAAGGTTTGTGAAATTAAGAATTCACCAATAGAGTGAATAAAAGAAGAGAGAATGAAGCGGCAAGAAAGAGGTTTTTGATGAGGATATTTTGCCAATAAAGGAAAAAGATAGATGGGTTGGGTACCAAAATCAAATAAAAATCAAAGGCAATTGTAATAGTTTAGAATATTTTAAACTTAGTTTAGAATATTTTAAACTTAGTTTAAAATATTTTAGAAGGTTGCAAGGGGATTTATGCAATATTTTGGGAGGTTATGTTTCAAGTGCATATCTACCTAAAATTATGCCATGATTACAAGATGAAACTTGCAAATTTGTACTCAGCATTAATGAATTGCAGGTCAAAGTTGTGCAAGTTGTTCAAATAGTGAAAAAATTAAATGTGCATACACATATGGAGGACAAAATGGATGTTGCAGGTACTAGAAGATGGATTCAAACCTTCCCTCATTATTTCTCTCGGTACACAAAGAGTATGGGCAATCTTCTTCTACTATTTTCAGAGTTGTCAGGGAATGGGCATGCTTCCAAATGTGCATATTTTTTGACATTGCAGTGGACCGAATTCAATGAAGAATGGGTGTACTCATTGACTGAGTGCAGTGCTTGGAATTGCGCATTGAACTAAAATGGTATATATGCTTCTATTTTAGTGGTGTTAGGGGTTGGTCATTTTTGGCATTTTCTCTTAGCGGGTTTAGAGATCCAGTGGCAGAAAATAAAAGATCATCTTTGTAGTTTTTTGTTCTTCATGAAACAATTGTGAAATGTATGTTTTTTGCAATCTTTGTATTAAATCACTATTTTTCTCCATTTTTGTAGATATTCTTCGTAGGAGACTTAATCACAGTTATAGTTTTCTCTTGCCACACTTTGGGGTTTGAATGTAGGCATTGATTTGAATGAATATGACAATTCTTAATTCATTTCCAAGGCTTTGTAAATGATCATTCCAGTATTGTATAAGGAAGAACATGGTATGGTGTTGGATTAATAAGTATTCCTAGTGATTTGGTATTGATTTTCATGAATTTGATTTCTCAAATAGGCATCTATACATTTCTTTGTAGCTGTATTCCTTTGTTGAATGTAAGACTCTTCAGCCCGATGGATAGGCACCAATATGAGTAGCCTTTGATCACCCAATCTTCAATACAAAACAATACATCTATCTTTTAGACATAGTAGTAGTTTTTATGCATCCTCATTTTGTAGGATTGCCTAAGTTATCAGCTATATAGGGGTTTTATAACAACCAGTTGTTCTCAGTTTAGTGACAAATTTGGGGCTAAGAAGGCAATTTGGGTTTGGTTGTTCATATTTAAGTTGTTCCATCTAGTTTGAAGTCAATACTTACTTAGGTATACCCCTTGGAATATCCCTCCAGAGTTTAAGCTGAGCTCAAAGAGTAGAGGAGTCTACACACTCATGTTAGTTGTTCAAAATCACCCCTAGCTTGTTGCTAAACCACTTTCTATCACCCTAATGACAATCCCAAGCCTAGGTGATTTATAAATATTTTAGAGTTTTATGTTGCAGTTATTTTGTCACCCAACATGGCTTATATGTGTATTCTTTCTTTGTGGAAGTATTCTCAGTTTTACTAGTTGATCTTGGTTATTTCTAACATGGTATCAAAGTGATACTAGTAAAATGCTTCTTGATTTGAGTGATTTATGCATTTAGCCCTTGCAAGAGTTTGTCCTAGTGTCAAATGGGCATCGCCATTGCATTTAGAAGGCACAAGACAGCTAAGGTGACCCTTCAAATGATGATTTTTTGGTAACATTAATTTTTCACAAAAAAATTTACCCCTCGTCTAGGGTTGTACGATCGTACAGCCACATTCATACTTGTACATGTTTTTAAAAAAATTGAATTTTTTTAGCAGAGGGCATTTTACCCCCTACCAAGGTCAAAAATTTTCATTTTTTGTACATTTCTTTTGAAGACTAGTTGATTTTTGGCCTATCAGCCTTTCTTTGTGCCCTGGCTCACAGTCAACGTCAAGGGTTTGAATCAATCACATTTTTTTGCTCGATCTACAATTTGTTGACCTGATTGGAGGTTGATTCTTTAGTGGTATGGCATAGTTTGTAGACTTCTCAAATGCAGATCGTGATCTCTTTGAGGTTGACATTTCAAAGCAACCAAGGATCTTGGACACCAGCTCCCATTCCTCAAAGTAGTCAAGATTTTTTGGGTGTGATGGCCTTGTCTTCTTCTATTTGTGATCAAACACCATTTTGGGTCTGTTTATAGTGTTTTTTTCCTACATTCCACACGATGATCATAATTTTATTTCTGTGAAGCACATTGGTCGAGGATATTACCATTCTCCATTGTTTGAACCTTCAAAGTGTTTTGGTCCCTACAGATGCTCACAATTTCAAGTGTTGTAGGGTCAACTTTCTCTCAACACACTAGCACCAAAAAGGCCCGTTTGGATCCTTCTTTGGGTCTCTAACCTCCTCTGCAGACTCCAAATCCAATCTCGAAGACCAATGCTCAACCTCTCAGCGTTCTTACACCCTAGGCTCATCAAATCTATCTTGATCAAGATCAGGCCTCACATTTCGGATTGATCAAACCTTTCGGCCCTATGGTTCGATGGTCTTAGTTTAGTTTTTCAGGTCTCGAAGACCCTACTCATGTTCTAGGTTTCTCCTTGGATATGATTTGGGCTTTTCTATGGTGGTCTCGTCTTACTGTTGGTCACTTTTGGTTCCATATGAGCAGATTTGTTCTTATTTTTTTGTAAAGATCTGCAACATGTTTATTGGATTTAATTTTTTCAAGCATTATCTTGGATTTGAAGTCCTTTGTTTGTAGATTCAAATGACTCTAGCAACCATTTGCCTTTTTTGGTGCACCTTTAGGTTTCAGACGATCACACTGGCCCAAAATCCCTTCAATCGGCCTACCTGGCCATAAGACCAAGTCTCCAACCACAAATTTGGCCACTTAGGCCTAGTTTATTGCTTTAAAGTCCATTTTTTGGCCTCACAGGGCCAATTTTGGGCTCCACTAGTGCACCACTATCCACTAGTCAGCCACCAGCTCCTCATTTAGACTACATAGGTAGTTTTTTCAAACTATCATATCTTGCAAACGGTTTATTAGTTTCTTGCAAACTTGTAGTCGACAGAAAGGTATTTTTGTCCACTTCACTTAGTGAAATCAAAATAATAAAAAAAAAAATTCTTTAGATTTTTAACCCCCGAAGCTATTGTAAGCAAAAAATTTTGATGAGGCATAACTTTTGCCCAAGACATCAAAATTTCACAATTTTTTTTTGAAATTGCTCTCCAATTCATTAGTGCAAGTAAGAATCATATTTGGGTAGCCATTGTTCTAAAAATTTGTAAAAATCTCCTTGTATTATATATAGATGATTTGGCTTCCACACTTGCACAAGTTGTAACTTTTTTCATGCATTTTTTCTGTCGGGGTTCTTGAAAATCAATATAATTTTAGGGGAGTTGTCAAGTGTTCAAATTTGCAACATGGATATAATTCTAATGTCATTCAACTTCCATGCATGGAAGCATAAAATGGAGATAAAACTCAAACAATTAGGATTATATAGAGTCACATTGGGTTTGGAAACTGAACCTACATCTACAATAGAAAAATGAAAGTGGTATAATCACATGGATGAAACTTATGGAACACTATGTATTGCAATATCTCAAGATCTTCTATTTCATCTTAATTCTGTAACAACACCTAATGATGTATGGACACAATTAGAGAGTTTGTTTGGGAAATAGGATGTTATGTGTGGACATCAACTTGAGAATGAGCTAATTAGTTCTAATCCACAAGACTTCACTACTATACAAGATTTTTTCACTAAGTTAAATTCAATCAGATTTCAACTCCAACAATATGGCATCACCAAAATAGATGAACAATTGATCCTCAGTAATTTGTCTAAGCTTGGTCACTGGTTCTCAGTGTTTGTTTCATCATTTTATACAACCAAAATTGGTCTTGGTACAAACTTCACTATTCCTTCTCTTGCTAACTTTGCAATTAATCTAATAAGAGAACAAGATAAGTTAATATAAATGGGTGTTTTGAAGTCTTCGTCAACACATGCACTTGTTGCATCTTCGTCTTCAAATCAAACACCAAAGAAACAAACTAGAGATCAAGATAAAGGTAAAGGAACAAAATCACATCCTCCATCTGAGTCTTCATCAAAAGTAAAAGGTAAAGAAAGGCCTCTTTGCTCTTATTGTAAGAGAAATGGGCATGAAGAATCTACATGTTTTAAAAAGATAGATGTGTACAAGAGAATCATTAAACAAAAAGAACTTGAAAATTCACAACTCAAGGCTTGTCTTTCTTCTTCTCCATCAACATCAAAACCATCAAAAGGTAAAGCATTATGTGCCTCTGCAGTCTCTAAATCTTAGCGATGGGTTCTTGATTGTGGTGCATCACATCATATGGATCGTGTTTCCTTCTTTTTTCATCACTACACCGCACAACTACAACAAAGATATTGGTTGCAAACAATTCTTACATCGCAGTTTGTGGGAAAGGAAATGTTAAAATAGCAGCACGTTGTATTAAAGATGTTCTCTTTGTTCCATAATTATCATAGAATCTGCTTTCCATCTACCAAATCACAAATAATTGATCAGGAAAAATAGTTGAATTCAACTCATAATCAGTTATGATAAGAGACTTGCACACTAGAGAACTTTTTATAGTTAGGAAAGTTGACAACTTTTCTCATGTCTATACATTTTCACACTTTGCATCAGATGATGAAGACTTGTTGATGATGATGTTAGTCATACACCAAACATAGAATAAAAGTTACACAACAACCTTTACTCATCTTGAAAGTTATGATGAATTCAAAGAATTCATGATCCCAAGTCTCCGTTGATTAGGTCTTAATCTTCTGATGTTACTCAGAGGTTGATGTGTGTTGTTGTTTTCCATTCAGGGGCCTTACGTTCTTCAGTAATTTCTACAAAGTTCTTCAATATTCCTCCAAATATCCTGTTCTTTATGTCTACCCTGCACAAATCTCTAATAATTCTACCTCTGCACTATGAATTCAATCAAATAATGTGCCTACAAGTTGATATTTACATGATTTCTACCAGTATTTATGATTTTTTGCATGATTTTTTCAATACTACATGCATTTAGCTCAAATATGCTAATGATTTTCAGTTACCTACGGGATGTCAGCATATCTCTCTATTTCTGCTTATTATTTGTCATGACTTGCAGTTATGGTGATGAATTTATGAAATTAAAATAAAGAAAAAGGTTAAAGAATGAGATTCCCAAAACTACTTGACTGAGGTCACTGATCCACATACAAGCTCCCATACATGCAATGAAAAGAAGGAAACTAGAATCATACTTCACCAGGACATTCCACAAATCTGCATGATCCAGTGTAAATCTTCAAAGGAAAAGTTAACAACATGTAATGAAATGAAAGCGCTTCTATTTGAACACAGCATTCACCAGTACATATCCAGAAATCAACTTGAAGATTACGTAAAATTTACAATCAGGATGTAATCTGAAACTTCATCTTCATTCAGTATGCTCAAGAACAGGTACATTTATAGTGATCTGAAGAAAGAACCTTGACATTTCAACAATTCAGTCTTCATTAGTCTCAGTAATTCGACCTCCTGTATTAAATTGGCTTGGTCTGATTTTTGAATAAGTGACCTCCCTCTGTGGAGTCTCCCTCTTTATGACAAGTTCTGGCCCATATATAGAACAAATGCCAGAAAATAGTTACAATGATCCAAGGATTAGGATCCTCTCATAACAATCAACAGTACAGATGAATAGCATGTGCTTTGCCAGGTTGGCAATGTACAGCTGGCACAGAATATTCCAGCATCTTTGATTTGATTCGGTCTCCAACTAGCAGACAGCATATTTGACAATATCTTCCCCATTGCTCAGGGTCATGTTGTCTCTGTGTGCAACTCTGCAATTCCATCCACTTCAAACAGCTTCAACATCCTGCAATAGACAAACAAGCAATAAACATCAACTTCATTTAATAACCAGCAGGAAGATAACAATTACATTAAATCATGCTGAAAATATGCAAGCACAGACAATCAGGTTCCAAATCAGTGAAAATCTGCATCCTAACTGCATATATGGTGCTTAAAATAATCAGGTCAACCATCATTGACCAGCATCATGCTATCGGGCTCCAGATAACTTTAAATAACCATTGCCTAATTTTCCCACCATTTCCCTTTGTATATCAGGTCATGATTCCCTTTGTATATATCGGGTTACATCTTTTGTATATCGGGTGCACATATATCATGATCATGCAAAGATCAAGATATAAGGATGAGGTCATCATCATGAACTAGCTTCACTTAAATGGATAAGGATGACAGCTTGGTCATGCTAAGAAATCAGGAGGATCTGAAATATGACCCCGATAATGGGAATATCACCCTCCGAATAGTATGACGTCATCATCATGTTAGGAAATTAGGGGATGTTTGAAAATGACCCTCGCAACTAAAATGACCCCCTGGAAAAAATTAGGATGACGTTACCATCAGGGTGATGTCGTTTGTTTGTTGGATCTAGGTGACATCACCGTCATGTCGACATATAGTGATGTTTCGCAACAGGGTGATATTTGAAATATCAGGTTATATTCAGAATATCGAGTCATGTTCAAAATATCGGGTCATGTTCAAAACATTGGGTCATATTTAAAATATCACAACAGGGTGATATTCAAAATATCAGGTGACATCACCGTCATGTCAGCAGATCGGAGTGATCTTTCAAAATATACCCCACGAGGCAAAAGGATGATGACATCATCATCATGTTAGTTTCTTTGTCAATTGGGTTTGGATGACGTCATCGTCATGTTTATTTCTTCGTCTACCGGATTTGGATGACGTCATCAGGATATCGACTCAGGGTGATACTTTGCGACAGGATGATATTCAAATATCGGGGTGATATTCGAATATTGGGTGATGTTTGGATATTGGGGTGATGTTCAAATATGATGATCCCCTTGGTGTAATATGATCATCCGCCTCTGAGCGGGAAAACCTACATCGAAAGATCTGGTGATGTAGAAATGTCGGGCGATGTTTCAAGATGATGATCCTGGAGTAAAATGACCTAGTGTCGAAATATCATGATGACGTCATCAAGATATCGACTTGGTTCAACATTATGGCACTATGACGTCATCGTCATATTATGTGAGCAGGATCATGATCATCCTCCTCGAGAGGAAAAACTATCCTGACAATATCGAGTGATAAACACACCCTTAAGTCGTGCTTTATACATCAGGAGGATATTTCAATATATCAGGTGATGTCGCAAAAATGATGATGACCGGATAAACTATAATGTCCCTCTCTCGGAATATCAGGATGACATCATCCAGATATTCGCTCACTATATTGCTAAGGCATCATGACGTCATTGCAATGATATGCGAGAAGGATCATGTTTAGGAAATATGCCTCCGAGAGGTGAATATGATGATTACGTCATCGTCATGATTGTTTCTTTGTTTATCGGACTTGAATGACATCATCAGGATAATGGCTAGGGTGATATTTCACGGCAGGAGGATATTGAGAAAGATCGGGTTACATTAAGAAATATGATCCTCGCGAAATACATAAGGCTGTTGATGGGTAAAGGTCACTATCACCTAAAATTGACGTCTGGATATTTGGACCGCATGATTTATCAGGTGATAAATTAGATCAGGATGACCCTCTATAATATGACTGATGTTAAGAAATATGATCCTCCTCCTGTGAATATCAGGTTTGACTCAAACTTTGACCATTCATAACTTTCACACCCTAGCAAATATCAGGGTGATGCAAAAGGCAAACCTGCATGAAATTTGATGCTCTTTCTAAATATGAGGTTACTGGTATGAAATATGAACTTTGACAAACTGACCTCATGATGATGACTTACCCAGCCTCCCTTTATGCAGGATCATCTCCATGACTTACATTTACCAAAACCGCCAGAAAGCACAAAAACAAGCCAAGCAAAAGTTGGGTCCCTATTTTGCCAAGTCAAAATGGGGCGTGATGTGTAACCACACAACAAGACTCTACAGTTCACACTCTATCTTTTAGTGTGGATACAACATCGAAGGATCATCTTGGTCAATCAAACCTCATAGTTCATCAACCAACTGAGTTACCCACTCCTACTTCACTTGTTGCTTCACAGGAGGTTTCTTCTGATTTGCAACAGGATATTGTCACTCAATTCCTTGATCCTATTCCGATTCCACCTGTGGTTTCTCTACAGCATCAAGAGATTTCATTGAAGTATCTGAATTATGTGTAGCATTCAGAGACCCACTTTGTTCTTCTCAATTGGGAAGATCTCATGCACCTATCTATAGTTCTTCTTCTTCCACAGGGAAGGCATGTTGTTTGACTTTTAGGCACCACGTTCAACATTCTTCTTCGAGCTTTAGTCAGCACTGCAAGATTAGTCATCTTATGGGGGGCTTTCTAGTCCTTCTATTTCTCTCTTTTGGGGGAAACACTTCATGTGTATTTGTAGAAGTATTCCTTGGGGGTCATGTTGAGTCCTCCTTCTACCTACTTCTTGTATATATCTCTCTTTTGAAGCAAAGTTTTTTCCCACTAGGTTTTCTTTCTTTCTCCAGTTTATGAGAGATTATTTGTACATGGGTACCTAACATGACCTAGTATCTGGGATCCATATTTATGTATCTGTTGCACTTTTGTAATCTCCCCAAGTATCACTTAAGGGGGGTTGTTAGAGTGAATAATTTATCTTGTCTAACTGAATGTGCAACCTTTTAAAGACTTAGAGGTTACCTAGTTATTTGGTAAACCTCATGTGAATACCTTTTGAGGTTGGAAGACATTCCATTTCACCTCAAAGGCACTTTGTAGTCATCCAACACTTGTCACACAAGGTTGTTGGTTTGCACATTCCAAGTGATCCAAAGGTTGATACCTATAAGACACTTGTCTACATGCATGTGCCACATCATGGGGCACTTGTCAGTCCTTCTATTTCTCTCTTTTGGGGGAAACACTTCATGTGTATTTGTAGAAGTATTCCTTGGGGGTCATGTTGAGTCCTCCTTCTACCTACTTCTTGTATATATCTCTCTTTTGAAGCAAAGTTTTTTCCCACTAGGTTTTCTTTCTTTCTCCAGTTTATGAGAGATTTATTTGTACATGGGTACCTAACATGACCTAGTATCTGGGATCCATATTTATGTATCTGTTGCACTTTTGTAATCTCCCCAAGTATCACTTAAGGGGGGTTGTTAGAGTGAATAATTTATCTTGTCTAACTGAATGTGCAACCTTTTAAAGACTTAGAGGTTACCTAGTTATTTGGTAAACCTCATGTGAATACCTTTTGAGGTTGGAAGACATTCCATTTCACCTCAAAGGCACTTTGTAGTCATCCAACACTTGTCACACAAGGTTGTTGGTTTGCACATTCCAAGTGATCCAAAGGTTGATACCTATAAGACACTTGTCTACATGCATGTGCCACATCATGGGGCACTTGTCAATCCACATGCAAGGTGGATTGCCTCATTCATGCCTATATAATAAGGCATTATGTACATTTTTTACTTAGCTTTTATTAATATCAATTTGGCTTATATGTGCAATCTTGCTTTGTGGAAGTATTCTCAGTTTTACTAGTTGATCTTGGTTATTTCTAATACAAAACACTCTATCAAATCTCTTTAACAATGCAAAACCTAGTTGCCCTTGATATTTTCTTTTATGACGAGTTTCAATGGCAACAATACCTAGTTATCACATTTCAACTTACTCGCAGGCCAGTTTCTACCACTCAGTTTTCACTTCATGGAAATAATGTTGACTACATATTCCATAGCCAACATTCTTGCAGGCATGATTGGTCTAGACCCTTTTTTACAAGTTACATTTGTAGACTCTGTAGACACCTAAAATTGTCTCGTTCCCAGATCAGGCATTCATCTACCATACTTCACTATTAAATAATTCTTAATTATTTGATTAAGTTCATCTATTGATCACCATCAATTTATCCTCCATATTAATTAAATAATTCTGATTATTTATTTAAATCAATTTTCCTCCACACATTAATTAAATAAAATAAAATAATTTATTTAATTAAAGCTAATATTCTATTTCTTCAAAATAAATAAAATTTAGTATTTTATTTATTTATCCATGTGCATGAAATTAAATAATTAATTTATTCAATTTCCTATTATTTCCTGTTATGTCAGAAAAATGCACCCTTGGGGGCTTATTCCTTTTTGAGGTTTAGCTCTTGGGTCTTTAGATTGCATTTAGAGTATCTTGCATGATAATTCAAACTCCCGATGAGAAAACCCTTGGGCCTTGTGACAAATAGGACCCAAGGGGGACTATTTTAATGATCTTGGAACAAAGATAGGGGGTAGACAAGGATGCTACTGCCCTAGTCTAGCCCTAGTTTGGGTCTGCACTAAATTCAAATGTCAGGTTTGTGACCGTTCTTTGGGTCCCAGGCCGACATCATAAGTTTTAATTATGAAATTCTTGGTGGGAATCTTTGTAGTTGCATATATAAGCATGTGTAGGTTATCATTCAGAGACTAGAAGATGTTTATGATTGAAAGTTACTGGCATACTTGTGATTCTCATTGTGTTGTAGAGCATAGCATTGTTATTGTGTTTTTTTTTAGGGTTGGATTTCATCTTCTCCTCATGGCATTGAAGAGCATCTTCCTTCCATGAGATCTTCATCATCAAGGTGACATCTATTGTGTTTTATCATCATTATCATTTGGATTTTTGCCTCTATCCCACAAGGATATGCACTTTCTTTGACAACGGTGTTCAGAAGACTTGAATGTCTCTCTGGGGCTTGACTGAATCAAGCCTCTAAACACCACAACCCCCTTCCACACTCCTTGTGATTGCAGGTTAGAGGTATTGGATCTAGAGAAAGTGGAATTGCAGGGAAGATTGGAGGACATTGAAGATTCAGGATCTGAAAAGAAGTGAACACTGTGTGAGATTTTAGGACACGGGTGCTATCAACATTGTCCTCCACATCCGAATCTACAAAAAAAGACTGGATAGTGATCATCAGGATTTGCAGAGCTTCCGACATCCAGAAGAATCTTCCTCAATAGACTAGAGTGCCATCCAAAAACTGAAAGTACAATAGGAATCAGTGTCAGAAGGAGATCAGGACTTTGCAGAAAAAGTAGCACCTAGGACTAGGGTGCCATCACCATTGTCCCTAACATTTCTATTTTCTAGACTATGAAAAATAGTGAGTTAAGGTTCTCTGCCCTTTGTCTAATTCTAGTAGCATTTGTCGTAATTTACAAATTTAATTAATGTTTTGTTTAAATTAGGGTTTCAAGAGCATTAAAGCATTAATAAGCAACATGGTGTGATAACTTCTGAATTTCCCAGCATAAAACCAAGTGGTAACCCAATCTGATAGATGAATCTCCTCTTGATAGGAGAAGCACTCGATTGAAAAGCCCTTGGAATGTTTTGTGGAAAGGAGGATTCAAACTAAAACCCCCATACAAACAACCAAACCAACCCCAAATTTCCCCTTTTCATAATTAAACATTTTGTTGAACCCATTTTTTTGGACTTTTTGGCACCTTGCTGAGTGTTTCTTGACAAATTTGCATTCATTCATTCTATTGCATTCGAAAAAGTACAAAAATTTGAAAATTTTTGAAAAATTCAAAAAAAATTGGCATATTAGACTTGCATTTTTGTGAAATTTGAATTAAATGGCACCTAATTTAAATTAATTTATGTTATTTACATTATATCTGATACAAAATACATAAATTCATCATTTACAATTCATTTGCATTGCATTTGCATGCTTGATTTGTTAAAAATTGCTTGAAATTTTGCATTTTTCATGAAAACCTAGTTTTGCATGAGCTAGGGTTGTAGTCAAAATCTTGTTTCAGATTTTACTACCTTGTCAAAACAATCATTAGGTATAATTTCTAATTTTAGTGTTGCATCATAGTGGCCTCCTTGCAAAATTTCATGTCTAGGGCTTGAAAACTTGCATTTTTTTCACTAGATCTGGCCTTATCGTCTTGTTAGATTTGCACAATAAGTGTGTTGTAAGGGATTTTACTGCACCAATTGGCTGTCATTAGGGTTATTATCTTCTTCCCCTTCTCAATTTCCTTACAACACCCTTTCCTTTGGGCTTTTGCATTAAGAATTTGTGAAAATTTGCATATTTTTGCTATTGTGCACTAGGGTTTGATCTAGAGTGGCACTATAGGTTTGTTGTAACAGATTTTTTATCATTAGGTGGATGTTATTACTATTATAAGTTTCTTTCCATCATCATTTTCCTTACAACACCCATTTCCCTACTCTTTTGCATTAAGATTTGGTGAAAAATCACATATTTTGGCATATTCTCACTAAGTTTTGACTTATCGACTCTCTAGAGTTGTTTCAAAAGCATGTTGTAAAAGGTAATCTTGCATCAGTGGATTTTTTTTAGGCATATCATGTGTTTTCCCTCTTAAAAAAATTTACAACACCTCTTCTTTCATTCATTTGCATTGAGAAAAGTTGAAAAAATCAAGTATTTTAGAGCATATTCGACAACACTTTTGCATTTACCTTTTGCATAAGTTTTGGAAGATCTTGAAAATCAGATTTGACACTCCTTTGAAAACTTAAAAATGGCTTCTCAATATAATAATAATGATAGGTTTGTTCCTAGGCCTCATTTAACAAGAAGAGCTCATGAGCTTGAAATAACATTCACACCTCATGACAAAGAAATGGTAAATACTGAAGGGCCTCTTTATATCACGGTAAAGATAATAGAACAACCTATGCATGGAACACTCATAGATCCTAATTGCATGACAAATGTGGTCACAGAAGATTTCCTCCTTAAACATGAAATGGTGCAAGAATCTTATGAACCGTCAAATTTGAGAATTAAAACACATAATGGGGCTTTAATGAAACCAATTGGAAAGATAACTCTAATGGTCTCGGTATATGATAAAGTTGTCAATCAGTCATTTGATATAATCCCCTTATCCAACCTCTTTCATGTTAAACTTGGACATCCTTGGATTAAAGCTATGAATGTTGTTCCTTCTACCATTCACAAATGTATAAAATTTCCTTTGCGTGGAGAGATCCATACTATCTATCGTAATGATTATCAACCTCCAGCTAAGGACAAGAACTTTATTCTTGATTACTTTTGGCTGCAACCTGAGACAGATCCTAAGCCATGAAGAGATATAACTTTCATAGAATACAGAAAATAAAAAGCAAAACAACTAGCCCGAGTGGCCAGGTCTCCTTTGCAACCAATAAGAGAAGAACAAGAAACAAGCATAAAACAAGATTATTATGGCTTTGATGAAATTTTTGGCATGAGAAATGTGGATAAGGAAAGGTTCCATAACCCACCTTGTCCACGGAGAGATGGCATTTATGCTAAGGTCCCTCCCCTGTCATCCTTACATGGATCGGAAGGCTTTCATCACCAACAAAATATTCCACCAAGACTAATGAGATTTGAACATGGTGCTTCCTCCTCTACCGTGCAAACTATGGAAAAACATAACAATCATGAAATAAGCAATAAGACAAGAAGAAATAGACTAGCAAAAGAAAGGATGAGGAGAAGACAAACCTATGCCCAACGGATCGCAAATGAACAAGAGAATATTCAACCTAATGTTGAAAAAAATCAAGAAGATATTAAAGATGAGCAAAACAAGGACAACAGTTGGGCTTTATTGCCTTACACACCACTTTCATCTAGCATTCGAGATTGGGAGGATGATGACCTCCTCGATGATGACTTCTAGCATGAACCTCTCTACAGGTAAGTATCTCTAACCCTTTACCTCCATGTTGTTCTTCCCCTGTGATGTGTTATGTGTTGTTAGGCCTCCTAGGATGATCCTTGATTCTCTTGTAAGGTCAAGGATACTAGGAGACCGCCTCTATTGTGACCTTCTTCTATTTGTATCATCATTCTTCTATATTGTCTCTCCTCTGATTTCATTATTATGTGTTGTGTCTTACGAACATAGCATTGTGGTTGGTGACTTGGGGGCACCATCCTACGTGACTGTCCCTAAGGTACTTATTCTCCTCTCTGATTTATTGTTTACCTTCCTATAGTGTTTCCATCTAGCAAGCAGATGACGAAAAATAAATTATACTGATGTGAACCTAGTGTCCCTTTAGCAAGTAATCAAAAAATGGACCTAGTCCATACATGACAATGGAGTTGTAACATATTATCCGATGCTTGGCTAGTGGAATCACTCCATGTGATTTCTCTATCTTGATGTTGATGTCGATGTTATCTTATCTTGCTAACAACACTTTAACAATACTCCTGCTCTGCGCACTTTGGTTCTTTCATGTAGTTGATCATATGCATTGTTGTTTATCATGATTATTTGGACACTAACATTTTTCTTGCAGGGATGTGTTTGTGGGAACATTTGGCGATCGTAAAGTACATGTCACCTTTGGGGGGCATGGGCTTTGTGAGAGCTCATATTCCCTTGTGTGTTTTCTTCCTACCTTAACGTGCTTGATATCGGTACGCAATATCAACCACCTTAAGGTGGGGGCATATATAAGGTAAGTTGTCTTCTTTATATCATAGTAAAGCATGTTTTAACAATCTAAAAATCAATCACAATCATTTAAGCCCTCTGCGGAGGTGGGATATCAAGCATATCCTTTTATCTTAAGCCCTTATACGGAAGGCAGGGATGGTGTATTTCTTGGAGAGATTGCATTATCTTGTCATTTTCAAAAGTCCTCATCGTGAGGCAGGGAGCGGTTTTGTGACTAACTCAACCCTTAAGTGTGTTTTCAGCGATTGTTGTGGTGAAACCCAATCATCAATGTGTGCCTGTAATGTGCCTGATATGGTGATGAACCTAGTAATAGTTCCACTCCATTGCTTGTCTGTCATGATTTCTCCGTGCCTTGCATGTGTGTGTGTATGGTGTGTTTGTTCTCAAAGTGCAAGACAAGTGGCGATGAGCTCCTCTACACTTTGGGATTTGTTTGGCATGTTTTTTCTCAAGGTGCAAGACCGGTGGCGATGAGCTCCTCTACACTCTTTTGGGATTTGTTTGTTTACTTTCCTTGCACTTGCATTTTGCACTTCATATGGGAAAATCAAAAAGAAAATAATCACTGCATTCATTGTATTCTCTATGCTCTACATGTCTTCAATGTTGTATTCTCCATGTTTTGCGTGACTGTAACTGTCTTCTCCATGTTTTGCGTGCTTGTTATTGTCTTCAATGTGTTTGGCCTGTCTTCTCCATGCCTAGCATGTTTGTTGTATTTGTTGACCTTACTTTAATGCATGTATTGGTCTTGCATTTATACATACATTAAAGTGGGGGCTAAATGTTATGTCAGAAAAATGCACCCTTGGGGGCTTTTTCCTTTTGAGGTTTAGCTCCCGGGTCTTTAGATTACATTTAGAGTATCTTGCATGATAATTCAGAATTTCGATGAGAAAACCCTTGGGGCTTGTGACAAATGGGATCCAAGGGGGACTATTTCAATGATCCCAAAACAAAGACAGGGGGTGGACAAGGGTGCTACCGCCCTAGTCCAGCCCTATTTTGGGTCTTCCCTAAATTCAAATGTCAGGTTTGTGACCATTATTTGGGTCCCAGGCCGACATCATAAGTTTTAATTATGAAATTGTTGGTGGGAATCTTTATAGTTGCATATATAAGCATGTGTAGGTTATCATTTAGAGACTAGAAGATGTTTATGATTGAAAGTTATTGGCATACTTGTGATTCTCATTGTGTTGTAGAGCATAGCATTGTTATTGTGTTTGTTTTTGTAGGGTGGATTTCATCTTCTCCTCATGGCATTGAAGAGCATCTTCCTTCCATGAGAGCTTCATCATCAAGGTGACATCTATTGTGTTTTATCATCATTATCATTTGGATTTTTGCCTCTATCCCACAAGGATACGCACTCTCTCTGACAAACAATGCAGAGTTTTCATGACTTTCATATGGAAATCACAACAGTAATATGCAAAAGGAGGAGAACTTACCAGTGGAACAACTGAAGAAGCCTTCAAAAAATCTTCAAACCCTCATTGTGGTGTAGAAGGTAGAGCAACAAAAGTAGATAAGTGAAATGCCAAAATGAAAGTCTTTTAGGGTTTGATCAAGTTTTTATTGTTTATGCCCTAGCTTGTGGGTTTTTTTCTTAAGTATTTTTTTACTTTTGATTTAAAAGAAATCATCAGAAAACCAAATGGAGCCTGAGGTCAACACTTATCAAGTGTTGAATGCCTAATGATGCATAAGGAACCTGTGGGTGGAGAGGAGAAATAAGGAAATAATGAGGATTTTTTACCTTTTGATATGATTAATGTTGAAATTTGATCAGTTATGATGGCTTGTTAGTTTTTCTTTTGACCTAGGTCAATTTTTTGCTTCATGGGACAGGTTTGAAGCCTTTTCATAAGTCAAAGGTAGAAAAGGCATTATTATAAGCCTTGTGATTTTTGACAAAGGTTGGAGAGGAAAAATGAGTCAAGTTGTAATTATGTAAACCCTTTTTTTCTTTTTGCATGAGTAAAAGCCAAGTATTATATTTTGACATTTATTAAGGGTAATATTTTATAAATTATCTTAATATTTGTTTCATAAAAACCAAGGGAAATAATTACAAAAACACTTATTAAGGTAAAACATACACATCAATTATCCTTAATATTTATTTAAATATTTTTTTTTGCCTTCCAAATATGCAAAAAGAGAAGAGGAGTCAAATAGGAGTTGGAAACTCGTGCAGGAGGTCCATTTGTTTCTATTTTTGACTTTTGGTCAAATAGGCTATTTTTGGGAGTCTTTTTGGTCAAACACCTTTGGAGGAGGCATTTTGAGCTAAAATAGCTCAATTTTCAGCAGTTATGATCCCTCTAATTTAGGCATTTTCCTCTTGCTCACCCAGCAATTGAGAGTTGACTATTTTTGAGGTTGAGGGTCTTTTTCCAACCTATTCATGCATTAGTTGGAGTCTAGTTAGATAGGAGATGACTTCCCTTTGCTTTTTGGGAGAGTTTTTTGTATTATAGGAAAAAAAAGCTTGTGCTTTTTTTGGTCAGTTCTTGCTTTTTCTTGCCTTTGCAGATTGCAGAGAGAGATTTCAATATTGTAACTCAACAACATTTTACAGATTTTATATAGTAGCAGCTTTATTTTTTAGCATTTTTTACAATTATTACAGAGGTGTTCCTACCATTTTTCAATAAAATCTGGTGTTTTTCTTCTCAGACTCAGGTGTCTTGTTCTCTTTTGAATGATCTAATAAGGATTTATTGTGTTTTAAATCAAAAACCTTTAAGTTTTATGTCTCATTCATTGAATGCAAGTATACAAAGGTGAAAATTTTACCACAGGTTATAGATTGTGCAGGTGATTCTTTTACTTTTCTAAGTTATGAAAACATTTGGTTTTCCTTTAGTAAAAGTAGATTGATTTCATGCCTTTTTGTGAAATATTTATGTGATAATTGTTCAATTTAGTTGTATGAACAGATATATTGAAAGATAGTTGTGAATCAGGTTGCAAGTTAGAGTAGAATCATTGGTGCATCACCTCTTACGATCATTTCAGTTTTGTTAGTTACCTTTCTATCTCTTTTCCTTGAAAAATACTAGATCCAAGAGGCTTTTAAAGGGAGAGTTGGCTCTTCCAGAGGTTCATTTCATCATGGACAACCCATAGTCTGAAAGTGATCCAATGTGTCATGAAATTGTTAGTCTTAGTGCTAGATAGGGTGCAATCCTTCGTGACAATAGGAATAACTTTCAATCAGTAAAAAATACACTTGATTGCATTTATAGATATGTCTCCACTTGGAATCCACGTAGCATTGAAATACGAAATCAGAATTACCATCACTATATCCGAGATAACCCTTGCTTGATGGACATAAGAATGATACTCACAACAAACACTTCCATAGATTACATTGAATTGCTCAATCATGTTCAATGACATACCAAATTTACCCTTCCATCTCTTGAATGTCGTTATAAAGCATCCTGGACCATGCAAGAAAATTTAAGTTTTTCACTCTCTGAAAATGGACTACCTAAACACACCCCTTCTCGCAATGATGACTGCTTGAACCTTCACAACCCATCTATCCTCTCGGTTTGGTGGGCCAATGTAGATTTCCAACCTATTCTTTTGATCAATGCAGTACTTAAGTATATTGCAAAGTATGCGGCAAAAGTTAAACACAAGTCTGAAACATACCATGCCATGATGACTTGAATTTCAACCATTGCTAACTCCGATAAGCCTGCCCTAGTTTCTTTTAAAAAAATGCTTGTAGAGAACCTTATGGACTGTGATATTGGATCCCAAGAGACTATCCACCTTCCATTGAAACTACCACTCTCCATATCCAATAGAACTTTTGTTTGTTTAAATGTAAGTTAAAAGAATTTCCAACGTGTTCCAGTCTCACCCATAACCAACACACCATCCCCAAACTACATTAATCTTACATGGCTTGGCCAATACAACTAGAGACAATATCACTTATTGAAGTGACTCAAAAATGGACCTATAGAGCATCTCTAAAGAAAAACAAGTGGAGAGATCTCTTCCCACCAACCATTATTCGAGTCTACCCACGGTTCACAACCATCCCAACAAAAGACAACAAATTTTTCCAAACATTCTGTTGGATTGAACTCCTCCTATACTAGCCTTTTCATAACATTTATGATGATATTGGTGCATCGAACCAACATATTATAGCACATTGAGAAAGCTTCTCATGCAACTACCATCCATGGCATCAAATCTTGTACCTGAAACTGATGACACCACTCCTTCCAATGACAGAAATGACATGCAAGAATACAATCCTGATGAATGGTAAGTATTGTCAAGTCTATACCTAGGCCTTCCAATTCACCTAGATGGACTTGACATGCTTGGTTGATGTGATATTGACCTCAACCATGATTGGGCAGCTCCAACCTTCGATCCACTACTACAAATGATAGCTACTAATTTCATTGACTCCAATCAACCAACATTTCAATCCCACCGTGTGCCAGATAAACACTCACAACAACCCCTATCTATTCACCAACAAAAAGCATACAATCTAATAATGTCACAACACTCTGCCACCAATTACCAATTACCTTTAAAAATTATCATTCAAGGAATTGTAGGAACTGGAAAGTCACACTTGATAACAAGCATCAAATCTTCCCTCATGAGGACAACCCCACATGGCCGATCACCATTTCTACTTCTTGCACTAACAAGGGTTGCAACTTTCAACATATAGACATCGACAATTCATTCTACCCTTAGAATACCAATCAAAGAAATGAACCTCCTACAAGGGCAAACCCTTGCAACATTCCAAGAAAACATGTGCTTCATTTGATACATTCTAATAAACGAGATGAGCTTTGTTAGGCCACAGTTGATATAATGAATAGACATAAGATTGCATGAATCATTCCCTACCCAAAATAATATCCCATTTGAAGTACGCTCAGTCTTTCTCTTTGGTGACCTAGCCCAACTACCACTAGTAAAGGACATCTCCATGTATGCTTCAACTTCCTGTGGGGCAACACTGTGGCACAACTGTTACCAATTTTTCATCTATAGCTCAAATTGGTAGAGCTGAAACAAGTTTCATTATATTCAAGGTGAAGAATATTCTAACACATTCCTACTATGCTTAACCATTGTATATTTCAAGTGATTGAAAGAGGATTGAATTCAGTTTTGTTGTTCAAGAGTTTTTGCAACATAAAGGAAAGTACTTATAGAACACAAGACATTGCTTTCATTCAATTATGTAATGTTTCATTCATTTTGCAAAAGAACTATACATAGAATTGCACAAGTGTTGCATTTATATTCATTGGAAAGAAAAGAGTAATCAAATCTCCCACACAAACAGTGGGAGTAGCTGAACCAATGTAACATAAAATGTGCTATACACCTAAAGATGAAATAAATGAAAAAGAAACATAAAGGAAAAGGCATATCCATCATTGCTTGATAGAGTCTTGGGTGGATCTTCATTGTCTCTTCCTCCTCTCTCCTGATGTTCAAGTGAACCTACATCATGACAAAGAATTGGTTAGAGCTCCGAATATGAATCTTCCTATGTGCCCTACCAACAGAAATATAGCACATGTCATGATGCATTGGATCAATAAATAGCATATGTGTACAAGAGAGTCAGAAAGATCAAATCATCACATGAGCATTGAACTTCTTTGTTTTATCTAACTTGTTTGTGCAATGTGCAGGTAAAGGTACATTCATTATTATGCATGACATTTCAACTTGTGGTAAAAAAAGGTCTCCCACAAGGCTTGTGCCCAGCATGCTTCCCCTAGATCTTAAGAGGGATACAAGATAGGCAAGAAAATTTCAGATCAATAGATAAAAGCATATTCTGATTAAAGATCAATTCATAAGTAACATTGTCCATTCATAACAGCCATACAGTCATACCTGAAAAGTACAAGAAGTGAATGAAATATAGATGGAGGCAATGGTGCCCACTACAACTTTCAGTATTGGAGGTGCTTGCTACCACAATCAACACATGAGGGGCAGTCACCACCCTAAACCAATGACTAGGGTGCCACTATGAAAAGAATCCTCTCATTGCTCAGTTGTACCTCCTGTTTCAAACCTTCAGTGTGTGCTTAGAATGGTGACTGCCTTCATGTGGTGAATGTAACTAATAAACACCAGAATATGATAGCCACAATGGACAGCAAAATGCTAGGTATGTTATGAGTTGTTCACATATCCAATTCTTCTTTACATTTCATAATGGTAGCATCAAATAAATGTAGAAGTATCATGGATGGAAGATAAGGTGCAGTCATGACTGTAAAACAACCTCAGTGAATAGGGCAGTCACCATCAAAAGATAAAGAATAGTCACATCAAGAGCATGACAACCAAAGATGCATCATGGAGTAATAGTAGGATAGAAATAGAACATATATTTATCACTTCTTGTTGTGAATGAGGTGTAAGATAACGATTGAATGCAATATGACAGCTATAAAAGACAAAAAGGTCAATCACCTTATGATTGTCCCAATAGAAATAGCCAAGATAGCCTTCTTTGATGTTGTTCTAGCATAAACAAAGCAATCACATTGTCCAAGACAACAAAAAATATTCAACAGCCTTAACAATGACTTCAAAGAGCTTCATATCATATGTGAATCAGAGCCTACATTAGCATGTTTAAGATTGTAAAGAGTTATATAATGATCTTGTGTGATAGCGGACATGATCATGACTGTCCCAACAATAAAAAAAGCATATTATCAGCAACAGGACATCCATACAAAGAAAAACAACCCTATATTTGTATTTAGGGATAGAGTGCAGCATATGCAGTCCAGGTCAGTTGTCTAGTATGCAAGGGAGATCATAAGTAGAGTGGATAAGACTACTATGAGAAGTAAAAGAGTAGCAAACTATTATGGAGAGGTAGAGAAGAACTTACATTGCCATCAAACCATGGGATAGTCACCTTAAGGACAAAGCATTCATTATATGATCACCATATACCTCTGCAATATGAAGAAACAATCATAGGCTATAGGTACAGCCACTTCATTGAGGATCAACCATTCTAAAACCAAGGAACATTGTTCATTATACCAAGCCACTATCATGAGAGTGTCATCACTCATATAGCATACAAAAGCTAGACATAAACAAGAGGGACAGACATGTACTATTACAGTCATGAATACTATTGGACAATATTTCTAACAAGGCATAATCATTGTTCATTATCCAGTGTTAAAGGTGCATCAAACAAAGCCATAGATAAAGTCATAGCACAAGGAGCAGTAGACTGAGATATAGGGTCTATGGGCAGAGTCCTGTAGGAGATAGTGAACACCAAAGGGGTCAGTTTCATATGACCAGAGACATGTATTGTCCGAGAAGCCTTGATGGAAGCCCACTAAAGCATGTATTTGAGGTTATCAAGTCTACATACCATGGAAAGATGATGCAATACATGACAATAGACAACAGAGGAGCCTACAAGATCACACATATTACTCTGTCAAATGATATGTCAGAAGAGAAGAAGTCAAGGGCTGGACATATCATGCATAGAACAATATGACTATTTGAGGAGATCAAGTGCTTTCTTTCATCATCATGTTACTAAACCAAAACCAGAAAAGAGGTAGCTATAGGTAGTAGCAAGTATTGTGGTTTTACCACCATTTTATCTTGCAAGAACACAAAGACATGCAAAAAATAAGCTTACCTAGATGAGAATGGTGATGAAGATATCTCAAAATGATAGTCAAAGCCTCCAAAAAGCCTCCAAGAGCAGTTTGAAACCCTAGTTCATGGCGGCAGCATGAAGATGAAAGAAGTGTGAAATACATAATGAGCTCGATTAGGGCAAGAATTTTTCTTTTGGATAAGCATGCACAAACTCCAATGGTGGTTTGACCCCCTTGTGATGTTTTTTCCACTTTTTTTAATAAAAAATCAAACTCCAAGCTAATGTTGCCCGTGGTGAGGGGCTTTTGAACCATAAAACCTAATGATGCAAGGAGAGCCCGTGAGGCTATTATTATTTCTTTTTTATTTTCTTAAGGTTTGATATGATAAAGTCAATGAGATAATGATGCTAGGGTCACTTATGCGTGGAAATGTCATGTGACATGGGAGTCATAAGGATGCAGTGATTTGTATGACCAAATGATATAGAATTATGACTTGTTTTGACTTGTGCATGGATTGGACATGAGGTCCTATGTTGATGCATGGTGGCATGGGAGATATAAGGGATTAATCCATTATTTTTATTAATCATATCTCACATATGATAATGTATTTTAATTTATGCATGTGAGGAGAGTGTGTTTGATTAGTATCATCATAGGATGCATGAAGAGATTTTGCAAGTCAAAGGGGAGTTATAAGGAGAGTTATTATTTTTTAACCTTTTGAAAATAATTAGTTTCTCCTCAGTTTTGCATGACTTGGAAACTAATGAACAAATGTAAACATAAATAAAGTAATAAATAATAAATTACTTTATTTTTTATCATAAAGTTGTAAAAGTCAAGAATACACAAAATCATAACAAATAGTAAAGTAGATCATGATGATTACTTTATTATTTGTTCACATTGTTTTCTTCATCCCAAAATCATGCAAAATCAAGATGTGGAGTTAACTGAGGTATTTTGGAGCCTTTTGGCTTGATTTTTGGTCAAACTAGGAGGAGTTTGGAGTTCCACATGGTCGAACTGGTTGAGAGAGATAGATTGGAGTTATTTTAGCTCAAATTGGATCAGTTATAGCCCTTCTTTTTAGGGATTTTCATTTCTACTCGTGAGAGAGTTTTGTGGAGATATTTTTGATGTTGAGTTGACTGGAGTTCACTCATCCTGACTAATTGGAGTCATTTTTGTATTATAGGAGAAAAAACTTAGTTTTTTCTCAGTTCTAGCCTTTTTACTCTTTTATGCATTGCAAAGAGAAGAAGTGTTTTGTAACTCATTTTTATAGATTTATATAGTGCAGCAGGTTACAGTTTATCTTTTCTCATTTATGCAGATATTCCTTTATTTTCAGTAAGATCAAGTATCCACCTTCTCAATTGTGTTGTTTTATGAATGATTGGATGAAAATTTATTGTGTTTTAACATTGAAACCTTTAAGTTTTTGTCTCATTTATACTTGCATGCATTCAAAGCAGTGAAAAAATCACAGGTCTTAGGTTGTGCAATCAAATAATCATATCTTCTATGTTGTGAAAACACAGTTTTCCTTCAAGGGATAGTTTATTCAAGCCTTCCTTTGAATTATTTTTGTGGTAAAATTGCCAAATTGATCTGTGTAGATAGATATTCTGAAAGTAGTTATGAATCAAGGATGCATGTTTCTATCATTTAGGTGTATCACCACCCATTTAAATTTAGTTTTAAGTACATTCATTGGAAAGCCTTCTATGCCTTTTCTTGCAAAAAGCATTAATTCATTAGAAAATCATAAGGGAACCAGCCCATAATCTAGAGGTCTACCTTCACCATAGGGCACCCACAACCTGAATGTTAGGGTTAGCCAGCAGAAGATATCAATTAAATGCAAATAAAGATTAAACAGAGGAATGGAAATACATAGAAATAATAATAACAAAAGACAAGTTTTAACGTGGTTCACCCAAACTCGGGCTACATCTACCAAACAGAGAGTCCAATATTATTATCCAGTAAATCAAACTGATTACAATCAGCAATCCCTGCAACTCAATACTGCTACAAAATGCTACAATACAATATATCAAAACCCTAACCCTTAGCCGCTTTTATCAAGCCTTTTTGTCGATTACAAAATAAGGCTTTTTTATGTTAGTCAATGAAAAAAAAATAACTCCCACAAGGGGCGCTGCCCCTTGACCCTATAGGAATTTGGGGGGAAACCACACTGATAAAAGTGGGGTAAATTTAACCTCTAAGTTTGATTAGGCTCCATATAACAACAATCTCCCACTTGGAGACTGATCATAACACCACTAACCCTGTAGCTCCACTGGAAATAAGCACCCTGGACTCTGCTATTCTATTTTTTTTATTTTCAGTCTAGAAGACCAACCGAAGCTGAAGAGGAGCTCAGCTTCTCTCTTATCACTGCCTTTGTAAACATATCCACTGGATTGTCATCTGTATGTATCTTTGCCAGCTATAATTGTCCATCATCCAACACTGACCAAATGAAGTGATACCTCAACTGTATGTGTTTGGTCTTTGAATGCAAGGCAGAATTCTTTGCAAGATGTATGGCACTCTGGCTATCTATAAACAAATAACTATTAACCTGTTGTGTGCCCAATTCTTTCATGAAAGATTGCAGCCATATCATCTCCTTGCTTGCCTTTGTTGCAGCTACATATTCTGCCTCTGTGGTGGATAAAGCAACCACCTTTTGCAACCTAAAAATCCAAATCACTGTTGTCCCACCTACAGTAAAGACATAACATGTAGTACTCCACCTGGTATCAATATCCTCTGCCAAATCTGAGTCTACATAACCTGCTAAATTAGTATTAGAGCCCCCAAAACATAAGTGTTTATTAGATGTACCTCTCAAATATCTGAGAATCCATTTTACCTCATTCCAATGCTCTAATCCGGGATGACTCATATACCTGCTAACGACTCCTATAGCATGTGCAATATCCAGTCTTGTGCATACCATGGCATACATTAAACTTCCTACAGCTGAAGCATATGGTACCTTGGACATTTTCTCTTCCTCCTCTTATGTTTTAGGACACATGTCCTTGGTCAATTTCAAATGACTAGGAAAAGGTGTGCTGACAGCTTTTGCATTCTCCATATGGAATCTCTGCAACACCTTTTCAACATAAGTAGCCTGAGATAGAGTCAATTTTCTGTTCATCCTATCTCTGCAAATTTTCATACCAAGGATTTGTTTTGCTGCCCCCAAATCCTTCATATCAAATGACTGTGCTAACTGTTGTTTTATCTCTCTTATGTGATCCATGTTAGACCCAGCTACAAGCATGTCATCAACATATAAACTAAAAATAATGTAGCTATCATTATCCAACCTCTTAAAATAAACACAATGGTCAGAATTACACCTGTTGTAGCCTTGCTCAGCCATAAAACTATAAAATTTCAAATACTATTGTCGAGGTGCTTGTTTCAAGCCATACAAACTCTTCTTCAATTTGCACACCTGTTTCTCCTTACCTTTGACCTCAAATCCTTGGGGCTATTCCATATATATCTCCTCCTCCAAATCACCATGGAGAAAGGCAGTTTTCACATCTAGTTGTTCCAAATACAAATCTTCAGCAGCCACAATACTTAAAATAGTACGAATAGAAGTCATCTTGACAACCAGAGAAAATATCTCATCAAAATCAATGTCCTTTTTCTGTGCAAATCCTTTTACAACTCACCTAGCCTTAAATCTTTTCTTACCTCTATCTTCCTCTTTCAGCCTGTAAACCCATTTGTTTGGTAAAGTCTTTTTACCTGCAGGTAACTTACATAATTCCCAAGTCTGATTTTTCAACAAGAAGTCCATTTCTTCTTTCATTGCAAGCTCCCACTGAACCTGTGTATCCACCTACATAGCTTCATCATACCCTTCTGGTTCACTAGCATCTGTTACCAAAATAGAATACAAAGAGGGAGAAAACCTTTCAGGAGGTCTACTTATCCTTGTTGACCGTCTAACATTCACTAGAGTTTGTGGTATTTTTGGTTGTTATTGCGGAGCATGAGGAACCACAAGAACATCACTATTTGGAGTATCATCCAGCACCACATAATCTTTTTCTTTCTTCTCATGCTGCTGCAACTGATCTTTGTACAACACCTTCTCATTGAATATAACATCCCTGCTTCTCACAATTTTCTAATTTTCAAAATCCCAAAGCCTATAACTAAATTCATCAATGCCATATCCAATGAAGGTACACTTTTTTGATTTTGCATCCAGCTTGGTTCTATTTTTAGAATCTATATGTACAAATGCTTCACAGCTGAAGGTTTTCAGAAAAGAATAACTCACCTTCTTGCCCATCCATGCTTCCTCTAGAATACCACAGCGCAAAGGAACTGAAGGACCTCTATTAATTAAATATACAGCAGTGTTGATAGCTTCTACCCACATGTTTAAAGGTAGCCCAGCATGCAATCTCATGGTCCTTGCATGCTCCATTATTGTCCTATTCATGCATTCAGCCACCCCATTCTCTTGTGGAGTCCCTGGAACCATTTTCTACCTACGAATTCCATTAAAGGAACAATAATCCTCAAATTCTTTGCCGCAATAATCACCACCATTATCAGATCTGAGACATTTTAATCTTTTACTCGTCTCGTTCTCAACCAAGCTTCTCCATTTCTTAAATGTTTCAAATAGATCAGATTTCTACCTAAGGAAATAAATCCATACCTTCCTAGTTGCATCATCTATGAATGTAACATAATATTGAGAGCCACCAAGAGAAGATACCTGAGCTGGTCCCCATACATCTATATGCGCAAGCTCCAACTTTTCATCTTTCTTTTGCTTCCCATCTCTGAGAAAACTAACTCTCTTTTGTTTTCCATACACACAACTTTCACAGAAATCCATATTAATACATTTCAAACCTAGTAAAACTTTCTTAGAATGAAGTACCTTCATACCTTTTTCACTCATATGCCCAAGTCTGTTATGCCACAATGTTGTCTCAAAACCTGCAGCAACTTTTCCAGTCTCTTCCTGCAAACTTGCAGCAACTGTTCCTGAACCTGTTTGTTTTTTCTCTATAACAGTTAAAGTAGAAGGAACAGTATGACCTGTAGAAAGATATAAGGTGCCTACTTTCACACCTTTTGAAACCTTCCAGTTTTTATCAGTAAATGTAACAATGCAACCTTATTCAGCTAGCTGCCCTACTGAAATTAAATTCCTACTGAGTCTTGGAACATGCCTTACCTCTTGTAGTAGCCAATGATTCCCATTCTGTAACTTAATCTTAATTCTTCCCTTTCCAACAATCTGACAGAGTTTGTTATCTCCCAAATAAACCAGCCCAAAATCCCCTTGGACATAATCAAGAAAATAACTTCTATGGGGCGTAGCATGAAATAAGGCCCTTGAATCTAAAACCCATGAATCATCAGCATTATCTAGGGAAAGAATCAAAGCATCATCTTCAGATTTATTACTTACCACATTTGCCTCCTTATTGTCTTCTTGTTTGTCTCCTTTATTTTTCTGAGACCAGCAATCTTTCTTTAGATGACCTAGTTTCCCACAGTACCAGCAATCCTTTTGTCCTCTGGATTAGAATCTTTTGTCCTTTGATTTTCCTCGTGACTTCCCACGACCTCCAGAACCTTTTCCTCTCTCCTTTGATCTACCCCTACTTTCTGCATTCAAAATACTGCCTGATGTGGATCCACCTGAGTTTTTCCTACGAATTTCCTCACTCAGAATAACATCAACAACATCATCAAATTTCAAGGTATTTAAACCAGAAACAGAGTTACTAACCGCCATTACCAAACTATCCCAGCTTTCAGGCAATGAACATAATATCAAGAGAGCTCTAACTTCTTCATCAAATTTTACATTTACAGAAATTAATTGATTGACAATTGTATTAAATTCATTTAAATGATTTGTCACAAATCCACCTTCAACCATTTTCAAATTAAACAAGCGCTTCATGAGAAATACCTTATTTGAGGCTGACAATTTTTCATACAATTTAGCCAAAGCTTTCATCAGACCATCTGTTGTCTTCACTTCCATTATATTGAATGCTACCATTGGTGCTAGGCACAACCGAATGGTTCCTAGTGCCTTTCTATCAAGAAGATTCCAATCCTCATCAGACATTGTTGCTGGTTTCTTGGCTACTCCTTCCAACGGCATCCATAAATCCTTTTGATAGAGGTAATCCTCCATCTGCATCTTCCATAACTGATAGTTCTGCCCATTGAATTTTATCGACCTTCAATTTACCCTCATCCGACATTGCTCCCACTCAACCGTGAGAGTTTCCTACAGATAATAATCGAACATAACCCACTCTGATACCACTTGTTAGGGTTAGCCGGCAAAAGATATCAATTAATGCAAATAAAGATTAAACAGAGGAATGGAAATACACAGAAATCATAACAACGAGAGACAAGTTTTAACATGGTTCACCCAAACTCGGGCTTCATCCACCAAACGGAGAGTCTAATATTATTATCCAGTAAATCAAATCGATTACAATCAGCAATCCCTGCAACTCAATACCACTCCAAAATGCTACAATACAATATATCAAAACCCTAACCCTTAGCTTCTTTTATCAAGCCTTTTTGTCGGTTACAAAATAGGGTTTTTTTATGTCGGTCAATGAAAAAAAATAACTCCCACAAGGGGCGCTGCCCCTTGACCCCGTCTTAGGGGTGCTGTCCCCAAACCCCTGCAAGGGGCACTGCCCCTTGACCCCGTAGGAATTTGGGGGGAAACTGCATTGATAAAAGTGGGGTAAATTTAACATCTGAGTCTAATTAGGCTCCATATAACAACACTGAAGGTATTCCCATGTTACACAGGATTGTTGAGCCTCATAGCTTTGCATCATGGGTGCAATCCTAAGTGATAACAATAACTTCACTATAGTAATTACATTGAGAAAATCATTCCATCAGACTAGTGAGGAGCCTGCCCAAGTTTCTTTCTGTGCACTTCTCTCAAACCAAAGAAATGCAGAACCTACAGTTAAAGATTGGCATGTTCTTAAGTCACGATCGAGTTCTTCGCTCACCACTATTGAACAATCAATTTTTTTATCCTCCATAAATTTGTTTGCAACAAATGAATTAGTCTCACTACATAATAAACATATGTTGCAGTCTTTAGCAATGTCAGTTGCCCTATCCAATGCAGAGAAACTTAAAGGGACAACATGCCCAAATCCAGCCAAAGAACAACTTGAAGCTAATATCCTCTTATGCATAGGCCAAGATGTTATGCTAACTTCAAATTTGTGGGTTCAAACCAGCCTTGTCAATGGTGCTCTAGGGCAGGTAAAAGCAATCGTATATATGGATGGTGAAAAACCACCTCAACTTCCCTTGTTTGTTGTTGTCCAATTCAAACATTACATGGGCCTAGCTTGGGATCGCAACCACCCAAAAAATGTGCCTATAACCCCATTGAGTCATGGGCCCTTCATCAAATCCCCTTAAAAATGGCATGGGCCTTAACAATACACAAATTTCAAGGCCTTACACTTCAAAGGGCCACAATTGACATCAACAACACTGATCGTCAAGGATTGACATTCACAGCTTTTTCAAGAGTTCGCAACCTTGCAAGCATTCACATATGCCCTGCCTTCACATTCCAGAGATACGCACGCATGCAACAAAGCCCATATGTTGCTCTTAGAAAACAAGAAGAGGAACACTTAACAACCTTGTCACATGCAACTTCTTTGCTAGATCAAGAAAATTACAATAACTGAAGATTTGTTCCCTCCATCCCTTTTATGCTCTACAAATGGCTATTATATTATCCTGTTTCTTTTTTTTCGTCTACCAATTATCTCTTTACTATTAATTTTTTTCGCTTTAATTTTAAAACTTGATAATCTCTTGCCTCTCTTACACTTTTTTATTATATAGCGCAAAAGAGTGGGAGATCAGAACTTTGGAGGAATGTATTCTACAATTTAGGCAGTCAAGTGAAAACCTAAAACTAGCTTATCTATAATAGTAAGTGCAAGAATTATCTTTCAGTCACTATCACAATCACAAGTATCTCATTCTTAAGCTACACATAATTTATAAATTTGTAATTTTCTTATTAAATTCATATATTTGAACAACTCAAAAGTTAATTCATCTATTGTATGGACAGACAACTTATATAAACAACTTGAACAAATCAAAAGGAAATGATTGAAAAGGGATTCAAAACTAGTGCATGGACAGAAAACTTATAAAAGGCGTTGATAAACAAAGGCAATTGATTGGTCTGTGTTATTGCCTATATTATATTTTGGCTAATAGGAAACATTCATTGTAACTAAAAAATTTTGTATTATATTCATTTTCAATGAATTTTGTCATACCAAATTTGTTGTTTTTGGCCTTTCCTGCAAACAGCCTTCCACTTGCATGCATTTCTATTTAGAGCCATGGGAAGTATAAATATAGTAAAAGACTTGAAAGTATTATGGTTTGGAGTTTGGACTACAATGATATTATTGAAATTACTTGCTGAAATTTATCATCCACCTAAATCTGAATATTTTTCAAATGTATGTTAAATTTAATGAAAACAACCCTTATCTACAAATGTTTGTTATGTTGGTGTCAGCGTGTTTATGTTTGATTTGTGAATTGATTTCAGTAGATAAATTTATGCTGAGATTTTGCAAAAAAGAAAGTGTAAAAATGTCCAAAGGATCTGTGGGGCACTTAGGGTAGAGTTCATGCTTATAGTTGAGAAGGACTTTCCATTTGTAGGGTTTTATGATGTATACGTTTTTCACATTCTTCTTATTCTGTTCTTAAAAACATTTCTTATGTGTTTCATGATGTGTTTGTTTTCAAGACAAATTTATGTGGTTTGGAGTTTAGACTACTCAAATTCTAAAATTCTTTATGATCTTGGAATTTCCTTTACAAAATATACACAAGTGGGTTCATGATTTAGGTGCCCAGTAAGCCATTTGTGTTATGACGAGGGCAAGACCAAGTTATTTGATCAGTGCTTTTTATTTTTTACTTATCTTCACATTGTTATCTTCCATGCAAGCCAACTGCTTACTAAGAGAAAAGACTTATGAAGTGTATAGTTTTAAGCCTGCACACTCACCTGTGAACATGAAGAATTGTGACAAAGAATATTGCAGTCATTCAACACAAGAAATTGATCCCATATATGGAGTTCAAAAGAGAGTGGTGCCCACATGTCCTAATCCCTTGCATAATTGAAATTACTATTATTACTATAAGGAAATGAATGGAATAGTCTAGACATTAAAGCTGCAACCATATTATCAATGGCATCAGGCATTGTTAGGTTGGGTCTTTCCTAGATGGAGAGCTATTCTGGATTTTACTATTATTGTTTTCCAGTTATTCTCCCTCTGTGGCCTCTTTGCTTTGAATCTCATTGTTGCTACAAAATTATACCATATAGAGCATGATGATCCAAATAGAGAAAGGTTGTTTGAAATATACAGATGTGTATGGCATAAGAGAAAGTTCGTGGTATTAAGCCCCATGAACATATTATCCAGATTGTCTTTTAATCTAGGCTTCTTCAATTATGCATATAATCACCATGCTCAATATGGTATCATGAATTACTATAAATTTTCTTTTACCTTGTTTGCACGATGTGTATATCTCAATAGATCATACATATATACATGAACTATAGCTCTATGTAAATCATTTTATAAAGGATAGGTAGTTTTGGTATACAGAAGCAAGGGTTTGTAGTGTTTACATATATATCGTTTAGTTATATATTGATTTCCTTAAATAGATAGATTCACTAAATTTCAAGGGGATTGCCAATACTGAAACTTGAGATAATAATCTCACATATTCTCCATGATTAATCTCAGATAGATTGATAATATTATATATATTGAGTTCCAGTTGATTGAAGAGAATAATATCTGATATGATGAATGTATAAAAACATATAAAATATGTGTCTTATATGGGATGGGTAGACGTTTGATCTCCTAAAGATGATTCATTGTCATCAAATACCGTATATTTTGTTGACTTGCTAAAATAAATAGCAATTTTAATTTAACCAATATTTCCTAGGGGATAAATATCTATACTTTTGTAGTTCTAAGGAGTTGGGTGTTACTTTCTGTTTGGTGTTAAGGATTGGAGATAGTGATTTTTTTAGTGGCAAATATCACCGATCGGCCAAGTCGGAATTGGCAAATAAATCACATCCAACAGTGTGGTCAAATCGCCCAGTTTTTATGTATTTTCGGTCGAATCCATATCCATTCGCCATCGATTTATTTTATGAGAATCAATGAAGTAAGATTTTCACCATAACAAACTATGCGTTTCAAATGGGCCGACTAATATTTTTGCCTAGAATTTTGGAAACAAGTACTAAATCACCTCTATATTCGCCAATACTATTAAAACAACATTGTGTATCGTGACACATTTCACCAACTCCATTAAATGGTTGCTGCGCGTGAGGACCCATTTCGCCAACCCCATTACATGGTCACTACGCGTGAGGGCCCATTTCACCAATTAAAATTTACAAGTAGTTGATTATGAGGGGCCATTTCACCAATTTGCATGACACCTCTATGCTAATCTTAGGGCCATATTCGCCTTGGAAATTTTAATGTATGTAGTCCATCGAGGTTTGATTCATTGACACTTAAATGTATTCCTTATATAATCATGCGAGATTTGCCAAATCTTTTTGATATACCATATAGAATTCCCGCAGAATTTGCCAAATATGGAATGATATAAATACAATCGAAACTCTAATTTATTCTTACACATTTTGTTCAGTTCTAAAATTGTGACTTGTGAGCTCTCAATTCGGATTTCGAAAGTTGGAGTTGGCACCTTGAAGTTGATCATAGGCAAAGTTACAAACTTACAACACAGGCATTCCTGCATTAGCGAATAGCAAGTCAGTGAAAACCTAAACTTAAAGGTGAATGATCATTTCTTCATAGTATTAGTGTTTTAAGATTTCTTTATGGCTTTATCCCTCTTCCATTCTTGATTCAATCTTAAAGAAGATATTTAGTAGGGAATGGGATCTATATTCTATGAGTATGTCCTTCTTAAACAAGAAGACATTTTTTCCATCTTTTATTCGAAGTGGGAGATCAAGATGTCGAGCCGCAAGTGCGACAAGGGTAAGACTCCTCAGGGTGGTGAAGGGATTGGGAAGCCAACAAAATGTAGAAAAGGTGGAGTTAGTATATAGTCTTACTTTGGAACTAGCAATGTTTTTGATCCATCAAATCAAGATGGAGCTACACCATCAACTCTTGTACCAAATAATAATGAAGAAGCCATTCCCAATACCTCACCACCACCAGAAGGTGGGATTGCCATTGAGTTAAATGAGGATGGCAATACTACAGAAGATATTCCAAGGGATACCCTGGTTCTCTAGAATGAGGATGGCAATACCGTAGAAGATGTTCCAAGGGATACCCTAGTTAGCTAGAATGAGGATGGCAATACTGTAGAAGATGTTCCAAGGGATACCTTGGTTAGCCAAACTAAGGATGACAATACTACATAAGATGTTCCAAGGGATACCCTAGTTAGCCAGAATGAGGATGGCAATACCGTCGAAGATGTTCCAAGGGATACCCCGGTTAGCCAGATTGAGATAATTGACTTGGATGAAAAATAAAATGCTGGCCTTGTAGATGATGTTGGAAAGAAGAAAAGAAAAGGCAAATCAAAAGATTCAAAATTGGGGCGCCAGTGGGAAATGTCAAGGAATTTTTAGCTTGATTGGGTGTTAAAGTACCCATTCATTGAACCAGTCGAGAAAGCAAACAAAGATGAACAACCGACAGAATGTAAGTGTGTGATTTGTAGTTGGAAATGTAAAAGAGATAAGAAATTGTAGCTAAAGCTTGAACTATAGAAAAGCATATAGGTAAAGTTTATGAAAAACAAATCATAGATGGAAAGGAAACATCAGTAGTAAGATGGAAATCAAAGGAAGAATGTCTTCATGTGAAGTATGCTGCGGAATATGATGAGCATAAGAAAAGAATGATGAAGCTTGCTGCAAGTGGAGGTACAATCAAGGCTAAATTTGGAAAAGCAATGGAAGGAGCACAACTGGCAAAAATTGTTCAGATGAGTGTTGTTTTTCATATTTTGTCCAGAAGGCGTCCTATGACAGACTACCCAGAGTATAGTAATTTATTATCTTTTTTGAGTGTTCCTCACTATCCTAGCACACATTGGTCAATAAACGTTGGATGGGAATGGGCAAACTATCTCACTACGGTGGAAAAGCAAGATTTAAAGGAGAATGTAAAAGAGTCAAACTTCATTGCATTATCTTTAGATGAAGTTACTGCAGTAGATAATACTTCTTGGGTCTGTATGCATGTGTATACTATAAAAGAACATGTACACTGAGCTCATCTACTCTGTGTTCATAAAATGAAGGACAGTTCAACATCACAACATATATTTGAACTAGTTAAGAAGTCGTTGAATCAAATTGTAGGTATGGATGACTTGACAATTGCCAAAAAGTTGGTGTGTGTAGGAGCTAATGGAGCTGTAATAATGCAAGGTCATAGGACTGATCTTTGCACAAAATTACAAACTACTTGTGCACCATACATGCTTGCCATTCACTACATGGCCCACAGAATGAATTTAGCATTTAAAATTGTAAGCAAGTTTCCTACAATACCAAAAGTTGAAAATCTAGTCCGCGAGCTCCACGCATACTTTTGCTGAAGTCCCAAACACTTTATGGAATTTCAAATTTTTGTTGAGGTAATAATAGCAGTAAACAAGCTTCTTAAGGATGTTGATACCAGATGGATCTCCTTGCATGGACAATCTCAACGAGTTCTTTCAGAATATCCATCCTTGATTGGAACAATGTACAAGCATCGCAACATAGTAGACAAAGCCCCTGACCTCTTACATAGGTTAAGCGATATAGAGACACTCTTAACTTTAGCTAGTCTTCTCCCCATGCTGGATGAAATGAACAATCTTGTGAAGAAAGCCCAAGACAGAACTATGTATATCTATGAGTATAGAAAACTACGTAGAATGACATGCATGTCCCTCGATAATCTATATCTAGATCTAACTTCTCAAAGCCCAAATTTTTATAGGTGGCAGACAATTACAGATTTGAATCATCATGAAAATTATTTACAGTTTAATGCAAGCAAGGAGTTATGTGTCTTTGTACATGGATTTGAGATACCAATGCACCATTGTAAGATAGTCAGGCGCTCTATCAGAGAAGTACCTGTTAGAAAGGATGATTTGATGGCATTGTTAAATTTGTTAGTAGTAATTTGAAGGAAATTGCAAGCAATCTTTCAACAAAGATTTATAATTGATTCCCTCAAGATGAAATACTTGATGCCATGTCTATTGTGTATCCTCAATTTTGGGTTCAAGGCCACCGAGATAGCCCAAGCTTTTTTCATCAAAACGTAACTACATTGACCGCACACTTTTCGAAAAGTGTAGAATGCAATGGACAACAAATAGAAGGAATTATAGATGGAAATAAGCTTAAAGGACAATGTAGTCAATTTGCAAGAAGTATGATAGACCAGTTTAATGCCATGGAGAATCCCTTCGAAACGGGATCAATAACAAAGGCCTAGAAAAACTTGGGTCAGAGTGAAATATTGTGTGATTCGATATTAGAATATTTCAAACTTGTTGATTTATGTCAAACAATGATATTGGGTTCGGTGGAAGATGAGAGAGTTTTCAGTGCATTGGAGTTTTTGAAATCAAAGATAAGAAACAAACTATACAAGAATTTGGAAAATTGCTTGAGGGTGTTAGGAAGTGCGTATAATGTCAAAAAATTTCCTTATGAAAGGGTACTTGCAATCTGGAAATCCATATGTGAAAGAAGAGGGTTGTGCAACTCTTCAAGTTCAAATGCTGGTAGTGGTGGGACAAATGACAGTGACATAATGACGGATGAATTTGACTTTGGGACTCAGAATCAAGATGAAGAAAATGAAGACCAGACTCAGAATCAAGATGACTCTTTTTCTTTATCTGAACGTCAGTTTGAGGACCCTGACTCGATTTGGGAAATGGAAGTGAATTAGCAATTTTTAGGTATTTATACTGCATTTCATGAATTATATTCCAAAACTATAGTTGATGATATTTTAAATTTGTATTCCTTGAAATTATGAATCAAATTGAATACATTAACATATTATTAATTATTTCATATTTTAATTGTGTCATACTGATAAGTTTTACATGTACTCAGTGATTCATCATTCAACTCAATGCTTAATATTTCCTTGCTAAAGTTTATTTGTGCATAAAACATAAAATTTGCAGTAAAGTAGAATTTTGGTTTTTGATTTGATATGGTAAATAAAATTAATTTAACATATTAACAATAGTAGGATATAGAACAATGAATATCAACAATCGTTGAATGTGTATTTAGTAGTTGAAACTAGAGTTTATTTTCAATTGATAAATTAAATAATACATATAATTGAACATCAACACATTACTGAATTTGAATTTTCTATTGATTTTTAAACGAAAGAGTACATAGAGGCAATGAAAAATCTTGCTCAAGAGTCAAAGACAACTCTGCACAGAGCTAAGTTGGAACTCAAAAAGTTGAAACTCATAATATCAATATCAAATCATTCTAACAATTTTTTTAGCAAATTCCACTGTTCAGGTGGTGGAATTGTCATTTCTTCTAGCTGATGTTGTTTGACTTGAATTTTTGTTAACAATGTATGATCGAATTTCAATTTGGATCCTGGGTCTGACTTGAATGTTTCAACCAAATATACATTCAAGAGAATCAGTTGTTTGATGAAATCCAAAAAGTTTGCCTCATCTGGGTTCCCAAGAAACTGGTCCAAATCAATCTTCCTTGCATCCTCCATCTTCTTTCTGAAATTATCCTTTCCAATGAATCGGTCATTTGTATCAAAACTCTGTGGCAAACCAAGCTTTGTCAAGTTCCTTACCTTTTCATCCTCCTCCTTAATCTTTGTTCCAGCCTCAATCACAAATTTTGTTGTTTCACGCATTCTTGAACACTTTTTAATGATAGATGTCACCTTCATTGCGGCTTCAATCCGATTAGTAATGCCTTTTGAAATCAATTCATTGTCACTAGCTTTGTAGACTGTATCTAGAACTTGATTTGCAGATTTCTCTTCTACCTGTAGTTGCAGATTTGTGTTGTCCATTAAATATTTGCTTAGTTTATCAAAATGTAGTCTCATGGCATCAATGACTTGAAAGAATTCACACAATTGATCAAACCTCTACATTATTTCTTCCTAGATCTTTTGTTTCGTGTGCCTGATTGTTTGTCTACAAAATTCAGTTAACTTTTTTTGACAAGATTTTATTTCATTTTTTGTTTCCATAAGTTGTGTGGCCAATGTTCCATTTTTTTGCCTCTCTTTCTCCAATTTTTGTTCCCACTGTTCATTTGCTTTCCCAATGCTTTGTCTTAATTTTTCTAAAGTGGATTTTTCCTCATTATATTTATTTTTGATATCATCTAACTCTTGCTTCAGTCCATTCAATTCCACCTCTGTTTGTTTGTCCTCTTTGCTTGTTGATGTAGAGGCAAATTTTTTTATTCTTTTTTCTAATTCATTGCTCTTGTTATCTGTTGCTTTCTCATTTGCTAAATCTGCCTGTAATTTTTCTATTTGATTCTACAACTTTTTTTCTCTCTATCATGGTTTAGCAATGATGTGTACAGCAATTCATTGTTCTTCTTTGATATATTAATTTTGTCAGTATTTTTTAATCCAAAAAAATCAAATTGCAAACTGCTCACCTGAAATTTAGATCGATCCATCTAATTTTCTGGTTTGTTTTGAACTATGGGAACAACAATTGTGTACTCCATGATTTATGTTTTTGTGTGAAATGTGGGTAATATCATGGTTGTTGCAGGATCTGAAGTTACAGCAGACACACTCTCCATCAATTGCTTCTTATCCTTTTTATACAATTCTGATTTCTTTTTAAACTCTTGAATGTAATCAAAACCTGGGGACACAGGAATAAGGGAATGCTTGAATGGTGAAGGAATAGGAGTACTTGCAATTTCTGTTATAGCCACACTAACTAGGGGAGTGCCTAGAAATAATTCCTTTGTAGTGGAACTGGTAGTTAGACTTGGACCTACCAAATCCTTTATCTCTTCTGTGTCCCTTGATCACTGAGTGTTTGTGTGGTATCTTGTATTGGTGTCCTCTTGTGTGTAACTTGTTGTTGGATCTGTTGTTATAACACATGTTGATTAAGTTCTCCACCAGTGGTAATGCCAGTTGTACTAGGCTCTCCACCATGGGCATGTCCAAGTTGTGATTGCATTTGACCATGAGAATTAGGATTTAAATCTGTAACAAAATCAATTATTTTAGTTCTACTTGTATGACCTTGGTGTATTTTATCAGTTGATCCAGCTCCAAGGCCTTGTTTATCAAATGGTTTTCTAGCAGTGGTGACTACGTCTATTAGTTTTCAAATGCCTTGTCCTTGGGACCCCAAACCACCACCTTGATAACCCAACTTTTTTGCTATGACTGCTCCTGAAGTATATGATTTTTTTGTGTTCTGACTTAAACCAGGTTTGTAAATGCTTTGTTCATCCCTATCATCATCAGGTGCATCATCTCTAACACTTTTAGTTTCTTCATCTTCACATTTATTGGGATGCTCTATATTCCACAATTTGCTAAACTCTTCATCTTCATCGATTTCTCCATAGTTTGCATCAATTCTCGGTTCACCTAGATCCTTCCTCATAGACCAAAATGCAGCAATTTTTTATCGTGTCCAAGATTTTTTTGTAATAGAATCATCTAGATAATCTGGCATTTTTGCTCTAATAGATGGTTTATCACTTTTTCTATAAAAATTGTTGTACCTCCTGATTTTATTCTCTGTTGGTGCTCCTGTAATTTGGACCTGGTGCAATGCCATAATTTATGCTAGCAACTATTCAAAAGAAATACCTTTCTCAGCAGTAGTTTTCTCCATTGCAATTTTGACCTCATCCCAAAAATCCTTGTTTCTCAAGTTTTCAAGCAAGGGTTTACTTTGATGTTGAATTCTACTTGTAGCATTCCTATTGGCCATAATCATTGTTTTAATGGTGTCACATGGATCATACTACCAGTGATAGACAACATCAAAATTAAAAAATTTCAAAAGATCTTGTGCCACCTTAAATGCTTTTCTCTCGAATGTGAACCCCCCACATGAAAAAGGTAAAGAAGGAAATAAGGTCTTCTTTTGCTGATTGGCAAAGTGTAGTTCATCAGTACTCTACATCTACCTTACATATTCCAATGCAAAAACCCTTTCTGTCACATGTATTGGAAGTTTGTATGGCTCTACTTCTGATCCATAAAATCTTAGAACAATATATTCTTCCAATAAGTACCAATCAGCCAATTGTATTTCTTTTCCTAGTTGAATGAAATCTCTACATGATATAGGCAATCTAGGCATTGGACTATTTGTGATTGCTTGATGCAATGGAGCCAAAAAGTAGTCTACAAAATGATTGTAGTTCCTTCGAGAATCATGCATCCTTATCTTAGTGGTCCAATCATATACTGGAGCCATTTTATTTTCCTCAGCATTGCTATAGGGCTGAATCTGAAGCTTGTTGTTCTAAAACATTCCACTAAATTTGAATAGAAAAAAATAGCACAAGTATGTTGTGAACCTAAATGTCTTGGTGGAACCTCCTTTAATCATTAAAAATTGTTTATGCATGGATTCTACAATGTGCTCAATAAATCTATATTTGACATGTACACCATTACCATAATGGATATTATATACCATTTCAAGGAGGCTTGCATCCACTTCCCAATTGCTATCCAATCCGAGGCAAAATCCTAGCATGGAAATAGTATCCTGAGCCCATGATTTAAAAAATTTCAAAGGATAAGGAGGATTACGGCTATCTTTCAAGATATTTTTTTCTTCAACTATTTTATTTAGGAAAGAATTTTTGCTCCTTTCATCCGCTGCTTCATAATCACTAGCAATCTTTTCTAGGTCAATGTGGACGTCTCCAAATTCTTGGGTTGTAAACCCCAACACTTTTCCAAATTCTTTTGCATTAATGGATAAAATTTCTTCTTTGGTATCCTTATTTACAATTGCTCTTTTGTTACCATCATAATTTGGGCATAGACCATGATAAATTCTGGGCAAGGGAAAACCTCATGTAACATCATGCGCCCTAATCTAGTTACCCATGGTGCATTGATACTATCAACATTCTTTTTCTTGGCAACCTGATTCTCACATGAAAATCTATGTTCTGAGGTAAATCTACCATACATGTTAGGATCATAAATATCATGGTATTCATCAGTCAAATCTAAGGTTTTAAGCAATTCAGAATAATCTATTTTTTTATCTGTACTTGCTCTGCCTTTCCCAAAAACTCTGTCTGGTCTGCTAGTGGTGGTAGACATGCTTATACAGTGTGAAATTTTTCTTAAGTCTCTCAACCCTAAACGCAAAGTTTGACAAAATAAGATTTTAAGAAAAAAGTTTGACAAAATAAGATTTTAAGAAACGATGAAATGTAACCTAGGGTTTCTATGTTTTGTCTTACCGGCTTTGTTGGAAATGGCACTGCAATGAGCAATCTAAAATCTCCCTGGTGCACAACAATGAGCAACCCTGACACCCCGTGTGTTGATCCTCTCGGCTCTCACTATAAAATAAAATCACTTAGCAGTAAAAAGTAGAAACTAGAAAGTTTTCTTTTTTTTTATGAAGTGACTTTTTTAGCGAATGAAACGTCAAGTCAAGTTTCAATGTGTCACTATTAGTACATGTCTGACAGCTGTCCTGCATTGACAGCTTACATCAATCTCTAAATCGTTGATCTTTGTAAATCTAAGGGTTTAGGGTGATTCCGAAGATTTAGGTTTGCAAGCCTAGCATTCTGTGCATTTCATTCTGGAATGCAACTAGAACCATCCATCAAATGTTCATCGAATGGCGAGTATTTTATGATATAAACAATAAACATAATCTACATTTCTTCATTCATTTAATGTTCCAAAATCTTGAATAACCCTGAGCTATTAAGATTTAGAAGAAAAACACACACAACTTGGAGACAGATAACCATATACATGCAACAAGCATTACTCATTTAAAAACAACATGAAATTACTAAATTTATGCCACCCAGTAAGACTGTATCTTATTATTCCATCAAAATTTGCCAAGTCTAAAACAACCAACCCTATGAAATGACTCAATGAGCAAGACAGTTCTTTTATAGATCAGGAACGTGCTATCAGTATTGAATACATTGTACTTCAAATTGTTACAGATACAGAGAACAAAAGCTTGTCAATCCTCAGTTCCATATTTGTCATTCCACTCATTGTATGTCTCCTCTATCGGCCAAGGGAATGAAAGTATTTCTTCAATCTGGCCATTATGGCTGACATACCTGGCATCCAACATACTTTTTACGTGGCTACAGAACGTAGAAAGATTCCTTTCAAGAGTGTTTAGATTGTCCAACGCTAAGCTCAGTACTTGCATACTCATAGTTGGATCACTTGCAACTACATCACAACAAGTGGGAATTAATCGATAAAAATTGTCTACAATCTCATTTCTCCACTTGTCCAAGTCTTTTGTTTTTCCATCACCATCCAAGATGGGAGGTGACCACTTAGTGTCCAACCCTTCAAAACCCCGCAACCTCTCTTTCATAATTGAATCAAATTTCAACTGGAAACTGGCCACATCCTGAAAACACTTCAACATGTTTAGCACCTTTTGTATGTCAGGAGGTGCATTGGAATCATACCTGACACACCTCAGAAATTCTTTGACTTTTTCAGTTCTATGTAACCATTTTTTTAAGCTCAATAGTCTCTGTTTGTCAGACTCATGCTTTTCATAGGCTTGTCTCAACTGTGAGTAGGATTTCCAAGTCTCATCAACTCTGGTCAAAATGTTTGTCACCTTGTTCTTGATCAAGTTGGTGACCACCTCTTTAACCTTGTTATCCTTTTCCTCCTTCAATCTCCTATTATCCTCCTTCAACTCTTTAATCTCTACAAGGAGAGGCTCTATATCCACTGGAACAGATTCTGTAGTTGGGATCACTGGAGGAGGGGCTAAAGTACTAGCTACCAATGACAGTTGTTGCTTCAACATGTTTATCTCTGCAACTGCCCGAGAATAATCAAGTTGTAACTAATTGTAATCCTTTTCCAATTTGTTAGCAGTTGCTTCTGCAAATTGTGCAGTGTGTACATTTAGGCTTGCATCCTGAGGAGTAGGGGTATCAGATACTCTTTTTATTATTACATCCCCTATCGGCTCTCCTAATTGAACCCTAGGCTTTTTGTTGTTTAGGGCTCGAGCCCATATTGCCAATGTTTCAAATTTAGGGTTGAAGGCTGCACCAGAGAGGGCCTTTTCAATCTCTTCCCCTGTCACATCTAAATCATCTCTAGTGATTGTATCAAATGCAATGGCATCTGATAGAGTCCAGTGAGGTAGAAGCAGAATATTGCTTTTTGCCACCAGTGCTCTCCCTTTCTCTGGAGCCATTTTACTTATAGACGTTGTAATTATTTTAGGACCCTCTGAGTAATAACATCATACTCCTTTGGGTCTGCTCCAGCCTTGGCATCTTTAATTTTCTTCTGAAATTACTCACTCCTCACTTTCAAAACATAGCTCCTAAATTCAGGAGTGTTGACAAATTCATCATCCTCCATAAACTTGTCACAGGCCATCACCCTAATATCTTCAATATCAAAAGTAGGGTTTCTCATTACTCTCACTGCCCTATTCTCTAGGGATGAATAAGGTCTCGGTCTATCGGGTGAACGAGGGCCAGTTTCTTGTGCATGTTCCTCCTCCCCCTCTAGGTCAACTACCTCTATCTGCTCTGGGTTCTCCAAATCAATAATCTTGGCCCTTTTGGCAGGGGAGGGGCCAACTGATTCCCTCTTTACATCATACTCTCCACTTGAGTTGCCAGGCTCATAAGCATATCTCTGTTCTCTTGTAGGGGCAGAGGCAATCAACTATTCTGCATTATCTAGCATTTTCTCAATTCTCTTGATTGGGTCTTGCACTTCTGCAAATGCACGCGGATATGCAGGATTCATGTTTCTCTTCATATTCTCACTAGCCATGATAGTAGCCCACTTGATCCTCAAGTGGTGGACATCATTCATAGTAAAAACAATTCCTAGCAATGTCCTCATCGTAATCCACCTGATGAAAGTACTTGACCCTTCCCTTGTACTTGTTGACTCTGAATCTGGTTTTGCTGATGAATCCCTCAGGGTCAAAAGACCTTGGTTGTTCCAAATACATTCCAAAACATTGCATAACTGAATAAATTTGGTCCAACCCACTCTTATCAAGGATCACAAAATCACAAAATCTTATGGAAGAAGGGAAGAATGAACCTTTCTTGCGGTTCCTAAAGTGCTTTTTGTTAGAATCATTTAACTGCTTTATAACTTCTAAAAATGCCACCCTCTTTGGCACATATTTGGGCAGTATGTGAGGTGCAGTCTGGCATCCATAGACCCTTATGCAAGTAGTATGCTCATGATAGAACCAATCACCCCAATTGTGATCAATTCCAAGGTGGGGAGTCCTGTCTAAAGGTCGTAAGAAATCCATTACATCAGGATGCAACCTTTTACCCTTTGGCTCCAAAAATCCAAGGATTCTCCTCACAAAATATTCTTCAAAGATGACATAATATGTTGTGACACAGTGCATATCCAGCATACATGTCCATACTTGCACTGGCAGCTTGTTCCCTTGAGCATCTAAATCTTTGACATGCAAATTGTGGTGCCACATCCTTGATAAAGCAAATAAGTACATATGGCAAAACAAGGAGTACCATATGAATTCAACTTGGACATCCGGTTTAGACAAATTATTTTTGATCTTTGTCATCTGATCATGCATATGGTCAGCTATGAAAGTGGTATAATCATATGGTTCCTTGACATCTAGTTTCTGAATATCAACAGCCATCATCATCAAAGAAATAGACATTCTTTCTAAAGCATCTCTACCTAATACTTGACACAGACTGATAGGTTCTGACAAAATATTCATTAAACATACTACAATGAAAAGGCTCCTCATCATCTGAAATCTTTACCAATTTCCCACCAACACCCCTTGGCCTGTGCTTTGGTAAGTTATATTCCTTGTAATGTCATTTCACAGTCTGGTATTTTTTCTTGCAAGCCCTAAGGTTAATTTGTTTGTTGGCTGCAAGGTCCAAGTTGAATATAGTGGCAATGTATCCTTTGGTAAACTTGATCAATTTTCAACCATTTCCATCTATTAATATCCTAGTGGCTGGATTATACCTTAATGATGTTGACCTAATTAAGTCAAGGTTGGGGAAAACATTAGGACAAATGAGCTTGGCTAAATCATATTTCCAGGCATGACAAATAGGGGCCTTATAGTTCCTCCTCTTATGCCAATGCTCAAAGAGGATCCAACCTGGGACAGGTAATTTGGCGTCCCAGCAATTATAGCAGTAGTCAAGAAATCTATCCTCGGCTCTGCCTAGACCATGAAATTTCAAAATTGTTCTAGCAGAACCAGGGAGTTGGATCATAAGATCCTCATCTAAGCTTCGTTTTGAAGTGGAAGGCTGGCCTGACTGACTCATTTTTCTTTTATGAAGGTAGCTTAGGGTTTTTATGGTTGATAATGGCCCTAAAAGCTTCAAAATTAACCTATAGTCGGAAAAACCAAGCACATAGGAGGAATAGTTACTTACTAGTTTTCCATGCTTGCAGAAGCTTGAGATTAATTTTTCCTGCTCGTTCTGATGATTTCTTTTGAATGCAGTCGTGCTCTCAAGAATACCTTAATCCTTGAATTCCTGCACAATTCTCTGTATTAATGAACTTCATGCTGCAAGAATACCTGCACAATTCTCTGTATTAATGCACTTCATGCTGCAAGCACTTCGAAATCTTTCTCTTTTGAAACTTTGAATTTGGGCCATTGATCTTTTCCTTACATTCTAAAATCCATGGTCCTGATTGGTTGACTAGATTTGACAATCTTCGTTGCCATTCAAAAAATGTACGAGTCGGATACGTGGTAGCACCTCACAGCATAACAGCCTATGATGGCCCACCTCTTACCTACCCCGCACTGGTGTGCCTCACTTCTCAAAAAAGAGAATGCCACATGTCGCGATGTCATGACCACGTAGCGTAGATTCCAACTAAAGAGATTCTCCTTGCGACGATATGCAACCATTGGATCAAGTCTTTTGCCAGCTTAGATTTTTTGACATGTGTCATTATGTCATAGTCACACAGCAAATATTCTCTCCTGACAGATTCCTCATGCACCCTTGCGCGACCATTGGATTTTGCCCTTCCTGCAACTGTTGGATCAAGTCTTTAGTGGGATAGGATGCCAGCTTTAATTTTTTAACATGCTTTGTTTTGTCGCAGCCACGTAGCGAATATTCTCTCTTGATAGATTCGTCATGCACCCTTGCATGACCATTAGATTTTGCCCTTCCTGCAACTGACGACAGCAGGTAACCTCTAGAATCCTAGATTAAGGGGCCGGTCAACTTACGAATATTAGGACATGAAGTCATGACTTCACTGACCGACAACCTGCTCGCATATTAACTTCTTAAACAATTAAAAAGTGGACCCTACTAGCTTGCTAGGTTAACCCGTTCCCCACCAAGCCGTGACTGACAAGATTAGGTATAAGGGGCCAGTAAACAACATGGTTTCGATAGCTTAGGTTTCAACTTAGACAACCGGCAACTGAAGGTAGCAAGTCAACATAAGATTATGCAGAGGGTTTCTCGTATGAAATGTCAACCATTGATATTTGGGAATCTAACGGTTCAAGTGTTAAAACCTAATTATGCAAATATTTCAAGCATCATGCATGTAGATGAACTACACTATCAATAGAAAGTGTAATTTTACTTGTGCATATAAAATTTTGTGATTAATCTACCTAAAAACAACAAAATTGAAATTAAATTAAATCCAAAAAGATTGAGAGTTCACATATATTATAGCTCTCTTAGCTGTGCCTATCTCAAGAGTCAAAAAGCAAACAAGTGCCAAGCAACATTAGAAACCTCTAACCATAATAGAGAGTCAAAGACCATCACCAAATCCATGTCAACATATATAAATTAAAGCAAACATATAAGAAGCAACATTAGAAACCTCTAACCATAACAGAGACCAAATTATATTAATACAAAAAGTAGAAATTATATTAATACAAAAATGATTTACACTTGGGTAATTATATTAATACAAAAAGATTTACACTCAGGAAATTATATCAATACAAAAACCACTCCAGCGGTCAGCCCAAGCTCCAAAAAACACACAGCACCAAAGAGGCTACCATAGTACCATAGAAATCCCTAGCCCCTTGACTGAACGACTCCTCAAAAACTTGCCACCCTACCACCCCAGCACAGAAATTACCAAAAAAGTAGCCCTGAGAGCCCGACCACTCCTACGGCCACTGCAAGTAGAATCCCCCCGTATTCACAATGGTTGTGAAGTATTGAAGCCATACCAGAGTATCGTATGTGTCCATTCCAATTGCCCATTGAAGAAAGTGTCTCCCACGAGCCGCCCAAATCCTATGCCTTCCGAGTTGTTGCTCATTCATGTTTAGGAGGAACGGCTGCTTAGCTACACCCTCTTGTCCCTCCCGCAGCTTCTCTAGGTCTCTCAGCCACGGGATACCAACCCCCAATTCTGCATCAATCACCATGTCTAAGTCATCCAAAAGAATATCTGGAGTGAATAACCCTCGTAGAATGATCAGTGCATCCACCTTTACCTCTCCTAGGTCCAACAAAGAAGCTAGAAAGCGTGAGGAAATATCTGAATTTACCCTATATCTATCCTCAGAGACCAAGAAGTCTTTACCAAGGACCATCTTCACTGCCTCAAGGAAGAATAGGTTTTACTGGTTACAAATGTTCATCAGTCTACCATCTCTGATACGGCCCAGAAAGGCGACCTGGCGCTTATTGTAGCGGAGCCTTATGGGAGTCTCCATGCTATATTTTGAGCAAGCCAGTCGAGTGCCATTTTGCTGGAGACCTCTAGGATTTAAAGGAAGATCGTTAATGAACACACGCTTCAACTGACATGCATTTATTCATTTATTCATTGTCCAGATTTTTTGTAGCGTCAATCTTCGACTCGTGTAAGGATCGACCATTACCAAAAGTTATTTAATAACTTGTCAAATCTATTTAATAAATTAAAAATCAATGCTTGGGAAAAGTATTTTGTAGGCCACCAAATGAAATCGATATCAATGATTCAATATATAAATTTATAATAATATCATATTTTATATAATATAATATATAATTTTATATTGAAAATTTTGTTCTTTGAAACATCTATGATCTGTATACATTGCAATTTCAAACCGTAATTACTTCTATATTATTTAGTAAAATTTAACATCACCCTTCAAAAAGATTGGGGAATTACATCGTACATGAACCTCTAACCAAACTCAATTCTAAACAAAACTCCTATCCTTCGACCTTCAATCCTTGCTTTGATCCTCCAAAATATTTTTGGTTCCTCTTTTCGACGACGCATAATGAATATTTCACTGTAGTCCATAATTATCCTATTAACAGGCAATGGATCCGTTACAAATTTAATTGTGTGGTCATTCACAATGTCAGTCAATGATTCACTATATTACCTTGCATTATATTTACAAGAAACCACTAGGCATGGGTAACAATAAGGCCAATAATGGAGAATTAAATTGATTTTCTCGAGGTCACTGGCAATTGAGTTGCAATACCAATTCCATGCGTCAATTTGAATTTCTAGTTTCTCATACATGCATGCATGTGTGGGAGATTCAACCCACCACCCAGAATAGAATGCATCATTTGCAAATGTTAAAAGTGTTGATTCTTTACATGATTTATTCCACTTGACGAATGCTCATATTTCTTCATTCCGAGACATGCAAAGCAATAACAACTTGCATAGCCACACACAAACAAAATTTTCCATCATCTTAGATTCTTATTACTATTCTACATCTGTGAACTGAGAACTCTATCACACAGTTAAAGTCAAAATCATGAATGATCACAAAATAAATACTTGGTAACTTACTTTCTTCACACAGCTGCTGTAATGAAAGCCATTACTTTGAACTTTTATAGTCTATTGATTCTTGACCTATCTGAAACTTAGTAATGCAATATAAGTTCGAAACACTAAAGACTATCATATATACATTACATGTACGTCTGTGACAAATGGGTAATAAATAACAAGCAACTCTGTTTAATTCATATTAGCTAATCTGTGCGGTTTGTCATGACTCAATACTCACTTGCCATTAATGAACTTAATTGAGCATTGGCTAATCTATGTGGTTAAGTGCATTCAATCAAATCAATCGTACCACCACTGACCATTTGATGCACCCTAGAACGAAAGATGAACAGTTGTAGTTCAATTCCGGAAGGTAGATCTCCAATGCTACACATTGCTAACAAAATTCTCTGGAATCAACTAGCAGTCGTTAGATATTATTAGATCAACGGTTGACATATATATATAATATATAATATATTTTATTGATTATTGTGCAAAGGTGGCAGCGCGGCAGAGCATAAGTCCTCAGTTGTACAACTACAAATTTGGGAAATTAGGTGTGTCAGTACTTATGCCATCGATTTGTGATCATCTGACAACCAAAATCTATTAGAATTTTTTCCATTTAATGACATCCATGCTTGAAGTGACCTCTGTCCTTTCATAATATACAAGGAATGTCATGAAAAGCACAATTGCACATATTTGGGAAGGCAATTTATGTAGCTCAATTAAATAATTATCTATTAATTTTTGTTAATCAGGATCGTTGTTACTTGACACTTGTCTCTATTCCAGAGACTTTATGTAGAAAGATGGGTGTGTCAGAACTGCAGCCCAGAATGGAACTTCAACTAAAGTCTAATGCCATTCACACAGTATGATTTTTTATTGGCATAACAGTTTATTTCGCCAATTAATTTTTTATTGGTTTGAAACTATATTTAAATTCGCCAATATTTTTTTTATTGCTTTGAAAATTGGTTTAATTCGCCAATGTAAATACATTTTCTAGTTTGAAATTAGATTTTAATCACCAGCAAAAATATTTTTTTATTTTGAAAACAGGTTTAATTCGCCAATGTAAATATATTTTCTAGTTTGAAATTAGATTTTAATTGCCAGCAAAAATATTTTATTATTTTGAAAACAAGTTTAATTCGCCAATGAAAATATTTAATTGGTTTGAAAATAGGTTTTAATCGCCAATGAAAATATTTTATTGGTTTTTAAAAAATTACAATTCGCCAAGATTTTCCATAGAGCTCTAGCGATTACAATAGATTTGCCAAATAAGATTTTTTTTTCCAGAAAAAATTAAAAAAATTGCTAATAAAATTAATATTTTTCTCAGGAAGTATACATGATTCGCCAGGTTTATACACCTTCTCTGAGGGGGGGGTTCTTAAAGTTATCCCTGATTGGAGATATATATTCAAAAAGTTATTGGAAATTGAAATACAATCTCATTTTTATGAATGCCCTAAGGTGTTGGGTGTTACTTTCTATTTGGTGTTAATGATGGGAGATATCTATTCAAAAAGTTATTGGCAATTGAAATACAATCTCATTTTTATGAATGCCCTAAATTTACACATAACAAAAAATAATCTCTAATAGACTTCTTTAAAATCAGACATTCTTACCAGTAGACTAACAACCTTTTTAACCATTTAACCAATTTTGGGCCTTCAGGCTTCACATTGATCAATCAACTTTGGGTAATTAGAATGCATCATAGTAAACTTAGATCTTTCTATACATGTGTTTAAAAGGACTAGAATGGTTGACATGGTTATGGTTAAAGCAAAATGTATAATTCCAATCATATTGTTTTTAATATGCATCACATTTAAACTTCCAATTATATTGTTTTTATTTTGTTACCCTATTTACTTGTTCAATTAGGGGTTGAATTCCTAAGTAAAGCTAAAGGTGGTCTTATTAGCCTATTAGGCCACCGCCAAGCAAGATAACAATTTGGTGTATGAGGCCCACCCTTGCAAAACTCCATAAGGAGGTTGTTTTGCCATTTACTTTAATATTTTTTAGATTTATACATGTTTAGATTTAGGCCCTTTAACCAAATTTCAATTGACTATCTCCTCGTACTTGCTGTAACAGTCTCTCTTGAACTCAAAAGCCATGTTTGTTTTACTCTTTTTAGCTCATCAAGGGCTTGAATTTTATTTTTCACATATGATACAGATGCATCTTTATGTGTCAACTCACTTTTGTAGGCTTCCCTAGCTTTTTATTTCTTTAGTTTAAGACCCCTTGACCAAATTTGAATTGACTATCTCAGCTTCCTTGTTGTGGCAATCTCTCTCAAACTCAATAGCCATGTTTGTTGTACACCTTTTTTGCTCATCAAGAGATCTAATTTTATTATTCAGATATGATAAGGATGCATTTTTAGGTGGCAACTCTCACTTTTGTTATTTGTAGACTTCTATGTTTCTTTTAGCTTAAGAAGTTTCTCATGTAACTATTTGACTAAGAAAGCTTGTTTTGCTTCTCCCCAAGTGAAAACATGTTAGAGCATTTCCTCCAAAAGAAAGCTTTCCTATCCAAGTTCTAGGTGAGAATAACACTCCACAAAAGACTATGCAAATGAATATTTTAAAATGCAATGCGTCAATAACTAACATCAATATCTTTGTAACTATATGCTTAAGTGTCTCCATAAATCACACTTCAGAAAGCTAGGGTTTCTAGAAAACTTTGATTGAAATGATCTACCATTTTACCTCAATATGAATATAAAAAATATGTAGGTGAACTGATTTTAAGTTTCTTTTACAATGTAATGTTGGATTTAGGACAGACAACTGAGAGGGGGGGTGAATCAGTTGTCCAAAACTTTCTTCCAATTAATCACTTAAATCCTTTTCTTAATTCAGCAGCATAATAATAAATCAATCATGGAAACATAATGCAACAATTCAATAGCAGAAACACATTAACACATATGACACCAAGATTTTGACGTGGAAAACCCAGTTAAGGGAAAAACCATGGGGTGACTAACCCAAGATTGTATTCTCTGTTAAAAGAATAGAAAGAACAAAATGGCACATGCCAATTAGGGCTCACTGCCTGAGCACACTGCTCACAAGAGGCCCACTGCCTACAGGAGACACACTGTCTACAGAAAAATAAGTATTACATACTTGAACTGAAGAATAGCATCTTCACCATCCTTGAGTCAGTTCCATTTAAGCCCAATATTGTTGCTCTGCCTTTCTCTCTTCTCCTCTCTACCACACTCTCATCACCACAAGATACTTTGAAATGACTTTACAACTCCTTATTTATACAAGACATCGACTTAGGGATAATCCAAGTCGGCATACATTACAGAGCAAATACATAAATACAACATGACTTATTACAAAAGAGTTCACTTAGATCAACACACTATCAACCACAGGGATCTGAGACTTCAATCTTCCTTTAGGAACACACCATTCTTCGCAGAACATCTTCAAGATCATCCGCAGGATGTGTAACTCATCTCGTCAGCCAGACTTAGGAAGAACATCATCATCCGAAAGTAATTCTTCAATTACGAGCTCAATCTTCATTGTGGACCACCAACATGAACTAGACACAATCCAAAGACCTCCACAAGCTTGCCTGAATCACCAAGAACATCCACACTACTTCTGCTTACTGAAATCATTCTCTCCTTCATCTGGAACCTCAAGAACACAGTCTACCATCACTGTCATATTGAAATAGATGCTTGCGGACCTCCAGACCACGAACCAATTGAGTTGTCAATTCACATTGACTTCCTAAACACTCCACCAAATCTGCAGAACAAGATATTGCATTTCTGGATCTCACCGGACCTATCTGTGTCACTCTGTCACCTCTGAACACCTGCCATAACTAGTTTTACTTAAGTGGCCATAACTTCTTCAGATCTTCATGCGGACCTCTAAAATCTTTACTGGATCATCTTAAGACACATATCTACAAACCCTTTGATGCGCATCCTCTGATCTTCATCTTAGTTGGGATCTTTACCTCACTGTCTTCACTATTCTTCTTTGTTCCTGATAAGACTAATTTTCTCAATATCCTCAGCATACAGCTCATCCAATCCTTATCATCAATGCAATAGGAGTATGTTGACATCAATGACTACACCGGTTAGGCCCATACTTGCAACAATCTCCCACTTTGTCATTGATGGCAACATATGATGTGAAAAACTGTTTTAACCATCAAGACAAGAACTTCTCCTTACTGATATAACTCCCCCTATCAATAACAACCATTTACATGTCTTCTCATCTTTTACTGCTCCCCCTTTGATCAGCAACTACTTGTTTTTCACATGTCGTCTCTCCCCCTTTGACATCAATGGCAAAGGGCACATACTTGCATTACTTCAGAATCATACCAGCTGCTCCCCCTGAGTAGCAGCTTCCCATCATCAATCCGAACCACAAAATATGACTATGAGATCCACCGAACTGATGCACATCAGTGCACCTTAATTTAGAACCGGAGGGATAATAACCCCTAACTTCTCCCTGAGATACTCAAAAGAGTCCTTAGGTAGAGGTTTGGTAAAAATATCTGCAATCTGATCCTTGGAAGGCACAAACTCCAACCTGACTTCATTCTTGTTCACTTGCTCTCTCAAAAAGTGAAACTCGATGGATATATGTTTAGTCTTTGAATGCAACACCGGATTCTTTGATATATTTATTACACTTGAATTATCACAGAAGATTGTGATAGATTCCTCATACTCCACTCTGATGTCTCTTAGCATTTGCTTCATCCACAATACTTGAGTGCAACTACCTGCTGCTGCAATATATTCTACTTCTGCAGTGGATAGAGATATTGCCTCTTGTTTCTTGCTCAGCCAAGAAACTAATCTCTTTCCTAAAAAGAATGTTCCACCACTGATACTCTTCCGGTCATCCACATCTCCTGCCCAATCCGCATCTGTATATGCATGAAGAGAGAAATTATGGTCTATGGGATACCACAAACCATACTCAACTGTCCCTTTTAGATATCTAAAAATCCTCTTGATTTCCATGACATGAGATTCTCTAGGATCAGCTTGGAATCTAGCAACAAGACCAACAACATTCATAATGTTAGGTCTAGTTTGAGTGAGATACAATAATCCTCCAATCATTGACCTATACTTTTTCTAATCAGCCTTAGGAGAGTCATCATCTTTGCTCAATTTACATCCGGTTGCCATGGGAGTACTCATTGGTTTTGAGTCTTCCATCCCAAATTTCTTCAACAATTCTTTCACATATTTGGTCTGATAAATGAAGATTCCTTTCTTTATTTGAATAATTTGCAGACCTAAGAAGAAATTCATTTCCCCAAACATGGACATCTCAAATTCACTTTTCATTTGATTTGAAAAAGTTTTGCACATACTATCTCTTCCTCCAAAAATGATATCATCAACAAACACTTCAACAATCAAGATATTTTCATGATCAATTTTGAAATACAAATTACTGTCAGCAGTACCTTTGTTGAACCTAATCTTCAAAAGATGCTTATCCAATCTTTCATACCAGGCTCTTAGGCCTTGCTTTAGTCCATACAGTGCTTTCTTCAACTTGCAGACCATATCACCATGATCAGACAATTGAAATCCATCTGGTTGTTCAATGTATACTTCTTCCAAGTCACAATTCAGGAAAGCAGACTTGACATCCATCTGATATACTTTGAATTCCTTGAAGGCAGCAAAGGCAAGAAATAACCTGACAGCTTGAATTCTTGCCACTGAAGCAAAAGTTTCTTCAAAATCAACTCCTTCTACTTGAGAGTAACCCTTGCAAACCAATCTGGGTTTGTTTCTAACTACTTCACCATTTTCATTCAGTTTATTCTGGAAGACCCATTTGGTTCCAATCACATTCTTGTTTTTAGGCCTAGGAACAAGATCCCAAGTGTGATTTTTCTCAATTTGCATCAACTCTACCTCCATTGCTTTAGTCCAGTTTTCATCATTGCATGCTTCATTCACTATCTTAGGTTCAATCTTTGAAATTAGACAATACTCTTATGAATCTTGAGCAATTTCCTTCTTCTTGTTTGAACACCTTTGCTTTTATCACCTATGATCTGGTCTTTTGAGTGATTCAGTTTTACATACCTGGGAATTTTGGGACTTACCTGCACTTCTATTTCTTACATAGGTTCATTCAAACCTATCTCTTCTTCCTGATTCACTGGATCAATTTGAGTCTGAATTTCAGAAGGGGCTTTGACTCCTTGGATCAAAACATCATTATGATCATCTTCATCATATTCATAAAACCTTGAGGGTTTTTCAATAGCTTCATCAACCTTCACATTTGTACTTTCTATAATCTTTCGCAATCTCTTGTTATAACACCGGTATGCTTTGCTTTGAGTAGAATAACCCAAAAATATTCCTTCATCACTTCTAGCATCAAATTTACCTAAATCTTCATCTCTTTTAATGTAACATTTGCTACCAAAAACTCTGAAATACTTCACAATGGGAGTGATGCCAAGCCAAAGTTCATAAGGAGTCTTACCAGTATTGCTTCTGATTTGTACTCGATTGAGAGTATAGACTGCAGTGCTTACATCTTCTCTCCAATAGATCTGAGGAACATTTGCTTCCATCATCATGGTTCTAGATGCCTCCTGGATGGTTCGGTTCTTTCTCTCCACTACTCCATTCTACTGTGGTGTTCTTGGAGCAAACAACTGTCTTTTTATCCCATGTTTCTCACAGAATTCTATGAACTCACCGGATGTGAATTCTCCACCTCTGTCATACCTTAGACATTTTATGTTCAATCTAGTTTCATTTTCTACCATAGCCTTGAATATTTTGAATTTCTCAAGGGCCTCAGATTTCTCTTTCAGAAAAGTTACCCACATCATCCAGGAGTGATCATCAATTAATAACATGAAGTACTTATCACCTTGCACATTCCTGATTCTTGCCAGACCACATAGATCAGTATGAACTAAGTCCAATAATCTGGTAGAAGACTGTTCTTTACTTTTGAAAGTGACTCTACTCTGCTTACCCAACTGACATTCTTTGCACAAACTATTAGTAGGTTTTACCAATCTTGGAAGATCTCTTACAGCCTGAGTGTTGCTTATCTTGATGATATTATCAAAATTCACATGACACATTGTCCTATGCCACAAGCAACTCTGATCAATTTGAACAAATAAGCAACTTTTACCAGTACCAACCAAGTGGAAGATATTACCTTTAGTTTGAGTACCGGATGCAATCTTCGTTCCAGAACTTTCAAAAATTTTGCATTTTCTATTTTTGAATCGGAGATCATAGCCTTTGTCCATCAACTGTCCAACACTGAGAAGATTGTGCTTTAGGCCTTCAACATATAGTACATTACTAGTTTTGTTCTTTCCATCAAAAGAAATAGTTCCTCTACCTTTGATTCTGCCAGCAGAATTATCACCAAATTTGACCACTCCTCCTTCATACCTTTGCAAATCTATGAACTTATTTTTGTCACCTGTCATATGGTGAGAGCATCCACTATCAATGACCCAATCATTCTTTTCTTCAACTTGGGCAGCCAGAGCTCTTTCTACAATTTTATGATTAACAGATTCAGAGGGCATTGGATCTTCTTCCTTGATGGCAATAAACACCCAGTCACTTCCAGATTTGTTTCATGTCTTTGATTCATCATTTGTTACTCCTTCATCATCATCATCTTCATGAACATAGTAACCTTTCTTTTGGAACCTTGATCTGTTAGGATTTGGCCTTGAAAATATTTTCGAACACCTTGAGGCAAAATGACCAATCTTATTGCAGTTAAAACATTTAAAGGGCAGTTTCCCCTCATACTTACCGGATCCTCTTGGCAGTCTTTTTGCAATAAGGGCTTCAAGTTGAGCAGCTTCTGCTTCATCTTCTTCTAGGTCTTTCCTTGCTTTTTCATACCATGATAGTTTCTTTGAAGAGTTCTCTCCCAGATCAAACTTTTGTTTTCCTTTTACAGAGGCACTAGCTCTGAATGCAGATTCAATCTTGGGGGGGCATCTCCAAACTCAGTTAATTCAAATGCAGCCAATTTACCAACCAATTGATCTCTTGTGATACCTGAAAAGGATCTGAATTCTTCAATAGCAGCAACCTTATATTTGTAAGAATCAGGAAGGGATCTGAGAACTTTGCCAGCAATCTCATCTTCATCCAAGACTCCACCAGCACATCTAATGCCACAAACAAGCTCATTTACTCTTGGCATAAATGTAGTGATATTTTCATCTTCTCTCATCTTCATTTTTTCAAATTTTCCTTTCAAACTCTATAGCTTGGCACATTTAACATACCTGTCTCCTTCATGCAGAAGTTCCAATTTTTTCCAAATCTCAAAAGTAGTTTCTAGGTCAACAACATTTGTCAGCTCTGAATCAGACAAGGCACTTAGAAGAGCTTCTTTAGTCCGCAGATTGTTTTTAGCATCTCTGATTTCATCTACGGTTCTCAGACCATTCTATGGAGGAGTATACTTCTTTGAAGCCATGATCCAATACCACATTCCCATACATTGCAAGTGACATTCCATGCGACTTTTCCAAAGAGTGAAATTGGTTCCATCAAACCTCGGACTATCCTTCTTGTAGGACGACATCCTAGATCTCCTCAAGCGGTTAAGCTCTTTTAAAGGAACTTAGCTCTGATACCAATTGTTGGATTTAGGACAGACAACTGAGAGGGGGGGTGAATCAGTTGTCCAAAACTTTCTTCCAATTAATCACTTAAATCATTTTCTTAATTTAGCAGCATAAGAATAAATCAATCATGGAAACATAATGCAACAATTCAATAGCAGAAATACATTAACACATATGACACCAAGATTTTGACGTGGAAAACCCGGTTAAGGGAAAAACCATAGGGTGACTAACCCAAGATTGTATTCTTTGTTAAAAGAATAGAAAGAACAAAATGGCACATGCCAATTAGGGCTCACTGCTCAAGCACACTACTCACAAGAGGCCCACTGCCTATAGGAGACACACTGTCTACAGAAAAATAAGTATTACATACTTGAACTAAAGAATAGCATCTTCACCATGCTTGAGTCAGTTCCATTTAAGCCCAATACTATTGATTTGCCTTTCTCTCTTCTCCTCTCTACCACACTCTCATCACCACAAGATACTTTGAAATGACTTTACAACTCCTTATTTATACAAGACATCGACTTAGGGATAATCATCCAAGTCGACATACATTATAGAGCAAATCCATAAATACATGACTTATTACAAAAGACTTCACATGGATCAACACAATGTCAGCCACAAGGATCTGAGACTTCAATCTTCCTTTAGGAACACGCCATTCTTCACAGAACATCTTCAAGATCATCCACAGGATGCGTAACTCATCCGGTCGGCCAGACTTAGGAAGAACATCATCATCCGGAAGTAATTCTTCAATTATGAGCTCAATATTCAGTGCGGACCACCAACACAAACTGGACACAATCCAGAGACCTCCACAAACTTGCCTGAATCACCAAAAACATCCACACTACATCTGCTTACTGAAATCATTCTCTCATTTATCTGGAACCTTAAGAACACAGTTTGTCATCACTATCATATTGAAATAGATGCTTGCAGACCTCCAGACCACAAACCAATTGAGTTGTCAATTCACATTGACTTCTTAAACACTCCACCAAATTTGCAGAACAAGATATTGCATTTCTGGATCTCACCGGACCTATATGTGTCACTCTGTCACCTCTGAACACCTGCCAGAACCAATTTTACTTAAGTGGCCATAACTTCTTCAGATCTTCATGCGGACCTCTGAAATCTTTATTGGATCATCTTAAGACACATATCTACAAACCCTTTGATGTGCATCCTCTGATCTTCATTTTAGCTAGGATCTTTACCTCATTGTCTTCACTGTTCTTCTTTGTTCCTGATAAGACTAGTTTTTTCAATATCCTCAGCATACAGCTCATCCAATCCTTATCATCAATGCAACAGGAGTATGTTGACATCAATGACAACACCGGTTAGGCCCATACTTGCAACATGTAAAACATAACACTTTAATCCCTTATTGGGATTGCAAGATATGAAGGTTTTGCCTTTTTCTATCTGAGTCATAATTGCAAAATGCCAAAAACAACACTTAGTAGTTTTGGAAGGCCAACTTTCTAAAGTCATAAAACCTTCAATATAGCTCAGAATGTTTACTGTGATTGCTTGTCAGACAACTTTGGAAGAGTAGTTTCTGATACTGCAGGAATTGTAAACACATCTATTGTGGGAGCAAACATCTACAAATTGAGATGATATTCTTGAAAAGTTTCAACAAAAACTACTTCACTGATAAAACTTTTAAGAACCAAATATCCTATATTTTGACAATTTTTGGGGGGCTATTGTCTCCTTAGGCTCTAGTAATTTACAACTCCATCTTCAATGCATATACTCATACACAATGGCTACTGGAATCCTTAAATGAACACATACAAGTGTCTTTCAATTTTCTATATAAAATGGTTACTGGAATCCTTGTGTGTGGTCTCTTTTACATGCAAATAGCAGGAAGTACCTGAACAGAACAAAGAGAGTGTTGGATGTCCATGGCAGTTTGTTGGTTTGTTGTCTCTGTTTGACCCTCTTCACTATGATAGTGCTAAAGCATCTCTCTGATTAGTTAACCTTGGTGTCAATGTCAAGATGATCATAGATCTCTAATGTCCATTGATTTTGTATTTTCATTGTTTCTCCTTTACAAAAATGGTTCTTTTATCAAAACCACTACAATTTTTACACTAGATTTTATGTTTCTCATAGGATCGGCTTGCTATTGCCAAAGAGAGAGGGTGAACTCTTGGAATGGGGGTAAATATTATGATTCAATTGATTCTTAAATGCTATTAAGTTATTATTTATTGATTGTTTTTCATAGGATTCATGGTTTTGTTTGTTCATTTAAAGAACTAAGCAATTGAACTAAGGATTGGAGACCTCCGTTTGTAACACATCCTTTCTGTGTAAGGCCTAATCATTATCCAACAAATTCATGTACTTAATAGACTTAATTATGAAGTTGTGATATAAGTTATAATAGAAATTAGAATTTTATAATAGAGTACTTGTTTACTTACCAAAAAAATTATGTTTTAAAATTATTCTAATCTATTTTTAGTTCATAAGAAAATGGGTGTCCAAATTGAATGAAGTCATTTTCTTTAGTGTCCCTCTCTTTTGGAAGACAAAGAGTCATGTGTTCAGTTTTCAGTTTTAAAAGATCAAGAAATTTATGAAGGGGGAGACATTGGAGAAAAAGGAGAGAAAAGAATATGGGGGTAACGAACAGGTAAAGGAGGGAACTCTCGATCGATGGCATACGGATTTTGGCTTCATTCTTGATTCTCAAGACATAAATTTCAAGTGCTTTAACACCCAACTGAGGTATATATTATAACATTTTTTTGTTTAATTTACGGCGCTACTGAAATATTATGGCATTTCTGCTATTATGTGGTCTCCTGATACCAAATGGCACAAATCGTACTGGAAATGGTGTACATGTCTGTGCATTGTGCATGTATGCATGCTTCTTGATTGATATTACTCTTGAGCATATGTTTTTTCTATTTTCTGACGTTATTCCCCAAGTTGTTTGATATGCCTGTAAGATTGTTTAGTTTGTTCTGTTTTCAAGACTTTATTAAGTATTGTACTTGAGGCAAATTCCATATGTAGTGACATCATTCTTCGAAATAAGAATGCTTATTTATAAACATTTGCATGTCAAAGATTTTATCAGATCATAATTTAAACTGGATTAGCAACACTTGTTATTTCTCTTTGTAACTTCTGCTGATTGAAAGCATACAATTTTCTCTTGATACTTAACGTGTATCTTTTTCTGTTGATGTTATTCTTTTATTTACTGGCAGTTTAGCATCATGCCTTTTTATAGTGTAAAATTTATTTTAGTTTTCTTTATTTAGCATCACTACTTGGCAATAATTATTCTAGAGATAAGTTTTGTTGCAGTATGGCAGCCAGTTGGTACTTGAAGTTTCCTTATAATCTATCTGCTATTCCTTGAATCTCAAAATTACCCTGCTACCTTCATTTTCCAAGCCAATTTCTCCAACTTTGCATAGATCTCCTTTGTCTACTGATGTGATCTTCAGGCAACAAGAAAAACACACCCACAAAATCATCGCCGGTTTAACTGGCATCTCAATGAAAAATTTTAAGGTATCTTTAGGACAGTCGCTTGGGTAGAAGGTCAAACATGCTCTTTTAATGATCGACTATAGGCGTAATGCAATAAGGGTTACAATGTGATGAAGTATGCACAACTCTTATACATTTAACCTGCATGGCTGCATGCGCTTAGATCTCAGGCAAAGCTTGCAATGTTAGTATGCGTTTTAGTGTGCTTCAATAAAATCACAGATTTTGAGAGCATCCTTGCAAATCAATTTCATACATATCTTGCGATCATTGCATTTCATGAGATGACATCTCTTTGAGGCATTCTGTCAAACAGTTTGTGTGCGCACCAATTACATCTGCTTGAAAGTTCCTAAAGCTCATTCTAATCCAATTTTGAACGATCCTGTAATCATTGTATTACATGTCTCTATGCTTTGGTTATGCTTGCTTGAAATGAATACATGTCTATTAGAGAATTTCCAGCCATAATTTCTGACGAAACCGGCTCCGATTTGGACACATGCAAAGAGGATACTAGAAAAGCACTCGAAATCTGGTTTTTAATTCTTGTTTTTAGCTGATTCAGCAAGTCGTTTACCCTTCTTTTGTCATGATTACTCTGAGCAATCCACACACTGTTATAATTAACCTTTTAAGAACTTCTTAATGCACATACCTATATTGTTTTAGACACCATTTATCAGCAAATGAAGCTTACCTTATTATGTGGCGGATCTGTGAAGAAAGTGGGGATTAGTCATTATTTCGAAATTAGTGTTTGATTGAGTTTATCTTAAATTCAAGATAATTTAGTAAGATTTCCTCAATTTGGATAGTTGTATTTAATGGATCTTAAATTATGATGTTAATTTATGAATAATGTTATAGATGGATTAATTTATGTGAATTAGTATTGATGCTAATATTGTATTTCATTATTTTTTATTGCATTTAAAACTTTTATTATATTTATATAGCAATAGTGGAATATATATAGATGATTTATTTATGTTGGGGTATATTTGACTAGATAGTAGTTTAATGGTACTTTATTATTATTATTATTATTATTATAAATAAATAGCATTGAAATACTTAGTGGGAAAAACGATTACCATGTTATACCTAAACTAACATCCTAAACTAACATCCTTTTAGAAGGTTTCTAAATAGATCTTAGGTCATTTAAAAACATAGCTTTTTGCAACAAGAGTTTAGCTTTCTCTATTTTTTTTAAACTTTTACTTAACTATTTATTATACTAATTTCTTAGAGGCTCCATGGAATCCTTATCTTTTAGAAAATAAAGTTATTTATGAAATAAGAAATATGTAATAATGAAACTTTGCATAGAGAATTGTATTACTTAAAAGATCTTTGTTTTCACTTATAATTTAGATAGAAGGTTTAAATTATTTATTTATAATAATTTGTATTATTGTATGACAAGTAGCATTGAAATAGAAATCAAGATTTGGGATTTAATATAGTTTTCTATTAAAACTACTAGGAAATAGGAATAGTATGCGTAGAGTAGTAATGGGGATTTGCATTGCAAAGTTATTAAATTGTGTTCTATATGTAAATGAAATAATGTTGGCTTTATATATATATATATATATATATACGGTAGGGAATTAAGTCTTTTAGATTAGATTAAGTCTTGTAAAACATATTTAGGAAATTTATTAAGTTGCGACATCAATAATGTTGCATTATCTTATTTTGATAGATAGAAGTCTAGAATTTTATTAATTTTTCTTGATGATGTCTTATTAAAAAAGGATATAATAACTTCCTTATTAAAATGTGTATAGAGGGATGGCTTAAATCTTTTGGCAAGTTATTTGGGAATTTCCTTATTTTACTCTAGATTAATTACAATATCCTTTGACCAAATCTTATAGAATTGTAGATTCCTTAAATATTCACCTTATGGTTTTGGTAATCATGATGAAGTCTTTTGATTGAATAGTTTTTTTTTTGGTACGTAAAAGATAATTTTTGTATATATATGAACTTTGAAATATACAAAATGGCTATTTTGGCTAGAGTTTCAGACTTCAATCCCAAACTTACCCTATTACTACATACTTCTACTAAATACTACTAACGAACCACACAAGGTCTCTGCTAAAAAGGAAGGCCACGCAGAGCCTAAGAAAGAAAGCAAAATTTGCAAAATTTGCCCTTATGGCTACACTAAGAATTCTAATTATCTGTTAATCTATCTATGTATCTTTCCATCATCTAGTAGGTCAATATCATAGCTATGCAGAAAAAAGGTGAAAATAAAGGGTACCTAGGAAGCTGCCAAATAATCACATGAAATTCATTTCCTGTGCCATGTCCTGAAAGGTTTGTACCCACTCGAAATGGCCATCTACTTCCTCCAACTGAAGCATCTTCTTGAGGAAAGCCATCGATTTCTCCACCTTCTCCCTCTATTCAATCAACGACATGCCTTTTAGGTCAAGGATGAAGGGAAATACTTTAATTACTTCTCCCTAATCTTGAGTCAAAGGGATGTCTCTCGCTCTTGGTTCTCCAATTCCTGCAAACACTGCACCCTAAATCTTCTCCAACCCTCCAAGTATCTCTACTTTGAAGAGCTTGGTAGTTACTGCCTTCACATCTGCCTTAGAGACGCCTACATCTAACAAGGAGGCAAGGAATCTGGATGAAATATTAGTGTCCACTATGTACGCCTCCCTTGCATCCAAGAAACTACAGCCCAGGATAATCTTCACTGTTGCCAGGATAAGGTCAACATGGAGTCCCAGCACTCTCTTGTTGTTATATGAAGCCTAATCAGACTCAGAAGTTAAATTTACCCCACTTTTAGCAGTGTGGTTTCCCCCCAAATTCCTACGGGGTCAAGGGGCAGCACCCCTTGCGGGGGTCAAGGGGCAGTGCTCCCTGTCATGATATAGGGCGGGGTCGAGGGGCAGCGCCCTCATGGGGGCTCGAGGGCAACGCCCCCAAAACCTCACAATTTTTATTATTTTATAAAGGTACTGGGAGTTATTTTTCATTGGCTGACATAAAAAAACCCTATTTTGTAACTAACATAAGTCTTGATAAAAAAGGCTAAGGGTTAGGGTTTTCGTTGATGTATTGCAGCATTTTGCAGCGATATTGAGTTGTAAAGATTGTTGGTTGTAATCAGTTTGATTTATTAGATAATAATATTGGACTCTCTATTAGTGGATGTAGCCCGAGTTTAGGTGAACCACGTTAAAACTTGTCTCTCATTGTTATTATTTATGTGTATTTTCATTCCTCTGTTTAATCTTTATTTGCATTTAATTGATATCTTTTGTCGGCTAACCCTAACAAGTGGTATCAGAGTGGGTTGTGTTCAATTATCATCTACAAGAAGGTCTCACGGTTAAGTGGGAGTCTCACAGTTGAGTGGGAGCAATGGCGGATGAGGGTAAATTGAAGGTCGATAAATTTAATGGGCAGAGCTACCAGTTATGGAAGATGCAGATGGAGGGTTACCTCTATCAGAAGGATTTATGGAGGCCGTTGGAAGGAGTATCCAAGAAACTAGCAAGAATGATGGATGAGGATTGGGAACTTCTGGACAGAAAGGCATTGGGAACCATTCGGTTGTGCCTGACACTATCAGTGGCATTCAATATAGCAGAAGCAAAGACAACAAATGGTCTGATGAAAGTTTTGGCTAAATTGTATGAAAAACCCTCAGCCTCAAATAAGGTATTTCCCATGAAGCATTTGTTTAATCTGAAAATGATTGGAGGTGGATTTGTGACAAATCATTTAAATGAGTTTAATACAATTACCATTCAGTTAACTTTTGTAAAAGTGAAATTTGATGAAGAGGTGAGGGCTCTCTTGGTTTTATGTTCTTTGTCAGAAAGCTAGAATAGCTTGGTAATGTTTGTAAGTAACTTTGTCTCTAGTTCAAACACTTTGAAATTTGATGATGTTGTTGGTGTTATACTTAGTGAGGAAATGTGATGAAAAAGCTCAGGAGGGTCCACATCAGGTAGTGTTTTGAATGTAGAAAGCAAGGGAAGATTAAAGAAGAGAGGAAAAGGTTCTGGAGGGCATGGGAAGTCACGAGGAAAATCAAAGGATAAGAGATCCCAATCCAGAGGATAGAAGGATTGTTGGTACTGTGGGAAACCAGGTCATCTAAAGAAAGATTGCTGGTCTCAGAAGAATAAAGAAGGAAATAAGGAGGCAAATGTGGTAAGTAATAAATCTAAAGATGATGCTTTGATTCTTTCCCTAGATAATGTTGTTGATTCATGGGTTTTAGATTCAGGGGCCTCATTTCATGCTATGCCCCATAGAAATTATTTTCTTGATTATGTCCAAGGGGATTTTGGGCTAGTTTATTTGGGAGATAACAAACCTTGTTAGATTGTTGGAAAAGGAAGAATCAAGATTAAGTTGTAGAATGGGAATCACTTGCTACTACAAGAGGTAAGGCATGTTCCAAGGTTGAGTAGGAATTTAATTTCAGCAGGGCAGCTAGCTGATGAAGGTTGCATAGTTACTTTCAGTGATAAAAATTAGAAGGTTTCAAAAGGTGCCTTAATAGTAGCAAAAGGTGTGAAAGTAGGAACCTTATATCTTTGTATAGGTCACACTGTTCCTTCTACTTTAGCTATTGCAGAGAAAAAATAAACAGGCTCAGGAATAGTTACTGCAGGTTTGCAGGAAGAGACTAAAATAAATGCTACAGATTTTGAGACAACACTATGGCATAACAGACTTGGACATATGAATGAAAAAAGTATGAAGGTACTTCATTCTAAGAAAGTTTTACCAGGTCTGAAATGTATTAATATGGATTTTTGTGAAAGTTGTGTGTATGGCAAACAAAAGAGAGTCAGTTTTCTCAAGGCTGGGAAGTAAAAGAAAGATGAAAAGTTGGAGCTTGTGCATACAGATGTATGGGGACCAGCTCAGGTATCTTCTCTCGATGGCTCTCGGTATTAGGTTACATTCATAGTTGATGCAACTAGGAAGGTATGGATTTATTTCCTTAGGTAGAAATCTGATGTATTTGAAACATTTAAGAAATGGAGAAGCTTGGTTGAGAATAAGACAGGTAAAAGATTAAAATGTCTCAGATCTGATAAAGGTGGTGAGTATTGTAGCAAAGAATTTGAGAATTATTGTTCCTTTAATAGAATTTGTAGGTAGAAAATGGTTCCAGGGACTCCACAAGAAAATGGAGTGGCTGAACGCATGAATAGGACAATACTGGAGCATGCAAGGACCATGAGATTGCATGTTGGGCTGCCTTTAAACATGTGGGCAGAGGATGTCAACATCGTTGTATATTTAATTAATAGAGGTCCTTCAGTTCCTTTGGGTTGTGGTATTCCAGAGGAAGCATGGGCAAGTAAGAAGGTGAGTTATTCTTTTCTCAAAACCTTCAAATGTGAAGCATTTGCACATGTAGATTCTAAAAATAGAGCCAAGCTGGATGCAAAATTGAAAAAGTGTATCTTCGTTAGATATGGCATTGATGAATTTGGTTATAGGCTTTGAGATTTTGAAAATTAAAAAATTGTGAGAAGCAGGGATGTTGTATTCAATGAGAAGGTGTTGTACAAAGATCAGTTGCAGCAGCATGAGAAGAAAGAAAAGGATTATGTGGTGCTGGATGATACTCCAAATAGTGATGTTCCAGTGGTTCCTCATGCTTCGCAACAGCAACAAGAAATACCACAAACTCCAGTGAATGTTAGACGGTCAACAAGGCTAAGTAGACCTTCTGAAAGGTTTTCTCCCTCTTTGTATTCTATTTTGTTAACAAATGCTGGTGAACCAGAAGGGTATGATGAAGCTATGCAAGTGGATACAAAGGTTCAGTGGGAGCTTGCAACGAAAAAAGAAATGGACTCTTTGCTGAAAAATCAAACTTAGGAATTATGCAAGTTGCCTGCATATAAAAAGGCTTTACCAAACAAATGGGTTTATAGGCTGAAAGAGGAAGCTGAAGGTAAGAACAGATTTAAAGTCAGGTTAGTTGTAAAAAGATTTGCATAGAAAAAGGGCATTGATTTTGATGAGATTCTTTCTTCGGTTGTTAAGATGACTTCTATTCATACTGTTTTAAGTATTGTGGCTGCTGAAGATTTGCATTTGGACTAGCTAGATGTGAAAACTACCTTTCTCCATGGTGATTTGGAGGGGAGATATGTATGGAACAGCCCCAGGGATTTGAGGTCAAAGGTAAGGAGAAACTGGTGTGTAGAATGAAGAAGAGTTTGTATGGCCTGAAACAAGCACCTTGGCAATGGTATTTGAAATTTGATAGTTTTATGGCAGAGCAAGGCTACAGCCGGTGTAATTCTGACCATTGTGTTTATTTTAAGAGGTTGGATAATGATAGCTACATTATTTTAAATGTTTATATATTGATGGCATGCTTGTAGCAAGGTCTAACATGGATCACATAAGAGAGTTAAAACAACAGTTAGCACAATCATCTGCTATGAAGGATTTGGGGGCAGCAAAACAAATCCTTGGTATGAAAATTTGCAAAGATAGGAAGAACAGAAAATTGATTCTATCTCAGGCTGATATGTTGAAAAGGTGTTGCAGAGGTTCCATATGGAGAATGCAAAAGCTGTTAACACACCTTTGCTTAGTCATTTGAAATTGACTAAAGAGATGTGTCCTAAGACACCAGAGAAGGAAGAAAAAAATGTCCAAGGTACCATATGCTTCAGCTATCAGAAGTTTAATGTACGCCATGGTATGCACGAAACCGGATATTGCACATGTTGTAGGAGTCGTAAGTAGGTATATGAGTCATCCTGGATTAGAGCATTGGAATGCAATAAAATGGATTCTCAGATATTTGAGAGGTACATCTAATAAACACTTATGTTTTAGGGGCTCTAATACTAATTTAGCAGGTTATGTAGACTCAGATTTGGTAGGGGATATTGATACCAGGCAGAGTACTACAGGTTATGTCTTTACTGTAGGTGGGATAGTGGTGAGTTGGATTTCTAGGTTGCAAAGGTGGTTGCTTTATCCACCACAGAGGCATAATATATAGCTACAAAAGAGGCAAGTAAGGAGATGATATGGCTACAATCTTTCATGGAAGAATTGGGCAAACAATAGGCTAACAATTATTTGTTTATAAACAGCCAGAGTGCCATACATCTTGCAAAGAATTTTGCCTTGTATTCAAAGATCAAACACATACAGTTGAGGTATCACTTCATTCGATCGGTGTTGGATGATGGACAGTTAAGGTTGGAAAACATACATACAGATAAAAATCTAGCAGATATGTTTACAAAGTCAATGACAAGGGAGAAGCTGAGCTCCTCTTTAGCTTTGGTTGGTCTTCAAGATTAAAAACAAAAATATCAGAAAAGTAGAGTCCAGGGTGCTTATTTCCAGTGGGAGCTACAGGGTCAGTGGTGTTATGATCAGTTTCCAAGTGGGAGATGATATGGTGTGGAGTCTGATCAGTCTCCAAGTGGGAGATTGTTGTTATATGGAGCCTAATCAAACTTGGACGTTAAATTTACCCCACTTTTATCAGCACAGTTTCCCCCCAAATTCCTACAGGGTCAAGGGGCAGCACCCCTTACAAGGGTTTGAGGGCAGCACCCCCAAGACGGGGTTAAGGGGCAGCGCCCCTTGCGGGGTCCAAGGGTAGCGCTCCCTATCGCGATACAGGGCGAGGTCGAGGGGCAACGCCCTCTTGGGGGCTCAGGGGCAACGCCCCCGAAACCTCACACGGTTTTTATTATTTTATAAAGGCACCGGTAGTTATTTTTCATTGGCCGACATAAAAAAACCCTAATTTGTAACCGACATAAGTCTTGATAAAAAAGGTTAAGGGTTAGGGTTTTCATTGATGTATTGTAGCATTTTGCAGCAGTATTGAGTTGCAAAGATTGCTAGTTGTAATCGGTTTGATTTACTGGATAATAATATTGGACTCTCTGTTGGTGGATGTAGCCCGAGTTTGGGTGAACCATGTTAAAACTTGTCTCTCGTTGTTATTATTTCTATGTATTTTCATTCCTCTATTTAATCTTTATTTTCATTTAATTGATATCTTTTGTCGGCTAACCCTAACATCTCTTTAATCTTTGGTATGTAACCCCACCTCTAAATGCCATCTGTCACACAGATCTTTCAATTGAATAGGGGTGTCGATACCTAAATTTACCATGCCTTCCAGCACAATTTGAGCTATGAATCTTGAATTGCCCTCCATCGCCATCACAAACTGTTTCTCTCAGATCTCTGCAAGATAGAAATGGTGTGAAGGAAATCTTGAAAAGGAGATATATTTGATCATAGAAGAGTCTCAAAACCACCACCTTAACAAAGGCTCTTGAAACAATGATCATTCGACATGCTTCGCAGGGAGTATAAGATGGCTTGATATCGCTAGTTGTCCCGTCAACCTCTGCCAACCTAAGTTAAATAACTCTTCTTTCTAGAGGAGAAAGGATGTTGAAATGATGATTTAGAGATCCCATATCATTGAAGTCGACCCTATCACTTCCTATGAGTGAATAGGGTGCTAGCCCAACCGCCCCCTCTTTTGATTGAATAGTTAATAAATTGGACAATAGAGGTTTTAGTTATGGATCTTCTTAGACTAATTGATCTATGACTTATGTTATGGCTTAGGGGTCATTATATCAGTACTTTGTTATATTGTTTGATGGACAATATTCTATAAGTGTACCCTTACATTTAAGACTACAATTTTTGTACGACATGATTTACTAAAACTAACTTTGAGTTAAATATTATAGATTAGACAAAAATTATGGAACTCCTTCAATGATGTCTATTTAATATTATTGATCATTATTGTTGACTTCAACATGAAGTGTGAATACTTGATTGGAAGTTACCATATTAATTTAGATTGAGGAAATGTTTGTTGAAGACTAGTCCTTGAGAATATTATTGCAACCTTTCTATGATGGTCAAACCTAGGATGTACCAATGGTAAATCATGACTACATGATATGGTGTATTTAATCTCAAGAACAATAGGGATATATATACTAATTGGTTCATTGACTCCAGAAAATATTATGGATGAACTAGAACCCTTATGAGTTATTGTATCTAAGTCAACCTTAAGGTTGTAAAAGGTATCTTCCTACTTGTTAAGAAAGATAGTTGGTTTGTATATATTTTCAACTTAGGTTGAAGACTTTACTTTTATTTTAGAGTGGATTGCAAATTAATGATTTTTAATTATGAAGTTGTCTATTTGTGGTTAAGGATGTATGACGACCCTTCACACTTTGTTTGACAAGGATATCTATTTATTTGGTTGTCTATTATCATTATTGTATGAAACCATTTTGCGGTGGCAAGTTCAAGTTCCAAACTACGAAGTCTCTGCACTACGCGTACGTAGGCAATGCCATTAAGAGCCCCCGAGACATTAGGTCGGCCCCTTAGGGCCTTAGTCTTGTTATCTTGTACAAATTGGTATATCTTTTATGTATTTAATGACTTTGCAAAACTAATGTTTACAATTAGTGTGCAGATTCTAGTCTGATAATCGTGCAGGATATTGGAGCTAAGAATGTATTTCCCACCTTGTGAAAGGATGATCATATGAAATTTATTGTAAATATGTATAATTGTATAAGAAATGTTTGTATCCTAATTTTTTATTTACTATGAATTATTAAAACTTATTGTCAATATGAAGTTAAAAATTAGCTTAAAATAAGTGAAATTTTCTCCTGTTATCATATTTCTTTCATTATTTCTTACTAATTTAATTTATTTTTGTTGTTTATTGATATTTTTCATGTGTAGGCATTACATTTTGCATAAGTTCTTCATGAGATGCAACTGAAAGTAAGCAGCTTAAATTCATTATCACATGGACTTTTGACTTTGGTTGATTTCCCAAAACTAAAGCCACCAACTAGTTGATAGTGGTAGCATTTGCATTCATAATAAGATGTTTGAGTGTATTGGAAGTGATTTCATGTCCTTTGGAACTAGCATTTCTCAACTACCATGGGAGAGCTAGAAACAACATTTGTACTTTCAACACAAGCACGAGTTTCTTCACTATGAGCATATAAATTTTCTAGAAAAATTACATCATCCTCTTTTTCTTTTTTGGAGTTAGTTTCAAGTAGTTGGACGAGTGGAGGTATTCCACCTACTATTGTAATTGCCCACTTGCTTTCATCAACTACTACAGTTAATATAGAAAGTTGAGCCACATAATGTTCTTGTTATTACTCAGTAGATAAGCCAAGGAAAGATATCAAAATTTGCATTCTCTCTCATCCCTTAAGTGAATGCCAAAGATCTTAATTGTCAGAATGTAATGCATTAATCTATGGACACGGAACATTAAATTGAGATAGTGAAGCATCTTCAAGAGATGAAGCGTTATTGAATAGAAATAAATAAATTGTGTACACTACAACAAATCCCTGTGATTAGCTCTGTTTTTTACTTCCACCCACTGTTTTAATGTATTTTTCTCCATTTTTTTGAAAAAGTCGGTGTTATTTATCGGGATGGTGCTATTTTTGGCATTTTTTACGCCGATCAGAACAAGTAGGCGCTAAATTAGGTGCCTAAATTAGCACCTACATTAGCACCTAATTTAACGCCTAATTTAGCGCCTACTTTAGAGCTTGCTTTAGCACCTAATTTAGCGCTAATTAGGGTTACTTGGGTTTAGGGGTATTATTTAGGGTTTAGGGTTTTGGGGTTAGGGGTTAAGGTTTAGAGGTTTGGGGTTTAGGATTTAGAGAGAGATATAGGACCAATAGGGAGATATAGAGGAGACCAAGGGGAGAGAAAGGGAGATAGAGAGTGAGGGACATGGCCAGAGACATAAGGAGAGAGATTAAGAGGTAGAGGGACAAAGGCGATAGGGAGAGAGGGGAGAGATAGGGAGATAGAGGTTTAGGGTTACTTGGGTTTAGGGTTTAGGGTTTCTCGAGTTTAGGGGTTAGGGGTTAGGGTTTAGGGGCATTATTTAGGGTTTAGGGTTTATTGTTTAGGGGTTAGGGGTTTAGGTTAGAGGTTTAGGGTTTAGGGTTTATAGAGAGAGAGGAATGATAGGGAGATATAGAGGAGACTGTGGAGAGAGATAGGGAGATAGAGAGTGAGGCACATGGCTAGGGACATAGGGAAAGAGATTGATAGGTAGAGGGATAATAGAGATAGGGAGATAGGGGAGAGATAGGGAGATAGAGGTTTAGAGTTGCTTGGATTTAGGGTTTAGGGGTTTGGGGTTTAGGGTTTTTCAGGTTTGGAGATAGCTAGATAGAGAGAGAGAGAGGAGACAGATAGGGAGAGATAGAGGAGACAGAGGGGAGATAGGGAGATAGAGAGTGAGCGAGATATCCAGAGAGATAGGGAGAAGGATTGAGAGGTAGAGGGATCATAGAGATAGGGAGATAGGGGTTTAGGGTTTCTCAGGTTTAGGGTTTAGGGGTTAGGGGTTAAGGTTTAGGAGCATTATTTAGGGTTTAGATGTTCAAGGTTTAGTGTTTAGAGAGAGAGGACCAATAGGGAGATATAGAGAGTGAGGTACATGGCCAGAGACATAGGAAGAGATAGGGATATGGAGAGTGAGGGACATGGCCAGACACACAGGGAGAGAGATTGAGAGATAGAGGAACGATAGAGATAGGGAGATAGGGAGATAGAGGTTTAGGGTTGCTTGGGTTTAGTGTTTAAGGTTTAGGGGTTTGGGGTTTAGGATTTAGGGGTTTAGGGTTTCTTGGGTTTAGGGTTTAGGGCTTAGGGGTATTTGGGGTTCTAGGATTTAGGGGTTTAGGGTTTCCTGGGTTTAGGGGTTTAGGGGCTTAGGGGTATTATTTAGGGTTTATGTTTTAGGGGTTAGGGGTTAGGGTTTAAGGTTTTAGGGGCATTATTTAAGGTTTAGAGGTTAGGGTTGCTTGGGTTTCGGTTTAGGGGAATTATTCAGGGTTTACCATTGCATGTCAAAAGAAGTCTCTCTCTCTCTCTCTCTAAATGCCTCAACCCTAAATAATGCCCCCAATCCTAATCCATAACCAATAACCCCTAAACTCTAAACCTAAGCAACCCCTAAACCTCTATCTCCCTATCTCTCCCTTATCTCCCTCTCTTTATCATCCCTCTACCTCTTAATCTCTCTCCCTATCTCTCTAGACATCTCACTCACTCTCTATCTCCCTATTTCTCCCTATATCTCCTCTATCTCTCCTAATCTATCTCCTCTCTCTCTACCTATCTATCTCTCCCTATCTCTTGCCTCTCTCTCCCCTATCATTCCTCTATCTCCCTATCTCTCTAGACATCTCTCTCACTCTCTATCTCCCTATCTCTCCCCTCTGTCTCCTCTATCTCTCCCTATCTGTCTCCTCTCTATCTCTCTCTACCTAGCTATCTCTCCCCTATCTATCTATCTCTTGCCTCTCTCGCCCTATCATTCCTATATCTTCCTATCTCTCCCTTCTATTTCTCCCTCTCCCTTATCGATAAAGGAAATGACAAGAAAACTAGGACTCTCTCTCTCTCTCTCTCTCTCTTCTCTCATCTCTCTCTCTCTCTCTCTCTCTCTCTCTCTCTCTCTCTCTCTCTCTCTCTCCTCTCTCTCTCTCTCTCTCCTCTCTCTCCTTCTCTCTCTCTCTCTCTCTCTCTCTCTCTCTCTCTCTCTCTTCTCTCTCTCTGCTCTCTCTCTCTCTCTCTCTCTCTCTCTCTCTCTCTCTCTCTCTCTCTTCCTCTTTATCCCTATTTGTCTCCCTTATCAACAAAGCAATATGGAAATAAGAAAAAGTAGGACATGAAAAAGAGGGATGAGGATATAAATTGGCAAGATGAAATGGAAACAAGATAATACTAAAGTTCATTGATGGGAAGAATGATGAGAGGAGAGGTGGAAAATAGGAAAATAGGGAAAAATTGGTGGGATCTAAAGGGAAATTGGAAGGAAAAGGAAAACTAGGAAAGCTAGGAAAAGGATTTAACTAGGAGGTAGATAGGTTAGAGAGAGAGTTGCCTGGGGTTAGGGGTCAGGGTTTAGGGGCATTATTTAGTATTTATGAGTTTAGCATTGCTCAAGTGTAGGGTTTAGAGTTTAAGGGTTAGGGTTTAGGGTTGCTTGGGTTTAGGGTTTAGGGGTTTTGGGGTTTAGGGTTTAAAGAGGAGATAGAGAGGGGATTGATAGAGATTGGGAGAGATATATGAGACAAAGGAGAGAGATAGGGAGATAGAGGAGATGAGAGACATGTCCAAAGACATAGAGAAAGATTGAGAGGTAGAGGGATGATAGAGATAAGGAGATAGGGAGAGAGGGAGATAGAGGTTTGGGGTTGCTTGGGTTTAGGGTTTAGGGTTTAGAGAGAGGTCGAGGACTAATAGGGAGATATAGAGGGAGACCAAGGGGAGAGATAGGGAGATAGAGAGTGAGGGACATGGCCAGAGACATAGGGAGAGAGATTGAGAGGTAGAGGGACAAAGGTGATAGGGACATAGGGGAGAGATAGGGAGATAGAGGTTTAGGGTTACTTGGGTTTAGGGTTTAGGGGTTTGGGGTTTAGGGTTTCTCAGGTTTAGGGGTTAGGGGTTAGGGTTTAGGGGCATTATTTAGGGTTTAGGGTTTATTGTTTAGTGGTTAGGGGTTCATGTTTAGAGGTTTAACATTTAGGGTTTATAGAGAGAGAGAGAGAGAGATGAATGATAGGGGAGATATAGAGGAGACTAGGGAGAGATATAGAGAGATAGAGAGTGAGGCACATGGCCATGGACATAGGGGAGAGAGATTGTGAGGTAAAGGGATGATATAGGGAGATAGGGGAGAAGATATGGAGATAGAGGTTTAGATGTGATTGGATTTAGAGTTTAGGGGTTTAGGGTTGCTCAGGTTTAGAGATAGCTAGAGAGAGAGAGAGGAGATAGATCAGGAGAGATAGAGGAGATAGAGGGGAGAGATGGGGAGGTAGAGAGTGAGAAAAGATGTCCAGAGAAATAGGGAGAAGGATTAAGAGGTAGAGGGACGATAGAGATAGGGAGATAAGGGAGAGATAGGGAGATAAGGGTTTAGGGTTGCTCAGGTTTAGGGTTTAGGGGTTAGGTTTAGGGGCATTATTTAGGGTTTAGGGTTTATGGTTTAGGGGTTAAGGTTTAGAGGTTTAGGGTTTAGTGTTTAAAGAGAGAAGACCAATAGGGAGATATAGAGAGTAAGGGACATGGCCAGAGACATAGGGAGAGACTATTGAGATGTAGAGGAATGATAGAGATAGGGAGACATGGAGATAGAGGTTTAGGGTTGCTTGGGTTTAGTGTTTAGGGTTTAGGGGTTGTAGTTTAGTATTTAGGAGTTTAGGGTTTCTCAGGTTTAGGGGTTATGGGTTAGGGCTTAGGGCTTAGGTGCATTATTTAGGGTTTATGGTTTAGGGGTTAGGGGTTAGGGGCATTATTAAGGTTTTATGATTGCATGTCAAAAGAAGTCTCTCTCTCTCTAAATCCCTCAACCCTAAATAATGCCCCTAATTCCCTAACCCATAACCCCTAAACCCTAAACCTGAGCAACCCTAAACCTATATCTCTAGGTATCTCTCCCTTATATCCCTCTCTATCATCCCTCTACCTCTCAATCTCTTTCCCTATCTCTCTGGACATCTCACTCACTCTCTATCTTCCTATCTCTTCCTCTGTCTCCTCTATCTCTCCCAATCAATGTCCTCTCTCTACTATATCTATCTCTCCCTATCTCTTGTCTCTCTCTCCCCTATCATTCCTCTATCTCCCTATCTCTCTAGACATCTCACTCACTCTCTATCTCCCTATCTCTCCCCTCTATCTCTCCCTTTCTCTTATTGATGAAGTAAATGAAAATAAGAAAACTAGGACTCTCTCTCTCTCAATCCTCTCTTTCTATCTCTACCCCTCTATATGTATATCTCTCCATCACTATATCCTCTCTCTATCTCTATCTCTATCTCTATCTCTACCTCTACCTCTCTCCCTCTCTTTCCCTCTATTGCTATCTAATCTATCTCTCTCTATCTTCCAATCTCTCTCTCTATATATCTCTCAATATCCCCCTCCCAATCTCTATCTCTCTTTATATCTCCCTCTCTCTCTCTCCATATATATATATATTGCACATACCCATTAGGTAGGCTATTTTTGCATATGGTGGTCATATCCTTTAGGTCCAATCACCTCCAAACTTCATAAATAGACATAGAGCATAATTCTAAGCATCTTTCATAAAGACCACTTTTTCATTTTTTTTCCACATTTAATACTAATTATTTTCCATTTTCCAAGTCCTACATGTGTCCAAGTTGTACCTGTTTGTCAAGTTTTTAGTCTAATTGTTAGTCCTAGCTCTCATGGTTATTAAAAATGTTAGTATAGTTAGATTTATCCTTAGGTAACATTAATTTACACATTGTTGCACAAGCAACCACACTAAAAAATAACCTTACCTAATTAAGGTTAACCTTTAAGGTTCTTTCATTTAGTGAGCCTAACAGATCCAACTAGTTCAATCTTCTTATAGTCCATGCTTAGCCTTCCAAAAGAGTTCATGCCATGTTAACTTTGCACTTATGTTCTCACTTTCCTCTTGCTAGTTGTAGTACTCTTATTTTCTAATCCTATCCCTATATCATACTATTGTTGTTGACTTTTCTTTTCCATCTTCATCATCATAGTCCTAGTTATACTATTTTGAGCCTACCATTTATCTTGTCTTGTATTTCTTCTATTAATGTCAATTGTTAATGACCGCGACCAAATTTTCCATAAATTCTTCTCCACCAAACCCTAGACCCTCACCCAAATCCTTACTTTCCTAAGAAAATCCCTTCCCCAAACATCATTTGATCATGTGGCTCCTTCCATCACTAGACAGGTGCCCCTACTTTCCATTATTCATCCAATACAATCCTAATGTCATAGCTCACATTCCCACACCTACATTCATAGACTCCATTCCCCCTATTCGACACCATCATTGATAATCATTTTAAGGAGTCTCCCTTGAATAATCATTAAACCATGGATTATCCCATATCCCCATCTTACACTTTCCTCACCTTTGAACCCTTAGAATATGACATTTAGCTATCCCCACCATTACCAATCACACTTTCTAGCAATCCCACATAAGACACCTTACCCATCAATTCACACTAGGTCATCACGAATTAAATCACCTCCTTACTCCATTCAACCATACCCATACCAATCTCTTTCTCACTCCACAACCTGTATTAATGCATGATTCACCCCATGACATGCTACAGTTACCACAATGCCAATTCACTCTACCATCATTCTTCGTATTATCTTATGAATCCCCATCCTTTGTTCCCATTCCTTAAGACATCATACCATGAAACAGATCCCTTCTTCCATTACATCCTCCCTAACCCTTTCCCAACATTGATAGCTCACTACCCATATGCCCCCTCATTTATTAGGCACACTTTGCACCACCTTGGCACCCCAAAGAGATTACATTTAGGGTTAAAAGTATGTTGCTAAAGTCGCGTTAACTATGCAACTATAACACTGACTAATGGATCAAAAACAAAAAATTAAAAATTCCCACCACACAACAAAAAAACATAAAATAAAAACTTTCATAGTTATTGGTGTTCATTTTGTGTTTGTTAGAGATCGAGCGTTTGGGTGAGCAGAAATCTCATCTTCATTTCAACGAGGATTTTTTGTGTTTGCCCTTATTTTGGCATATCCTTGATGTAGCCTGCTCACTATTTTGTTTGAGAAGTAGTTCTTCACATTGCTTCTGTAGACTTTTTGAAGTTCACCAAACGCAGCTTAAGCATCTCCAATCTCTGGTTCATTGGTGTTGGTCACACATTCAAATCCCATTACATTTGATAGTCATTCAAAGCTTCTATAAGGCAGTGTCATGTTTCTTGCCACTGTCAAGGTCATAGCTCACACCATACACAACAAAGCCAAGGTTTTTGAAGATCATTGTTCATTGTTTGCACCATTCAAGATTTGGTGGTTTCTGGTTCACACACCATTCATTGCCCGCTCTCTGGTTAAGGTATTTCTTTGGCAGACTTGTTTTTAAACATTGTTTTGTTCCTAGATTGAAGTATTTGAACGATGCCACCATTATCTTGGCTTGCTCACTTAATCGCTCGTTTCTTTTAAATCACCCATTTCTTTTAATTCTTTGATTGGTGGCTTGCTTTCATACACAAAACAAAACTTTCATACCACAAATTGGATGAAAACTTTCATACCTAGCAGTGTGTACTTCATTTGCCATTCTACTAAGTAATCCAAACCCTAACTTCAAACCCTAACTCCTATGCACTTCTATGCCAAACAGTTCTAATTAGGCTTGTTCAACTAGGTCACCACAAGGTCTTCAACCCCTCAGTTTACAAACTTCCATGGCCAATGGCTCAGACATGTCTTATGATATCTATCAACACCATTCCAAGCAATTCCAACCATTGTTTAAGAGTTCTACTTCAAACCTAACTCCTATGCACTTCCTATGCCATTCTACTAAGTGATCCACTTGCATCTTTGTCATCCAAACTCACAATGATGCCATTCTTTTAACATGTAAGAATGTTTTGATGCATCTTGGTAGCCATCCTATAGATCTAACATATCCTTGTAGAACTCCTTTTGCACCAAGGTCAATTCATCATGGATTTCTAATGCATATTCCATGAAATCACCTATGTCATACCTTGTAGCCTTGTAGTATTCCACTTGATGTTTCAA